>CM066258.1:3120037-3713923 GCA_033675135.1 Frankliniella intonsa | reverse complement strand
GAATTAAATTAAATTAAATAAATTAAAATACTAACGTGAAAGACAATTTCTTTTTTTTAAAAAAAGGTCTGCGAATAAATTTGAACTACTATTAATAATGAAACATTTAAAGTATCCATTCAAAGTACAAAAATTTCATTTTGGGGCTATGCTGTGATCATCTTGCCCGAATTTCTTTTTCATGAAGGAAACCCTGTAACAGGTTTCTTCTCTCTTCCCCTCCTTTTGCCATGAAGCTTAAACAAGAAAACTTCTTTTTGACAGGACTACTAAGAGGAGAAGATGGCTACACAAAATGTTTTTGTGTACGGAACCCTTAAAAATGGTGAACCCAATCAACACTGGCTGACAAATGAGAATAATGGATTTGCTAAATATCTTGGCAATGCAACGACGTTGGAAAAATATCCATTAGTCATTGCCTCAAGATACAATATACCTTTTCTACTGGACAAACAAGGCATAGGACAGGTTTGTAATGATAAACTGGAATACAGAGATTTAACAGCTTACCCTACATAACTCTGTTTTCCAGTTTGTTTCAGGAGAGATATACGAAGTAGATAACAAAATGCTCCAAAACCTTGACATACTTGAAGACTACCCTTCATGGTATGTCAGGGAGAGGAGAATGTTCAAGTTCTCTCATGACCAATCCAATGTAGTGGCATGGGTGTATCTTTTGCAAACTTTTAAAGAATCATTGCTGGAGCTACCTTTTTTGCAGGACTATAGAAGTCAGGGTGTGCATGGCCTAAAGTATTGTGAACCTGAAAAACGTGATGAAGCTTATGATGCATGTTCTGATGTCCAGGGCAAGCAAAATGCTAACAAAAAGTGATGCAGACAAAACTATAACTTTTTGAGTTACAAGAACTTTAATTAGATTATAAAGTCTGATACTGTTGATTAAAATGGAGATATGAAAGTATTGGGTACATTAGAGTCTTCTGACTTGCTTCATTTTTATCTGAGACTTGCACCTGAAAATAAAGCATAAAAGAAACTGGTGTGAAAAGAAGGCAGCCAGGTCTGATTTATCCCCTTGTATGGCGGGGGTGTATCAGGCAATTGGTGTATAAAACACTTATTGTATAAGAAATATGTGTGGATACTCACTGATTATTACGAGAGACTTCCCAGTAATGTGGGAATGAATCAACAGCACTCATGGCATTTAGAAACTCGCTGTCATGGGTAATGACAACCAATTGAAAGTGTTTACTTCCTTCACGGTCATTTACAATTCTGTAAGCAAAACGTATATGTTTACAATAAAATTATTGACAAATACCTAACTAAAAGAATTTTCTTCTTTAAATGAAGGGGACATACCCAGTGATGGCTTGACATAGACTATGAATATTAGATTTATCCAAGTTAGTGGTTGGTTCATCAAGAGTGAGAATACCACAGTTCATGCTGAAATGCTCAGAGAGAGCCATCCTTATGATAAGACAAGCAAGGACCTGAAATCAAAAAGAATTTAAGAGCAGAGCAAGTGAACTGACAACAAAATAAGTTTCACAATTAGTTAATCATTAATTGAATTGATTGATTCTAATTGAAAGAAAATTCTGGAAAGCAAAGACATCAAGAAGAAATATACACACCTTTTGACCAGCACTGCATCGCCCCTTCATATCAATTTCAGTCCCACTTTTAACTTGAACAACCCGGTAATTGTAGGTCCTTTTCTTGTCTGAGGCACTTGTTGCAGTTGAGGGATCTGAAATAAAAATTCACAGGTTATAACATTACATAAAGTAGTAAAATTCATATAATGTTCACGGCAACATAGAAAGAAAAGGGGAAAAAATGAAGGGAAATTTACTGGACTCATCAGTCTTGATTTCAATGTGATCAATGTCATTTCCTTTATATATCAGTCTCCAATACTCCCTGATACTCTTATTAACAGCCGCCATTCGATCTTTGTGAAAGTTCTGAAGAGCATAGTCAAGTGCATTGTAGTATTTCTGTAGATCTCTTTCAACATGTTTCAAGACCTGCAATGAGTTTATTCAATGTGTTGTGAGCAGTGAAAAGGTTCTGAATATACTGAGCTTGATGCAATTTCCTGCTTTATCACATTTCTGGAACATAGTTTACTTACTTCTAGGTGTACAAATTTCTTTTTATATTTTTCTTCCGCATTCCTAAATATGTCTTCATTTAGCTCTTTTTCACGAGAGGCTATATTTTCATTTTTTCCCTTCATAACGCCCTCTAAATTGTTTGCCTAAAATCACAACACACTTATTACGTAAAAGGGTGAAATACAGAACATTTGGTTAAAATTATAATCCACTCTTACTTACCTTCAGCACAAGTGTTTGATACCTTTGTTGCATCTCCCAGCATTTTTCTTCAATAGTTTTAAAATCCCAGGAACCAAGCTCTTTTTCCTTCTGCTTTAGCTTTTCTGCCTGTATCTTTATCTTTTTCTGGACATCCATCAGTTTCAAATTTTCCTCCAGTTCTTTCCTCTGGCGCTTTTGTTTTTAAATAAGAGAAAAGTTTTAAATTTTGAAAATCATAACAAAATAGTCAAACCAGAAAAATAAGACTGAAGCTGCCTAAAACAGACTTACACCATGGTTATCAATGTCGCTAGACAATTCTAAACTTTCTTGATTAAGTATATCTCTTTCCCTCTTGATTTCTTCTAATTTGGTAGAGAAGCTTTTACTTTTTAAACTGTTTTCATGTAACTGCTCTGAAATTTTTTTACTTTTAAGACTGTCCAATGTTTTCTGTATTTGGGTGATGATTCCCATCTCATTGTCTCGATCTCCTTTCTATAATTTACAACATAAGAATGGTATTAATTGCAGTAACAGGAAACAATCCTCCAAGTATATTTGTGCTACAACGACTTACTTCTCTCTCTCTTTCCTCAAGTATCTTTTTATGTTTATTTTTCACCTCAGAAAGCTTTTGTTCAGCACGGTTCTGTTGTTCTAAAGCAGGTTTCAGCTTCACACGCAAAACTTCTTTCTCACTTGCTAAAGCACTGTTTAATGCTTTTAAATCCTCAACCCGTTCTTTATGAGTCGTTTCTTGTTGGATGAATTCTTTTATTTCATATTGTTCAGCTGTTAGAGAATTGATTTTCTGTTCAATCTCATTGAGTCGTTTTTCATACTTCCGCAGCCTGTTTTCCATTTTAACTTTATCCTCGCGTTTTGAAATAAGGTTATTTCGAACTGCCTGCAAAAGTAACACAATTCCAAAACATAAAATTTGATTTTTTTAAATTTCTTTTTTTAAAACTACCTTCAATGAGGAATTTCTGCTCACCTCCTGTTCGTTATGTGCTTCATCTAAGTTTCGAGATGTGTTACTAACAAGTGGATTTTCTTTAAGTTTTTGAATTCCTCGCAACGTAAGCCTACATTCTGACTGGCAGCGATCAATATCAAAAACATCAGCCCGAATATTTTCAGCTCTTGTAAAGTTATCTTTAGCTTCTTTAAGGTTCTCCTCCAGAGAAGCTATTTCAGCAATTTCCGCCATAAGCTCCATATCAAACTTTGTTATTGCTGCCCTAAAATAAAGGAAATAATATTCATCTTACATCTGATAAAAAAATTAATCAAGCATAGAGAGAGAGAGCAAAATATATCATAGACTAAAACAATTAGTTCAAATGAAAACTAAAAATATTCACATACTCTAGATTGGGAATCTCTGATGTTTGGAGCTGAGTAATTGTATTCTGGAGAGGCTTCAGTTGTAGCAACTTTTCTTGTCTACTTTGAAGTTCTGATAGTGTCTTAGTAACTTCTTCAATTCGATCTGGCAAAGTAGATACTCTGATTTCCAAATTATCAACAAGTTTCAAAGGCTCATCCTCATCATCAAAGTGACGTTCACATAGAGGACAGCAGGGTTCTCTTTTCTTTAAATCCTTAATGTAACCTTTGATAACAACTGCAGAAGAAGTGTACAGTCCTTTGTCGTTCTTACATAAAGTGAGGAAAGAAAAATAAGTTAGCAATTAAATAAGGAATACAATAAAAAGAATTTTAAAAATTCCCAGTAAATAACCCACTTGATATCTTTCAATGGCCTCCTTGTTTGATTTCAATACAGAGTCCAAGTCTTCTTTTTTGCATTCTGCATAAATCTTTCCTTTGTATTGGTCTAATTCCTCCTTCTTTTTTTTAAGTGTTTTCTCATTGAAATCAAGATCTTTCTGTAGTGATGACTCCTTTCTCCTTTTATCAAGAATTTGAAGGTTTAATTTATCAATTTCCTTTTTCTAAAGAGAATTCAAAATAGTTTTTTTAAAAAAAAGAAAGAAATACAGGGAAAATGAGTGATAAGAAATTGAGAGATAGTGGAAAAATACCTCAAAATTAAAACTTACTAATTTCACCAGCAGTATTTCAAAGTTGTACTTCAGCTTGCTATCATCTGAACCTTGCAGATGGCGTGTAATAAAATCTTCATTCTTTGATCGCAGTCTACGAATCTTGGACTGCAGGTCACCTAGCTTTTCTTCATCTTTTATCAATGCATTTTTGAACTCTTGGTGTTTAGCAATCTCCAGAATTTCAGCAGACAATTTGTTTTGATCACCTTCTAACTTTTCAGTCTCAGTCTTAAGCTTTGCAATAGCAGTTGACAATTCTTGAGGATCCTCCTCCAGAATGACTTCTTCACGTTGTTCCTTATACCTCTTCAACTCTCCTTCAATCTCCTGCTTTTTTAATAGTTTAGATTGGACTGAGTTTAGCAATTGTTCTTTCTCTTCAATTTCCTTCTCATTTTGTTGAATGGATTCAGTCTTCATTCTTATTTCAGCCTCAATTTTTGTCCTTGCATCACGATGTATCTGTATTTCTCTTTGTAGCTCATTTTGTTCTTTTTCATGTGCAGTTTTCATTGTAGAAATAACACCAGCCAAAGAGCTGAGTTCTTGTTTGACTTTCTTATTAAGGTCATAGACTTCATTTTCATTGGCTTCCTGCATCAATTCTGGAAGTCCTAGGGCCAAGGCTAGGCGTGAGAGTTTTGAGTTCCTTTCTTCTTGAGTTTTCTGTTCATGATTCCTTTCAGCTTGAAGTTTTCCTATTTTGTTTTCAATGTTAGATTTTTCTTGAAGTGTCATCTGCTCTCTTTTATCCACACGTCTTTTGTCCTGTTCCATGCTGTCTAGCCTTTCTTTTTTGGCAGCGAGCTGATCATCAAAGCTTCTGATTTCTTTTTCAAGCTCCTCTTCAGTTCCAGCGAACAGTTGACTTATAAACTCTTCATGGTTTGCCCGTCTGTTCTCTAGACTTTGCAATTCATTTTTCATTGCATCTACAATGTCAGAACATTTTTAATACACAAGTAAAGCTTGTCCCAAACTTAATGAGCAAATTTACCTTCATAAAATCTTAAATCCAAGTGATTTCTATACATACCTCTTTTCCTTTCCTCTGCTCGGTAATCTTCTAAGCGCTTGGACAAGGATCCATATTCTTTCTTGGATTCATTACACTCCTGCTTTAATTTGGAAATTTTGCTAGTTAATTCATCTCTCTCATCAGTTAAAACTTTAAGCTCCTCTACTTTATTTCTCCGAGTTTTGACATTCTGCTCCAAATTTTTTATTTTCACCGTCTCTAGTTTCACATCTGTAAAATAGTTTGTTAAGCAATTAAAATTAGTAATTAAATGGGTAAGAGTGTTATAATGTACTATTGACAAGAACATACCAGCAAGTGTATTTTTTCTTAACCGCCTTACTTCTTCAATACACTTGTTGTATTTGGTAGAGTCAAAAATCTCATCAAATCTTTCTTTAACCTTCTTACCCTCATCAAGCGGCCTGAAAGTATTTGCAAGTCAAATAATTGGTAGAAAAAGTTATAATGCATTGCTGTTTTAGTTACAAAGTATACCAGTGTGAATCCTCTTGATGACAAAAAATGACATAATTTAGAATGGGTTTGGACACGCCCAAGTGCTGAACCATGAGGTCGTCAATATCTGCACAGCGCCCACTTACTTGAGTTTTCTGTCAAAATAATGAATGAGTTCAATTCGCTTTTAAGATAGTCAAAAATGAACATGCAGTTACAGGTATTGATGAAATTTACCTTTCCAACCTTTGGAGTAACTGAAATAGTTGCATCCAATGCTGTTGTTGAGATGTTTTTCACCTTCTGAGTAGACTGTAATAATCTGGACACCACAGTATCATTACCTTGGCAAGACAGGAATTGTAATTTGATCTGGGCTCTAGTCTGAAAACAAAGTGTTGTTGTTTATCTAAACTTTGAACTCCAACATTGCAAATGAATTAAATGACTCACCTCGACACGCCTGTCTAGTTTTGGATCTCTCACAAAACTGCTGCCTTGACCAACGGGAAATGTCCCAGTACATGCATACTTCAAAGCTTCTATGATTGTTGTTTTGCCACAACCATTGCGCCCCAGAATTAAGGTGAAAGGTTTATCAAATTCTATAAACTGATGATCGGCATCATCAGCTCCAAAACTTCTAACACCTCCAATACATAGCTTCTTTAGTGTTGCCATGGTTGGCACTGAAAAGTAAATACAAAATTTTACATTACTTGCTTGTCGCTAGTACATTACTTGCTTGTCGCTAGCCAGTCATCCCCGTCATAGGTGAAATAAATGTCTACAGATATCGACTTTAGTTCAAGTAAAATAACATATCAACGAGGACAAAGGCAGGTATGGTCTTTCAAACAGTAAAAAAGTTGATCCCTATAACCATGTCACAGATGACAAATAGAGGAATAGGGAAGGGCGAAACTTACAAAGTAAGTAAAAACAGATATTCGGTAGGGTTTTTGCATTCAACTCGAACCACTGCTATTGCAACTGCTGATCATCAAATATCAAATGCGCCGAATGCGCCGAATGCGCCGCAACAAGCAAGAAGTTCTACGAACAGAACAACAAAAAAGAATGCACAAACGTACACACAAGCTCAATGTCAACACGAATTAAAATTGAGTGGTACAGGTGATTAGAAATAACCTTAAGACAACAACATTTAAGAGAGACTTAGTTTCAATTAAGATTTAAATTTCTGGTTTCCACGTTCATCTCCCAGTTGTTTTTTGTGGGTGTTGCCTATACCGAAACAGCACTGTCCAAACAAAACAAAATCAAAATAATTCTGGAATAAATACTAAAAGAACTCTTCTGAATGAAAAGATGGCATATTCACGTAAAATATATTGTTTACAAATAATAACCGACAATTAATGCATCCAAATGTTGGTAAAAATAATTATTATCAAATTAGTCACTTTCCAACAGATGGCACCGGTAAAAATTCCGTCACATCCGTCGTCTGCTACGCTGTCGCTGTCTGTCGGTCTGATCGGTGATCGGTTGTCGGCGCATGTGGCTGTCTTGCGTCTTGAAACTTGAAGTTCGAGGCAAACATTTCCAGCCTAGCTTTAAGAGTTGTGACAGTCCTCAAGAAAGAATCAGATAATGGCTGACCAGCATATAAAGAGTGATGGAGAAGCTGACAAGGGGATAGCCCGTATCAAACCCGAGTATGACTATACGTCCATGCATTTGTCGTGTCTTTGTGTTTACAAATTCCTAATCCATATTCACATCCGTCTTGCTTCAGATAATTCATTTTATTTTCATTCATTTATAGCTACCTCCTAGGAAAGATGTCTTGTTTATAGCTCAAGTGATATTAAAATTTCACTTTTGCTCAGGTTCATTGTGTCAGGCCATGTCCCTCATCTTGCTGAAGGCTGCTTGTCAAGTGCCGACAAGAAGAAATTTTCTTCTAGTACTGCTGAAAATACCAATGTAGATGGACAGAAATCGAATGGAATTTCGGAGACTGAGAAGTGTGATGCACAAGATGAGAGTATGGGAAAGTGTGATCCGAACAATGAGGGATCTTCGGAGCCACCAAACAAGAAACGTCTATCAAAATCTGAGAAGAAGAAACTCAGAGGTCTATTGCTTTATAAAAAATTTTGTTTTTGCTCAATTCCCTCTTCTGTACTTAATAAACTTTGTAATTTTAGGACAAAACAAAGCTCGACCTCCTCCATTCAAGGTGAATCGAGAAATAATCCTGTGCCATACTCTTGTTGACATAGCAGAGGGTGAAGAACCTGTGCCATGCAGTAATAACAGATGCTTAAATATGCATGATGTCAAAGCTTTCATGGCCATTCGACCTAAGGATATAGGGACAACGTGTTACAATTTTGAGACCAGAGGGCGCTGCCCAAGAGGTCTAACTTGTCGGTATGATATAAGCAAATTATTATTGTTATTATTATTTTTGTTTCTGTAGAATAGTAAATGTGAAAACATAGATTAAATTTTATGGGGCACTTACAATTCTTCTTCTAACTTGATATCAGCACATGTGATTATTTTTTTTCAGGTATGGAAGTAGTCATATCTCAGAGGATGGGTTTAATAAAGTCAATAAGACTCTGTGGGAAAGCTGTACCTCAAAACCTCCTTCCACTCAAAATGTAATATCCAAGGAACTGCAAGTGTCCCTACGCAAAAAAACATATGATTTTAAAATAAGTGAAAAAGTTTTGGAGGAGTCCAAAAAGATCCAGTCTTCTAAAGGTATTTTTCAATCTATTCTCATGTTAGTAACCTTTGGATTGTTACTCTAAAACTGTATGTGATGGTTAAACTTTCCTAATTTCAAACTATTAGGTATCAAGCGTACCATTGATGGTGAAGTGAAAATCAAAATTGAGGTAGACAGTACAACTGCTCCAGTAAAAATTGAGGTAGACAGTACAACTGCTCCAGTAAAAATTGATGATTCGCTACATCATTCTGACCTTGAAGGCACCAAACCAGTTGGTAAAATAGGACCTGTGTCTGATGAAGATATTATAAAACCAAGGATACCTGAAAAGAAAACTGTTAGTAACATTTCAGTAACAACTAAAAAATGATTTCTTTTGTAAATTCTTAAGACATCTCACCAGATTAATTACCCTGTCTTAACATTGCACTAATGTTCTCTTTAAAGATCGTCTGGCGTGGTAAACTGGCTATGAGCCCTTTGACTACTGTGGGGAATCTACCTTTCAGGAGAATTTGCAAAGAGTTTGGAGTTGATATCACATGTGGTGAAATGGCAATGGCTGTGCCACTACTGCAAGGAATGACTCAAGAGTGGGCATTAGTGAAGAAACATGAATCTGAAGACATATTTGGTGTCCAGGTACTTAAGTTTGCTTGTATTGCTACAATTTTACTCCCATTCAAATAGCTTATTGTTTGTTTTTCAAAATTTTTACAGCTTTGTGGGAACAATCCCTACACAATGACTAAATGTGCTCAAGTTTTACAAGAAAATATGCAAATTGACTTTATCGACATAAACATGGGCTGTCCGATTGATCTAGTGTATAGAGAGGTAAGTTTTAGTTTCCGTATGTCTCTCATGACAAATGTGTCTCTGTTTACCTGATATTTTTGTTATAGGGCGGTGGCAGTGGGCTCTTGCACCGCGAAAAGGTGTTGCAGTCCATTGTTAGTTCAATGAACAAAGTAATGACTATTCCACTAACTGTCAAAACAAGGACAGGTATTGTAATGGGCAAGAATATAGCTCACAATTTTATGCCATACTTTAGGGACTTGGGAGCATCTCTTATCACTGTAAGTTGGTCTTGCAATAGGCTTGGGAAGCATATCACATGCCTCACCAAGCCAGCCCAAAGACATGTCATTAAGGAAATTGTTCTGGTCTCATTGTCTTTGCTTGCAAGGTTCATGGACGATCAAGGGAACAGAGATACACAAGGTCAGCAGACTGGGATTACATTGACGAGTGTGCTAAGATTGCTCATCCAGTACCTCTGTTTGGCAATGGTGACATCTTGTCATATGAGGATTACAAACATGTTACGGTGAGTTATACGTGTTTAAATGTATCTGAAAATTATGTCATTGTTATTGATGGAATATTAAAATTTACTTTGTAGGAGAAGTATGAAAATATATCAGGAGTTATGATTGGGCGTGGAGCTCTCATTAAACCATGGATTTTCACTGAAATTAAAGAGAAAAAGTTATGGGACATTTCTAGTCGAGAAAGACTAGACATTCTAAAAAAGTATGTGAATTATGGTCTTGAACATTGGGGAAGTGATACCAAGGTCAGTAAATGGAACTGGCAACAAAAATCCTTTAAGCTGAATTTTTTTACCCTGATCATTTCAATTTTAATTCTACTAGGGAGTGGAAAGTACTCGTCGATTTCTATTGGAATGGCTTTCTTTCCTTCATCGGTATATTCCTGTTGGAATTTTAGAAAGACCGCCTCAAAAAATCAATGAGCGACCTCCAGTGTTCAAGGGCCGTGATCATCTGGAAACCTTGATGGCTAGCCCAAATTGTGCACACTGGATTGAAATTAGGTAGGCCTGACAGCCATACTTTTCATAATTATGATGTTAGGCATGATCAAAAATTCATTCTAAACTTTTCTTTCAGTGAAATGCTACTTGGGCCTGTACCTGAAGGATTCCATTTCCTTCCAAAGCACAAAGCTAATTCTTGGAAATAGGTCAGTCACAGTTGCTCATATTCAGATTACTCATAGGAAAGCTTTATATTTTATTACAATCAACTTTCCATATTGTAGACTTTTCATTGAAAATATATGCTGATTAAATATAATTTAATTAATGAAGTTTTTGCTATACAGTTCAATTTGCTTGTTGTGCATTGCAAATAATACAATATTCCTGTAAAGAAATTGTACACTTTATAGTACTGTATCAATTCTAGACAACAATTCATGTGAAATATTTTTAGGGACTTACTGTGGCACAATCTCTATGAAAAGTGTGCTTACAGAAAAATACCACAACACTAGACACCCTGCTTGAATCTGAAATTAAGATGCAGAACATTTCTACTGTTTTTGCATAGACTTATGGGTAACACACACCTTGTCAGTTTAGAACTGATCTGAGCACAAAATCACTTTTATTGTAATTACCTTTCACAATTATGGAACGATTACATTTTCCACAGACTTGGTCATCTGAAAATCAAAATCACTTATATAAACTTGATTGTCACAAAAAAAAATTAAAAAATAGTAATGGAATTACCATTAACCATGATCCCACGTTGCTGCATTTTTACTAATCTGTCATGTAAGTTGAAGTAGTCTGAAGATAAAATTTTTTTGCACCCTTCTTGCACAGAAACCTGGTTAAAAGGAAACATAACTTTGGCTGTTAATAGAAGTGGTATTTCATTAAAACACCATAAGTTTATATACCTGTAAACTATAATCACGCATCAATTTCACAAGAGAATTTTTGAGACCAGGAATTTCCATTCCACATTCAATTTGTTGAACCAAGATACGAGGATCTACATAGGTACCTATACGCTGAAGTAGGAATGTTATAAAATCTGCAGAAAGCAAAACACCTTATTACTTTAAGTGTCCTCCAATATACTTGTAAACCAAGACAACTCTTAAGATCATACCTGCTTTAGATAGTGAATAACTTATAAGATCTTCCCAAAGTTCAATATCATGATGCTCTTTGCAAAAATTAATAGCTTGCTCTATATCACCAAGCTCTCTCATAATTAAGTTTAGTGCTTCTTTAAAGTTGCCTATACGTCCTGTTGGTGAAATTAATGTATTAGATAGATATTAGAAGCTAGATGTACTAAAGTCATAGTCAAAATGATACAGACCTAAAAGATACACAGTTTCACTGTAATATTTTCTTTCCTTGCAAATATTAAGAGCATCTTGAATTGGATAATGACCAGATCGGTGAAGCAGAGGAAGCAGCTTGTCTCGTGCATAGTCTGCATACAATTTTACCAACAATCCATGATATTTCTGACCTGCTCCTTTGGCATCTCGCCTGTCCAATGCATCTAAGTACTACACAAATAGAGGAAACAGTAGAGGTTAAAATCAAATTTAATGGAAATGGAAGGAAGATTAACTTAAATCAAGGACAGACTTACTTTATATTGATACTTTGGATTTTTCTCCAATTTGGTAACAACCACGTCAGGATCCACAAGATACTTTTTAGGATGTTTCTCCAGCTTTGGCGCTGCTGTAACTAATGTACCTTGGAATCGTTTCATATCAGGGTTATCATCGCCCTTTTCAAGAAACAAAGCTATGGCTTGCTCTTCATCTAATTTGACTAAATCTTCAATCATATCATAGATCACACCATACAAATTGTGTTTACGTATGAGTTGAAACAAATCTGTATTTTTCAGTCTAAGATTTAAATTAAAATTAAAATACTTCATCAGAAGGGGCATTTATGAAAGTCAAAAAGCTGCGGCAGGGCTTACTTTAAATATACTGCAAGAGCTTTGTCATACTGTTTGTCATGACTGTAGAGTATTGCAAGAGCTTCCAAAAGAACTGTGTCAGCTTCATTTTGAACACAATGTTCACAAAGTGCTGCTGTCACTACTTTTACATTATACAAGTCAGGTGACCATTCTTTTAGAATGTTAAGGAATCCCTACAATCAAATGGAAGTTAGTGGACTGTTGGTCACTGAACAGTAAAGGAAACAATACAACCCCAAAATAATCCTCACTTTAGCATCAAGCTTCAAAAATTCATACAAGACCATTTCATAGATAGTGGAATCAAGGCGATAATCACCACGAGGTAAGTAAGGACTCACAGCTCGTAACTGATGAATTCGAGCAAATTTAAATACTTCACTTTCCCACAGTCGCTTTTCAGTTCCTATAAAGAAGAAAATATGTCTACTTACATTAACAAATAAACAGTATCAATTTAAGGAATAAGGGTAACTTATTTTACAGACCTAGGATTTTTTGACAAAGTTCACCAGCTTGTTGAAACTGTTTCTGTTCCAACAGGTGGTTGAGATAAGCTTGCCCAACTTGGAATAAAGTGTACCTCCTTGTTTGCCGAGCTTCTGTTTGAGCTACTACCTCCATAGCTGTTTCAAATTTGCTAAGCATATCATGGTACTTTTAGAAATAATAAACAGGACAGGAATATGAATTAGATTTAAAGTACAGAATGACAAGTACCTATGTTCCATCAGCCATTGGACTCGGTCATCAGTATCATATGGACTGGCAACCACAACATCTTTGGGACTCACTATGAAAAAATTGTTTTCTTCAATCAAACTCTCTGAAAACATTCATCTTCATAATTACATGTTATTTTCTTACAAAGTACTTTATGAAATTTAATTTGATGTTAACAACAACAAACCTAAGTGATAATCATTGCATTTGAGGTGCTGATAACCTCGAAGAGACAGAGAGTCATAGCGCAACTCAAGGAAACTGTTCACCTCTGGCTGAATAACATACATGACAGGACGTTGGGCTTTGCCGTCCTCATCAAGTTCTTTTGCATACCCTAATATTACAAGAAGTTCTTCTAGAGGGCCTATGCCTGATATGTAAAAATCTGTTTGAAACGCTGACACTGTATACAATACAAAATTACCTGATTTAGGAAGGAGCATTCAGCGAGCAAAGACATCCAAGCAGAAAAAAAATAAAAAAAAAGAATACTACCAAGATCAACAATGAAGTCTGGTTTGTCTCTATCACTAGCGATTTCTTGAGGAGTTTTCTTCCGTATATGACAGATCCGCACACAATCAACCCACCCCACTAAGAAGGTAGAACTGTTTTTCCAACATATATTGCAGCGATAGTTTTCAGGAAGAGCCCTGGAAAAAAAAAATTGGCGTTCTTTCTTAATTATTCTTACTTCAATCCAACTATTTAACACTAGGACTTACTCGGGGATTCTTGGCCACTTTATTAGTCCTAATGAACGTCTAGCTTCAATATCAAAGACCCATACACCCAAATTGTCAGCCCATGCAACAAATTGGCCATTCCATTTGATATTATGAACTGATCCTTGAGCCTTACATAACACTGTGGATTTAAGTCTAGCAAGAAAGGTCTTTTCATATAGTACCAACTGCTCATCACCTACAAAATTAATTTAAAAAAATTAATGGCATGAAAAAAGGAAGTAATAAACTGTTCATAACAGAATATTACAAGACTACAAGGCTTACCTGTGATAAATCTCCGACCAGAGCCAGGCTTGTAATAATTTGGATCAATAGCTACAGATTTTACCTTACAATTTTCCTTCTTTAATTCTTGGTTGTTGTCTGAAGAATATAATCCTTGGATAAATACTCTCCCATCATCAGAACAGCTAGCAATGAAGTCTCCATTGCTATCAATACTAATTTGGTTGACATCAGTACTGTGTAAACGAAGTTCTTCAAGCACAGTATTACCCAAATGGTCAAGCAAATGAATCATACCCCAATTATTCCCCAAACATACAAATTTAGGATGAACAGAAATGCATTTGGCTGCATACTTTGTAAAAATATTCACAAGTGAACTTTTCATTCGGTTGTATTTTAACTTAGGTTCTGATTCTTCAGAATCATCAGACTCATCTCCACTTTCTTCATTTCTAGATTCATTCGCAGAATTAATTGACTTGTCTTCATTTTGGAGAGCGGCTTCTGCAGGATCACCAGTATTGTTCATGTCTATATAAAATTATTTCTACCAGAAGAAAGTAAGTTGTTTGTTGTGTCTGCAGGGTTATGTAGCCCACGATGTTAGCAAAGACACTTAATGAAGAACTTCATTCCGCACATTAGTATTTAACGCAATAAAAACGTCAAGACAAGACTACGCATCTCTTGCAAGAGCAGATATGCTTTCGAATTATTGCCAAATGAATAACATAACTGTTGACAATGACAGCTTTCTGTTCACCTAACATCAGCTGAGCAGATGAATGATTCACCTTCTGCACGTCCCCGCCTCCAGCCCCCTACCTCTTGACAAGTGATTTCTCATACCACATCACACAAACTTAAAAGGCGGCAATTTAAAGAGAAGAGTAGAATTCTGATAAGATTTGTTGGGTTAATATATTTAATTTTAAATTTATAATTAATCAAAACTATGAAATAAATAAAAAAATTAGTTTAAAGAAATTATAAGGAATAAAATTACTATAAAATAAAAAACAAAAATACCAGTTTACAGGTCATTCATCAAGTAGTTTTTCCAGTTGTGCTTTCACTTTTGCTGATAAATTCATAGATCTTGGAGTTTTAGCCTTTGACTTTCTTGCACTCAATTTTGGAGTAACAAGGCAGGGAAAAGACTTACGCATATCTCTATATGCAGCCACTGATTTCAGTAAGGAATTCTCCTTGTTGACTGGTAAAGTTGGCTGAAATGATGTTAGTCGTGGAGATGCTGGTTCTGTCCCCAACAAATTTTGTTCATTTTGAAATTTTCTCTCTAGTTCAGTGAAATCAACTTTAGCTTTTTGTTTCTGCTCCATAATAATTGATTTCATTTCTTGTGCAATCAACTTTTGGTCTTGAAGGAAACTAGAAAATGCACATCTAGCTTCTTGAAGCATATTCTTCTGTTCGTTGATGAGCCTCTGAGCTTCTTCTAGCACCTCCCTTTGGGATTCTATTACTGATTGAGCTGCTTCATGCACCTTTTTCTGATCATCTAAAACAGATGTCATTTCCCTTAAGAGATCTTCCTGCAATGAGGGTGTTGGCCTCAATGAGGGTTTTCTAATGTTCTTTGACGGCAGGGCTCTTCTGACATGAGCTTGTACTGGGAGCTTAGAATTTGCCTCTTGACTATCAGCAACTCTTGATTGCAAATTATTTGACCTAGAAATTCTAGGAGTTTTAGTTTCTCCTTTTGTCTCTATGGGTCCCTGCATAGTGTTCTCTATTTTCTTCTTTGCACCAGGAGTCTAGAATACAAAACATACTGTCAAAAAAGTTATTTGAAAAACACTAAATAGAAAAAAGTATTGATGTACCTTAAATTCATTTTCTTTATAAAGACAGCGGCGTGTCTTGGGACTTTTTAACTTTCGCTTGTTGGCATCTTGATTCTTCTTTACAGTTGAGAAAATGGCATTAAGTTCTTTGACATCACTCTCTCTGATTGGTTTTACACGCTTACAGCCTGCAGCATAAATTTCATAGAAACATGAAGAATCTAACAAGATGAAAGCAAGGTATCTCAAACTCTTCAATTTGATTAATTTGACACTTACTTCCTAGAAGTGGTCCTCCTAAGCCCAGTCCCCAAACCAAACAATAATGATTAATAATAATTAAATAAAAAAAAAATTACAACACTGCACAAAATTTAAATAGAGAATCCAAAGGCTGTTTAGCTCAAACCACCTACCCAAAGGAGATCTTGATTTTCTGGAAGTACCAGGTAAACCTAATGTATCTATCCTCACAGGCTTGACGCCATGATTACGAGTACGAGTGCCGAAGCCGAAACACGATTTCCTGGAACCTTCCATCGTAGCAAAAGTAGAAAACTAAAGTGCGATGGACGTTTGGAGCAGATTGGAGCAGTTTATTGGAGCAGACAAACCAAGACAAACCACTGTTACGCGCCAAGACAACCAAGTATGAGGAATTTATCTTGCACATGTACAATATCTCCCTTGTGCATATAACGAAACATAAAAAACAAAACAAAGGTATCGAAATCGAAACAGTCGGCCAAACATCAAAACAGCCAAACAGCCTCACGTACGCAGTGCGCATCACGTCGACTTATTTTTTGTATGCTTAATTTTTCTGTTCTATTTTTTGCATCTTGTGGTTTTGTTCTATTTGATGCGCGTTCTTAGTGACAACGTCAGTGTCTGTAAGTAAGCGAACAAAAAGGGAAGTTGCCCTGCGGCGTGCGACACGGTGCTGTCATCACACCAGTGAATCTGCCCCATCAAGGGATCGTGACAAGCTGACTGAGGACTGGACTACCATTGACTTTGATCATCATTAGTATTACTGACATTGTGCAACATGTCTGCTGAAAAAAATCAGAGAGGCTGCGAGGATCCCCCACCATATTCTGCCAAGCCACCCTTGCCTCAAGGTACTTTTCTTTTCTTTGTCAAAACTCATTTTTTTTTTTAAGGTGACATGTTATTCCCTCATAGCAGCACTTTTAATAATCACTTTTGCGTCATACAAAATATTTGGAAGTAGCCACAGTTGTGTATGTCATCTGATAAATTTAATTCTCCAATCTGATGTATCTAGTTCACATTAGCCTCCAAAAAGTGAGTGTTATGCAATCACCTGACACTCTTCAATTGATTGGTTTATGCATTGAATCTTTGCAGCCGGTGATCTCCCTCCAGGATACCAACCATACCCTGGACCTGCTCCTCCTCCGCAATGGCAGAACTATGGAGCTACTGCTGTCAATGTGCAGCCAGCAGTTATTATTCAAACTGTTGGTGCATGCCCGGCTTGCAGGGTTAGTCAACAAACCACTTTGTGCACTGATTGTTTTTTTCTATGTTTGTCTGTATCTCCTCAAAAACTTTCAGTTTTATCAATTTTTTATGTTTTTTTTCAGGTTGGAATTTTAGAAGATGATTATACATGCCTGGGGATTTTTTGCGCTATATTTTTCTTTCCTCTTGGCATCATTGCATGCCTTCTTCTCAAGAATCGTCGCTGTTCTAATTGTGGTGCTTACTTTGGCTAGGTCTTTTTGTCAGTTACACATATTGGTCCTGGTATTCTAGTATTTTCATGCTATGTGATTATTCTTGCATTTAAGGCCTTTTGAAAAAATTGCCATTAATCGTTGTTGCTTTCTCCTTTTTGTGATATAAGTGCCAGTAATTTTCTCCCAATCATAGTGATTGTAAGTGTTTTTAATGTAGTATATTTTAATTATTGAATGGTATATGTGAATGTTACAAATAATCAAAAGGATTTATCTAGTATTCCTATATTGTTGTGTGAGTCTTTTGTTCTGTGATTGTCCCTTTCAAGATATTCCAATTGTCACTATATCAATACATCAAAACTATGACCGTCTCCCTGTGAACTGTCCTTAATTAAAATTAGTCTGTGTAAGAAGATACCATAAAATGATCAAGTCAATATTTGTGATTTTCTTGTTGTAGTTGGTATCTTATTATATGCTCTCTGACCAATTAGAAAGTACATTCATTATAGATATATACTCTTGTTATTCTGCACTTTTACTCAATAAATATATGAAATTCATAACAATTTGTAATTTTGTTTCCTCCCATCGACGCGCCCCGTAGGCGTGTCGCGTTGCGCAAGCGGGCGAGTGCCGCGTGCGCCGTTCCGCATGGCAGCATGGCACCCACCAACGGCGCCCCAGCCTCATCTGTCATCTGGAGCCGATCCCATCGGCCCCAATAAAACCTGTGCGCTGCGCCGCGCGGCCGCGCGGTCACCGTGCCCGTTCCTGTGCACCGCGGGGCCTTCCCTCCCCGCCCCGCCGCACCGCACCGCACCGCGCGGTCATATTTGTTCGGAACTAGCGATACGCCACGCGCTGGCGATGACCCCTGCCGGCCCTCTTTTGTTCGGCCCGCGTTTGTTGTGTCGACGCCGGCCGGCCACGCCTGTGAGCCGTGCCTCATGTGGATGCCGCCGGCCGTCCTCAGGGCGTCCACGGGCCTCCTGTGCCGCCCCGCGGTCACCAGCAGGGTGTCTACCGTCATCTGGAGGGACCTGGCCACCTCCACCACCTCACCGCACGCGCGTCCCAAGCGGTGAGCGGAGTGGGCAGGAAAAGTGGCCTGCAGGGAGGGGGCGGGGCGGGGGCGACGGTCCAGCAGGTCTGCTCCAGGCCTACCGCTGTAGCCTCCAGGCGGCGCCTGGCGCCCAGCACCGCCGCCTCGCCTACGCGCTCGCCGGTTGTTTCTTCAGGTTATTTTTCAATGATTGTCGCGGGCTGCCCGCGGTTACTACGGTCGCTTCACTTGCAATAACGCCCCGCCCCGCCCGCCCCGGCCGCGACGCACTGTACCAGCACGGGACAGAATAAAGAGGGCATAACTGGCGCGGTGCGACGCGACGCGACGCGACGCGACGCGACGGTCCGGTCCGGCCCCGCCAAGGGTCTGGCCTTGGGCACCGATGCTACGAGCGCGGAAGACCAGCCGGCGGGGCGGGCGGCGCGCCGGGCCGGGCCCGGGGCCGCGGCCTGGTGGTCTGGCCTAGGGGCCCGCGAGGCCACGGTCATGGCCGTGGTGGACCGCGCGACGCCCGGCCCGGCCCGGCCCAGGGTGTGGTGTTCTGGACAGTGCTGTGAGAGAAAGCACTCTTTCTGGCTTAGCAACCGGCCGGCGCGGGGCGGCGCGACCGGAAGCGTAGAGGAGTGCGCCGCGCCGGGACGACACGACGACACCCCAGTGACAAGACGTGACGCGACGCGACGCGCGATGCGACGCGCGCGACGCCTCGAGCAACCTTGGACCACAACTCGGTTTCCACTGTTCTGCTCGAGTGGCCGCCGTAGATGTACAGAACAGGGGCCGCGAGTGCTTCTCGCAGTTTCTCGCTCCCGCGCCGAAGCTTATTCCAGGGCTGCATTGTTCCAGTGCCACTTAGATCCCCTCCGTCCCGTCCCCTGCCCCATCCCCTCTCGCCCACGCGGGCGCGGCACGCGTCTCCGCGGTGCGGCACCGCGCACCGCGCTCACCGTCAAATTTTTAAATTATCCTTGAACAACAATAATGGTCGCTTTTAAATGGCGCTCCTCTGGTCAGGGCATGGCCCCCACGACTCTTCGCCCCCGCCCCGCCCCTACCCCGCCCCCGCCCCGCGTCCTTCCTGTAGGGACACGCCACCGGCCGAGCCGGTCAGCCTGCGGCGCCCGCGGTCCAGCCTGGGCTGGGCCTTCCCCTTCCTCATTCACCTTGTGCGAATCGGCAGGACGTGGCGGGGTGGGGCGTGGCGGGGTGGGGTGGGGTGGGGCGGGGAGCAGGACGGGGTTTGTCGGCCGCTCGCCCCCTCCTCCTCCACCGCCCGCGTGGCAGACGCAGATAATGATTAAGAGAGGTAGTGAACGTGGAGATGAAGCTCGGATCATAATCCTGCGGAGGCCGACGCCAACGACCAAGCCCAAGGGGTGTCTTAGTAGGGAAGTCCCACCAAATCTTGCTGTCTTAATCCTGAAGTTTATCAATATACGCCCTTCTATAGTTTGAGAGTAATTTCATCGCTTACTTCCGGCCATTCTGTCGTGGTGTCCAACGCGTGGTACATTCGTCTGTCGGGGCCTCCACATTACTAACCGCGCAAGGCTACTCGCCGCGCCGCCACGCGCCAGCACTTTTCACATGCCCCTCCTGCCCCACAAACCTCGAAATAACGACGCTAAACTTCGACGTCGACGTACCGGGCCGTGGCTCCTTGGGTAGGCGACCCCCGCAATACTCTTAGGTGTTCTCTGAAACGCCCGGTACAACATACCCTCCGCGAGGCGACGTGACGTACTGCACCCCCCGCTCTGCACCACTCTGTACCCCTACTCCCGCGCCCCGCGCCCCCTACGGTGCTCGCAGGCCAGCGACTGCCCGTCTCTTCCCACGCCTCCCTCCCCCCGCCCGCCCCGTCCTCGCGACACGGACGCTGCGGCCCGGCGCGGCGCGGCGCGTCTCTGACTGGAGCCTGACTGGAGCTCGCCTGGAGTCTGGCTGGACCACGGGTGATGCTGGATATAGAGCTGCGAGCAGCGCGGAGAACGTCCACTCAGAAGCTGGCCGCCCCGGGGAGAGGATCGCCACCGCCCGGCCCTGCCCCGAAGAGCGCAGCCCCACCCCGCCCTTTCGCTCCCGCCCGTTGTGACCAGCGACGCCCCGCCGCGCCCCGCCACGCCCCGCCACGCCCCGCCACGCCCCGCCACGCCCCGCCATGCTCGCCTCCCCAATCTGCGTTTGCCCCACCGGGGGCCAGCCGCTGATGGCGGGTCTGCACGTGGACAGTGACAGTGACTGCAGCTGCGCAGCGTCGAGCACCGCGTCCAGCTCCCCGTCACCCGCGGACTCGGACAGCGCGAGCACCAGCCCGTCGGCCAGCCCCAGCGGCGACCCCGCCAGCCCCGTGAGCGCGACCGAGCTCGCGGACAAGCTCATCATGGGCCACCTCAAGCAGCAACGCGAAAGGTAAGGGTGACCCCCATGATATTTGCCATGCCAACTTTTGATATCCGGGGTGTGTAGCATTTTCTCTCTCGCACCGCCGGCCCCCTCGACAAACACCCCCTGATCTTGAAGTTGGCGTACGGTGGCTCGGCCAATAATCTATCTTGTTGTAGGGCGCGCCTCGCCCCACCCCACCCCGCTCCGCCCCGCCTCGGGCTCCTTACCTTGACTTCATTTATTGTCACTGCGCTTCCGGTCGTGCGTGCGTCCCGAAGTCTTTTACGTTGGGCGTTCGCATCCTAACAAGCGCGAAGACAGTGGAAGCAAAAACGTTGCGATGGTCAAAGAAAATGGCGTGGTTGTCACTCGGCTTAAGCGCGTATTGCGCTTTTTCAAAGCCTGCTGGGCTCCACTGTGAGACCCACCGGAGGACTCTCAAAGCGGTGGGAGTCCACAAAGTGCTAAGCCGCAGAGCGGCCCAGCCTCCGGTCAGCAGCAAGGCCAACCCGGCGGCTCTTCTTCCGGCGAAGAAGACACTGCGGAAGAGCGGGAACATTAAAAAAAAAAATTAACGGCGTGCGTTGTCGGAAGATGCTGTTGTCCAAAGCTCGGGGCAGGGCAAGGCCGCCGACGCGGGCCGCCTCGGCAGCCGCGTGAGCCGCGTGATAAACCAGTTGCTAGCGCCGCGCCAGCGCCGCAGGAGAATGCATTCGCCGGATCATCATCATGCGTTGACCTCCTAGAACGATCCCCGCCACCTTGACCATGGGCGAGAGCGATCCAGACCCGTGTGGGTCTTTCTCTGCGCTCGCCGGAAGATGATAGGCAGCAGCAGCGGCTGAGAAGGGCCGGGGCGGGGCGGGGCGGGGAGTTGTTTCCAGTTTGCGCCTCATAACAATGAGTGCGTGCCGAGCGTCCTGGAGACTCCAGCTCCAGAGGCCCCGCCCCGCCCCGCCCGGTGTGCGGGGCTTCCCAGGGCCGCCGGCGCGGCGTGCGCGGTGCGCGCCTGACACGGCCGCGGCGCCGAACCAGACCGCTCCGTGCTCCGCGCCTGCGCTTCCTTACCCCTCCCCCTTTCCCCTACCGATTCTCCCGCGCGCCTGACGTCGGCTCTCTTCCTACCTCTACTCCACACCAGCCATTCGTCTTGCTATGCCACTGCTCGCCGCATAATATATGCATGCTAATCATGATCACCTGCACTATAAAAGTGAGGGGCCCAAATTTCCTGGAGGGGAGCGAGGCGATCACGGTTCTAATTGGCGCGCTTACTGACTTGTACGTGGATGTATGTGTGATGTGTGTGTGTGTGCGCGCGCGCGCATGGCCACGCCACAAGGTCGCTAGTTTTAATTCCCGCGAATTAAAAGCACCGGTCGGATGGGAAGAGGGGGAGGGGAAAGGAGAATTGCATTGAGGCATCTAAATGCGGCTGCGGCTGCGGCTACTCCACGGGCTGCCCCTGCCCCACCCTGCCCCTGCCCGGCCCGTGCCAGCTGCCAACTCTGCCAGCACCGCTGCACCTTGACTGATTTACCTACAGTATCCCCCGTTATTACTGCGGCTGACAGGACTGGGGCTGGGCTGGGGGCGCGGCTCGGGGGCTCGCCGCCGCGCTACCTCACCGCCAGCCAGGCGTTCAGGGGCAGCTCCCGGAGCGGGGGCGGGCCGGGGGCCGGGCCCGGCCGGTGACGCGCCTGGATCAGCTGGCCGCTCCGCTACACTCCGGTCGGGTCCGCTCCGGGCTCCGGGGTTCTCTGACCACCGCGGTGTGACGTCACGGCCGGGCCCCAATGGGGTTCCCGTCCCGGAGGCCGCGTAATGGTCCTCTCCTCGCCCGCCTCTCCTTGGACGTCCCTCACGTGTCCCTCCCTCTATCTCTGCACGAAGAAGAACACCAGCAATAAAGTAGCTGTGACTGCAAAACGGCTTTGTTAAGCCAGCACAACGATCGCTCTCACAGCAATATTTTTTGCTGCCCTAACAACAAAAAAGAGAAAAATTGTAGGCGCTACATTAGCAAGTAATTTTTTGCCCGTGTCCGCAGCGAGGACAACTGGTACGCGAGCGCGCCCGACCGGGAGCGGCATGGCGCGCTGCTGCGTAAGGCCATGGACGTGATCCTGGAGGAGGCGGTGTTCGCGGGCACGGAGCGCAGCGGCAAGGTGTGCGAGTGGCGCGACCCGGAGGCGCTGCGCCGCGCCATGGACCTGTCGCTGCCCTACGGCGACGGCAAGGCGCCCGCCGACGACGGCGCGCTGCTCGGGCTCATCCGCGACACCATCAAGTACTCCGTGAAGACCGGCCACCCGTACTTCATCAACCAGCTGTACTCGGGGTGAGTCACCGGGCTTGTTCTTGTTTCCGCTTTGCGCCAGCGGGCGAGGGTCCTAACGCCGTGAACCCGTCGGCAGGCTGGACCCCTACGGCCTGGTGGGCCAGTGGCTGACGGACGCGCTCAACCCGAGCGTCTACACCTACGAGGTGTCCCCCGTGTTCACCCTGATGGAGGAGGCGGTGCTCCAGGAGATGAGGAACATCGTGGGCTTCCCCGTGGACCAGGGCGACGGCATCTTCTGCCCCGGCGGCTCCATGGCCAACGGCTACGCCATCAGCTGCGCCCGCTACCACTACTTCCCAGAAGTGAAGGTGAGGCTAGGCTGCCACCCGACTGGCGCGGGGGAGGGATGGGGATGGGCTTTCACATCGTGACGTCACGAGCGGGTTTTTCTCTTGAATGAAGACCGCCGCTCCGGTGGGTCTGCGTGACGCTGTGCCTGTCGTGTCGTCATACGCACACGCCAGCCCGCGGGGATACCCTGTGCTTAACACACACGCCCGTGCTCAGCCCGCGGGGTAGGCCATCCCGCCGCGCACGGGAGCGCCGCCGCGCGCGCATTGCCTACCCCCCAGGCTGACGCCCCGCCCCGCACGCTCTGCTCTGCCCTGCCCGACAGACCAAGGGCATGCACGGGCTGCCGCGGCTGGCCGTGTTCACCTCGGAGGACGCGCACTACTCCGTGCTCAAGATGGCCACGCTGCTGGGGCTGGGCGGCGACAGCGTGTTCCTGGTGCGGACGGACGCGCGCGGCCGCATGGACGCGGCGCACCTGGACGAGCTGGTGGCGGCGGCGCGCGAGTCCGGCGCGCACCCGCTGCTCGTGTCCGCCACGGCCGGCACCACCGTCCTGGGCGCGTACGACCCCATCGAGGCCCTGGCCGCCACCTGCCGCCGCCACAACATGTGGCTGCACGTGGACGCGGCCTGGGGCGGCGGCGCGCTCATGTCCCGGCGCCGGCGCCACCTGCTGCGCGGCGTGCACCTGGCCGACTCGGTCACGTGGAACCCGCACAAGCTGCTGGCCGCGCCGCAGCAGTGCTCCACCTTCCTGACGCGCCACGCGGGCGTGCTGGGCGGCGCGCACTCGGCCAAGGCGACCTACCTCTTCCAGCCCGACAAGTTCTACGACACGCGCTACGACACGGGCGACAAGCACGTCCAGTGCGGCCGCCGCGCCGACGTGCTCAAGTTCTGGTTCATGTGGAAGGCCAAGGTTAGGGTCTGCGGGAAAGTCTCTGCCAACTCGCATTTTTTCGTGATTTTTTCTCTAAACTTTCCTTTAAAAAAAATATTAATTTTCTTTAAAACGTTTCTCTCGGACGTGCGTAGGGAACGCTAGGCTTGGAGAAGCACATTGACCACCTGTTCGACAACGTGACGTACTTCAAGGAGGCCATCCGCTGCCGGCCCGGCTGGGAACTGGTGCTGCGGGATCCCGAGTGCACCAACGTGTGCTTCTGGTACGTGCCGCCGAGCCTGCGCGGCCAGCAGGGCCAGCCTGACTACAACGAGCGACTGCACAAGGTAGGGCGGAGGAAATATGATTTTAATATTCACGCCCGAGTTTACGGCGCGCCGCTGACCACCCGCTTCTTCACCTTGGACAGGTGGCGCCCAAGATCAAGGAGCGGATGATGAAGGAGGGCTCCATGATGGTGACGTACCAGCCGCTGCGTGGGCTGCCCAACTTCTTCCGCCTGGTGCTGCAAAGCTCCGGCACCACCGTCGAGGACATGGACCACTTTATCTGCGAGATCGAGCGGCTAGGCTGCGACCTCTAGTCAGAGCCTTCTCGCCCGCCCTTCCTATTTCTGTCTGTTATTTATTTTACTCTCAGTATTAGAAAATGTCAGTGTTCGTGTCTCGTCGGCGGGGATAGTCTTGAGAGGAGTGTCCGCACCGCGGATGTGTCCTGCAAGGTGTTCTTCGTGCTTGCCGATATCCAGGTCATCCTTAACTCTTTGATCGTAAGACAAACCAAAAATATTTAACACCTATCTATTTATATTTAGTAATGTATGTATTCTATCGTAGAGCGACTATCGTCATCTTGAATATTTATCGTTGATTTGTCGTTGACCTTGCTATGCTAGTTGTAAAGTGAGACAATTAAAGCGTGATCAAATATAAATGTTTAACAAATTTTAATCCTATGACATAAAAATTACATACATTTGAGGAAAATATCTCGTTTGCAGACACAAGACAATAGGACCACAAACACATATGGCACATATCACACATACACATACACTCTAAAAGAAAAAAATAAACAGATTTATCACATTTCACTGGGAGTCTGACGCCCAAAACAAAGGCGTGCTAAAAACACAAACATAATTAGAGTGAAATTAAAATACTTGAACGACAAGTACAGTAAGACCCGTTATTTCCAATCACTTTGGTGCCGGAAGCCGCACCGAACCCGGCCTAAATGCTTATCCAAATTTCCAGTTCATCTGCTCCTCATTGGGGCCCGCTAGCGTTATCGTGGGGGCGCGCAACCACATCGTCTCGCGTGCCGGGTAAGTACAAGTACATCGGCCCCAGGCCGGGCCGGGCCGGGCCGGCCTGGCCGCAGTCCAGACGAGCACGAGGGCGCTGTTTACCCGGCTGTCTGGCCAGCACAGGGCTTTCTTATCGGCCGCGGGGCGGGCCTGGCGGGCCGAGCCCCCACGGACCGGGCTCAGCTCGACGCCTTCCCCCTCCGCTCCCCCCGCTCCGACTTCTTGACGAAGATCGCCTCGATCTCGCCCAGCGACCTGCCGAGCGTCTCGGGCAGGCAGAAGAAGACGAAGACCGTGCCGGCGCACGCCATGCCGCCGAACATGTAGAACACGTTGCGCGCGCCCACGGCGGCCATGGTGTACGGGAAGCTCTTGACCACGCCGAACATGAAGAGGTAGGCGAGCGACACGAGCAGCCCGCTGCCCATGCCCCGGCTCTGCAGGGGCAGCAGCTCGCTCACCAGCGTCCACGGCATCACCAGGTAGCCGATGGAGCTGAACAGCACGAACAGCACGACGAAGGCCAGCGGCGGCCAGCTCGCCTCGAACACCTCCCCGGAGCTGAGCACGGAGCGGGCGGTGCTCGTGGCGTTGGCGGCGAGGGCGGCGGCGCCCGGGGCCGAGGCCGGCGCCGTGACCAGGGTCGCGCCCGCGGCCACGGAGCACGCCGCCATGCCCAGCCCCGACACGATGAGCATGGGCCGGCGGCCGAAGCGGTGCGACAGCAGCGCCGTCACCAAGCTCATCACGAAGCGCACCACGCTCATGATGACCATCACGCCGTACTCGTCCACCGTCTGGAGACAGGGAAAGGGGGAGAACGCTCAGAGGACATCGAGACAAAAGTGTGCGACATTTGAGATTGCAGTGCTTCTTCAACTGACCGTGCCAACGCGGCTCCCCATTTCCGCGAACAGCGGCACGGCGTAGAAGATGATGACGTAGGTGCCGGACAGCTGCTGCACGACGAACAGCACGCTGAGGATGAGCATGGGCTTGGCCGTGGCGGGCTCGAGGAAGGCGGCGACCCCGCGCAGGCGGCGGCGCGGCAGGAGGCGCTCGCCCTCCTCGCCGGCCCCGGGCTGCTGCTGCTGCCGGTGCGCCCGGGAGGTGGCCACGAGGCGGTCCCAGCTCGCCTCCATGGTGCGCTCGTCCCTGTTGAGGCGGCGCAGCGCCTGGCGCGCCAGCGCCGTGCGCCGCTCCAGCTGCTGGCCAGGCGCCATGCTCAGCAGCCAGTGGGGGCTCTCGGGGGCGAGCAGCGCCACGGCCACGCCCGAGGCCGCGGCCATGGCGGCGAACACGACCGCGATCCACGACCAGGACACGGCCGCGCCCATGCAGGCCGTCAGCAGGATGCCGGCCGCCACGAACACGCTGTTGAGGCAGAGCAGCGCGGGCCGCAGCGACGGGTGCGCCACCTCCGACACGTAGACGCCGGCGGCGGTGGACAGCCCGGAGCCCACGCCGGCCAGGGCGCGCGACGCGTACACCAGCCCGACGGCCGGCAGCGGCCCCGCGGCCAGCGGCAGCAGCAGCCACGCCAGCACCAGCGGCGCGGCCGGCGCCAGGCACGCCGCGCGCCGCCCCGCCCAGTCCATGATGGGCCCCGCCGCCAGCGAGCCCATCGGCGTGGTCACGGCCACCACCGCAGCTGCAAGCAGAGCGTGCGCGTGAGCGTGAGCGCCCAAAAAGACCACGCGCTAAAAACTACACTGCCAGGTTTCCAAGAAGCTTTGGAAGAACTGGCCGACAAACTTACAGGGGTGTGTGTAAATTGTCCGCCCTATCTTTGTCCGACCCTGCGATTACCCCAAAATCCAAAAAAGCGCTGCCCGACCTGGATTTTGTCCGACCCTGTTTACACGGGTAAATTGAAGGTAAAACCAATCGTGATGTATCGAGAGCCCCCACCCCGCCTCCCGTCCTGACCCGACCAGCTTCAGTAACAGCTTTCATATCTCGCCAAAAATTATACAATAATAATTCACGAAAAAGTCTTCATTGCCAAAATGGCAGGAAGCAAATCCGCTCGAAACCGAAATTTTTAATGCATCAGTAACGATTGTAGTTAGGTTGGTTGGATTGAAGTTGGCAGCCCTGGAGGGTCATATGAGAGCTCCCCGGATCAGGCTACTTCCGGGTCGTTTCGAGTTTGAGTCATGTGTATTTTAGACGGGACTCTACGCCGGAAGTAGTCCGTTCGAGACAGTCGTAGGGAGCTCTCCGATAACCCTCCACCAGTAACGGTTGCAGCAAGGACAGTGTGAAAGGAGCACCGCTCAGTGACGCCTCGTTTCGTCCGGTACGTTCGGTACGGCGTTTTTATTCATTTTCGCGGTTTGAACAAAACTTTTAGCATCTGTGCAAAGTATCGGCGTGAACATAAGATATTCAAGTAGTGTCAGATAAGACTATTCTTTAGCAAAAGTCATAAATCGGGACTGTGAGGAGTGATGTCAAGATAGCCAATAAGATGGCCCAAGTCATGCCCCTGGTCACCTATGTCAGCTGCCATTTTGTGGACCATTGACTGGATGAACGTCTCCGGGGGACTCTGCTGGTAAGTTTTTTACTTTAACGGTCTTGTTTAGTGTAAGTCATCCTGGGCGAACATTCGAACATCGCAAATATTACGGCTGTCACTTTATCCTAGGTGGTTATCATAACCTAACTAGTGACCACTGCAGTGGCTTCGACGTTCATATTCGTTTTACCTCCAATTCACCCGTGTAAACAAGGTCGAACGAAAACCAGGTCGGACAGCGCTTTTTCGGTCTTCGGGGAAATCGCCAGGTCGGGAAAGATATGTCGGACAACCTAGCCGCACCGAAACTTACCGATCCAGGACGCCGAGTCGCGGTCAATCTTGAAGGGGCTGTCGGCGGCCTCCAGCTGGGGGATCATGATGGCCGGGAAAGCCATGTTGACCCCGGCGTGCAGGGCGAGAGAGAGCGCGGCGACGGAGGCCAGCACCTGGCCGATTTAAAAACGAAGATAGGTCGGACTATCTAGCAGCACCGCGGACCGCGGGCGTTCGTTGTCGTTTCTGTCTCACCTGCGGTATGGCGGCCCTCCAGCTCAAGGAGCAGTCAGCGGCGGCAGGCGGTCTGCTCGGGGCGCTGGGGAGGCCCTTCTCCACAATGAAGGCCACAGCCCCGCCCCCTTCGTGCAGGGACGACTTTTCGTCCATGGTCACTGGAAAGGCGAACGGCAGGGCAGGGCAGGGTAAGTGACGTGCGGTAGGCAAGCGGCAGGCGGCTCGGCCGTCCCCGCCCGTCCAGGTTGGCAGGCTACAGGCGCGCGCGCGCGTTGAGTTGCCTACCTCGACATTGGCAGGGGCCAGCGCGGCCGCGGCGGCGGAGGGCGCCGCCAGGAATAGCCGAGTGAGGCTCGGCGGGGGAGGAGTCGGCGTAGTGCAGGACGTGGTGGAGGCGTTTGGAACACTGCCACGCAAAGGGCAGCGTTCTACGGAGATTACGGCGGAATCTCTTATTGCATAGCCTTTTCTTTGCGCACATGACTGGCGAATCCTCACGCCCCGCATGGCAGCGCGGCCGGGCCGCGGCCGGGGCGGGGGCACCGGTTCAGTCCCAGGGGCCTTTATGCAGTCCCACGTGTTGATGGCATCCTCCCCCGCCCCGCAACGCCCCGCCACGCCCTCCCCCGCCGCGGTCCGCCGCACGGGGTGAGGCCTATCTCAGATAGTGCGGCAGCGGCTTCGCTAGACCGCACCGCACCGCCCGGGCCCAGCCCAGGCCCAGGCCCGGCAACATGTTGCATGAGAATGGAGACCCGGCAGCTTGACTCACAAATGTTCGCCTCCCTGACCCCTTTCCCTTTCCCTCCTCCGCCCTCTCTTTAAAACGAGCCGACTCTGCTGTTTGCATTTCCTTTTGGGCTTTATGCTAACGTTATAGAACGTGGCTGCGGTCTCATCTGTAGGAGATAAGGATACTTGTCGAGGCCGCGGATTAGCGAAACGGCGTCCGTTGCCAACGTCCTCGGACCTACGGCTCGGGGACGGGCGGGGGGTGTCTGGGCTCAGCGCAGGGCCTTGTTGAGGTCCTGGACAGTTAATTAAGCACAGCAGTGTCCCCGACCCGACGCGCCGGTCAAGGGCGTAACTCGCGCTGAGGCGGGCTGGGATGCGGGCTGCCCAGTCCTGGGCCGCATCCAGGGCCTTACGGGCTGCGGGCGCGGGCGCGTGTGGCACTACCTTGCACCTGTTCGCGGCTCGCGCGCTGAAATATGTTGTCACAGCCGCGCCTTTAGTAGGGCCTTGCAGCTTGTTTAATTCTACTGATAACAAGCAAGTCTTTGTCGAGCCGTGCCAGGACGAAGGTCTGGGGTAATCGCTATTCTGCAACGTGCGTGCAAAGGCCGCCGCCTCGCCTCGCGGTAGGGGAGCCAAACTTCGCTGAATACGTATAGAGCGACGAAAAAAATGACGTTTAAGAGCGATATTCTCTGGGGCCCGTCTCGCCTCTCGCCGCCGCGCCACGAAGGCATTGACATCGCTCTCCCGTTCCCGTTGCGATAAGGCACCCTATTCCCCGCCGCGCCCGCGCTGCTGGAAGCCCTGATACGACGCAGGGTCGGTGTAACAGGCCTGCACGGTGACTCCGAACAGCGTTCGGGTCGCGCCAGGACCGTCACGGGTGGCGGAGCGGTGGACTGGGACTGGGCGCTAGACAGGTGGCATTGAAATTAGACCTGACCGCGCCGCGCCGCGCCGGGCGAGGCTGAAGCTGAAGGCCTGCTAAGCGACTCTGCCACGCCGGCCCGGCCTTTCGACGGGTTCATTCCGTGCGTTTTATTGTTTTAGCGGCGCCAGGTTCCCCGGGCCGGGCCGGGCCGGGCCGCTCAAGGTGGTGGCGCGGCGGGGCTCGGCGGGGCGGGCGGCGGGGAAGTCCACGCGGCGAGGAGGCGAAGGCCTCCGCGGCGCCGCGCGCCCGCTCCCGTAGGGCCGTAGGCGCAGGCGCCGGGCCATCCCGTGAGCACGAGCACGGTCAATGACTCCCACCCAAAGTAAAACACTCAAGACGCACCTGTCGCGGCGGCTGGTCTGGCGGGCGCGGGCGCGGGCGCGCGGCGCGGGTGGACCCGGGGCTGGAGGGCCTGCTGTGGGGCGCGTCCGTCTCGCCTGCGGCCGGTTCGGTTACTCCTCGAGGCGCATGGGGGCGATGGTGCGGTGCGCTCCCATTGACGGCAGCCTCTGCCCGGCCGGCCCGCCCAACGCGACGCTCAGCGCCTCGCCTCTCCTCTCAGCTGAGCTGGCTGTCAACAGCGGGAGCGGGCTCGTGCACTGCCAGCGCCGCGTGCCGCACCGGCCGCACCCGCGGCGGACCCGACCAGGCGCGGCGCGGCGCGGCGGAGCACTCCCTCCCGCGCGCGCATCGTCGTCGTCTGCTCGGGCGGGGCGGGGTGGGGCGGGGCGGGGCGGAAGCGTCGCCTCACCCGCCCGTCCGCCTGACATTTAATACCGACGGGTACTTTTCCGGTCCTTAAGCCAGGCACTTTATGTCGGGTTGTCGAAGAAAATACAAGTCATAAAGCGCTCTTCAATACACGTTTGCCTTTATTTTTGCTAGCAAAACAAATGAGGCACATTTGCTATGAATGTTTATTTGGTTACAAGTTTGAATACTTTGGATGGGTTCAGTCTCTTTTCAAATGGAAGCACAAACTTAATTAAGTAGAGAAATGAGAGATAACAAATAACAATACATTACATTTTAATAATGATAATAAAGTCTGGGTATCTGAATAACAGATGACACTCTACTATAACATAACAAAAGTAAAAAAAACATGCAATAGCATATGACAAGAAACATTTAATCAAAGTAAATTTGTAAACAAAAACAATACAACTACTTACGGTTGCTGAATATCGCAACTAAAATGGAAGACACAAGATGCAAAATCAGTACCAATTGAAAATTCAATGACCACATTCAAGCTAAACTTTCTATGTGTAACAATTCTTATCTAAGTACAACACATTTTATAGGAGCAAACAAGCTCACAAGCTGAGTACACTGAACAACTAAATGAACACATGTATGAAGAACAAGTCAGTTGTGGCATCATTTCTAAAACAGTGAATATAATAAGCTTACAAATTATACATCTATTTAGCAAGCTAGGACTCATAAAAACACTTTCCCAAAATAGTCAGCTCAAGTCTCTATAATAAGATTTGGACACCCTTCAAAAAGATACAGGGAATGTGAATGGTGAAATTAACTAAAACGTGAGTGAAGCTTTCACATGCAGAAAACATGTCAATGTTGGTCCAACATTAAGTACAGCAAAAAATCTATTTCCATAAAATTAAGTCCTTAAAATGGAAGACAAAATTAAATTTAAGTATTTATTTGTAAGTCCTTTCTATAGTACTGCACAACAAAAGCTACCCTTCCTCCAGAAAATATCATAAAAATAAATATAATAGAGCTCCATTGTTCCTTTTTCAAAAAAAAAAGCTTAAGTTTGTTAATATTGTCTACCGACAATGGAATGATGATACAAACATTGGTTGGCTCAACTATATATTCTGCAATACAAACTTTGCAGAGAAAATATCACTTCATATTTTTGTTTCCCAAGCTAAGCAGGGGTGTATACCATGTAATCAATAGAAAACATGAAATACAACATGCATCTCAAGCTACCAAAATCCCTAACACCAATACTACTTGATACTAAAAGCTTTCTTCATGTCTTGATGACACGCACACACACACACTCATTGAGGATGCACATCCAACTTATTGTCACTGGAAATTGAAGTGTTGTCGCCAATTGGATTTAATTCAACAGTGGTGGTCTAGGAGAAAATAGACAATATTAGTTATTAGGTTTAACTTGAAGTTTACTAAGTAGAAATTCACCAAATGTTTAGGATACCTTGATGGAATTTTCATCCATAAGTGATTTTAGGTGAACAATTTGTTGCCTCTTCTTTACACAATTAGCCACAGGTGGCACAAAGAGATTTGGGTCTAGTTCATTGGCAAGATTAGCAGAATGGATTTTCAAAATATAGCTTGCCAACAAACTGACAAGAACACCAACAACCAGGCATACAATTAATCCTAATACACCTAGCCACATATAAGACAAACGATACAAGTAGAAAATATCACTGTCACTGCAACAGAAAAAAAGAAAAACATTTAAAGAATAGATAAAAATAGGAACGGTCATTATGAAGCCATTAATATTACCAGAATTAACTATGACATTACCTAGTCAAAGTAGGTGTGGGAGTGCTTAGAGTTATGGTCAAGTTACTGCAAGCATCCGTGTACACAGGCAAAGGTTTCAGAGCAGGCTTTGTTGTAGGGAATCCCAAAAATAGTGAAAAGGCAAGTGATGAAATAAAGCCAGTCAAAGCACCCTTAAAAGAAACAAAGAAATCAAAAAAACCTAAATTAGTTCGGTGTTACAAAATTAAGTGGTTACTAGCTTAGCGGTTTTAAAGATAAATTTTGTATTTTTCTACTGATCTTTAGACAACTTACAGTCTGATTGGCCAGAGGGAAAAACATTCCAAGAGAAAAGAGTCCCAAAATTGGTCCTCCAACAACATTGAAAATTGTCAGGGATGCTTGAAGAACACTACCAAGGTATTCCGCAATAAAAGCCAGTGCTATACAAACTAGCCCATAGATAACTGAAATAAGTTTAGCACGGTAAGAACTACCTTTATCGGGCAAGTCTTCTTTTTTAGCATATCTGTAAAGAGGCTGAGAAAAAATAATCATGCTTTAGAATTTCAGAAACATTACACCCACAGGTCAATGCTAATGTCACTTCCACAGGGTTGTACCTTGATATAATCCTCTAAAGTTACAGCTGCCAATGAGTTTACTGCAGCAGAGACTGTGCTTAGGGATGCACTGAAAATTCCTGATACAAACAATCCAGACAAACCTGGTATGTGTCCCAGTGTGTCAACCACATAATATGGCATCAGCTAAGTAGAAAAATAAATTAATTAATTTGATATGTGCCAAAGACACAACTATTTCATTTTCATAGTTAACCTGGTCATAGCTGCTGATTTTGCCAGCTGAGCGAGGGTCACAGTGAGCATACTTTGAGAACATAGCAATACCAGAAAAACTTGTTGAAAAGCTGAGAAGCATGAGTATTGGCCAATTTAACCAAAGTGATTTCTGAGCTGTTTTTACATCTCTGTCAAACACATTAATAAAGCACTACTTCAGTATCATGCAAAAAGAGATAATTAGTATTTTAGACAGGCTAATATTTTATAATTGTGGAAACTTACTTCACAGCCAAATATCTTTGAACCTGCGCTTGGTTGACTGCATACAAGGAGAGAAATGTTACTCCCCCTCCAAATGTCAGGCTCCACCAAGTATGTCTAACAGTAGGGTCCAAATCAAAGCTGTTCACAGATCAGAAAAGTTATCGATATTACACATAAATCAAGATACTCAGATAGGAAAACTATCATTCCTTTCACTTACTTCCCAAATTCAATACGGTCATTTTCCTCAGCTATTCGCCATATTTCTGACAAACTGCCCTTATCAACCCAAGCAGAGCCAATCACACTAAAAATTGCAGCAAACATGAGAAGCGACTAAATGATAAAAAGAAAAATATCCATCAATACCAATCTTTTAACATGAAGTGGAATAATTTTCAATTATTTTAAATCTAGCTCTGAACTTGTAATTCAAATCTTACTTGAAACACATCAGTGATTAAGACTGCCTTGAGCCCACCAATTGTTGAATAGAAAGTGCACACCAAACCGACAGATAATATTGCCCATACTTTGGACATACCAGTGACAGCCTCTAATGTCAAGGCTGGAGTGTAAAGAACTATGCCCATGTAGAGAATCATTTGTAGGGAAAATGCAAAGGAGCCTGCAAGACGAGCACCTTTCCCAAATCTTCTCTCCAAGTACTGACAAAAAAGTAAGGAGTTTATCAGCAGGCTAATGTAGTTTTTTTTTTTTTTTTATCCTACTTCTTTGGCTTGCATAGATATAATAAGATTTTGGCAAACCTCATAAACACTTGTAGCTTGGAGGTTGTAAAAGACTGGCAAAAATAAATATGCAGCAACTGGTGTAAATATCCCATATGATAAATTTATAACAACAAACATTGTGCCATATGAGTAGTTCTCTGCACTCACTCCAAGCAATGTAATAGCAGACATAAAACTTGCCATCAAAGAAAATGCAACAGGTATGATACCCATATTTCTATCAGCCAAGAGATATTCCTGAAACACAATTTAAGTAGTTTATTTAAAACATTTGAAAAAGAAGAAACTGATCAAAAATAAATGTTTTATATTTTACTTACGACAGCAGTTTTCTGCCTTCCACCGGTAAATCTATAATATACACCAATGCTGGCAGATATTAAAAGAGTTAAGGTGAAGACGGCATAGTCTGCAATTCCAAAGATTACGTCCCCCATTTCAAATACCTGAAAAGACACAGGAAATAGAGAATATAAATTATGTCTCTCAGCCTTTGTAATATTCTTAAGATTGATTATTAAAAGGTCAGGAAAATACACAAAAGTTACTGAGCAGTTAATCTTTCACTCGGCAAAAATTGACTTCACACTGTACATTTAGACAAATTTTTAGCAAGAAACACACATACTTTTATATAAAAGGCACTCTCTTATTCTGTACTGACAGTCAGGAAAGTCTCTTGCTAATAAATGTCCCATTCAGTACGAGACCACTCCAAGGCAAGGAGATGTGAGGAATGAGATAAGATTAAGTGGCTTATGCCTTATGACAATAATCTGGGGTTTAGTACCAAGTATATTAAAATCAGCATGAGGTTTAAATGAACCGTTCAAAAAATGTAGACAGACTTTGGAGGCACAAATGTTTATAACAAGCTGTATTTAGGGGAAGCTGTTACAGCAGTATGAATAAGCAGATTTGGATGTAATTTTAATTCATTATCAAACATTGTATCTAAAATAACACTAATGAGGGGCAAAAAGAGTTGACTTTATCAACTAAGAATACTGTTATATATAACAGCATGGATACGGCAATTAGTGCAGGGTTGTAATTGCATTAAGCATTGCATTTATGTCTGATAACTTTAACATTCATAGTCCAAAGGACACAAGAAATATAATAAATGGAATAGTTAGATAAAACACCGAGGCTTCTCTGCAGCTTACTCGTTACGTTCTGCTCCGACAGTCGATTGGAAGAGACTGCTGGGACCGAGGAGGCCCAAAACAGTGACACTTGGCCTATATTGACCTTAATTGCCCGCTCTTGCAGCATCTACCAGCTACGATGAGCAGTTCCATGCACTCGTAACACTCGGCTCTCTCTCGCAAGGATAAGTATGCGAGTTGTTACAAGCTAGCAGACGACGCGATGCCGATGAAGCGGACGACATTTTCGAATCGATTGTGCTGGTTCGATCTCGCGAGTGATCGGTGTGGGTATTAAGGGAGGCGTCCAAAATTATAGCGGCCGTCTCTCGTGCTCCCCGTCCGACCGCAGACGTAGCACCTCCGAAGTTTATGTGATTCTAGCGCAACCCTTTCGATATACCGAAGAGCAACTGTCGACTAATCGTATCGTCGTCGTGGTCGTGGTAAACACAACATGTACTGCAAGTTTGCCGTTACACCGCTAGATGATCAGTAAATTTATCTCTAAGCTGTCCCCAAATTTGCTTCTTTTTTGACTAATTTGTCAAAACAATGGAAGTTGTAGTTGCCAGCGTTGATGACATCAAATTTGACATAGAACTGCAATTAGAACAGCAGTATGGAGCCGCACCGCTTCCCTTCCCGGGAATGGACAGTAAGTTTATTCGTTTATTTTTTGCTGGCAGTAGGGTATTTTAATTAAAGAAAAATGACTCGCTATCAATGCTATAATTAGCTTGGCTGAGATCAATTTTTTTCTTTATTTGACTAGTGAATATTCTTGGGCTACCCATCCCTTAACCTCACATAGTACAATTATTTCCCAATTCATATGATTTTTTATTATAAATCCTACATCATCAGGCTAATTTTGATTTTGTTTTTCTCTGAGCAGAATCCACCGCAGCAGTATGTGAATTTTATCCTAGAGGAACGTGTACGAAAGGGGCATTGTGTCCATTCCGGCATGTCCGAGGAGACCGCACAATTGTGTGCAAACATTGGCTCCGTGGTCTCTGTAAGAAAGGAGATCAATGTGAATTTCTTCATGAATATGACATGACTAAAATGCCAGAGTGCTACTTTTATTCTCGATTCAGTAAGTGACAACCCTTTTCAACTCTACTTTCCAACATCTTCATTATAATTTCAATTTAATCCTTTTTTACTCTTTGCCTTTCAGATGCCTGTCATAACAAGGAGTGCCCTTTCCTACACATTGACCCAGAAAGTAAAATGAAAGATTGTCCATGGTACGAGAGAGGATTTTGTAGACATGGACCTAATTGCAGACATCGGCATGTGCGCCGAGTGCTTTGTATGAACTATGTTGCCGGCTTCTGCCCAGATGGTCCTGAGTGCAAGTTTATGCAGTAAGTTCTTTAGTCTTTCATGTTTTCTGCATCTGACCTAGGTTCTTTTAAAAAACATCTCTATATTGAACTTCTATTTCTCAAATTACAGCCCTCGATTTGAGTTACCTGCTGCTGAACTTATGACCAACCATGGGAAAAAAATTATAATAACATGCCATTATTGTGGTGAACATGGACACAAAGCTCTGTACTGTAAACAGTTACCCCCTGAAATGAAAGATTTTCCATACAAAAATGAAGATTATAAGGTGAAATTACAAATTTTACTATGCTTCTATGTACTGTTTTACCCAAGTATGATAAGGTTGATGTTTTAACCAAAAATTGTTAATTATTTTAGAACAAATTGCCATTTGCACCTAATCCAAGGAGCCATCCAAATATGTCTAATGCACCTTTAGAAAGTATGGACTCAAGAGAAAATATGGAAAGACCTCCTCTCAAACCATTGGAGGAAGTTACATGTTTCAAGGTAACTATATCAAGCAACCACATTTCATGTGCAACATATTAAGTACTAGTTTTTTTCTGAATCTATAACAATGATTTTCTGTGTTTCAGTGTGGATGCAAAGGACATTATGCCAATAAATGCCCTAAAGGACATCTAGCTTTCTTGAGTAACCCTGCCCAGCAGGGATACAGAAGATGATGATTTACATAACATTAGGAAAATGACATTTCCCTGCGCTTACACATACTTAAAGTTTAAGTTGCTGTTAGTGTGTGTGTTATTGTGAACAATACAAGAAGTGGCCCAACCTCATGAGATTTTATATTTTTTTAACTAAAATTTCTACCCCTGTTGTGACTAGTCATCAAGTTTTGTACAAAGTTGACTCCTTGTTTCAGAAGTAACATTTTCATGTTTTAATTAGTGTATGTACTTTGCAAAATGTTTGAATTGTCTTTTTCTTTGTTAAAAATAAAATTTTCATTTCTTTACTAAGCATTGTTTTTGTGTCCATCATCCACATCTTTTCTAATTTTACTTTCAAGGAGCCAACTTTGTATTGTGATGAATGTTCGTTTTTGAATATCTCTGGTTTTTGCCACTCCTGTCATAAATCAAGGTAATAGTTTTCTTTACCTATTCTATGATCAATCAATTCTATCTTTATTTGCAATATCAACTCTACTGCTTTCAAAAATGTCTTATTTTAGATGATATTGGAAGTATTATGTTTATGTAAACCTTCTGAAGTATTTTATCAAATCAAAGGACATTGTGGGAAAATTATGCAAGTGGCAATACAGTCAGTGTGAATTTGTGTACTTGTAGATTTTTAAAGTGGAATTATGTGATTTACTGTTGATGTACCACACAGAACTGAATAGAAGAATCAATAAAAAAAATTGTGTGGGTCAAATACTGTTTTATTTCTTTTTCAACTTATTTTTTGAAGTCATCATTAGTACAAAGCTCAACAACACCCAAAGACACAACTAAATGAGTTGTATTACATCTTTACATTGTATAACATATACAAGGAAAGCATCCCGGGTACACATGAATCTTGGGATTTGCCACTACCAAATCCGCCGTGACATGATTGCCCGGTGACTTGGCAGACTGCCGGGAAAGTCCTCGCCCCCGCGAGGAGAACGCTTCGGTCACACCACACGTCACGTGCCCGCCACTGACAAGACAGGCTCACTCGGACGGCTGTCACCTGCCGACTGAATCAGAACATCGCTCCCATGCCTCTGTCCTTGTCGCACTCATGGAGCAGCTCCATACCCTAGAGGGGACACCTTCGAGAGTGTGACAAGGACAGAGGCATGGGAGCGATGTTCTGAATCAGTCGGCTGTCCAGCCCGCTCCTCAGCGGTGGTGGACGACATGGCCTCTTCTGGCAACAGGGCAGGAGGGGCCTTGTCCCGTGCGCCCCTGCGACACACGGTGTATCACGGAGCCGCCGGAGTACATGTACAGAGAGGCGGGTTGCCTACCAGCGCCTTGCAGCAGGTGCACTGCAGCCCCACCCCACCCCAATCCGCCCCGCCCCGCCCCGCGCGCAAGGCGCTGGCAGGCAACCCTCCGTACTGATCTGCATGTGTCGCGGACCTCCACACGAGTCGGTCCCTCGCCTCGCCCCGCTGGATACCGCGTGTACCGGTGCCGGTGTCTCGTGAAGAGCGACCTCCCCGTTGGTAAGCACTCGAGCGGCAGGGGATTCTAAATACCCACTCCTGCGGCACTAGTACTTAGGAACGGGGCTGGTTCTGTTTCCGGTGAGTAGGGAGGCAGAAGGCGCATCAGGGAAGTCCCCGCCACCGTGGTCGCGGGCCGCGCCTCTCGGCAGGGCAGGCAGGTGTGAGGTGCAGAGACACGCCCGTCGGGCACGCCTGTGGAAGAAAATGAGCAACGGTTAGTGCCTCGCCTCCGCTTACAGTCGGCTGCTGAAATAATGTTTATTCTCCGCCTCGGTCCTGGTGGACGCCGCCGCCGATATTTGGCGATACTGCCGCGGGCGCGGGGCTCCCTGTGGGGTCGAGGCGGGGCCCCCAGCGGTCCGGCAGGAGCGGCCAGGGCCCACTCCCACTTAAAGCCCCGCCCCGCCCCGCCGCGCCCCCTTCTCATTGAGTCCACGTCGCAAAAATGACCGTCCATTTCTCCTTGCAGTTTCGCGATGGAGCCGCGTCCTCCGCGCTGCGCTGGGCTGCACCTGCCTCCGGCGCGCCAGGACGCCGCCAGTCGCCGCGTCCTCCCCGCGGGGGCGTTGAGCAGGGCGTCGGGGACCAGCTGGCATGTCCAGGACGGCGCTGCACCTGCGAAGCCGCAAAGACGAGGGGTGAGTCACACTGACACTGCAAAGCATGGCGAGCGCACGCGCACGCGCACACGCACTCGGACACTCATTCCGACTGACCAGTGCGAGTGCTCTGGACGTGGCGGACGGGACGGGCTCGCCGGCTATAACCATGTTTAATTGTAGAGGATCGCCCGCGCCCGGGCCGGCGCGCCGTGCATCCCGCCCCGCCCCGCCCCGCCCCGCCCCGGCCCCCAGGGCGAGTGCCCCCGCCATGCATGTTGACGGCTGCGCTGTGCGGCCGCGAGGCTCCATGGCGGCCGGCGGCCCGCACCTCGCGTGGCCACAGAGTACCGCTGCCCTTCACCGCCTGGCCCGCGCTCGTTTGACTTCCCCACCGGTAAATCAACTCACGTCCGAACCTCGCGTCCGTACACCTCCACCAAGCGCAGCGAGAGTCCTCCGGCCGGCGGCTGCTCACACAGCGTCCAGCCTCCCCACTGAATGACGCCTACAGTGCAAACCACGTGCCTCGTGCAGCAGTTCCGCCCGCATGCGCGCATTTTTACTGTATGATTCAGTTCGGTTCAGCGCGCGGAGGTGGTGGAGGTGCAGGAGGAGGAGACCTCCATTGATTCAGACTCCAGAGTAGTACAGTAGTATCCGTATCCCTCGATAAACGGCGGCGGCGGCTACTGCCACATACACACACACAGACACGCATACATGCGCACAGAGACACAGGCACACAGGGAGGGGGCACTGCAGCAGGAAGGGGAAGGGGACTTCCGCTCTGGGCAGCGCCGCTATCCGCGCCGCGCCGCGCCGGCCGCCGGCGGGCCCCCTCCGAGCCTCTGGACCGTCCCATCCCGTCCCGTCCCGAGCTGACATGAACCATCGCATGGGCCACGCCGCCCCCGTCCACGGGCTGCCGCGACGCGACGCGACGTCTCTGCTGTCTAGTCGCACTCGCTCGCGGCCCTAGCGGCTGGGCTGCGGCTGGGCTGCGGCTACACGTTGTCACTTTATCAGCCGCGCTGCCGCTGCCGCTGCCGCTCAGTAGTCAGTCACATGGTCGGCGCGGCCGGCGGCGGCGGCAAGGATCCGGTCGATGCCGCCGCAGCCCGCGCAGCCCCCACGAGATAAGGCCCGTCCTGTTTCAGCCAACTCGGGCGCGCAAGCGCAAACGTGCGCGCGGAAAAACAGCCGCTTCGTCTTCCGAAGGGAATCCCCAGTCAAGTCAAGTTTACTCCTACGCGACTTTTATTTTACTTTTCTAAAGGAAAAATATTATGTGAAAAGCCACCCCGCGAGGCTGGTGGAAGAGCAACGGACCGACGTGCTCCTGCCAGCCGAGGCGAGGCGAGGCGAGGACAGGACGGAGCGGGAGCGGGTCGCTCACAGTAGAGGCGGGGCAGGGCGGGGCGGGGCGGGGCGGCGGGGCCGCATGTGTGTGCATAAAGCTTGCATTGAGATAAACGAATGGAGCGTGAAACAGCCCCGGCCCGGCCCGGCCCGGCCCCGAGGCACACTTGTCGCTCTGCCATTACCGGAAACATCGGCACTAGACCAGTGACAGGAAAATATTTGGGTGGGGGGGGGGGGGGCTAGTCGCAGGGTACAGGCCGAGTGTACGCGTCTTAATGACACGGTACTTTTTATTCCTCATTGCGAAGTCGACGGGGCGGCAGCGGAGTGGGGGAATATACTTAAGAGAGAAAAGAAGAGGGAGAGGGGGAAGTGTCGTCGTGGCAGAAACACACAATCAATTACCAAAACAAGCTATCGGGTTCATCTCCCTCTGTCGCCCCGGTGACATAACCATAGAGCAGGTTGCGGCCTTTATGTATGTATAACACGCCCACCGCGATAACAAAAAATAAAATAAAATAAACCGATGGAACGCTTTTGTTATCACCCAACGCTTCAGTACCCGCCCCGCACGCGCGCCAACTGTTCGGTGCTTCGCTATCCTTCCCTGTACGGTGGGCGGGGGCGGGGCGGGTGCGGGGCGCAAATGGTAGTGCTCGCCGTGCCCGCCCCGCCCCGCCCCGCCTCGCTTCTGTTTGCAGTCTGGCGTGATATCACGGGACACAGAAAGGGGCCGGACCGGGCCGCGCGGGGCGGGGCGGGGCGGGGCGGCCCATGCTGCAGCATTCTGTTGGTGATAACTCACTGCTCGGCTTGGCTCGGCAGCCCAGGGACAGCCTATAACCTCCCTGGGGCCGCCCCGCCCCGCCCCGCGGCCCTCCGCCCAGTCAGCTGTTATCACAACACTGATGCGACACCAGCCCCGCGCCGGAGGAGGATCCCGACGGGGCGTTGTTCTGCTCGGGCGGGGCGGGGCGCGGCGGGCGGGGCATCACTGCTACTCACCTGCGTTATCCAGACGAGTGGCGGGGCGTGGCGGGGTGCGGCCTGGTCGTCACACCGGGGCGGGGCGGGGCGCACGCATGAGGAGGCGGCGTGTCCACGCTGCTGTCGCACGGATGACGGCGCGAGGAGGAACGCGGGGGGATGGGGCGGGGCGGGGCGCGGCGCGCTGCACGGGGCGGGGCGGAGCGGTGGGGTCCGCGGCGGTGCGCGGCGGCGCGGCGAGCTCTGCGTGACGTGCCGCGGCCGCGGCTGCTGTGCGACTGAACCGAACTGATGCTCTGGCCTGCCTGCTCTGCCCCCGCGTCTGATTAGGCTAATATACGGGCCAGCGCGCGGGGGGGAGGGACGGGCGCGGCGGGGCGCGGCGGCGGGGCGGGGCGGGGTGGGACTTCCAATTGAGGAGGCAGGCCACGGGCGGCTGCTGCAGGACACCAGCACCAGCGCTGCCCTGCGGCAGGGTGGTGGGGGCCGTGGAGCATGCGCAGTACCGCCCGACCCGCCGGGCCGGGACTTCCCCCTCAACGCGCCCTCCGTAGGGCCTGGTCAGGCCGCCCTTTGGAGGAGGCAGGGCAGGCAGGGCAGGGCCCCACGGCCTCCTCTCCTCGCCGAGCCCAACTGCTCCAGAGCGTCCTGGAGCGCGAGCCTCTGACCGCGGCGGGCGGAGGCCCCTCCCGTCCCGTCCCGTACCGTCCCGTCGGCCCTCCCTATCTCTCCCGTTGAGCGCTTCTGCACCCCCGACCCTCTCGCACTACCGGCGCACGAGGACTTGTCACGCGACAGGGCTGCCTCGAGAAACATACCGTGTGCAAGAACCCGGTCGGGACGATGCCAGTGTTGCCAGATAAGTAGGCAAAACTTCCAAAGAATTCACCGGTGTATGGCACAGAGGACTGCCTGCCTACCAGGCAATCGGTAGTGTCATGTGTGGAGATTATACTTAGTAGGCAGGCGGAGATACCCGTCTGCCGCACACCCGTGTATTCGAGTGAGTTTTTGCCTACTTGTCTGGCGACACTGGGCGGAGCGGCCGGGCCGGGGCGGTGCGCGCCTGCTGGCCGGGCGCACGCCGCGCCGCTCGACTCTCCTGCTGGGCGGGCGGCCTACCTCGGGCCCGCAGGCGCGGCCCCGCCCCGCCCCGCGCGGACACCCGTGAAGCTGGCCCCACCCATCGTCGTACTAACTCGCGGCAAATAGTGCCAACATTTAGTACGCAATTAGTACGTTCGGACCACACCAAATTTACTGATTGGTACGGCAATTCAAACCGTTCCTCATTTATATTTCAAATCTGATGGGGCCATTTGTACCGTACACCAGTTGCGGCGTTGCGACCAGGCCCGTGTTTTCGTACGCAAGTACGTAGGAGCCGTACAACAGTTTTAATTTAGTCCTCCTCTCAGTCGTTTTAGGCGTCACAATAGTGGGCGGGGCCCCGCCTCGCGGTCCAGACCGGACCGTACCGGACATGACAAAGCTCGGCTCTGCCGGCCGGCCGGCCAGGCTCAGGCTCATTCCCTTGTTGACGGGACGGGACGGGATGGATATGGCGCGGAGGGGAGGTGCGAGATGGGGGCGTGGGGATGGCGGCGGTGTCCGGCGCGGCGCGTCCACTCCATCCCATCCCGCCGTGATCGGCTACCCCAGCCGGCTGATGCGCTCTGAAAAGGATGTCTTCCTGCCGGGCGGCCCGGCCGGGCCTCTCTCCCTGATTCAATTGGGGCTGGACTCATCCTGCGGAGGGCGGGAGGGGGGGGGGGGCGCTTCCCCATGGTGTCGAGGGCCGCCGGGCCGCCGCTGGTGGTGGTGGGTATCAGGGCGAGAGTACCGCTATGTGCGCGCGCCGGCCCCTGCCCGCCCTCTGCCTGCCCGCCCCGCCCCGCCCCGCCCCGCCCGCGCACACCGTGCATGGCCAAGTGAAGCGTCAAGCAGGCCCAGCTTTAGCGGGGAGGGGCACGGCGCGGCGCGGTGCGGAGGAAGTCACAATTGTGGGCTCGTTTGTCGGGGCCGCTTATCGGCCATTTCCTTGTTGGCCTGCACGGCGCGGCGCGGGGCGGCGCGGGGCTGGACGGCGCAGCGGGGCGGGCGAGCGTCGCGACGGACGCCCCCCGGCCGGCGTCCACCCCGGTGCTGCGTGCTGCGCTGCGCTGCGCGGTGGTGACCCCCTCCCCTCCACCTCCCTGTCCTGTCCATGAACGCCATGATTCACTATGGCGCTTTATTTATTTTAAGCCACGTCGCACAGCGGGAGAAAAAAAAATCTTGCATGCTAGTTGTTCTTTTCAGTCTTGCTGCGACAAATGTAATACCTGTTCAGAAATATTTGTGAAATTTCGGCATTTTATTCTCCGCGGAATTACATAATATTTGAACAGTCGATCCCTGGGGTGTATTTTTTTGGTTTTGTTTCGGTTCACTGTGTTGCCGCGAGCCACCCGCCCCGCACGCGCCGGCCCCGCCCGCACCTCAGCCAAACCCCCGTGTCGGCTCGCGCCTCCGGGTGGGCAGGGCGCCGCACCGTCATGCGGGCTGCACGGGGGTTGGGGAGCCGGCCGGAGCCGACCGGAGCCACCCCGCCGCGTGCCCAGCAGTCCGGCCAGGCCCGGAGGAGGGGTGGCCGCCCGTCCCGTCCGGGTGCCGTGCGAGATGTAATGAGGATACGGACGATATAGACCGGCCCGGAGCCTCCGTCATGGAGCTCCCGGAAGCCAAAGTAACGCACCTTCTCAACGGGGTATGGATGAGGATGAAGTAACGTGACATGCACTCGCGCTTAGAGACGGCAGTGATTCTGTATAAAAGTAAAGGTCAAGGGACTGACTGTTTTTAACCAGAAAGTGATGGTCTTTCTCTATACGTTGTGGGTGACTATGGGTGACTCCGTGAGAATCACAGTCAGCTCACCCGCACCGCACCGCCCACCCCCTCCTCCGCCCTCCCGCCCCGCCCGGCCGGCCAGGGCACCCGCATTCTCACGGTCCCTGTGTGCGAATCAAGTACAATGTGAGGCTGGGGAGGCGACTCAGTGTTGTAGTAACAAGGGTTCTCCTTGACTACGGCCAGCGCTCGGTCGGAACCTATCCGCCACCCCTACCACACCCGCCGTCCCACGATCAGTTTCTCTCGAAAGTTTCTTCCGGCGATACAGTGAACGTCTCCTCTGTTCCATACAGATATTCGCGGCACCGGAGCGGCGTGTTAAAGATCAGTAAAAAAAATCGGTAAAAGTAAATCCCCACTCCCGCCCCCAGAATAAGACCACGATGTTCTTTAAGCCGTCCTTGCGACCCCAACACCACCGCCCCCTCCCCCAAAAGGGGACGCTCGTCGCTGAGTGTGCAGGTGAAAGGGAGAGGGAAGGGAAGGACCACGTCCTTGGCCTTGATCAAGGACGTCATCGCGATGGTAGGACGCGCGCTCCGCTGGGCGAGGTCTTTTCCCGCCCCGCCCCGGCTCCACTGCTGGCCGCTGCACTGACGACTGCCAGCCCCAGAGTGTAAAGTAGACGTGCGCAGGTGCGAGATCAAATGCAATCACCTACGGCACTACTACTTAGCACTCGGGGACCTCGACGCTGGAGGCTGGAGGAGGCACGGCCGCCCGGCCGCTCCGGGGGCACCCGGAGCCACCGGAGCCGAGGATGGGACTGACGCTGAGGGCCGTTGCGACCCCTATTTGTACGACGGGTCCGGCCCGTGAGCCGGCCTGGCGCGGTCCGGCGCGGCCCGGACGGGGCGGGCTGCTGGGCGCCGCCCTCCGGCGCGGACTTCGGACCCTTCGGGTGGCGCGGCGGAGGAGGTATGGCGCCCTTCACCGAGGCGGCAAGCCACTGCGAGTGCGCACGGCTGCTGCCTTTTTGGGGTCATTTACTCCGATTTACTCGAAATGTATCTCCCTTCCTCTCGTTTTCTGATCATCATGAAGCAGCTCATCGACATGTCACTTTACGCACTTTACGCACTGTATTCAGCCGCTAGAAAAATTCCGTTGCATTATTTTTTTTTTGCGTGTTCAGTGAAGTTACACAGCACTCGATGAAGTCATGATTTTCTGTCTGGAACCCAGCGATTCGTACGAGGGAGTTGCTCAAACTCATTCAAAAACTTGTTTATACCGAGTAGAATATTTTTTTATTATTACGACTGACTTTGTTGTACATTTTACGAGGGGCAGGAATTTTCCAGTGGATCCTGGCATTTATTCTGAAAATCCACAGCATCTTACATGTATTTTACATACATTTACCACTAGCTTGGACATTAAACTTAGGCCGTTGAGGTTGCCTCGTGCCGGGGCGGGGCGCCGGCGAGGCGGGGGCGGTGTGTCCGTGGCTGACCCCGAGCTGACCGCACCGCGCCGGCCCGAGATGCTGCTGCTGCTAGCACCCATCAAAACAAACACTTGCCTTACTCTACTCTCTATACATCCTCGACTTCACTCACTCCCATCATGGTTCGCGGGTACCGCAGTCCTTAAGCGACTCGGCGTCACTGAGCGGCATGGCATATCCACGACGAGTTTACAGCTGAAAACTTGACTTCATCGCCTTTTCGTTGAAAATTCGTTACAAAGTCAGCAGCATGTCACATACACATTTTTTTTAAAATTTTTATTTTTGTACGAGTCACGACGTCCTGCGGCTCACAAGCACAGCGCATAGATTGACTCCAGTTGGCACCCCGCAGTGACCCCGGACCGGGGGAGGGCGGGAGGGTCTGAGTGAGGGGGACTTCCGTTGACGCAGCGGGACCATTCCGGTGCAGAGTAACAATTAGGTGAGGTGCTTGTGCTTGAGCCGGGCCGGGCCGGGCCGGGCCGGGGGTGGAGGGCTCGGATGTGACGGGGGGATGGGGGCTCGCGGCACCGAGACCCGCATGCGTGTACGGCCAGGGTGAGGAGGGGGGGAGTGAGAGCGAGATAGGTAGGTGAAGTCGATCAGTCGCAGAAAAATAAACGGAACTGTAGCGATATAGAGGACAGGCTTGTCCGCGATGACGCTCTTCACCTGCCGCGGGGGCGCTGGTGCTGCTGGTGGTGCGGCGGCGGTATGGCGGTGCAGGGCGGAAGGGCGAGGTTTCGGCTGGTGAGCGCTCCAGTGGGCAAGTCCAAAGCATCTGCTCACAAGAGCGGTCACAAAGCGAAACCTCGGCCTGCGGGCCGGGGCGGCGGGGCGGCACAGCGACATCTACAAGAGACTTTTTAATGACAGCAATATGGACAAAGTCTTTTCCCGTCAACAATATATTTTTTGTTTGTTTTGTGTTGTGAGGGTGGGCAGTGTAGGCAAGGCAGGTCGCCCCCGCGATCACACCCGGGCCAGGGCCAGGCAGGGCGGGGCGTGGCGGGGCGGGGCGTTCTGATCTCAGTGAAAGTTCCTTGTTTGCACGGAGAAGGGCGCGCTGGCGGGGCGGGGCGGGGCGAGTCAGCGCAACGCCCTGCCGCGAGTCGCACCACCCGGGCCACCCGGGCCTGCAACAAACAACAACAGATTGGAGGTTCCCGAGGAGAGGAATCGAGAATGGTGACGGACAGTGGCGGGGGCGGCGGGGGCGGCTGTGACGCGACCTGCCCGCCCCCGGGCTGGACACGGCCCCCGCGCAGATTAAGGTGATATGCGCAGATGTCGCCGTGTGCTGCGCGGACAGGAGCGGAGCACGGTAGGCCCGCGCATGACTGATGGGTCGCGGGATGTGGCTGCACACGAGTAAATCCCTGCTCCCGCCCCGCCCCGCCCCGCCACGCCCCGCCACGCCCCCACGGCTGCGCCGCCCCCAGTCCTCCCCCTAACCCGCGGCCCGGCCCGGCCCGGCCCGACGGGACGGTGGGACCCAAACCTCAACCGCTTCAATTGGCGAGCAGCAGGCGGGATGGGATGGGATCAGTGTCCATTATCCCATTGGACTCGGGCGCGCCGTGCCGCCCTGGCCCGGCCCCGGGTGTCAGCGGTGTCAGCGCCCCGCCGACGACGACGTGCACCCCTGCCCCGTGGCCACACCGCCCCGGCCCGGCCCGGGTGTCAGCGCCCCGTGCGGCGCGGCCCGTACACCAGCTTGACCTTGTTCGTCTTCTTGTTGCGCTGCACTCGGCTATGCCGCTGCAGCAGCGGCGGCGCGGCGACGGCACAGAGTTGCCATTTCCGTTCGCCTCCCGGAATAAGCGCTTGCTTTGTTCGACGTCAACTGGGTTAAATGACAAATAATAACCCCCCTGAATCATCATCTCATTGAGTCGGGGCGGGGCGGGGTGGGGCGGGGCGGGGGTGTAGTATGTTGCTGCACAATGCTCGGCCGCCCTGCCCCGCCCCGTCCCGCCCCGCCCCTCCTCTCACTTCCCCTGCCCGCTTCACGTTGGTCGCGTGCAACCCGCATGACTCGGACTCACCGCTCGGCTCGGCTCGTCGCGTCGCGAAGTGGCTCCGCTCGCGCTCCCCTCTCATGTGTCCTCCCTCCTCTTTTTCCTGTTTCATTTTTTCCCCTCACTATTTTCCCTCCCCGCCGTCGCGTCGCCGCCATGTCCTCCGCGTCTCGCGTTCCTGGACCGTTACCGACTTCCGTTTAGTTGCACATTTTCCCCTAAAATAATCTTGACGCCGATAAGATGGTCCGCAGCGCAGCTCACGTCTGGGTGCACCACACCATGTGCATGCCTGCGACTAGTTTGTGCATGGCAGGGAGGGGCGGGGTGAGCGGGTGGAAAACACAGCCGGATAAGCTATCGCGTATCGCCCCGGCCCGGCCCTGCCCTGCCCTGCCCGGCGCGCGGCCCGAGAAAGTCTGACATTATAGCGGCCTGGTGCGGACACAGCTGGGATATTTCTGACCTCGCAGCGCAGCGCAGCGCAGCGCGGCATAATGTCTTGAACCTACGAGCCCCACAGCAGTAACGCTAGCCTAGCTCCCCGGCGGGGCGGCCCACTGGGTCACGCCCCGGCGTTGCGTCGTTTGCGCGCATGACAGGGGTCGCGAGGGTCTACCCCCCCCCCCCCCCCAGTCGTGACCCGGGGGTACAAATATCCCAGGGGATTTATACCGGGAGAATTAATTGCCCAGTGAATTAATACACCCCAGTACCGAGGGGGGGTACAAGACCCCTAGGGGGTTTATACCGTGAGGGGGGGGGGGGGGTAGTAGTAATCGCCTAGTGAATTAATACCCCCTGTACCGAGAGGGTTACAAGGTCCCTAGGGGGTTTATACCGAGGGGGGGGGGGGCAAGGGGGTATTAATAGTCTGGGCGATTAACATCCCCCGATATAAAACCCCCTCTGGAGGAGCTTTTTTCTTTTACGCCCTTAGGCGTACCACGTGCCCTATTTCTCCTAATCTCCACTGACGAGTGAGTGATCTATCTGTGCGCCTCGGGGGTCAGGCTGACCCGCGGGAAGGTGATCGCCAGCCAGCGGTGTCCTGTCCGGCTGGCCCGGGGCCACGGGCAGATCACACAGGACGGCAGCACGGGGACAGGACAGGCGGGGCGGGGCGGGGCGGCGCGGGGAGGAGACGCTCAATTGAATCCACTTGAGCTTGCCACAGACTGCAGTGGTATGTGCCCCTCCCCGCACACACACACACTCACACACTCATACTCTCTCTCCCTCTGTGAACATCCTCTGTGATTTTTCTACAAATTTAAAACGGCGTGATTACGGTGGTGGTGGTTGTGGGTGGCAACCCCGAGGAGAACTTTCCACGTGTATTCTGCGCCGCCGCCGCCGTGCCGCTGGCCGCCACGTCGCCGCCAGGACATACCTGATGCAGGGCCGGGCCGGGCCGGGCCGGGCGGGGGCAGCTGGCCTGCCGCAGCTGCAGCTGCAGGTGGCACCGCGGGTGGACCCGGGCCACCGGGCGCGGGGACGCTCAGCCCCAAACTCGCTGCAGGCAGCGTGGGTCGGGTCGGAGAGGACACCTCGGGGTCGGGTCGGGTCGGGTCGGGTATAGGCCGGCCCCGCCACAGGGCCCCGCGCGGCGCGGGCGCGACCGCCGCCCCGCGGGGCAACACTTGTACTAACACTCACCGCTGATCGTCTCGTTGCGCTTCCCTCGCCTTCCCGTATTCCGAAAACCCACCTCCACCTCATTAGCCCCCTCTCCCTCTCCCTTCCTTTCCCTGAATGTGTGTGTGTTTGTTTCTTTTCTTTTTTTCGTGTGGTGGAACAAGAGCGGGGAGAGAGAGGGAGAAGGAGGAGGAACGGGCGGTGGCGCTGAATGGGGGCGGGCCGCCGCCAGGTGACAACACCTGTCCAATCAGTGGATCGAGTGCCCCCCTCCCCTCCCCTTCCCTCCCCTCCCCTCCCCCGGTGGGGGCAGGGCGGACCGGGGCCGGGCCGCGGAGAAGGTGGCGCCATGGGTGGCGCTTCCGCTCTCAGTCAAGGCAGGTTGAGGAGGGCCCCGCGGACCTGATCTGCTTTCTACGAATAGTCCTTCCCTGAAATGAAAGAAATTTAAGTTGTGTTGGTAGTCGCCGTGGCCAGGTAGGCGACGAGTTGTGTGGTGCTGTCGGCTTCCGTATCCGCCCCCATGGGCAGCAGACGCGGTGGCACCGAAGGGGGCGGGGGAAGGGGGGGCTACGGCGGCGCTACCGGTCCGCGCCATGGCGCCTACCAGCATACAGTCGACGCCGCCCTATACCGAGTATACTTACATCCAGAGCCAACACTCACACGCCCCGTCTACAAGGGAAGCCAGCAAAAGAAAAGTGATCTGCTGCAGGCCAACGAGTGCGTGGAGCAGGACGGCGACCGGGGGCGCATGGGGTGGTCACCCTGCCCTACAACATGCGCGCGATCCCGTCTCGCTCCGCCCACAGGCGCCGGCGCCAGGGCCGGCCAAAGACACCCCCGCAGAAACACATACTGTCCTTTCCTATTCGGTTCGCGCTCTGCTGCAGGCCAACGAGTGCGTGGAGCAGGAAGGCGCAGTGGGTCCCGTGTGTTGTGCGTCAAGTGACGGTAATTCCCCATCCCCGCGCTGCCGGCCCCGCCGCCTGCCGGTCTCTGTAGCCTCGCGGCAGGCTTGCCTGGTGCAACAGCAATACTGTCTCGCCACTTGCTATAGCTATACTCCGTTCGTGCAGAGACTTTCTGCTGTCAGAGAGCTGTTATTGTATACCCTATTTTCTGCTTGTACATAGTTTTCACCAATCTTCACCTGCCAAGGGGCAGGAATAATCATTCAAAATGGTGGACTTTGAAGATATAGATAATCCTTACAACATTAATGGGCCTAATTTTTGCCCAGAGATGTATGTCCAAAAGCTTTTAAAGGTTAGTTTTGCCTCTGTTATTATTACATTTTCTTCTTTACCTCTAGGTTTTTTTAACTTTTGGTTATTTTATTTTCGTTTAAAATTATTATGCCTTACCGCACTTTTTAACATTCTTTAAATCAGCCGTCAGTAGTTGTTTCAGGAATAATAAACTGTTTGTTTACTTTCAGGGAAGTAGTCTTAAGCAGGTGATGGACAAAGAAGCTGATATAGTGAGAGACACTCAATCTTTACATTCTGACATGCAAACATTAGTGTATGAAAACTATAATAAATTTATTTCTGCCACTGACACAGTCAAAAAGGTTAGTGTTTATGACTTATTTTGAGTGAGGCCACATCTGACGTTTGTTCTTATCTAAACTTTTTTTTTCATAGATGAAAAGTGATTTTAGAGTGATGGAAGATGAAATGGAACAGCTAGCCGCTAATATGGAAGAAATTACCAAATCCTCACAGCAAATCTCATCTACTTTGCAGGTAAAGTAGTCAGTCTCGTTTACTAATGACACCCAAACTTTAACAAGCATTTTCAGTAATAGATGTGTTCCTTCAACATAGGATACACGACAACAGTTTACAAAACTCCTAGGTGTTCATTCTTTGCTTAAACGTCTTCAGTTTTTGTTCAAACTACCTGCGAAATTATCCGCGCGTATCAAAGAAGAACAATATGCTCAGGTAATTTTCAAACAAAAATTACTTTATGCTGTCTGTGATAATGGTGCTATTTTAATTCTAGAATTTATCTATCATTTAGGCTGTTCAAGATTATCTTCATGCTCAAAGAGTTCTTGAGAGATATGGAAACATGGCATCTTTCCAGGGAATTCAAAAAGATTGTGAGATAATTCTTGGGGATCTTAAGCAAAGATTACGAGACCAATTTAAAAATAAAGAGGTAAGAAATAAAAGGATACCAACTAAATTATTTTAGTATTTAAAGAAATACAAACTTTTGGGTCTTATATTTTCTGATTTTTCTTTTACATTAAAATTTGTTTTAGGCCAGTGCTAAGGATTTAGCTAAAGCTGTTGATCTTCTCTTACAACTGAGTGAGCCGGCCGATCAATTGTGTGCAGAATTTCTTGCACATGCAGAAATACGACTTGAAGAACAGTTAGGGCTGTTGGAAAATTTCCAAGAACAGGTAAAGTAAAATTTTAAGATTTTTAAATTTATGGTCTTTTTCAATATGCATAGACATTTGTTCTACTTTGTTTTTCTGTAGGATCTCTTAGAGTTTGTTGACATGGGGAGCAAAGGATTTTTAAGTGACTTATGCCTAGTTGTTGCGTCTTATAATGACATGTTTGTAAATAGATTAACTCCAGAAATGCATTCCAGGTTTGTTAAGAGGCACATTTAAAACTGAAACTATTTGTCATCTGTACAAAAATATAATTTTTCTATCTATTATTTGCAGTGATGATTTTGAAACATTAGCTACAGGCCAGCTTAGTAAATTTGTTATGGAGCGAATGGAAAAGTACTTTGCTTTGGTCAGCAGCAGAGTTGAAAAGCAGCAAGATGTTGGAGAAACTTTAATTTTAGTTAGAGCTCTTGACCGTTTTCATCGAAGGCTGCAAGCCATAAACACTTTGTTTCAACACACAGATTTTACGCTGTAATGCTTTGAAATTTTTTTCTATTGATAGTTAATTTTTAAGAGTTCTCCTATAATATTGTGTTTTTGTTGGCAATACAGGACAGGCACTAATATTGCACTCAAGGCAGGCAGACGTCAGTGCAAAATTCACTTACAGGCTTTGAAGGGTCATTTCTGGGAAGCCTTGACAAGAGTTCGGCAGACCCTTGCCGCAACCAAAGTTGCTGGCCAGGATAAAGATGGACCAAGCTTGCAGGAGTTATTGACAAGCCTTGTTCTGGCAACTAGGGTGAAGGTCAAAAATGTCCTTCAAGATTTATTGGTGAGCCAATACATAATTTATAAAATTGCTTAGACGTCATGGTAAGCAGTAAGCAGTCTTTTTGTTAACCATAATTTCTGCTCACATTTCAGGTATTCCTGCAACCTGACTTAATGTTTGCTATGAAACCAATGTTTCGTGAGGCATTCTGTGTAGATGGTGTTCGTGAGGGTTTAGTTGTGGGATTCATGCACCACCTTACAGCCACAGCTCGTGGTTTTTGCGCTCCAGGACATCACAGTGTCCCCCCAGCTCTCCTGTTATTACTCTCCAAAATGTGCCTAGATTTTGAAAGTACATGTGTCAGGGAGTTGGTTAGTTTTCATGTATATTTTGAAGTTTGTGTGTTACTATGTAAATTCCCATAAATTTACTAAACTTAAGTGGAATTTTCCCACAGCTGAGCCATACAGATGACTGTTTTGATGCTGGAGTTGCAAGTTCATCTGCTGTGACTGCTCCAAATGAGTTGTGCACCAACATGCGAGCTGCTGCCCAAGACCTTCTTAATCACTATGTTAGAATGCAGGGTTTAATTGTATCACAGGTTAGGAAATTTAATTTAATATCTCAAGTACATTACCTTAAAATTTATTTCACTTGTACAATTCAAAATAAATAATAATAATAAATTTTACAGATGTTGAGGAAGTCAGTAGAAACGCGGGACTGGTTACACACTATTGAGCCCCGCACTGTTCGAGCTGTTATGAAAAGGGTTGTTGAAGATGTTGCTGCAATGGATGCTCAGGTAGGACTTTTATATGAGGAAGGTCAACGTGCTGAGAGGAGCTCAGATTCTAGCCGCCGTACTCACAGGTAAAATAATCTATTTATTACAGCCATCATACATCAAATAATTACAGTATGTCTTTCTAATATCAGTAATATTTTTCATATTAAATTTCCTTTATAGCATGAGTGTTTCCCGTCAATATAGGCCAAATTGGTCAACATATGCATCAAGCCAGCTTGACCAAAGCGCCATCGCTACAAATATTCATAAATTGTTTTCTGAACGTATTGAAATATTTTCCTCTGTTGGATTTTCCAAGGTGTCAATTTTGACTGGAATAATCAAAATTGGACTGAAGGTGGGCAAAACTGTTACTTAAAACTTATTAAAATTGAAATTGAAATTGGCATACAATTTCTAAAACTAATAAATCTTATCATTTTGGGGTCTTAGACATTTATTGAGTGTGTGAGATTGAGGACCTTTAGTAGATTTGGTCTACAACAAATACAAGTAGATACGCATTATCTCCAGCTCTACCTATGGAGATTTGTAGCTGATGAAAAGTTTGTATAATTATGCAGTAATCAAAGTCTGACTTACTGATGTACCATTTCTTTAACATGTAACTCTCTTTACAGCTTGGTGCTCTTTCTCCTGGATGAAGTTTTAACTTCTACTGTTCACCGATGCTTGGATCCTGTTTTAATGGAGCCAAGCGTTATGGATATTATCTGTGAGCGAGGTTAAATCTTGTCATGATTTTACAGGGTAAATCTGTAGAATGGCAATGTTGATTGATCCTAGTAATTTATTTCATTGTTGAACTTTACAACATTTTAATGATACCATTGTTACTACTTACAAAATGTAGTCTTTCATGCAAACCTCATACTTTCATTACCACAATGGTGTTAACTTTTACTGCTTCCAAAATTTGGCCATTCGTGAATCACATATTTCAACCACTACACTGAAAGGAGATAAGTGACTGCTAATTATGTGCTACACACTTGAGCTACCAGTGCACCGGTTCCTCCAGTTTTTGTTGAATGTAGGGCGCAGCGCAGAGCCGCGGGGGCGGCTGCGACAGCCCGACGGCATGTCCAGTGAAGGCCAGCCTGCGGTGCGGAGCGGAGCGTAGCGCGGGGAAGACCGCGCCCCGCGCCCCGCGCAGCCCGTGCACTGCACCCAGACCACCGTGCGGCGCGCGGGGCAGGGGGTGGGACTGGGACGTGTCTATGAACTGTCAGTGCCCTCCCCCGCCCCGCCCCGCCCCGCCCCACCCCAAGCCCAGACAATGACAGACACCCCCGCGGCTACTCACGGATCCGAGCGGGACGGCGCGGCACAGGTCGGGCGGGGCGGAGCAGAGCGCGCATGGCGGCGACATGCTAACTCATTCGGCCGGCCAATTTCATGAATGATGTGCAGTCGTGCACTTGGTGGTCGCTGGGCGCTGGGCGCGCGTTTTCTCCATTTAGCACTTCCTCTCTCGCTCAACGACCTGCTGCTGGCGCCTCGGCAGCAGCGTAGCGCAGCGCACCTGAGCAGCCCGCCCCACCCGCCCCACCCCACCCCGCCCCACCCCGCCCCGCCCCACCCCACCCCACCAGGTCCCTCATCCCTCCTCCCCGCCGCGCCGCCCCCTTTTCCGAGCTGAGCAGCACTCCCGCCCTTGGAGGCCTTGGAGCCGCGGGTGGGGAGGCGAAGGGGCCGGAGGGGCGCCCCACTCCAGACTACGACCCCCCCCCCTCCCCCCGGCGGGGATGTTGGTGGTGCTCGCCTCGCCTCACCTGCACGCCGCGCCGCGCACCGCCGAGTCTTTCGCCAGGCACCGCAGTCTGCACGTCGAAGTGCGAGGCGGCCGCTACGCTCAGCTACGCTCACGGCAGTGCCCATTCAGTCTCCGGCCCGCCCCGCGCGGCCTTCCCTCCGGACCTCCGCACCAGGATAAGGACCCTCGTCGAGGATACTCATCGCGCACTTCGTTTTCCAGCAGGTAAGCAGCCGTCGTCCTCACAAAAAAATATATATATATATTTGGAAACATGGAGTCGTGTCACAGAGGATCGCGGAGGACGTCTCTTGGATTTTACCCGGAGGTAGCTTTCAGTCCACGTGACAGTCAGTCGCGAACTCTCCAGTGATTCTGCATCGCGGACCTGGCCGTTCCGTTGATTCAGCCCGGCGATGCTGTACCGCTGCGCGCGCGCGTGAGCGGGTTGCCTACCCGGGGCCGTCAGGCGCCATGCTGAGAGTTGCTTTGCGGTGCAGCCTGCGGCCTGCGGGGCGGGTTGAATCAGCCGCAGCACGTGATCTAGGGCCGCCCGCTGCTGCAGTCGCACACCCGACACGGCGCCGCGCCGCGCCGCGCTGGCAGGGAGTGGGAAGGGAATTATTACGCGAGGGCCGCGCAGCGCTGTCTGTAACATTTTTTTCTCGGCATGTCCGGCTGATCTAAAAAGCAGGTGGCCGCTGACACGCCGTGCGCGTGCGTGCGTGTGTGTTTGTGTGTGTGTGGTGTGGCCTCTCTGGGCGACCCACCGCACGGCCGCGCCGCACCAAACTCTTGCGAAAGAGAGTCCCACGCGACATACTCGTTGTGTGCTCCGCGGAGCGGTAGGGGAGGGGGCGGGGGCCCTGTAGCCTCTGGCTGAGGATCTCTAGCCGTGGTTGCACTCCACGGGCATGGTGTCACCCAGTGCGCTCGTGGCGCCGAGTGTCATGCGCCCCTGGCACTGCACTGCGGCTCTGGTCGTTAGATCCCGCTGCTGCCGCGCCCGCCGCGCCGGCCCGGGATGGTCATGTTACGTCAAGTCAAAGTGCCGCCCCGCCCCGCCCCGCCGCGCCGCCATGCACCCGGGGCTGCAGCCCAGCCTCCTCACCGCCTAGACCGAGGCGAAGGCTGCATCTCGCAGGACCGGGCCGGACCGGACCGGTGGCTGGCCTTGGTCGGGGCGAAGGACCCGGGCCTGTGGGCCGGTGGGCCTGCGGCCCTGGATCCTGGATGACCTCAGCATAAGGGCGTGTTATCGCGGGCGCGGCGGCTAAAACGACTGGAAAAGGGACGAGTGAGAGGAAGGTCCCCGATGACTAGGACTTTGCCTTTTCTTTTGACATTCGCGTGGTCAATTTGACATTGGCCGAAAAACAAACACTTTGCTCTAGGGCTCTATGCGTCTAGCCCGCGCCGCGCTCAGGCTCATACTTCAGTGCTTACTTTGGCGCGGCGCGGCGGGGGTGCGGGCGCGGTGCAGATCCGACCACACTCTTACGGGGCCTCGCCTCGCCTGATGTGACGTTGTGTCTCTCACTGACGCCACGGCCTGAGCGAACGTGCCACCCTCCGCGATGTCTGCTCTCGACAAAATCCGATCTCGCGATACGTTGCCGTCATCCGGTCGCCGCATCCGATCTCGTCACAATCTTGTTGGCGCATTCCCGTCGGCGTTTACACGACTTTCCGCACCACATGCCGTTGATGTGGGGTGCTTAGTGGGATTCGCGGTCGTTGTTTCCCGCAAAACAACAACACGAGCAAAATGATATGCAGTTAGTTGCGGTAGGGGGAAAAAATACAATTTCGGTATAAGCAGTAAGCATTTTCCTGGACGTCAATAATCCTCCCCCCCCCCCCAACAGCTGAGTGAGGACGATACCCCTGAGCACCACCGCGGCCGCGGCGCGGCGGTCAGGAGCCGGCCATGCTGCTGTGAGTTACGCGGCACGTAGTGATACCCCCTCGTCTCCCCCCCTTCCCTGGATCCTAACGTCACTGCGGTAGGCGAGGACTGCGCGGCGCGTACGGGAAGCGAATCACCGACGCGACGCGACACGACAGTCGTACTGATTTGGACGCGGTGACTTGCACGCACGGGGTGACACCGCGAACCTCCACGAACCCAACCATCCGCCGGGCCGGGCGATAGCGCTGATAGTTATTAATTGCGAGCGCTGGCGTGCAGGTGCAGTGCCGCCCCGCCCCGCCCCGCCCCACCCCACCCCACCCCGCCCGCCCCGGCCTCGCGTGCATCGCCGTGTCTTTATCGCCGGGCTTCCTGGAGAATCGCGACGCGCACCCAGCGCTCTCTCACACCTACAGCCGAGGGAGGGCCACAAACGTGAGAGTTTGAGCAGCGATAGAAGGGAGCGCGGGAGGAAAGACTCCAAGGTCCGAGCGTTAGGCGCGTTACGACCCACTGAAGGCGCGTGGCCGGCCGCACCAAAGGGCCGCGCAAAAATGAATTTCTACCTTTTCGGCTCGCCGCGCTGCTAACACCGCGAGCACGTGCAATCTCTTTTCATTATCGGTAGGCCGTTACAGGTACGCCGGAGTCTATCGTGACCGCGTGACTAGGCTGATGAGCAGCGTTGGGGCGGGGCGGGGCGGGGCGGGGTGCCACGCGCCTCTCTGACCTGCTCGTTATCGCTGTCTTGTTTCCTCGAAAATCGATTACGCTGCTGGAGCAGCAGGCAGTGCGTGGGCGGAGCATCATCTCGCATCGCGGTGGGGTGTGGGGGGCTGGGCGACGCGGGGCGGGGCGGGGCGTACCGGGGCGGACACACGTCATCTGTATGTCAGCGACGTCTCTGGCTGGGCATCAGTAGCAGCACCACCATGCGGAACATTCGGGAATCTCCGCGTGGAGTAAAGTCGTGCCATGTCGTGTGACGGTGCGGCAGCCTGTCTAGACGACGCGGGGCGGGGCGGGGCGGGGCGGGGCGCACCAATGCCGCGCTGCGGTAAGACTGTGCGCTGGCGCTGAGCTGCGCTGCGGGAGCTCGGGGCGGCCTGATGGTCCCGCGGAGTCCGTCACTTGGCAGAATCATTCCTGTAATTTCCTGGGTCACGCCGCGATGGTTTTTTGCGTCCCGCGTGGTGACGGTGACGGACAGGTAAATCCCCTGTATTCAGCATGGACCTGCGGGCCCGGCCCGGCCCGGGCCTGTCTGCCAATTGGTCGCGTCGCGTCGCACTTTAGAACAGTGCGGGGGGCGGGGGGGCGCTCCTTGCGGTCAGGAGCGGGCTCCTGCAGCAGTTAACATGAGGGTCGAACTTCGCCCGCGGGGACGACACGGGGCCTCCCCTGCGACGCGCGAAACCAGTGACTGATGCGTTGCGTCGCGTCGTGTCGTCTTTGGCAAATGGTCCCGGCATGGGCGCAGCATCCCTGTCCTCACCGTGGGGCCGCGGCGAGGCGAGGCGAGGCGCGGCGGGCACTGCTGCAGGGTCCTCAGTGTGTCAGGGTCGCCCACTGCGCCGCGCCGGGCCGGGCGGCCCTCCTGCAGGAGGTGCGTGCCAGGCCAGGCCGGGCCGGGCCGGGGAACTGGAAGTCCGTCGCCTCACCGTGCCCGCCCGGGGCGGGGCGGGGTGCGCGCGGATCCAAAACGGGTTCATGTTTTCTCCCTCACTGCACCGCGCCGCCGCACCCCGCGCCGCACCCGCCGCAATGAAGTAACAAGTTCACCGTTGGCTCGGCGATGCACGGTGCAAGTTTATCGGACTAGTTCTGGCGCGCTGCCGAGGCCGCTACCGCTACCGGTAGGCCCTGCTGCAGCTGCTGGCCTGCGGGGGCGCGGCCGCGACCTCCGTGAAGACCCGCCCCGCGGCGGTCTGACGTGGCTGCGGCCTGCGGCGCGGCACGTCACTCGCTGTGGGGACCCGGGCGCCGCACTCACTTAGGCCCGAGAGGCAACCCCCTGGCCCCGGGTGACCACGTGTGGCGTGGCCGTGGAGCAGCCCCGCGCTGCTGGCCTGCCAGAGCAACCTGCACTTACTTCATGATTATCGTCTTTGTATTTTCTTGTTTTCGTTCGTGCGAGATGCGAGCAGGCGGGCGCTGCCGAGTCCAGGCCCAGGGGATTGGTGTTGCAATCCGGGAGGCGCGAGAGGCGCGGGGCGGCGCGGCGGGCCGAGGGCCTTCGCCTTGGGGCCGGCCCGGCTGCGGCCTCATGCAACGCGGACCGCCCCGCCCCGCCCCGCCCCGCCGCGTCAAGTCCGGGGCTCGAGTTTGCGTTCGGCGCGGAATTTCGCGGCGATTTCGGCGGCCGCACCCGCCTACCGTGCCGCGCCCGCTACGCCTCACCCCTCCCGTCGCCCCCCCCCCCCCCCCCGTGCCACTGCCCTACGCCTCCGTAACGCTTCAGCCGGGCCGGCCGCCACTCTCGGAGGGAGTTACTGTACCATTGCGTCACAACCGTTTCACTTTCTTCCGGAGCGTCCTGCCCGCTCCGCTCCCCCCTCCCCTCTCCACCTCCTCGACCGACATAGTCGATGCAGCCTCGCCGCGGAAACGCCCTGCCAGTTAATAATCCCGTTGCATTTTTTCTTGCGCTGCTGCTGCTGCGTTCGTCGTTCATGACAGTGTCCCTTCTGTTCCTCCTGTTGCAGCACACACAGCATGGCGCAGAAGCCGGGGGTGGCCGAGGCGATGGCCGGGCAGACGCTGCTCGTGACGGGCGCGTCGGGCTTCCTGGGGAAGGCCATGCTGGAGAAGCTGCTGCGGACCTGTCCGCGCATCAAGCGCGTGTACGTGGTGCTGCGCGCGCGCCGCGGCAAGGCGCCCCGCGACCGCCTGCGCGAGCTCCTCGACGGCCCGGTGAGTGAGTGAGCTACGCTCCATGGCTTTCCTTGAGAAATTCGTCTGATCCTTTGGGACGAGCCGTTCTTACGAGGTGGAGACAACTCTGACAATTTTTGTACACCTTGTAATTCCGGGGAAAAAAAAAAAATCGAAAAATTAAGGAAAAATCAAAGCAAAACTAGGAAAAAAATCAATGAAAATTCAGAAAAATTCATTTAAAAATACTTGAAAATTTACGACATTTAAACACCAAAATTCCGAGTTGTTGCCCCTCTCGCATTCTTCTCGGTGACCTTGACCCCCTTCCCGTTTGCCCGCAGGTGTTTGAGGGCATCCGCCGCACGGACCCGGGCGCCCTGGCCAAGATCGTGCCGCTCGACGGCGACTGCTGCGAGAAGCGGCTCGGCCTCTCGGCGGACGACGCGAGCCTGGTGCGGGCCGAGGTGACCGTGTTCGTGCACACGGCCGCCTCGGTGCGCTTCGACGACCCCGTCAAGCAGGCCGTGCTGCTCAACACGCGCGGCGCGCAGGAGGTGTGCGCCCTGGCGCTGGACATGCCGCACCTCAGCGCCCTCGTGCACGTGTCCACGACCTACAGCAACACGAACCACCCCGTCATCGAGGAGCGGGTGTACCCGGCCACGGCCGACTGGCGCGAGATGGTCCGCCTGGCCGAGACCCTCACGCAGGAGGAGTTCGACCGGCAGGCGCCGCAGTACATGGGCTACCACCCCAACACGTACACCTTCACCAAGTCCCTCGCCGAGCAGGTGGTCAACGACCACCGCGACCGCCTCAACGTGGCCATCTACCGCCCGTCCATCGGTAGGGCTCCGCGCGCTCCGGCGCCCGTTGGGCTGCCTACCCGCCGGGCGCGGTGCCCCCCGCGGCTCGTCCGCCCGGCGAGTAGGCAGCCCAACTTGCACGCAGCTCGCACGGGCTGCCTGTCTGACGCATACCTTTCCTTGTGGTTCTAGTGGTGGGCGCCGTGAAAGAGCCCATTCCCGGCTGGGTCGACAACCTGAACGGCCCCATGGCGCTGTGCGTCGGCGTCTCCAAGGGCCTGATCCACACGGCGTTGGCCGACGAGAACTCCGTTATGGACATGGTACCCGTTGACGTTGCGGTCAATGGTATTATTCTGTCAATTTACGAAACGATGATGAAGTGAGTAGATCTTTTCCGTGTTTCGAATGACTGTTGTCTGTCAGTGGGTGCGTATTTTTAATGGTGTTTCATATTAATTCTATTCAGCTCAAAGCGTGGAGAAATTAAGGTATACAATGGATGTTCATCTAGCAAGAAAACGCTCAAAGTTCAAGAAATTATGGATCTTGGTCTAAAGTGTATTGAAAAGAATCCTCATGATCGCATACTGTGGTATCCCTTTGTCTTTGTCACAAGCAGCAAAGTTATGTTTACTTTGCTGAGCTGCATATTCCACTTCTTCCCCGCGCTCATCGTAGACACACTCTTGAGATTAACAGGCAACAAACCCTGGTAAGAACATTTATCACAAAAAAATGTATGATTTGAACTCTAATTTTTAATAATCTTACTCTACTATATTTCTTGCTTTGCAGGATGTGGAGAACATATATGAAGGCATACAAGGCCACACTAGCCATTCGTTACTTTACACTGCACCACTGGCTCTTCAGAAATGAAAAGTTTTTTGAACTTGAGAAAAACCTAAATGAGAGGGATGCAGTTACTTTCAAGTTAGATCAGTCCAAAGATGTGGATATCCCTGAATTCATGGCATTGTCCATGGAGGGTGTTAGGAAATATGTTCTTAAGGAGAACATGGACCCTGTTAAGGCTAAAAGAAACCAGATGACGTGAGTATTTTACAATTGGTCCAAGTTGCTCTTTGAAGAAAGTCAAATTAACTTCACTGTATTTTTCTGTTTCCTCTGTGCTTTCAGAATGTACTTAATTGACCGGGCTGTGAGAGGACTTCTGTTGTACTTTGCTGCCACCTCAACGTATGGTCTTGTTTCCGGTCTCCTAGGATAAGGATATTTTCTTTTAAGTTTTATTATATGGACACAAATACTTGTAAGTTTAAAAAAAATTGTGTCTAGAATGACTTAACATATTCAGGTTATAAGGTGTTGGAAAATCCAGACGACGTTGTGACCATGTTGCCTAGAAAGTGTTAAAGTCCACTACTGCTCACATTGGTGTCTTCCAGTGAACATGCTAAATACCATTTCTAGATATTTCAAATGTCATCTAATTTAAAACTAAAGAATTTAAATATCTTGTAATTTTATTTTACATTTTTTATTTTAGTTAGATATTCAAACACTTAAAGACTGACGTGTTTGATGTAAGTTTATTATAGAAAGTATAACCATCACCGTACTAGAATGATTGAAAATGGTTGGAAAAAAAATGTTTATAATTCTTAGATACACTTGACTTGCCGTCCAAAATAAATTTATGTTACTGTACCTGTTAAAAATTAGTTTCTTCTTTGAAGTAACTTAATTTTTAATGCCTATTGGTGAAAGGTAGATTCAGGCAACCAAACAGCACGGAAATTTTTTTAAAACTTTTCTCAAACAAACCTGTGTACTCGTAAGGTACGTGAAAACGATTTGCTTAACTGCTGTATGACGAAGTGGAGAAGCGCGCGTCGAGGTGGGGCGGGGCGGGGCGGGGCCGCGGAGTGCGGCGCGGCGCGCGTTCTGCGGTGTTCAGAATGGGCCAAGGCAACCCCCACTGCGCCACCACCTCGACTTATGCCCCCGCCCCGCCCCGCCCGCTGAGCTTTTCACGACTCATTCTCCATTCAGGCGGTGCAAAATGCTATCCTCAGTATGGATCCTGCCGCGATACAAACGCCCCCTCTCCCTTCGCCATGACCTTTCTGTCCGCGGCCCGCTCCGGCCCGCTCTCTGATCCGTCTGGGTGGCGCCAGTACAAGCCGCGACGCAACATTGCAAATATTACACATTCCCGTAAGCGGCGTCAGTGCGGGTACATATTGATGTAAAAAAATATATGGGCGATCGAGGAGGCGGGAGGCACAAAACACGTAAGAAGTTGGTCCCGCGGAGGACACCTGCAGTCATACTGACATTCACCCGTGCGGGCGGGTTGCCTACCCTCGGCCCCCAAGGCGCTGTGCTTATGGGCAGGCCCCCCGCAAGTGGAACAGTCTGCCTACAAAAAGTGTGCGTTGGTAGTACAAAGAGAGCCGGGGCTGGTAAACATTAAATTTGTCATGGAACGTTGAGATGTGCGCCCGTGCCGACCGGGCCCGCACTCAGCAGGGCAACATATCGTTGGATAAAGTTATGCAATACAGCAGCCTGCAGGTACACCCGCCACCGCCCCTCTCCCCTCTCGCCCGGAAGGCACCGCGTCCTACCGCAAAACCAGCCGCAGTGCAGTGACTGTCAGCTGGCACTCCTCGGCCTGCATGCGCACCGTCTCGACGAGTACTCGGTCGCACTTACATTTTGTTTCAAGTTTAGCCTCTCTCTTTTTCTTTTTTCTCTCTTTTTTTTTTCTTGTCTTTTATAATTTTTGGTCATAGGTGGTGGTGCAGTAAAGAGCCGCGGACCAGGTGATCAGGGCGTCCAGGCGGGGCGCTGCTGCTGGAACGCTGCTGCTGGATAGAGAGACTCGGAGCAGAGTCTCTCTACTGCTGGAGCGCTGCTGCTGGATAGAGAGACTCGGAGCAGAGTCTCTCTACTTCTGGAGCGCTGTTGCTGGAGCGCTGTTGCTGGATAGAGAGACTCAGAGCAGAGTCTCTCTACTGCTGGAGCGCTGTTGCTGGAGCGCTGCCGCTGGAGCAGCTGGAGCGCTGCCAACAAGCGCTGCTGGAGGCTGCGCAGCCGTGGGTTAGGCCCTACCTGGGGCCCGGCCGGTGCCTCCACTCGGCTCAGTCAGCTTGGAGCCGGTGTGCAGGACGGACGCGGGGACGAGGCTGCTGCTGGGACCAGACCCGACGTAACGCGCGCGCCCCGCCGCGCCCCGCCGCACCCCCACCAGGCTGACCAGGACCCCAGGACCCACACCGGGAGGGACTCCAAACAAAGGACGATCGACCCGCGGTGACTCCAGCGCCAGCTCCAGCTCCAGCAAGGTGAGCCGCACACTAGACGTGTTCGATAGCCCCGCGAGCTGACCCCTCTCCCCCCTCTCCCCTCCCCACACCCGCAGCAGCCTTCGCGTCAGCCCTCCCGACTGTGGTTATTGCTCCTGCTCGTAACTCGACATATAAACGCGGACTGGGCGCGGCTGCTCGCCTAACACTGTAAAAAATCCTGTACCAAAGTACAGGATTTGGTACGGAAAACCGTAGTAGGGGAAGTACAGGATGACCGTACCCTATTTACTGTAGTCTCATAAGGCCCCATGTTAAAAATACTGTGGTCCATACCGAAAATACTGTACTCGGGCGGGAAGGTACGGGCTGACCTGGCAAATTGTCTGCCAGACTTTACCGTACCAATTACCGTGGTTTTTTTCGGACAGTGAAGAGTGGTGTTCAACGCTCCGGTTACGCCCGCAACGGGGGAGGGGCTGCATGCGGTGAAGGAGGTGTGTCACATACACACATTATTATATTAAGTTTACTGTGCCATCCTCCTCTAGCTCGCGCGAGGGTACGACGCCCCTGACCTGAGTGTGGTCAGCTGCTGCGCGCGAGGATCTCGTTTGCGAATAATCACATCCGTAATGCTCAACGCCTACATAATAGTGCTTAGCATCGCGCTACCTTTTCCCACCGGGGGCCCCGGCCCGGCGGCAGGCCTTTCCTCCGGGGCGGGGCGGGGCGGGGCGGGGCGGGGCGTGGCGGGGCGGGGGGCGGTCCGGTCACTCCTTGTTCTCCGGCTGGGCTGCAGCAGCAGGTCCTACCTCGCCCTGCCCTGCTACCCCAGCCGCACCGCGCCGCGCCGCGCTGCGGGACCAGACACCTTACGTCACGCGTGACCCAGTCACCAAGTTTCCGTTCGCTTCCGCCCTCCTGCGCGGTTCGTGTGGTTATCGCATTTATTTCCCAAAATGTGAACGATCCACGATTCACAGCGGGATGACGCTCACCCCGCTGCACCCCGCGCTGCACCTGCGCTGCACCCCGCGCTGCACGGTAGTGGCGCCTCGCGGGGACCTCCACGCGCGGCGCGCACCGAGCGCCTTTCACTCCATCACCCCGGCGCAGCGCGGCGCGGCGCGGAGCAGACCCGACCCGTCATTATTGCACAAGGCCACTCCCCGCCAACTTTTTGATGGTCCTCGTTTTTTATTCCCCGCCCTCGATGCACTCGCGCGCCCCTTTGATAATGCAGCTGGCCCCCACCTCCACCGTGACCTCATCGCGTTCGCCACGTGACGTGTTGCAGATGTCGGACGTGGCGGTGGCGAAGCCCTGCTCGACGCCGGCGCCCTTGTCGGCCTCCTTGAGAGCGCGCCAGCACGCGCCGGCCGCGGCCCCCGCCGGCGGCGTCCACCCACAGGACCTCAGCAACTTCCGCGTCTGGCTCAAGCACCAGCCCCACCTCCCGCATGATATCCCAGGTGAGACGAGGTGCCAAGACGTCCCTGCACTCACCACCGCTAAAGGGATGTTGAACCGAAGGTGCCCCGGAGGTGTTTCGGAGGTCATCCAGGTAGGAGTTTTGGAGATGTTCTCGCGGTCCTCTCTACTGCCATTTCCCACCTCCTCCCGTAGATGAGACGCTGGCGCTGTTTCTACACTCGCAAAACAACTCGCTGGAGTTGGCCAAGCTGACGCTGGACCGGTCCTACAGCATTCGGACGGCCGCTCGCGAGCTCTTCACGGATCGTGATCCATTCTCTGCCGAAATCCAGGACGCACTTAAAGTCATGTGAGTGATCGGGCAACCTTTGCCATGGCTACCAGGGTGGAATTGATTTTTTAAAACGACTTTGAATTTATCGTCCCCAGACGTTTCTCCCCGCTTCCCAAGCGCACACCCGAAGGCCTAGTGGCATTCGTCGTCGGATTCCGGGACCCCGACCCGAGCCACTTCATGTTCGTCGAGGCCGTCAAGTTGAGCCTAATGGTGCTGGACCTGGTGCAGCTGAACGACGGGCCGGTGCCTGGCTACAGGCTGGTTATGGACATGAGGGGCACGAACATCGCGCACGTCGGCAAGATCAACTTCGCCACCATGAAGCGCGGCCTCGACTACCAGCAGGTCGGCCTAACTTTTCGCTTCGCGCTCGCGCCTCTTGCCGTTGGCAGAATATTTGACATTTTGTGACATTTCTAGGAGGGTCTCCCCGTCCGACTGAAGGGTGTCCACGTGATCAACGCCCTCCCCCTGGTCCATCACATCCTCTCCATCATGAAGCCTCTCTTGAAGCCCGAGACGAGGGAGATGGTGAGCAGCCCCGGGCGTTTTGACTGGAAGTTATTAATGTCCCAGAAGTTTCATAAACGCTTGCCTGGGGTACAATATTCCCCGGTGGATTTTTACCAGGGGTCAAAGTGGTAAATAAATTTACCAGTGCACTTCTATTGTTCCATGACCTCTACAGATGCATGTCCACACCGAGGCGCAAGTTTCCAAATTCTACGAGTTTGTTCCTCAAGACATCATGCCCAAAGATTATGGTGGAGAGGCCCCCACGTCTGAAGAATTGCACGGTCAGTTCATAGCTCGCAGAAATTTGCGTTACTCTGTATTTCTTGGCTATCCGATGCACGGAAACCATCAGAGCACAGAATCTTGTTCCTTTTCCAGGCCTCGTCAAGCAGGGCATGGAGAAGATGGCAGCCTGGTACTTGCAGGAGGAGCGCCTTCGCGTGGACGAGTCCAAGAGGCCGGCGCGGTCAGTACCCTACCAGGACGGTGACGCCTTCGGCTGCAACGGCTCGTTCAAGAAGCTCAACCTGGACTGAGCTCCGACCCGACAACGACCTGCCCAACCCCAAAGAGGTCTATTCTTAATATCTTGTTAAAATGTGCTGTTATGTAATTCGTATGTTTCTAAAATAATATTTACAAGAATAAGGAGGAATGAGTAGTCACGACACATTCATTCTTTCAATGGAGCGGTCGCGGCGGGCGAGTGTGCGTCGGCCACGCGCTTTATCGCCCCTTTTCGAATGGGTCGGAACGCCTGGTTGGTAGGCAACCCAACGCACTCGGTCTAAGGTGAACCCGTTTGGACGCCCAGCTGCTAGGCAGTCCACCTTCCTCGTCCTTCACTTCGTATGCCTGGCTGGAGCTGGGGTTAAATCCCAGGAGTAAGTAGGGCTTTAAATAGAGATTGAGGCCAAGTGTAATTAATAATACAAAATATCAGTTTTGCTTTAATATATATTTTACCAGACTATTACAAAATACAAATTATAACAATAACAATAATTTATCACAGAAAACATTCACAACCATCAGCCACACTTGCTGCTCTTAAAATAGATTTTAAACATTCTATCAGCATTCCACACATTTCAAGTGTAGGATGTTTCGCTCCTTCTTGCCAAAACAAACAACAACTTTGCCGGCACTCATCAAAAATAGAATTTTGGCATTTAACTAAATCCTTATGAATTCTGCTGTAAATATTTTTTTGAACTCTTTCTAAACTATTACCACAGGTTTTCGACCCATTTTCACCCTTAAAGGATATCCGTTGCCAATCCTTGAAATTATCAGAATTGCATAAAAATATTTTTAGTACAGTTACGCAGTTCCATGACAAACCACCCCTTGCTATGTATAGTTGATTATTAAGTTCATGTTTTAGGCAGAATTTACTCTTTTCATATTCATTTTGAATTAGTATGCCTGATTCTCTGCAGGCTTCCTTTAATTGATTAAAATTTAAGGGAATTATATCATGGACATTTAAAGGCAACACAAAGCCATATTCAACAAAAAGTTTAGAGTTAGAGTGAGGCCCATAGTTAATGAATACCTCACTATACTTTTTAACAGGATGAAGAGTTTTTATTTCATAACAATTATTATTAATGTTTAGCCCAACTTCTACCTGGACTGCATCACTGTGGTTGAACATGTCTAGGTAGGGAGCTAGAGCAAGACAGTTTCTATCTCTTACAGGTAAAGGATGTGAAGGGACATTTTCTGGGTCAATAAAAACAGCCCTAGTATTTACACAACACCACCCCCAAAGAAAATCGTCCCATACAAATAAATCTAAAGCTGAAAGTTGGCAATGATCACAAATGTAGTCTTTTCTAAAGGCTGGGATTAAATGCCTAAAACTACTATGAACCAGTTCCATGCTACTTAAAGCATGATCTTGAAGGTACCATGGGAAGTTATTGACGTGAGATTTATCAAGAAATTGTGGGGTTGAGAAAAACTTAGGAAGAGTCCTAATATAATTTGCCCACGTAGATGCATTTCCCAAATGCTTCTCCCAAAGTAGAAAACATGCCAAGATCTAGAAAAATAAAAAGATGCTTTATAAGCTGAAGAAAAATTAATAGATTGTGGAAAAAGTAATAATTACCTCTTGGCAAAGAAAATTGGGTGGTGTTAGAGTAGCCCGATGCAAGATACAGCCAACAGGTGATTCAAAGATAGTTGCCGTTGTAATTAATAATGACCTGGGAATGCTAACTAACACGTCACCTGAGGACAGAGACCCTTGAATAAATTTGAATGAACTGTAATGTTCGGTAGACTTCGAAAGCAAACTAAAATACCCTGTTTAATGTTACTCCTTGCCATCAAGCCTCTTCCAGTCTCTTCAAACTTCGATAAGCATAAGGGTGTTGTTTGGGTCCATCCCCTTTCCAGCATCCATTGAGTTAGGCTTATGAAGCTGGAGTCAGAACTTAAATTAAAATTACTTCTATGTTTCCGAGTTCTCTGACGATAAGTTCGGCCCATAATAGCAACTTTAAATAATATATGAAGATTTTCAGGTTAAGTCCAGCAGACGAAATTACACCTTACAAATAAACTTCAGTTATAAAACCGATTGATGAATAAGAATAAATAATTTTATCACTATGGTTCGTCATAAAAAATATATAAATTTGAAAAAAAACTACATTAGAAGAAAAATCAAAACATCTCATGTCAAAATAAACATAGATGTGACTGGAGATTTTTCATCTCGAACAAATGAATATCGCGGCCGACGCTTGATTTTCTCACAATCTGTAATTTTGGTTGAAGAGTTTCAGACATTTCAGATGTCAAAAGGTAATGTTTTTATGAAACTTGCGAATTTCTAGTGATTAAGGAGCAAAAAGGAACCGTGAAGATTTTCCCCTAATATCCTGCTTAACCAATGACTGACTTAAATGTGGAAATGGTGTTGTCCTGTCTGAAATACCCGTATGTTATGTTATGCGTCCTATCTCCATCCCGGCACAATTTATACATTTGAATGCGTTTTCAGTTTCTAACGTATGCTCTTGAGGTTGAAATACCATAGTAAAGCAAATTATGAGCAAGCCATTAGGCAGAATGTCCGTACTATATTGTCGACATGGCTAAAACTTTCTTCTGTTAACTTACTATGTTGTTCCTGAAGGTTATGTTATTGTAGATTAGGTGAGCGGGATACAGCCATTAGACCAAAACTGCTTAAAATCAAAACAATTCAAATAACCGTCCAATGCCAGACTTAATTGTGTTTTTGTTGGTGCCTTGTGTACCATCATCAACAGTTGATTTGTATTCCCTTTAAAACATACCTTGGACTCAGTAGTTGATGAACTATTTGTTTGTGAGTAAAAAAGTAGAGTAAACACTGTAACTTCCTTTTATACTTTTCAGTAATTTTTAAAATGGTGTACAAAATTTGTCATCGGTTCTACTCATGTGAAAAAACACTTATCTTTTTGACTTGATAGAAAATTTGTGTTCTTCTAATGCTGAAAATTCCCATTTTATTTCAGATTGTGAGGAATCATGGGTCCCATGCGTAAAGATGTCTTGGATAAAGCGGCTTGGTCATGGGTGGAATCTACTGATCCATCTTGTGTAACAGAAGAACATGTATTGAAAGCTTATCGCATTCAATTACCAGAGTGTAAACCTGGAACGTGCAGGTGTGTGATTCATTTTTAAGTTTTATATGTTATCCTTATTTATTTAAAACCACTAATGGACCCCAGTAACCCAGTAACTCTTTTTCTTCAGACGTAATTGTCGGGGTAGCCCTCGCTGTCTATCAGGATTAGGTGAACAACGTTGGATTTCAGAACCAAGTGAAGAAAGTGTTTCAAACTATGTTGATGACCCAAACATAGATCGGAGAGATTCTGGCTCCTTCATTGGGTTAAAAAACTTGGGAGCTACTTGTTATGTTAATAGTCTACTCCAGCTGTGGTTTCATAATTTGCAATTTAGGTACAAATTTTTCTGCTTACAATTGTAATCCAATATTCCTTTTTCTCCCCTAACTCTACTGTATATCTTTCTATAGGAAAGCCATATATGAATGGAATCCATTAGAGGATCCTGATGAAAAGCAAAGTATTGCCACTGATGAATCCAAGTTTCCTGTCACACATGTTGGACATTTACAAGTTTTATTTGCTAATCTACAGTTCAGTGTACGACGATACATTGATCCCTCAGACTTTGTGCATTCTTTAGGACTTGATGTTGGACAGCAGCAAGATGCACAGGTACAAACTCGTTTCAGTAGTTTTCTCGGTATTTGGCTACAGATACTAAATATCTTAATTGACCTTACAGGAGTTTTCAAAATTATTTATATCGATGCTTGAAGATCGTTTGACAACTCAAACCAAACCAATAGTTCATGATATGATTAGCAAAAATTTTAGGGGTGAATATTTATATGTTACAAAATGTTCCAAATGCCAACAAGAATCAAGAAGGCCATCAACATTTTATGAATTAGATCTGAATATTCAAGGCCATAGAACATTGGGAGATTCATTGGCTGAATTTCTCCATGAGGAGAAGCTTGAAGGGGCCAATAGGTATCATTGTGCAGTATGTGGTGATAAACAGGATGCTACTAGATGCATTCGCCTGCATTCTCTTCCCCCAGTTCTACACCTTCAACTCCTCAGATTTGTTTATGACAGGTATACCCTCTTGTTTAACTGTATGTAATTTCCCAAATTTTTGTGGTCTCAAAATAAACCTCCCCCCGCCCCTTTTTTTTGTAGGAGTAAAGGACATAAGAAGAAATTGAATTCTGTCATCCACTTCCCAGAAACACTGGATATGTCTGAATATATAGGACTTCCACCGGGGTCTAAAGTATACAATGTGAGTGCTGTTCTTCTTCACATGGGATCAAGTGCATATAGTGGTCACTACATAGGTATGTAATCTACCATTTATTTTATTATTTTATATACATTTTTTTATCTTTTTTTTAAAAAATAATTTACTGTGGTTTTCTTATGTTTTCTGTTCTATCTTTTTAATGAAATAGCTCATATTAAGGACAGTTCCACTGGCAGCTGGCACAAATACAATGATGAAAGTGTAGAGAAGATGGAAGGAAAAAAACTGACTTTGGGTTCTGAGGAAGATGGTTCTGAAAGTGGGTATTACATAATTTTTATTCTCTATTACCTTCCTATCTTATTTTGTAGCATATCCTAATGCTTATTGTTTAAACTTTGCTACAGCAGCAAAAGTTAAAGGGCGTGGGCAAAAGAACACAAAGGGCTTAATTACTTCAAAGAATGCATACATGTTGGTTTATACCCTGGCAACTGAGAAAGACGATTGTAGTGGCCTTGGAAGTCCCGGTTTATCGAATATTTCAATTACCCCCAAAGCTAATGGGATAGAAAGATGTGGTGTTAGTAGCAATGCATTAGAAGCTGAAATGATTGCTTGGGGCCTTGAAAATCGTCTCATAGATAAAGTCAATGAACAAAATAGGAAGTTTGAAGAATGGACGACTGAAGAAACAACAAAGAGGGTAACTATTTCTACAGTGATCTTTTTTAAAATTTTGTTTAAATAAACCTTTTGTAATCTTGAATATTAATGTGGTTTTTGCTTTTAGGAAACATACAAAGTGCAAACACAGTTCCACCGGAATGAAATGTTAGAACTCTGTGGTCAGTTATGTGTTGGTTCTAAATCAGATCTGTGTGATTTTGTATCAACTGACTGGCTTAGTAAGTGTTTACATGACGGCATGGGTGATGAGAGCAAAACACCTGCCATCAACAATAGTAATGAAATGTGTCCTCACGGGGGTGTTGACCCATCAAGGGTGACACACATGAAAATTATCAGTGCAGAAGCTGTGAGTATAAATTCTTAATATGTTTGTTTCTCTGTAGAGTATTCTTAATGCAGTCTCCTTTTATTTTTATTAAATCTCTTTTGGTTTCACCCGTTTTCAGGCAGATGTTTTGTATAAACGGTTTGGTGGTGGCCCAAGGATTCAAAGTCCTCAAGCTCTCTGCTTGGAATGTGTCAGAAACAAATGCATTGAACTGCGGTTGAAAAGCAAAATAACATCTGATGGGAAAGAAATAGCTAATCTCTTGAAGTATCGGATGGATGAGTAAGCACAATTTTTTATATTTATTGTAGATAACTTCTTAAACTGTCTTTCCTCATTTTAAATTAATCTTTTTCTTTTTTCTGAATTTAGAACTGAGCGAGGCTATTGGGTTGGGAAAAGTACTTTAAAAAGTTGGAAAAGTATTGTGTTAAGAAAGTTTAGACCTATTTCAAATACAGAAGGTAAATGTGTGACAGCTCTCACATTTTAAAATTATTATTTATAATTAAAAGGAATTGTTTCTTACCTGGTGTCTTTTAAAATTAATTTCTAGGTAAAGAAGAACATGATAATAAAGAAGATAATGAAAGATATGAAAATGATGATCATGTTGGCAGTACAAGTGGGGACTGTCATCAGGATAAAAAGATTCTTCATTCTGACGATGAGGATACTGATGAGGGTGTAGTTGCCACTAGTACCCTCCATAACTCTCGGAAACGCCCTAATCCAACATTAAATAACAGAATCCCTCCCAACAAACGCATGCATCTTCCTGATTCAACCTCTCAAAATGGCAATTCTCAAGAAAATGTCATTTCATCCTCATACCAGAATGGATTGGACAGTGTATCTGAAGAAATGAGGATAACATCTGGTGGTCAAGACAAAAGGGAAGCATGTTCTTCCTCTTACAATGATGAACCTAATCCAGATGGTAACTCGTCTCCATCTGAGGACGCAAAAGATGATAGAAAAGAGGAGGAGTATTCAGAGGAATCTACTTTGGAATTTAATAATGATGCAATGTGTGTGCATGGTAAGATATATACTTATAGTATCAATTTTAAGCAAGCTTATTTTTTAATTCCATTTTCTTACAAAACTTATTGGTTTTAGGTAATTTGAATGTTGACCAAGCTAGTAGGAGGCTGGTTCCTCCTCGAATTTGGACTATCTTTTTAAGCTATTTCCCTGCTGCTAAAGAATTTCCTCGTAATTCTCAAGTGTGCCCAGCATGTCAGGTAAATGAGAGCAGTGACAATTAGTTGTTTTGCTTTCCCCAGTAGCTTTATTTCTATTTTCTTCTACCCAACAGGAGAAAGAATTTGAAGGGCAAGTGGTGAAGGATACTCATCGCAAAGTAGCCCAGACTCAGAAAGAAGCACTACAGGACCTGTATTTGGGAAAAAACAGACCAAACCTGGACCCTGCATCAAGGAAAACAAGAGCCGTCAATGGCACAATATGTCCCGTTGAAGGAAAAGAGCACTTTTTTATAATTTCCCAAGAGTTTGCCGATTCCTGGCGAAACTTCATTGGGTGAGTACTACATCTTCCAGCACTCGCAAGTAGCCCTACAGAGCGCCGCCCCGCCCCGCCCTGGGCCACACCCAATAGGGTGAGTTATGAGTCGCTCGTCTAAAAGCGCGGCCACGCCACGACGGCGTCCTGCCTCCTGCCCTTCCACTATTCCGAGTGGAGATCGCGCCACATAAATCAATTGCCCCCCCCCCCTCCCCCCTCTTGTTTCCAGGCGTCTTTCAGGCATCCAGTAGCCTCTGTGCCCGGGCCGGCGCGTCTGTAGCTGCGCCTTATGGAGAAGGAGGAGGAGGAGGAGGAAGGTGGGAGGTTTTTGTGGCTTGTGTTTTATGGCAAATGTGACGCGTTTCCTTTCTGGGAGGGAAAAGGGACGAGAGGGGAGGAGGGAGGGGGTAAGACATGGGAGGTACGGTACGGATGAAGCTGAGAGAGTGTGACTTTGCCTCCCGCACTGCTCTCACCTCACCTCGCCGCGGCCGCGGACTTCCCTTCTCATGCGCCCCGCCCCGCCCCGCCCCGCCCCGCCCCGCCCCGCCCCGCCCCGCCCCGCCCCGCCCCGCCCCGCCCCGCCTCGCAATATGATTTGCGACCCGCGCTTGATTGAAGCGGCGGGGCAGGTCGCACCGGTGCGACGGCGGCGGCCTTAGTGGCATTCGGGAAGAGGGGCCTCCCCATCCTGGCCGCCTACCCCGTCCCACCCCGCCTCGCCACGCCCCGCCACGCCACGCAGGGATTAGAGGCACTTGGCCATTCCCACTGGTCTGATAAGGTCTCCGTGCTCGGCCCGGATTAGCGGGGGCTCGTGCATGTTGAATGGATCTGCCTGGTCTGGTGTGCGATTACTTGATCCGGACGAGGACCACCAGCAGCGGACCCTAAAGGGTGCGGACCCACGCGCGCGCGCGCGCGTGTGTGTGTGTAGTGGCGGTGGGGGTCGTTGCACTCGCTTCGCCTCGAAGTGGCCAAACTGCAGACAGACTGTACACTGCTGGTGTCTGCTGCTGCCCTGCCCTGCGCGCGTGCGGTGCGGTAGCACAGCCTGCCAACTTCCGAAAAAAAAAGGAGGAGGGAAGGGTGGCAGGTGTTCTGATGCCCCACGCGGCCCGCGGCCATCCTGGTGCCCTGCCCGCCGCCCGGAGCATCTGGGCCTCTGTGGATTCTCCTCTTCTTGTTTTTTTCCCCCTATCCTCTTTTGTCCACGCGGCAGGTTTGTTTCCTCTGGGAGTTAGGAGAAGGAGAGGGAAGGCATCGGGAGATATTCTGACGGGGAGAAGTATACCAGAGCTGCATACTCAACAGACTGCCCCGCCCCGCCCGGCCCGGCCCGGCGGCGGTCCTGACCCGATGTCCGCCCCGCCCCCGCACAGCGCTCACCACCGACACGCCCTCTCTGGGTCTTTTTAAATTTGCAGTCGTTAACTCGGCGACCTCACCGCCGCCGCGCCTCTCCCGCCCCTCTTCTCTCTCTTTTTTTTAATCAGATTGTGTTCAAAGTGGCTGACGACCCCATGTGAGTCATTTAGGACCTCGGCCGTGTGCACACATTGTGCAGGCCGCGCCGCAGCGCCAGCGAGCGCCAGCTGCCCCCGGGAGGGAGGGAGGGTCACTTTCGTCAGGACTGTCAGGACGAGGCGAGGGGTCCCCAAGTGGACGTTTACGACTGGAGCAAGCTTTAATGAGGACGTGGGAGAGACATGGAGCTCTGTAGCAGGAGCGGGCGCAGGGGCAGGCCAGGCGCCGGCGTGGGGGCCCGCAGCAACGTACCTCCCGGGGGTACTTCAACCCCGGGGTACGTGTACCCTAGGGCTGGTGTACCGCGGGGTACAACCCGTCACAACCACTCTGCGACACCGGGCCGCAGTCCCGTGCATCTCCGTGTACTCAAAGACGTCCGCCGCGGCCGCCAGCCCGCCACGAAATGACAGGGCAACATGCCGCACTGCCCCCTAGCCCCGCCCCCACCCCCGCCCCCACGCCCGCCCGCCTCCAACCCTTGCTAATGGCGATGTGCCCCGCCCCCGGAGCAGAACGTCGCGGGGAAGAGGGTGAAGGAGGAGGCGGGGGCGGGGAAGCGAGGGGCGGTCTTGGCCTTATCGCGGAGCTAGGCCGCCGCGCGCGGCGCCGAGCCATCGCACATGAGAAATAGAGGCGCCCCGCCCCGCCCCGCCCCGCCCCGCCCCGCCCCGCCCCGCCCCGGCTCGCGCGGTTCCCACAGCAGCACGCAGCGGCAGCAGTCCTCCGGGCGGGGCGGGGTGGAGGGCAGGGGCTCCGGGCGGGCAGGGCGCATCCATCTCAGATCGTTGGCGGTGGCGGTCAGGTCATTAGCCGAGGTCCCTCTCCTGGGGCCCCTGCCCTGCCCTGCCCCTATCCGCCCGCCCGCCTGCCCGCCGCGGAGGCCCTCTCTCCCTCCCTCTCCCTCCCTCTGCCTCTCTCCACCACTTGAGCAGCAACCCTCCTCACCTAAAGACCTCACTGTCACGGGGTTCAAGCACTGCGCCGCTGACCGCCCGTTTGAAAATATTTGCGTCAGCCTATTTATTTTGCTTGCAATTTTTTTTTCTTTTGGGAGGGGGTTCGTTTGCCTTACCGGGGGGCGCCGCGCCGGTGCCGGAGCGTGCAGGGCATGGCATGGCAGGGCGGGGCGGTGACAGTTTTACGAGTTGTTCCGCCCCTCGGAGCGGAACACATGCATTGCATCGCAGTGCTGCGGTGCAGGTGCAGTCGACAGGGGCGCTGCGTGAGTGCGAGAGAGAGCGGGAGGCGGGGCGGGGTGTGTCGGAGAGAGACGAGGCGATGAATGACGCACTGCACTCCTCTCTCTCTCTCTCCCTCCCGCGGTAGCCACTGGCCGCCCTGCCGCCCTGCCGGCCGGTGCAATGGGATGCACGCGCCTCTTCTTGCACGCGGCACACGTCTGCTCCGCTCGAAGAAGGGCGTAACTCTGTCCCCGGCGTAACTGGCGTAACTCGCGTGCGCGCAGAGAGACTGGCGTACGACGGCGCACTCTCCACGGCCACTCCACCTGCCGCGCCGCCGCGCTGGCTGGTCCTGTGGGCGCGGTGCCCCACCCGCCTCCTCCTCGTCCTCCTCCGCCCCCTCAGGATGCCGTTCCTTACTTCCTTCTTCCGTTCGTCTTGTTCCGCCCCGCCCCGCCCCGCCCGTCGGGCCGGCGGCGTCCTGCGTGATGGGAGGGTGAGCCGTCCCGCTCCGCCCCGCCCCGCCCCGCCCCGTCCGCCTGCAGTGCTCGCAGTTACTGGCATTGACAGATGAGTTTAACAGGGCCGACATCTCACTCTATTAGAGGGCATCATCAACATTTTCCCCCCATTTTCCACAATTTCGTCGGTCGCTTCTCCTCTCCCGCCTGTGTGTGTGTCTTTTCTGTGCGGGGCGGTGTCGGCGGTGGTGGACGCTACGCCAGCGCCCCGCCCCGCCCCGCCCCGCCCCGCCCCACCCGGCGCCGCGGCCCGCCGCCAGCATCCCGCGCAGTCCCTCATGTTTCGCCTCATTTCCCTCATCATTTCCCCTCCCCCTCACTCTCTTCCAGTTCCGCTCTCCCCCTCTCTCTCTCTCTAGCCACCCTGGCGCCCTTCACCCGTTTTATCCGCTTCCTCTGCCGGCCCTTAGTACCTCTCCCTCCACTCCTCATTACTTTTACTATTTCCCTCACCATCTCACCATATCCTCAAAATTTTCCCTTCCCCTCTTTCCAAAAAAAGTCACCCGTCTGCACCCTTTTACTCTTTACCCTTTTCCGCGCGTCTTGCCCGACGCCCTTTCTCTTCCGATTTCCGCGTCGTTGCCTTTCGTTGCAACTTCCGGCCGCAGAGGAAATCACCTTTCAGCCAGACCCCCGATCGCTCTCTTGGCGGTCAATCGTGGTGGCGGTGGTGGTGGAGGCATAGGAGGGCAGTGCAATCGAAGGGCGGCGCAGGAGATGGACAGGCCGGGGCGGGGCGGGGCGGGGCGGGGCGGGGCGCGGCGGGGGTCCCCGAGGCGCGATCAGATCCGCGGCGTGGCGGGGCGTGGCGGGGCGCCGCCGGTCCATCAATCAGCCGTGCAAGGGCTCCTCTCGCAGCGACCATTAGGACTCCTCGGGCCGCCCCGCCCCGCCCCGCCCCGCCCCGGCCCGCCCCGACTCCCTAACGGCGCTCTCACACACAGAGAGCATTTAAGGCTAGTTGTCCCTGGTGGCGTTGTCAGTGCATCATATTTCACGTATGCAGGTGGTGTAAGGACCCTCTGTCCACCCCGCCCACCCCCACCCCACCCCGCCCCACCCGCGTCCTTGTTAATTCAGCACCGCATTGTGTATTCCTTTTCTGTGCGAAGAACCCTCGTGTCGTGCCGCCGAAATTAGTCGCGGGCCGGGGCGGGGCGGGGTGGGGTGGGGTGGGGCGGGCAGGCGGGCTGGACCGCGGGCCGGCCACTTGTTTTGGGATGTGTGGAAAGAATGTCATTTTATGTCCGGTTTTGGCGGCGGTGCGGGGGCGGCCGGTGGCTCCAGGCCACGGGGTCAGCAGGCGCTCTGTGGGGGCGGAGGGGAGGCGGGGCGGGGGGAGGGCGTGTCACGGAATGAAGATGCCACCGCCAGGGGGCGGGGCGGGGCGGGGTGGGGTGGACATGGCAATTGCTGGAGACACCGATGAACGAGATGCAGGTGGGAGGGGAGGGAAGGCCAGGGGAGGAGGTCCTGTACCGTATTAATCAGCTGTGGTCGTTTGTAACGTGTCCAATTAAGAAAGACCGTCCCTGGAGATGCCAGCGCCGGCCGCGGCGGGGCGGGGCGGGGCGGGGCGGGGGTGTCCGGCCCGGCCGGCCGGGCAGTGAGGGGTGGGGGCCTAGCCTCTGTGGATTGGATCTAACGTGGTGAAAGGGACGTGAGTTGGGTGAGGCTGGAGAAGGGAAGCGCCGTGCCGTGCGCGGGAAAAGTTTTATTTGGCGGGGGTGAGGCTTGCGGCGTGTGGAGGGGGATGTCGCATCGCACACACACGGCATGGAGGCGCGGCGCGTAGAGTTTCCGCTTCCGCGCGGGAAATGTGAGCGACTTATGCGTCCGTCTGTTAGACTTAGCCTCGCGCCGGGTCTGTCTGGTCGCGTGGACCAGGACCAGAGGACCGCGACTTGAGAAGAGTCTGTCGCTTAAAGCCCGCGGCAAACAAACCGCAACTACAGCACATGGGGGCCGGGCCGGGCCGGGCCGCGCCTGACGGGGTAATCTGGTGGGGAGGGTCGCCCCGCCCCGCCCCGCCCTGCCCCGCGCCGTCATGTGTCCGCCGGAGCAAAGCCACCGGCACGGACTACTGGACCGGTCACTTGAGGGCAGGGGCGGGGCGGGGCGGGGCGGGGCGGGGTGGGGTGCCCCTGGGGACAGCGGTGGGGCTAGCACGCCCCGTCGGATTTAGGGCGGCTGTTTTTGAAATCTGAAGGAGATGTGTGGAACAAACCAAGAGATGTAGACTTAGGGCAAGGTTATTTTTAAAATTAGTATTTTTCATTTCTTTAAATTTAGTCGTGAGTGTCAAGAATAGATAAAGAGTAGTGGGAAAGTGTGTTCAGGTAGAGCAGTGGGATCAGGGCGGGCTGGCTGGCGGGCCGGGCCGAGGCGTAGCGCCCGGCTGCCGGCTGGGCTGGGCCGCCCGCTCGACAGGCGTGCGCGCTGGCGGCCTACCTCGCAGGCGCGCGGCCGGGCCGGGCCGGGCCGGGCGGGACCAGCGCGGCGCGTTGACTCGCCTCATTTGAGCGTATTCTCGTATTCTCATGCAGATTCCTCTGATGGACGTTCATCACGGGGTCGCGCCGGACTTTACTCCATTGTTTTTCCCTTTCACTTGTTTAACCACCCCTCGACCTCCCTTCGACTTTTTTCTTTTTTTTTCCGGCCCGGAGGAGGACCCCATCTTAATGCTCAAGCTTTTCCTTTTCTCCTCCCCTTCTCTGTCTCTTACAGCAAATTCTTTTCTCATCGCTCCGCTTTTCTCTTGCCATGTCGAACCAACACACTAATGATCCTCTCCCCCGCCCCGCCCCTACGCTTCCTTTTCCCCGTCATTCCCCGGGCCGGGGCCACACCTTATCCGCGCCTCCCCCTGCCCGCCCCGCCCCGCCCCGCCCCGCCCCGCCCCGCCCCGCCCCGCCCCGCCCCGCCCCGCCTTTGGACTGTGTGTATAGTGACACCCCACGGGCCGCGGGGCGCATGTCGTGGACTGTCAGCATAGTTCCGGCAAAGAGCTGTGTCACCGTGGCTTGGCACTCGCGCCCGCGGGGTGGGGCGGGGCGGGGCGGGGCACCTCTCCCGCCGCCCTGCTGTAGTTCCTGCCACCGGGCAAGAGTAACTACACACGTATCTTTTTCCTCTCATTCCGCCCATGGCGCGTGGAGCTGTGGTTACCCCGCCCCGCCCCGACTCGCCCGCGCAGTTTGGCGCTGCAGTCTGTGTGGTCCGCGTGTGCGTGTGCGCGTGCCCGCGCGCGGTATCTCGGACGCTATCCATCAACCCCCTTTGCGTGCGCGCGCGCGCGCGTGTGTGTGTGTGTAGTTTGCGTGTAGTTGGTCGTCTGCAAGTCATGCTGAGTGTGAACGGCGGGCGGCACATTTGTGCGTGTGTGTGTGTGCGCGTGAGCTAGTGTACACGCGCGGTATCTTGGCGCCCTCGTTAAGCCCCTTCAAAATTGCTACTTCCGTGTAAGACACTGTAAAAAAAAAAATCAGGAAATCTCGCGGGGTAGAGAAGAGTTATCTGAGTTACAGTTTTCCCGTAGATACCTCTCTCAAAAATATGGTATGTGAAAAAATATTTTTGAAACCCATTTAGGAGAAGAAGTTTTGTGAAGTGACAGCTAAAATTTGTAGCCAGGCTGTGACATATCGGAATAAATTTGACACGTGGCGTTTTTGCTTTGGTTGCAGCTGCAGTCGACGCAACAGCGAGCCGCCCCTCGGACTCCTCAACGAGCCGCTGCTGTGCCAGCACCAGAGCCTGCTCTACGACCCCACCGACCCCAACGACGGCGAACGAAGGTGAGAATTTTTTTTTTGTTAGGCGATAGCAGGTTAAAACACGTGGTATTTTTCGTAAACCGAAATTATTACAAAGTTGAACTAGTATTTTTTTTCTTCAAATTTTATGGAAACTTTCACAAAATTGCGGAAAGTGGGGAAAATTATTGTGGATTTGGTGTGGGTGGTTGTTGGGGTCGGGTGGCGCTGGGCCTGGCCGCAGCTATCGGCGCATCTCCTCACGGTGAGGAGTCTCGAGACTCGAGAGGTCGAACACCGAGCCGAACCGAACCGCCGGCCGACCGGCAGCTCATTTAACTTTAAAATGAGTTAAATTGATTAGGGGTTGCCATTCATCTAGCCTTAATTAGTCCCGTGGCAACGGCCAATACGACGCTCGCTGATTAACGCCGAGCTGCCGGGGCCGACCAGTGCACCTTACCCGCCGCACCCCGGCCCGCCCCGCCGCACCCCCGCCCCGCCCCGCCCCGCCGCGCATCGTCACCGCCCTGATTGAATCCCGCGGTCGATCTCGCAAAGCAGCGAATTGGCGAAGTTTGGAGTTCGGAGGTTCCAGGAGTAGTGTGGGCTGGCCCCGCTGGCCCTCTAAGCGCCACAGTTATATTGCAGGGAGGCGTTCTGGAACTGCTCCCGCTCCTGGAAAACCTTCTTCATCATCATCATCACGGCTGTCTGTCTAGCAGAGCAGGGCAGGGCCGCGCAACCCAGCGCTAGGCGTGGCGTGGCGTGGCGTGGCGTCAAAGGAATTTGCCACTTAACCGAGTTTAACGACTGCCCGCGCAACGATCGTCGATATACTCCAAATTGACTTTCCTTGGCTGTTCCGGCTCGGCTCGGCCCGGCGCGTCTTGGCTCGGCCCGGCTCGGCTCGGCTCGGCTCGACAGTGGTAGAAAGCAGTCTTTTTGTCTTGCGTGCCCTGGCGCTGCAACTGCGCTGCCCGTGGCTCTGCCCACGGACCAGCGTCAGACCATAAACAGAAGGGTCTGGTGCGCGGCCCGGTAGCGCACGCCGGCCCCGCAGGAGCCCTGCTGGAGCCCTGCAGGAGCCCTGCAGGAGCCCCGCAGGATCCCCGCAGGAGCCCTGCTGGAGCCCTGCTGGAGCCCTGCAGGAGTCCTGCAGGAGCCCTGCAGGAGCCCCGCTGTAGTGCGTGCCAAAGCCTTTCGACGCCCATCTTAATTTCCCCGCCGATAGTGACAGAAGTTCGAGAGCAGCAGATGATGAAAAGAAAAAGAAACAGTTGAAAACAGTAAAGAGGTTGTGGGGCGGCGGGACGGGTGCGCTAGGCAGAATCGCGGAACCGTGACACTAGCCGCGCGACCGTGACACTGGACGGCGGCGGATGTGACTGACCGTGACAGGGAGCGTGACGAGCCGGGGCGGGGCGGGGCCGGGCGGGGCGCCTTCCTCCCTCTGGGTCTTGATTGCCTTGTGACACAGAGCGGCTCGGCTGCTCTTCCTTCATGCAAATGTGCTCGGCGCTGTCTAAACAGCCGCGTCCAGCCTGCCCCGCCCCGCCTTGCCCCGCCCCGCCTTGCCCCGCCCCGCCTTGCCCCGCCCCGCCCGGCCCCGCAGCACTCCACCCCCGTGCCGTGCATGCTCGCGATTTTTTTCTCCCTCTCTCGCTTTGTCTCTTTCCTCCCTCTCTTCCATCCCTCTTTCTTACTCCTTTCTTCTCATTTTCCGCATCCCTATCTCTCTCTCTCTCCTCGTAGCAGAAAACGCGCGAAAAGGCTGCTGCTGCTGGAACGAATACGGTGCAGAGAGGAAGAGGTTGAGAGAGAGAGAGAGAGAGAGAGAGAGAGAGAGAGAGAGAGAGAGAGAGAGAGAGAGAGAGAGAGAGAGAGCACGTCGCGGTTTTTGTGGCCTCCCCGTTGGATAGGGTAAAGTGGGGCGGGAGGAGGAGTGTTAGCGGCACGGCAGCAGCAGGTTTTAAAACAATCCCCCTCCCCTCCCCGCTATGCACACTATGGGTCATCTCCGCCTCATTAATGTCAATGCGGACCCCGCTTTGCTTTTCCACTCAAACGCGATACAGTCGCGTGTAATTTATTATGATTATTCGTATCAAAAATGGGGGGGGAGGGGGTGTCGGCGAAAAACCGCGCCATAGAATATAGAGTTAGAGTGATGCGCGTCTGAATTTTTCCACCCTTAGCTTTTCCTTTAAAACTCGCGTGGACGATGTTGCTGGGTGACGACCGTCTTGGTGATGATGATGAAAGTGGTTCGTCTCATCGTGCGCGATACGATAAATATAGATGTAGGGCTGAACCGGACGGTGTCACGCTGCGACAGTGTCACACCTCGCCTCGCCTCGCCTCCCCTCCCGCGCTGCCTCGGCAGTGAAGTGCTGCTGACATTTAATAACAGATTAACGCGTCGAGCGGCGCGGCGCGGCGGGCGCGGCGGGCGGCGCTGTGATTTGCATACCGCAGATGGCGCTGGGCTCGTCGCGCCCGGCCCCCGCCAGAGAAGAAGGAGGCGATGATTGTCGTCATCATTTTGTCATCAATTTGAGCCGACAATTAACGCCGCGGCGAGGCACGCCCCTCGGTATGATCCCACCGCGGCCGCCCCGCCTTGCCCCGCCCCGTAATGATTTGTTTTTTTATATATTTCCATATCTGCTTTATAGGAGACAGAACGACCAGGTTGGCAAATTTTAATGTTAATTTCCCCCCCGTTTAAACCTTCCAGTATAGCTTCACCTGAAAAATTCGTTGGAATTTTCGGGGAAGTTTTAGTGGTCTCGTGTACTAAAAATGGGCCACATCTAGGATACTCTGCCGTTTAGTTTTGTCTTCCTTTAGTCATGTCTACCTTTTTTGGATGGTCAGGTAAAAAGTATTTGTTGGTGTCTGCAGGATGGTGCTGGTGTGGCCCCGCGAGTGGCAGGACCTGCAGTCCTTTTACTCCGTGGACCACGAGCTCAGCGGGACCCGCGACTCGCTGACCGGAGAGGTGTCCCTCAGCCCAGGTAAGTGAAAAGATGTTATCACAAGCGGAATTCCCTATTCTTCCCCTTCAAAAGTCCCTCAGAATCTTCCACTTTCACGATATTCGGCAATTTTCCTATTTTTTCCCCCGCCCACTCAACGATACGGTTGACCAGTTCCGGCACGACACGCAACCCTCCCGGCCCGGCCCTGTCGCCTCATGTATTTGTATTCATGTCCGCGCCGACCCCATCGACACCCGCCGATACCGAATCAATCGCGGCAAACAAACACGTGTTGCTGATCAGGCGTTATAGATTACGGTCCTGTTTGCGGAGAGCGGGAGCTGACCGGCCGCAGGGGCGGGCAGGGGGAGGGGGCGGGGCAGGGCGGGGCGGGGCGGGGCGGGAGCCTCCCCAGCTGACTGTGCCACCGCCACAGCGGGCCGCGCCGATGTTGAGCTGCCGGTTGTTCCCGTTTGGCGAATTCGCTCCGGCGGCGCGCGCGGTGGTCCCGCAAAAAGCTCGCTGGCCGGGGCGGAGGGTGGCGGTCCTTCCCCCTCCCTCCTCCCCTCTCCCCTCCCCACTTGCCACTCACCGCTGCATTAATTGGATTTGCATCCTCGCTGCTCGCGCTGCTGCTGCTGTTATGATGAGCAGCGCACGGTTGTAAATGCCCCTGTTCCCTTTCTCTCTCCCTCTCTCGCTCTCCCTCTCTCTCCTCTCCCTCTCTCGTTCCTTCCCCCTCGCTGCTCGATGGTGCGGCGGCTAATCAAATAGCCATAGCCTCGCCCTCCCCGTTGGTCCGGCACCTTTCTAATTCGCTTTTAATTGATTGCCACGCTTGAGACGTGGTCGTCGCGTAGCGCCCCCCTCCCCTGCCCCCGCCCCCTTTGGGGTTGACGGCGGCGAGCTCCTACCCTCTTCCCCCGGCCTCCTCGTCTGGCCTGGCATCGCGTCAGTCGAACAAGATCTGACGGACGAGGAAAGGACGCCGCCCTGCTCCGGCTGGAGCTCTGGCGACACGGCTGCCGGAGCTGCGCTCCCCGCCGCTCCCCGCCGCGCCCCCGCCGCATCCCGCCGCACCCCCGCCGCACCCCGCCGCACCCCGCCGCACCCCGCCGCACCCCGCCGCACCCCGCCGCGCCCCCGCCGCGCCCCCGCCGCGCCCCCGCCGAGGCTGATACGCACGCGGCGGGTGGGGCGGGGCGGGGCGGGCACAATAAAAGGAACGAGGCCCTCGCGAGCCGTCTTCGCCTCGCCTCGCGCCGCTGGCCCATCTAAGTTGTGGCAAGCAGAGGCTATAAACAAATTGCAGGGGAATCGTCGTCGGCGTCCTCGTCGATAGGAGGAACAAGGAGGGAATTGTGAGGGGGGGTGGAGAGAGGGAGAGAGAGAGTGCACTAACCTCTCCTACAACCCTCAGTGCCAGGACGCCGGCTGGGGCGGAGAGCAGAGGGGACCTCCTACGCACACACACACACACACATGTTCACGGGCCGCAACGGGGACTTATCAAACTTTACCGAGGTGTTGTTGGCCGCGCCGGGCCGGGCGGCGGCGGCTCGCGCGCTCCGCGATGAAAAATTGAGCAGCACGCGTATTATTAGTATGTGTCCGCTGTGAATGTTTGATGCGCCGGGTGAGGAGGTAAGCGTCGCGCCGGCGTTTGGTCCTCAGTGTGTAGCGGGTGGGGCGGGGCGGGGCGGGGCGGGGCGGGGCGTTCTCTGCGTGTGTCCATGGCAGGAGTCCAAAGGCGTGCGGCACCGGAAGGAGACCAGGGCGGGGTGGGGTGCGGCGGGGTGACGTGGGCCGCCCAGCCCCGCCCCGCCCCGCCCTGTCCTTCCCTCCGCCTCTTAGATAAAACTTAGTTCGACCTCACTCCTCACACTCGACGTCGACGTCGGCCACGCGCGACGCCTTGCCGCCGTCCTCGTCAGGGCCGACGCCGGCGACGCCCGGCCCGACGCCGACGGGGGGCGCGGGTAGGAAAGTTGTGCTGCTTCAACTCTTTCTGCTTTGCGCAGTTTTTTTGCCCCCACTTTTTCTCGATACCGTCAGAAATAAATGAGATTTTCCCGTATGTATGTATGTATGTGGCGCTGGTGCACCACGCTGGGTACGCTCTGTGAGGGGCCGGGGCCGGGCCGGGCTGAGCCGGGCCAAGGCGTCAAACTTCGCGGTGTCCTCCGCATCTTCCGCTTGAATCTGCAACCCTGGCACTTGGCATGGGCCGATCTCTCTCTCTCCCTCTCTCTCGGCGCGGGGTGTCCGGGCCAAGTCTCTACAGCTGCTCTTTGGATAAAAAGGAAGGCAGAGTGGGTGTTGGGGAGGGTGGCGGGGCGGAGCGCAGGGGATGGGATGGGCTGTCTGCTTTATCGTGGTCGTCTGTCTCGATAGTGTGGCCGGCTGCCTGGCTTTGGTTTGGTGCAAAGTGCGTTTCGCGCGGAGAACCGCGCCAAACTGCCAAGGGGGTTAAAGGGCCCTGAACTTGTTGCGTAATACGCTTTTGCAACGGGCTATCAGTGAAAGTCCGAAAAAAATACATACTTCGCTGGGAAAAAAAACTTGTATTCCTTCTTGTTTTTATACTGTTATGGTCTAGGACGCTTGCTTTAGGCCAAATAGGGCGGTTCTCACCCTCTGGCGTACTCGGGGTGTGGGAATGGGAGAGGCTCGGGGAGGGGGAGGGCGGCGCGGGGTCGCCCCGGCGGAGGGAGGGTAGGTTTGACCTCCCCATTCAATCTGCATTCGGACTCCTTTGCCTCAATCCGTAAACAATTACGCGGCGGCGCGGGGCGGGGCGGGGCGGGGCGGGGCGGGGCGCGGCGGGGCGCGGCGGGGTCCGCCTCCGGGGAGGACGCGAGGAGGGACACTGCTGGTCGTATGAGTTATGACCAGCGTCTTGATTGTGCTTAATGGAGTGCAGCGGACCGCGGGCGAAGGGCCTTGCCGTCGTGAGGAGGAGTAGGAGGAGGAAGGGATGACCCCCAGGGGAGTGGTGGCCGCGGCGAGGGGCGCGGCGCCAAGACACCGCGCCCCCACCGCGCCCCCACCGCGCCCCCGCCGCGCCCCCACCGCGCCCCCACCGCGCCCCCACCGCGCCCCCGCCGCGCCCCCCCCGCGCCCCCACCGCGCCCCCGCCGCGCCCCACGACGCGCCCCCGCACCGCGGTACAACGTCCTGGTTAACATCTGATGAAGGAGGTGCCTCGGTATGCGTCCTGAAACACGACGTGGCCGACGGCCGGGCACCCGAGCCACCTCTCCACAGCTGATGGGCACGCCCCCCAACCGGCAGAGGTTTGGCCACCGCGTGATGGTGAGGTGGGCTGGCGGCGGGCGGGGCTTGAGAGTATCGCGCCCTGGAGCAGCTTCGCTACTGACCGCGCCCCGCCCCGCCTCGCCCCGCCCCGCCCCGCCCCCCCGTGCGCCGCATACAGACGAGATGGTCCCGCCGTCACCTTGCGATATCGCGATGGGGACAGATACGTCCCGAGGAGCAGCAGCAGCAGAGGGCAAACGACGGGGACGGAGGGATTTCAATCTGGGATTAATTCGGGGTGGTCGGTTTAGGGGGCGGGGCGGGGCTGGGTAGGGGCGGCGCCAGGGGTCGCAAGAAGCGCCGCTGGAGAGCTAGTGGGCCACACGGCTGCCGCCCCCTGTCTCTCTTGCTCTCTCTCTCTCTCTCCCGTTCTCTCTCGCCCTCTCCCTCGCACCCTCATCTGCGATCCCACGCGCCTCCGCCCGCCCCGAGCTCACAGCGACTGGACATACATAGTCCCCGGCGCGGCCGCGGGCGCAGGGTGTACCATCACCATGCAGGATGATCATACCCGCCTGACCACAAGGAGGCCCAATGGAACACTTTGGATGTATTCTATGGATCATCCTCACGTGGTCTCTGGGACAGCCGGTGCACCGCGTGCAGTCGGAGCGTGAGGTAGGCGCCCTGTGGGCCTGCGCTGCGCCCGGGGCTTTTGCTATTAAAGTCATTAGGCTCGGCGCGATAAATTATTTCTTCGGTTTACTTGTCACCTCCTTTAATTTTGGCGTTATTCATTGCTATCCGCCGCGCATTCCGCGACGGGGCGCGGTGCAGCCCCCGCCCCGCCCCGCCCCGCCCCGCCTAGGCCGACTCGCTTGCTCAAATGAGACGAATTTCCCGGAGGCGCCTAGCCGTGCGGCCTGGCCTGCCCCGCCTGGCAGACATACGTCGCATTGTTGCCGAGTGTTTTATCTCCATGTGTGTTACTCTGTGCGTGTGTGTGTGTGCGCTGGCTGCCAGCTCCGTCCGCCCCGCCCCGCGAGGCTGGGCTGACTGCTTGGTTTATTAAGCACTGTAAATTATTGTCGCGGCGATTGTCTTGCGCAGCGTCGCGGAGGGAGGGAGGGAGGAGCGCTCATGTGCGGGACGTGTGGGAATATGCAGCGGAGAGAGAGAGAGAGAGAGAGAGAGAGAGAGAGAGAGAGAGAGAGAGAGAGAGAGAGAGAGAGGCTTTTTGGGCACCACACACACACAGTATGAGGCTAGTGGAGGATACACTGAGTTTGACTTTGGTCGAATGCAGATTACTTTACTGTTTGGAGAAAACTGTGACCAAGATCATTAGGTATGTGCGAAAACTACATTTTTATTATACCGGGTAAAAGAAAGACATTTTAATTTGAGAAAAATAAAGTACGTCAAACTTAAGGTTTTAGTGGGAGCAGAAACTATGTTGTTATGTAAATGGGGACTCATCGCGTTGTACCAGTCCGCGGTGTTGTATCTGGGCTGGGCCCCCCGGCCGCCCCGCCCCGCCTCGCCCTGCCCCGCCCCGCCCCGCCCCGGCCCGCGCCTATCGCTCTAAGCCTGCATGTGCTTTCCCCGGAGTGTGAGAAAGGGCCCCGCCTCGCCCCGCCCCGCCCGGCCGGCGCAGTCGTGTCGGCAGATTGGGCGATACACATGTCCTTGCGCCACGCCGCGCCGCGCCGCGCCACGCCACGGCGAGATTGCAAGTCAAGTTACTGTAATTAAGTTTGCATTCTTGCGACGGTCCGCGCGCCGCGCTGGCTATCCCGTCTTGTCGCCGCGCGGACCCCACCCACCCCACCGCACCCCACAGTGGTCTGGGAACCCCCAAATCGGGGAAAAATTAATAACTCAGCCAATTTTGGTCAGATTGAGACGAGATTTAAAACGTAGCCTATTGAAACAATCCTCTTTCAGTGGCCACACTGAATAGGCAATGGTGGAAGTACTCGACAGGCAATCGATAGGCAATCAACGAAAAATCGCTTGATTTTCATGAGATTTAAAATTTATTACCTTCATTTAATAACTAGTCCAGCGCCATTGGCAATAGGCAATGCAAGTAGGCAATCGTCATTTTTAAAACAGGCAATATCCAGAAATCATTGGATTTGATGAAATTTGGGTGGCCTTGTTGACGGGCTGAGATACGGCGTTTATCGTGCAACGGTTGGCACCACTGAAAAGCGCTCGTCGAGACGGTTCTAGCGATATAGGGGTTGAAGGGGATCGGACATGTCGGGAAATCACGATACATGTGAGTTAGACCTTTGTTGACGAGCTGAGATACGGCGTTTATCTTACCAGCAGTTGACCCGGACCACACAGAGTTTACACGGATAGCGGAGTGACCGTTACATAAAGATTCAAATCGTCGACTCCTTGCTTATTTGACACAAAAACACAATACTTACAACAATAAACTATCAGATGTTTTCCGTTTTGGAAGCAAATCACGAAGAAGGAAAGGCGGGGTTCGGGCACAGTCGTTCGAACCACAAAACTAATTAAAAAACTAATTAACACTAATTAGTATTCGCAGACCAGTTACAGATGAACCACAGACGCAATACGTAGGTGTTCGAACGTGTATGTTGAGGATTGCTTTTTCCAAGGACCGTGACCACAATGTGATCACATTTGTGTGGCGGCAAATTTGGGAAGGGTCCTTCTTTAATAGAGGATCCAACTTCTTCAATTTGTTGTGCAAACAAAGAGTACGCTTGTGAGTTGAACGAGAAGTTTGCGAGGGTTGCCCACAGACGGCCGCCAACGGCCGCGCGACTAAGTGTGTGTTAGCGATTTCGCCATTTTCGACAGCTCCGTTCCCATATTTCCGCAAAAATCCGCAACTTGCGCCCTTAAGGGTTAGTTAGTACTACCGTCGGACATGCTTCTGAGCCAAAAATCTCCGGAGGGTAATGCGGGGATTTTTTTAAAACCCTATTCAAACTTGGTGTTCGGTGCAAATTTGAGCAGTTTTCGTTATTTTTTTTTACTATGAAATAAAACCGGCAAAAATCGGGAAAAAATCGTGAGGTCTTCCTTAATATGTGTTCTACATAGAAATATTTTTATAGTATGGAATATGTCACTTGATGACTCGAATAACTGCAATAGAATGTGGGTCTGCATTCGCGCCGCACAACGTCATCAAGTTCATGACTTTCGCGCCCCAGCCACGAGCACCCCGGTAGCGCCAAAGTCAAACCTAAGGTGGTTCTAACTGCCTTAGACCTTCCTCTAACCAACTCGGTAACCGTTGCAGCGATTTAATTTTTTTTAATTTTTGGGTTTTTTTCCCATTTTGGGGCGATCCCAGACCACTGTGCACCCCACCACACCCAACCGCACCCCACCCAACCCCGCCCCGCCAAGCCGAAATCCAGGCTTTCTCTATCCCTTTTTGACCCACAGCGGGCATTACAACTCGAATTTAGTCGTTTTCCAGCTTCCGGCATAGAGTACCCCCCTCTCCCGCGGTCAACCCTTAGGCACACTTCCTACTCATTGAGTTGATAGCGCTCTGGGCGAGGTACCCCACCCCACCCCTCCCCACCCCTCCCCGTTTGGTCTGGCGGGGCAGGGCGGGGCGGGGCGGGGTGGTGCTCGCTCTTCCTTGTGGTGTGACGCGGACACTCTCGGGCGCCGCGCCGCTCCGCACCGCCGCCTTAGTAAATGAATAATCAAATTCGAGGGAGTATTAATCAGGTCCGTGTCCGGCCGGAACGTGCGCGGCCCGGCCCGGCCCGGCCCGGCGCTTAAACCCATTCCTCCTAATTACGGACGGACCGCGTTATGGACCCGCTGTGCGCGCGCGCGCGCGTCTGAATGTGTGTGTGTGTGTGTGTTTTGACACCGCTCAAGCACACGCCCACTCTCCTTCTCTCTCGCTCTCTCTCTGTCCTCTCCCTTCATCCTACCATGCCCGACAAGTTTCTCATCTCCCTGCCCTTCTGGCTCCTCGCCCCCCCCCTCCTCCTGCTCCTGCTCCAGAGTTGGTTGTCCTTTATCATACACCCCCTGCGCGGGGCCGGGCCGGGCCGGGCGGGGCTGGCTGCTTGACCCCCAGCTAGCGCTCAGCCCGCTGCCTGATTTATAGTTTATTCCATAATGCGTTTGCGGCGGCAGTAGTGGACCGGACGCTGCGCCGCCGCCGCGCGATTTCTCATAGCGTCATCGTACTTCTCGTACTACTCTGGCGCTGCCGTGCCGTCGCGCCGGGGCTCGTGTGCCTGTCACTCTGATCCAGCTGCCCTCGGCTCCGTCACCTGTGACCTCTGCTGTGCCGGAGCCACCACCGAGGCTATCACCACCACCGTGGCGGCCCTCGGCGGCGTCCACTCCCTCCCCTGAGGTTGCGGGCGGGCGAGTGTAGTTCTGATTTCATTACAAGGGGACAAATGTCGGTCCGGCAGCAGCACCCCGGTGGCCAGGCGGGGCGGGGCGGGGCAAGGCGGGGCGGGGCAAGGCGGGGCAAGGCGGGGCGGGGCAAGGCGGGGCGGAGCGGGGCGGGGCGGGGCCGGGCACGCCCCCGACGGGGCGGCGGCCGGCGCGACCCCTACCCCTAAGGGGCGGAGCCCGTCCCCTTGCTCTATTGGAGTTGAGCGTCGTGCGCGCGCCGGAAACTGCACTTTGATCACGTTCCTTGATCCCCCCCCTCCCCCTCTCACTCTCTCTCTCTCTCTCTCTCTCTCTCTCTCTCTCTCTCTCTCTCTCTCTCTCTCTCTCTCTCTCTCTCTCTCTCTCTCTCTCTCTCTCTCGCACACACGCTCACGTCCGGCCCATAAATGAAAACGCACGCACCGCTCGTGGTGCCATGCCGGGCCGGGCCGGAGTGGTGCAGTGCAGGTCCGCCACCTTGTCTACCGCCTGACCCGCACCGCACCTCCCTCACCTCGCGGGCAGCCAGCCACAGGGCTGGAGCAGTAGCAGCAGCAGCGGTGGCAGCATCAGCACCACCGCGGTGCCTAGAAGAAGTGATGGCGGCCATGGAGGAGGTGGTGGTGGCGGTAGTGCTCGGCCTGCTGCAGTAGCCAGGCGCCGCCCCGCCCCGCCCGCCACGCCGGGCCGTACCGACCGGGCAGTGATTAATAACGACTGCGATTAATAGGGGCGCCACGTGGAGGGCGCCTTGCCCCTTGCCGCCGCGCCGCGCCGGGGCACTCGGTCAGTGTACCGCAACAGTTCGCCGATAACCCCCCCGCGATAATCGTTGTAAAAATGCGTGACAATCTGCGAGAGCAGCTGCCAGATAATCACGCGTTGATCTAGTTAATACGGGTGTGCTCTTTTTATTGCCACCATTTTCTTCTTCATTATTATTATTTTTATTATCATTCCTTTTTTTGCCGAAGAGTTGATGGTCTAGTTTAGCCGTGTTCTGCGCGGCGCTGTGCGGCGGCCGAAGTGTAATGAATTGTGCTGGGCTGGGGATTAGCGGCCCAATAATGACCCTCGGGGCAGACCAGACGCGGGGTAAGAAGTGGCCGAGGAGGGCGTGGCGGGGCGGGGCGGGGCGGGGCGGGGCGGGGCGGGTGTACCTGGTGGTAGAGTGCTGCCGATGCCGCGCCGCGCCCCGCCCCGCGGTGGCCATAGGTCTAACGATCCATTACGGGGCCGTAGAGAGAGGGGTGCCGCGCCCCGCCCCGCCCCCCCGCCCCGCGGTGGTGGAGACGACAATCACGGTGTACTTTGGGAGGGCGGTGAGCGCGCTGTGACGGAGGTGACGTCTTGATTGTCAGCGCCGTCGCGGAGGGGAGGTGTTGGGGGGCGGGGGGAGGGGGGCGCTCGTGCCGCTGCATCCACACGGCGTCCGCGACGGCCTTCAGCGCCGGCCGGCCGGCCGGCGCACCGCGGCTGTCGCATAGTGAAGAAAGAGAGTGCAACAACGAGGACCCCACGCCGTTGTGTAATAAAATGAGCAGACGGGTTAGTTGGAGAGAGAGGGAAAAAAAATGCAAAATGGAAATGGATGTGAGGGCACGACACGGCGGTGCATTGCCGAACAGGTGGACCAGAGGTGAGCTCGCGAGGCGGGGCGGGGCGGGGCGGGGCGGGGCGGGGCGGCGACGTGGTGGTGGTGCAACGCGGAGGGGTATGACCTTGCGCGGCGGAGGGATGGAGAGGGGAGGGGTGGGGTCGGAGGGGTGAAACAAGCGCATCGTGCCCGCCGGCCGTCCTGACCCGCGCCTGAAGTAAGGCCACTGTGAAATATTTGATTGTGAAAAAGATTTGCATCTACTCTATTTATTGTTAAAATAAAATAGGTTGTAAATTTACCGCAGGCAATTCCTGTTTGTAAGGTGTAGATTCCAAGTCGATGCGCAGTGCTTGTAATTTAAAAAAAAAACAACGCTGCACGGCAAATTTCACGTAAAACCAATTTTTCACTGTGCCTGTGGCTGCTCCTCCAGGACTGTGCGAATGAGTATGAATAAGTAGTGAATGAGTAATGATAAAAATAATAATAACCGAGCGTCACTCGTGACGTTAGTGGGCAGGACGGAGTGCGGCGGCACGCGCGGAGTGTTCAACAGCGTGACGCGAGTAACGATATAGCCGAGGCGATGAGGCCGCCGTCGTGGAAGTGCAGCGCAGGGCGGGGCGGGGCGGCTGCGGGTCCACGGGGCGGCGGGCGTAATAGGAGATCACGCTGTCCAAACACACCCCCGGGGCGTGGCGGGGCGGGGCGGGGCGGGGCGGGGCGGTCCAGTCCGGTGGAGGGTGCTAAGCAGGATTGATCGCAGACATATTTCGCTTGACACGGCCCGGCCCGGCCCGCTCCTTCACGTTGTCCGTGTCTCTCGCGCGTTTTGCTCACTCGCTTTGGGTCGGGCGGCCGGTTTATTTTATTTTCTCGCTCTCCTCTCCTCTTCTCTCCTCTCCCCTCCCCTCCTCCTCTCCTCTCCTCTCCTCTCCTCTCCTCTCCTCTCCTCTCTCTCCTCTCCTCTCCTCTCCTCTCCTCTCCTCTCCCCTCCTCTCCTCTCCTCTCCTCTCCTCTCCTCTCCTCTCCTCTCCTCTCCTCTCCTCTCCTCTCGCTCGCTCGCGCCTTATTGTCGGTCTTTTCCTGCCGCCTGACGGCGTCCTCCTGTAGGCGACGCTGGAACTCGCTGGAGGTCGGTGGAGCCCGCTGCTGGAGCTCACTGGAACTCGCTGGAGTCGGAGGGTGACAAACGCCGGGCGTTAGTGCTGCGGCCCTTTCCGGCAACACTCGTTGCCCCTGCACAGGGAGGGGCCCTCCTGGACTGGTCTGTGGTCGCCGCCCCCAGCGTCCCCGCCGCCCCCAGCGTCCCCGCCGCCCCCCGCCGTCGGCACTTTTTGCCCCGGGGGCGTGGTGCGGTGGGGGCGGGGCGGAGCGGAGCCCTCGCGACGCGACGTGTGGCGCTGGTCCATTTCGGGGGTTCCGCTCCGTCCCGCTGTGGGGTCGGTTGCCTGCCTAGCTCGGCGTTATGGCTGGCTGGCTGGCTGGCTGGCTGGCAGGGGCTAATCGAACCAGGCCACTCCAACAATTCATTGGTCAGCGCGTTGACGTGTGGCTCGGCACGCCGGCGCGGCGCGGAGACCCTTATAGCGGAAGCACAGCCTGAGCGGGGCGGGGCGGGGCGGGGGGCGGGGCGGCGGTGCAACTCTGATGGATGGAGCCCGTCCTGCCCGGCCCAGCCCCGCACCGCCGCCGGAGCAGTTCAATCGGAGCCGGGAGGAGGAGGACGAGGAAAGAGTTTTTACCGCCCCCGGTGACACACCTCGCACCTCTCCTGCCGCTCCCGGTGTGCTGCTCCTATGGACCACTGCGCGGCGGAAACCAAGGGGAAATAGGCTGGGGAAAAAAAGAGGAACAGAGTAGCAACTTTTCATCCAGGGCGGTGGATTTTTCGGTTCAAAAAATGCACATTATTACACCAAGGATTGTAAACCCTCTCAATCCCGACTAAAAAAAAAATAAGAAAAATGAAGACATTGGAATACAAGTGCTTAGGTGGTGGGCTGGGCGCAGACCAGTCGAGGCGAGCTGAGCTGAGCATCGCGCCCCGCCGCGCCGCCCGTCCAGAGTAAACGTCATCTCTTGCAAATATAAAATCCGGGCGCGGCTAATCCCCCAGTGGCTTGTTAGAGGGCGGCGGTGCGGCGGCGGTGCTGCGGCGGCGGTGCTGCGGCGGCCCGGGGGCGGCGCGCGGGGGCGGCGCGGGGGCGGGGGCGGGCGCTACAAATGGACCCACATCCCTCACAGGCGCCGCGGCGCCTCTGGACGCCGCCGCCGCCGCCACCGCTCTGTCCACGTCCCGCCCGCGAGAGAGTGAGAGAGGGACGGGAAATATCTGATTTTTGAGCCGGTGATGTATCGCGCCGAGGGTCAAGCAGGCCGAGATGGGCGCGCTGTCAGGCTAACAACGCGGCGGGGCGGGGCGGGGCGGGGCGGGGCTCCGCGGCGGACCCGGCCCGGGGCGGGGGTTGAAATGCCGCACGGCGCGTCTGACTGTCTCTGTGTGTTTTGAGGGAAGCCCGTCGAAAAAGCCTTGCCGCTCTCTCGTGTTTCTTTTTTGCGTTTTTTTTATTTATTTTCTTTTTGTCCTGCGAGAGAGAGAGAGAGAGGGTGGTTTGTCAGTCTAATTTCTCTACCGCATCCGCGTCGCACGTAAAAGAAGATAACGCATGCTTGGGGGAAAATCAGACCGATATACTTTTAAAATTAGGATGTGTCCTTTCATTTCCCGATTTTTTCTGGAATTTCTCTGAATGCTGTTTTTTTTAAATATTATCGAAACTTTGTTTTTAAATTTCTCTTGTAATTTCTGATTTTTTTTCTGAATCACATGCTGTTCTAAAAAAAAATGAGAATTGTTAACACCGCAAGGTCCTCCTGGCTGTTGACGTTTTTTTTCCTTCTAAAACACTTTTTGTCTATTCCTGTCCGCCCGCAGGCCTGTGCGAGGAGTGCGTCCGGTCGCGGCGCGAGGCGCTGCAGGCGGAGCTCTGCAACTACAAGCGCGCCAAGATCTACGTGCGGCGGGTGGCGGACGACGCCAAGGCGGACCTGGCGCAGGCGCCCGTCGTGGACAGCGCCGACCCCGAGTTTCACGTGAGTACAACTGCAGTAAATCGCGCCGCGCTTTTGGCATTTTTAGGTGTGGTAGTTAGAGTAGTTTTTTTTTTATTTTATTTAAAGAAATTTAGTCTAAATTGAGGCGCGTAGCACAAGTTCCGGGGACTAAAGTACTTACGTACCTTCTACTACTGTCTAACCGGAGGGCGCGGCGAGGCTACCGCTCTCTATGGGCAGCGGGTGAAACGGGCTGTCCCGCCCGCCCCGCACTGTCCCTCCTCCTCCTCCTGCTCCTGGATATCCGTCTCATCGTGCAGATAAATATTGGCCGGCTGTCCGGTCCGGTCCGGGCCGGGCCGCGCGCGCCTCTGTGGTTAGGCCCCTCCTGCTGGCCCGCGCCCGCCTGGTGCCGGCCGTAATGGCTCCCCTGGGCGGAACTGCGTCGGGACTACGACCGCTACGACCAACTACAACTACATTGTTTGCGCGAGTCATTCTTCTCGGAGACCGGCCGGCGCGCGACTTCTGATGAGTGCATTGTAGTGCGCCGTGGTACTTTGGAGCACCGGCAAAGAGCTACTCGGGTCTGCCTACTCAGTAGGGGCCGCGTGGCGTTCTTACGGATGTCAAATTTTAGTTCAGAAAAATTCTTGCACGTAAATTTGGGGGTTATGACGCATTTCCTGCTCCTTTAGGAGTGTCCTGTTTTGCTCCGCCCGAGAAGCTTTGGATCTTCAGACGCGGTTAAAAATTTTCGCGCGCGTTTGGCGCTCGCCGTGCTGTGGCGTCTCCTGCTGGGGCCCCGGAGCCGACCGATCAAGGCGCTTGAACTGACCACTCCGACGCTCCGGATTGAGTTGTTAGCGCTGCGTCGTTAAAAGATGTTTCCTCCCGCCTGCCGCCCCGCCCCGCCGCGCCCCGCCCCGCCACGCCACGCCACGCCCCGCGCCCGACGTCGTTTATGAAGTCATTTTTGCAGGAACAAAGGAATTGCAATGATAGGTTGCTATACGGTGGGGCCCAGGCCAGACCTGCCTTGTTTGAGCGGCCCATAGCGCCCTGCGTGGCGGGGCGGGGAGGGAGGCCGACCTGTACTTAGCTTTTAATCATTCCGTGTTAGGCGGGACGCCCCTGGGCTGCGGGCCTCGCAAGTCGAGGCTGAGGCTAACCTCTTTGAGTTTGCGCCGAAATGCACTTTAGTCCACGCCCGGTGCAACCGTCACTCCAGGGAATGGTTGGCATGGTGCGGGGAACTGAAACCAAAAGTAAAACTGCCCTAGGGATGGTAAACTGGAGTATATAGGTTAGGTCTGAAATAAAATAATTCAAAGCAGCGAATGTGACGAAAAAAAGGTCTCCAATTTTTATTTATTTTTTTAATTTTTTTGTTTTTCATTTGCTTCCTTGTCGGCGCGTATTGAGTACGGCCGCACCTTCACCTTGCGGCGTGGCATGCCGTGGTTTGTTTGGGCCTGGTTGTCAAAAAGCCCCCTCCTCTGCCCTGCCTCTGCCGTACGTTCCCCCGGAACATATCGGCTAATAACAGTAATCGTGATGCGCATTGTTCTTCCCTAAGTGAGTGGACCAAGGCGGACCGGAGCCTCGAGCGAGGGGACGGGCCTAAGTGAAAACACAAGTGCACGTGTTTTCTCGCTTTCTCGGCAGCGCGCGTCGAGTACGGGCCTTTGGTCCGTCCGGTTGCTTTGCTTGCCCCTTGTTCATACACCGCGTAAAAACATGATCCCAAGAGTGACGTCGGAAAATAAAACATGGCATGCATTGTCCCAAATTAATCGTCGACAACCACTTCCAGTCAACGACGTCTTAGTAAATTTTCCGAAACAATATATAAACATATATTTTTACTGTGGGTGTAAGAGAATGAAAATGGGGGCACCCACGTATTTCTTACACCTGTGGGCGCCTCTTTTGAATGGGCTGGCCACCGAATAGGCAGCCCTGGCTGCCTGCCCTCGAGGGCTGCTACCCGTTTGATAAGCGCTCGTGCTGCTGTCGGTCGGGCACTGCCACTCTGCCCCCGCGCGAGGGCCCAACGCCACGCCACGCCACGCCCCACGGCGATGAGTGATACGGCGATACGGGTCTGGGCGGGGCGTGTCGGCCGGTATCTGTGTGTGTGTGTTGATTTGTGGGCGCGCGGTAGCGTTCACCTGCACACCTCGGGCGGGGCGGCGTCCTGCACCCACCGCCGCCCCGCCCCGGGAGGTTATTTCCCGTCATCCGTGTCATCCCAGATGTATAGTCACTTTTGGCCGCGCGATGACGAGTGCCGACGCGACGCGTCCAGGTCCTCCTCCTCCTCCGCCGCCGCGATGCACGCAACTAGGACGGTGGTGCATGGAGGTGCAAATAGATATAACGTAGAGTTGTAATGCGCCGGGCCGGGCCGGGCAGGGCGTCGAGGCCCGCGCCGCTACTGCAGCTCGGCTCGGCTCATCGCCGCTGTGGTTTGCCGCTCTGCATCTGTGCTGTGGTGGATGCGGATGGCCTGCATGTGGCGAGCAGCAGCATGCAGGAGGATCAAGCGCCCCGCCCCGCCCCGCCCCGCCCCGCCCCGCAGCCGATGCATCTGCAGTCCTCTCTGGCCTGGCGCTGCAGAGCAGAGCCCAGTGCGCTTTCCCACGGCCGGGCCGGGCCGGGCCGAGGGGGCGGGGCGGGGCGGGGCGGGGCGGGGCGTCGGGAGTTGCACGCAATAAATACGGGGGGCGCACCCGGCCAAGCGGCGGGCGCGTGGCCAAGGGCGACTTGCGCGGGGCGGGGCGGGGCTCCAGATGAATATTTACATTGCGCGATGCCGTACCGATACTGGCCGGCCCGGCCGTGGGCAGTCGTGGGCAGCCGTGGCCCCGGGCCGGGCAGCACCTGCCCCCTGCCCCCGGCCTGCCCACGCTGCTCAGGACACCGAACTGTCTGACCGCGCCGTGTCACCTCCTCCGCGGCGCAGTCACACTCGGAAATCTTGGGCGGTGGAACTACTAGAAGAAGGAAGAAGGACCCTAGTCTTAGGTGGACTATTCCACGAGAGTGGCGATACTCTTTAGACCAGTTCTAGGAGGGGCAGTCTTCTAGCAGTGGGAGGGATGGACGGCCGGTTGATGCTCTGGCGATGGCCTTTTCCCCCCGAGCGGGGCGGGGCGGGGCGGGGCGGGGCGGGGCGGGGCAATGGTTAGCCAGCCGCAGCAGCCGCCGCGTTTGGTCGGTCGGTCCGTCCGGCTCTCGAGTCTGATTTATCGCGCCAAATGATGCGTCGCTATCGGTTCGGTATCGATCGGATATATCGGGCGGCCGTGGCGGTGCATGCTTATTAACGCCGCGTTCTAATAGCGCCGCGCCCCGGCCCGCCTCGCCCCGCCCCGCCCCGCCCCGCCCCGCCCCGCCCCGCCCCGCCCCGCCCCGCCCCGCCCCGCCTGCTACCTGCAGGAGAAGGTGTCGGTCGAGCTGCTTGTTGGCGACCACAACACGCGGCAGAAAAGTAGACCGTTTTCGACCATCATTTGTATGAGTGTGTCTGTGAACTTGTTCTCGGCCGTAGCTCAAATTTATATATTATTTTTGTTTTTTATTAATTTTTTTGCGTGTGTGCAGGTGTCTAACGCGGCGTTTCCCGCGGGCTGCGAGTCGATCCGGCGGAGCGCGAGGTCCAGGAAGCCGCGCGGCGACAAGGAGCTGACGGTGTCCTCCGAGCAGACGCTGCTCGACCTGAAAGTGGAGGTGAGTGAATGTCAGCTCAAAGTTGAACAGCAGCAGATGCAAGGCACAGTATGTCCTAGGGAAGAAACAGCTCTACAAAAATTTACATCTCATAATTCAGAAAAAGTTTTAAAAAAAGAAAAATATGTAAAGAAAATTTCAGAAAAATTGGAGTCATTTGTACACTAAAATTCCAACTTGTTTCCCCCTCGGGTCAGGCCCGCCCCTGCCCACCCGCCCCCCACCCCCTTCATCATCATAACCGACCCCTGCCGCAGCGGCGGCGGCGGCAAAAGGGGTGCAAATGAAACCATCGCACCGAGTGTTTTCAAACTATTATTTCTGAATTAAGCACCACCCGCCCCTCCGAGTGTTTGTACAGCCCTCCCCCAAATTACGCGCCCGCGTCGTGCGCTTGTTAGAGCGTAAGGTGTTGTCTTAATTGTGGTCGGCGCCGGCCCGGCCAGCCAGACTCGCAGCCAGCAGCAGCCTGCTAGCGCCGCCTCGCCTGCCAGGCCCGCGGTATCGACAGCGCAGCGCGGCGGGGCAGCGTAGCGTGGAAGTGATTAACAACATGGGGCCAATAAGAGCTGTTATTTTTCTATCTGGCTCGCGTTCAAATCCGGCCGGGCCCCGGGGCCCCGCCCTGCTGCTGTTCTGGCGGTGCTGCGCGGCGCGGCGGGGGCCTTACTGCAGTTTTTCCCTCGATGCCTCGCCGCGCTCCGCCCAGCGGGGCAGCAGCGGGGACGGGGGGCGCAGCGGGGGAGCCGAGGCGGGGCCGGGGCCGCATGGCATCCGGGTCGGGGCGGAGGTGGACGATGGCCGTGTGGACGGCGCCGAGGTTTGTGGACGCCGATGGGCGTGGACGTGGGTAGTGACGGGGTTTTCGACGAGGTGTCCGCAGCCATCGACGGCGTCGTCGAGGTTCCCGACGAGGTGTCTGTAGGTTTTACGTCGTCCACGAGATGTCTGCGGCCGCGGCGACGAGGTTTGACGACGACGTCTACGAAGTGTCTGTGGCTGGCGACGACGAGGTTGTCCGCGAGGTGTCTTTGGCCGGCGACGAGGTTGTCCGTGAGGTGTCTTTGGCCGGCGACCAGGTTGTCCGCGAGGTGTCCGTGGCCGGCGGCGTGGGGAAGGGGTTCGGCGAGGGGGTTGTCGTTATGGACGCGGCTCGTCGCGGTCAGAGTGGGTAATGCTCGGGTCGAGCGCACGGCACGCTGATTGCACACCAGGTCGTCGGAGGCGAGGCGAGGTGAGGTGAGGTGGCGGACCGAAAATATTATCGTCCCGCTTCGGGAAGGGAAGGCCGCGCCAATGCGAGGAGGAGGGGGAGGAGGGATGTGTTCGGCGCTCGCACGCAGACAGACTGCTCATTTCAGGTCGTACGCCCGCCGCCCCGCCCCGCCCCGCCCCGCCCCGCCCTGCCGAGCGGTCATTCAGAGTTGCACAATACGTACACCGCACCGCGGCCGTGCAAGGTGGCGGCCGACACGTTGTAGTACCCGTTCTGCGCGGGGTATGGCATGGCATGGCGGTGTTTCCACTCGCGTTTTAGTGCTCCAGTAACGCCCCTGCCGTACAATGCGCCAGTGTGTGTGCCGCGAGCGTGTAGGACTAGGAGTGCTATCTCCAGCACAGCGGCGTGGGAAGGCGGCGCGGCGGCGGCCCGGCCGGGCTGAGCCCCGCGGCACAAGCACTGCGATCACAGCTTGATCCGCTTCTTCTAAGAAGGCGCGCTCCGCGCCCCGCCGCGCCCCGCCCCGCCGCGCAGTGCACGTTCGAGATAGAAACGTCACTCTTACTCGCGGCACCCTACGCCCTCCGCCGCTTTTCTTCACAACGTTATAGAACGCGCGCGTTATTTCAAAAAGGGGTGGGTTGGCTGATTGGGACCGGTGACCGGGCGCGGGGCGGGGCGGGGCGGGGCGCTGTCGGCAGCGGTGTTTACACGGGCCCGGGGGCGTGGCCACACGGGGGGAGGAGGAGAGGGTGTCGTAGCTCACGCCGATCGGCCCGCCCCGCCGCGCCCCGCCCCGCCGCGCCCCGCCCCGCCTCGACACCCAAATTACCGGTCAGCGGTGTGGTGTGCGCTCACCCCCCCTCCCTCAGGGCCCATGATTTGGCCGGCCGGGCCTGCTCCGGTCGGGTCGGCCCCCAGGACCTTCGCTCTCGGGCTGGCCGCGCGCGATTAGGACGGCACTTGTTACCTGCGGGTGAATAAAGCGCGCTGCAAACCAGGGGTAAAGGCTGTTGAACTTTACAAGTTAGAAAGGGATTTACAGTCCGCGTGGCACTCTCTTGCTCGCTCTCCTGCTCGCTCTCTTGCTCGCTCTCCTGCTCGCTCTCCTGCTCGCTTTCTTGCTCGCTCTTTCTCGGGGCCGACACGTGTGGACGACGCGCGGGCAGGCCTGGTGCGGATTGGTCCATATCCAGCCTCCTCTGGCCCGGTGGGGAGGGGGGGAGGGGAGACGGATGCTGAGCTGGGCGAGATCTGGAGCCGACTGGAGCCGCTGATTAACGACCACTATTAGTTATTGTATGCAAATGGGCCGCGCCGGACCCTGATAAGGGAAGGGAGCCCTCCTGGCCGCTGGGCGCCGCTGGACGCCGCTGGACCCGGCCGGCTCCGGACCCTCCGTCTTTAAATTTGACCCATTTCGACTCGCCCAGGCGTCGGACCGCACCGCACTGATCCAACTTCTCGCGACAGTTCCACGGAGCTTTGCCTTAACCCATATACCCTTCATCTTTCTCACCTAATTTCCCCAATTTTTATTTTTCCCTCTGCCATCCGCCTCGGACTCGCCCCCTCTGCGACACCCCGCTGCCTCGCGCCCGTGAGAGAGAACGGGGTAAATGGATAATGCTGAAAGGCTTTTAGTGAGGGCGAGCGCGAGGACGGACGGAACGGAAGGGGTGCCGCCGCGGGTCGCTCCGCTTGACCCCACCTTGACCTGTGACTCGACACACTTACACACACACACACACTTGCGCAGTTTCTTTCCTCGCGCGGGGTAAATGTCCCGTGCGTAATGCGGAGCGGACCCTCCCCTCCCCTACTGCGCGGCGGAGGCGGACCGGAGAGGGGTTGTAAGGTTGGACCGCTACGCCGCGCCGCGCGTGGTGAAAGGAAGAGGACTCTTAATTTGGGCCGCACGCTGGGGACGTGAGGCCAGCCCAGGCCAGCCCAGGTGCCCCTCGCTCAGGCCCAGGCGGCCCGCGGCCCGGACAACCCTTGCACCGGTTGTGGTCGACTTTTGGTGGGCGCAGTTTTGGCGTACTGCCGTCGTCGGCAAGGGGCGATGTATCGCGGACCTGTAGCCTCGGCGGCGACAGTTTTGCACCAAGACATTTTCTAGAGGCGTCGCGGCGCTCGGGTCTGCCGCGGCGCCGGCCGGCGGGCGGGCAGGGTCCGGTCCGGTCCGGTCCGGGTCGGGCCGCCGGATCCATCCAATTATTTGAAATGGCCCCGGAGACTTGGTGGTGTCCTGGTCCTGTCCCAAAGTTTGCTGCTGCTGCTACTGGTGTGTGGCCCGCCGGGCCGGGTCGGTCCGGTCAGGGGCCATTTATCATTTTAGCAGTATTGATAAGAAGAAGCAGTTCAAGATAGTCGCCCTTGTGTGTGTGTGTGTCCGCGCGCGCTGGACACTGGCCAGTGAGAGGGGGAAGCACTTCGGTTAATTATTAATACACAGGCTGGTCGGCCAGGAGGAGGAGGAGGAGGAGGAGGGTCACTAGCTAATTAGATCTATGCAGTCGTAGGCGACCGCGCGCCGCGGCGTTAGGCTAGAGATAAGGTTGGGTGCTGTGCAGCTAGCTCCGCGCCACGCCGCGCCCGGGGGCCGGAATAGTGTCTTGGAGAGTGAATTGTGAAGATAGCGTTTTGAAATACACTCGTGGTTTTTTATGTTTGTTTTGTTTTTTGTTGCGCCGAGTAGCAGTTTTACAGTGAGCGTGTCCTGTATGTTGCAGATCTACCGCCACTTCCAGGTGGCGCCCTACGACCAGCACCTCACGACGCTGGACGGGCGGCCGCTGGAGGGCGCGGAGAACACGCTGGGCGCCCTCAACGTGTACCCCAAGTCCATCCTCCTGCTGCGGGTAAGTGTTTCTTTTTTTAAACCTTTGACGGCGACCTCGATGTGTCCGCGTGCCACCCCTCCTCTGCGGGGGGTCAGGCACCCCCGGGCCCCGCCGCCCCCAAGCTGGTTCCCTCCCACTCAGGCCGCGCGGTTGTTCGCGCCGCCGGAGCGAAAGCTGCCACTACAGGCCGCCCCGCCCCGCCCCGCCCCGAGAAGGTATCGGATGGACTTGGCCGCTTTGCTGGCATTTCCAATTTGTGTCGAGAGTCTCCTCATCACGGTTCAGCTTTGTCATGGCGTGGCGCGAGTACTGCATCGTCATGGCCGGCGATCAGGTAGGATCGAATCAAATCGCATCGGTAGCGCGGCGTGGCGCGGCGCGGCGCGGCGCGGCCTGCCATGGGACCGGCTTGAGGCGACGGTGCCGAGCCATGGGAGTCATGGGACAGTGCCGCGCCCCGCAGCGCGCTTCACCAGCCATACGGTTCACTGACTCGGCGCGGCGCGGCGCGCCCATAGCGGGGCTGCTCTGCGATGGACGCGGAGGGGAAGGGGAGGACGGCAAACCTGGAATGAATGGGGAAAATGTTGTAAGTTGCGGGAAAGAAAGCTGTATGCGGCCGAAGTGTCCCCTACGGAAAGAGAATGAAAATGCCAAAACCTTCGAAATACTGTAACGCGGTCGAAAGTTTGTGCGCGGGGAGAAAGATGAAAGGATATTAAATATTAGATGGGTGTATAATCAAGAAAGTAGCCGGTGTGCTGGGCAGGAGCGCGTAGCCCACACTTCGGGGATTGGTATCCCGCGGCGCTGACCTCTCTCTCTCCATTCATTGAGCGGCCGGGCCGGGCCGGCCCCTCGCCTCGCGGCCCTACCCGCTATGATGGCGTTAGAGGTGCGCGACGGCTCCCGTGTGCGACGCTACGCTCTTGTGTATCGGCTCGTGCCCTTGGACGTGCCCCGCCCCGCCACGCCGCGCCACGCCGCGCCCGGACTCATTGATGCGTGTAGTGAGCTCGCCGTTCATTCATAAGGCCCCTCCAGTCCAGTTCACTCGGCACGGCCCGGCACGGCGCTGCGCGGCGCGGCGGGTGGACTCTTCCCGTTTTTTGCCCCTTTCTTCTCTCTCTCTCACTCTTTCTCACTCCCTTCACCCATTTTATTCACGGAGCCCGCGGCGTGGCGCGGCCGAGGTCTTTGTTGCGGCGTGGAGTCATCGTCTTCCCCGCCCCGCCCCGGCCCGATATCGTTTCCGGCTCATTGTCAGTCGCACTGTCGTGCTGGTCGCGCGGATGCGCAGCTTCTCCATGGGATGTGTGGTCCAGGAGGTCCAGACGCCTGCGGTAGCGAGCGGCCCCGCCAAGCTACCGGAGCCCCCGCGCCCCGCCCCGCCCCGCCCCGCAGCATAAACTCGTCCATCGAGGCGACGAGGCCCGCGCGGAACCGTTTCGCTACCGTGCGCGCTGCAGTCTGCGCGCCTCCAGCAACTGCACAAGAAGCGACTTTTTGCGTCCCTCGGGGGCCGGTGGCGGGGCGGGGCGGGGCGGGCAGGGGCCCCGAAGGGCAGCCAGCCAGCTTAAAATTGCCTTTTCTCTCTTGCTGACCGGACGCGGGGCGCCTGCCCTGCCCTGCCCTGCCGCTGCCGCACCGCCCTTAATGAATGAGAGATTTTTCATATTTATCGACGGAGCGGGAGCGGTCCAGTAGCGCGGCCGGGCCGGCACACCTGTGGCGCCTGGCCCCGCCCCGCCCCGCCCCGCCCCCGCCGCAGTACACTCCGTACATCATGCCTGCACCGCAGCATTGCTTCCCTCTGATGGATAATGAAGCCATTGTTGCCGGGGGCTAAGTGGCCCCCAGCGGCCCCGCCCCGCCCCGCCCCGGCCGCATGGCCGTAGTGTTTGCGTTGCTCATTACGCCACGATAAATTTTAAATTCCGCTGCGCATCTCAATTTGCTGCCGTTTGGTTGGGGCGGGGCGGTGCGGCGGGCCGGGTCTCGTGTGACATGCCCTTGATGCCCTGGTGCACCTATAAAACGGCAGGCAGGCTCCACGGCGGAGGCTGAGCGGAGCGCGCGCATGTCTGTGTGGTGGTATAGGTGTGCTGTGCTCCGGTGTTCCCCCGCCCCGCCCCGCCCCGCCCCGCCCGGCACGCCACCGTTTTACGGCCCGGGCCGCCCCGCCGGCTGCCGCTTGACGCGCTCATTGTTTTCTGGATATGCATTACCTTGGTGTGCGGAAGGTGCACCCCGCCCCGCCCCGCCCCGCCCCGCCGCGACCCACGCCAGACCATCTCGAAATTACCTTGCTGCTCCTCCTCCTCTCGGATCCTCTTCCCATACCCGATGAACCTCCGTCTTGCCCTCACTGTCCACCTCCAGGGGGTGATTTTTTGGTCCACGTCGCGCCCGCATGTCCGCCAGCGCGCCGTGGCGTGGCCCTGTACGTACGTGGACCGGTATGCCGAGTGCTCGAGTTTTTATCACCGGCCCGATCGCATTCGGGAGCAGGGCGGGCCGGGCCGGGGCGGGCCGGGCCTGGGGGGAGAGCTTCCCCGCCCGCCCCGCCCCGCCCCGCCCGTGGCGCCAGTGGTCACGCGTTTAAGTATGCGCATATTGGCGGCCGCTCTGTGATTTATCGTGCTCGCGGTCGAACTCCTTCCTCTCTCCCTCCCCCCTGGTCCCGCCCTGGGCCCCTGGGGACGTGCAGGTGCTGGCCGGGCCGGGTTGGTTCGGGCCCCCACGCCCCCGCCCCACAGGCCGTCAGGTCCTCGAGATGACTATCGAGCTCCCACCGCAGGCGCGGGCGCAGGCCCAGGCTCCCGTGCACGCTCGCACGCGCCGAGCCGAGGGCTTTGGGGTTCCGATTCCTGTTGACGTTTGCATGAGCTGGCCCTCCTCCGCTGCTACTTGCTGACGGCCAAGTTCTGTCAGTTTGTGGTGCAGGCGAAGCTGGCCGCGGTGCTGTATCTCCTGTCGTGTATCTCTAATCGTACACCTTCCGAGCGCGGCGCCCGACACCGCTAGCTGTGCGCGCGTCTTTTTGCCGCGCTCCTGGAGGTGGCGGTGCGGGCCGCCCAGCTGGACCCTCTCTCCCGCGGACCAGCTGACCCTGGTCGGCGCCGGGCGGGCCGCGAGCCACCCCTGACGCTCCGCCGGCCGCGCGTGTTTCGCACCCCTCCCCCGCTCCCCCCTTCCCTTCCCTTCCCCTCTCTGCGGCGCCGGCTGCTTTACCACGTTATAAGCCGAGTCTCCTCATAAAAAGCCGGAAAAGCGATTCGTCTTCTTCAAAAGTCCTGCTTCCTCGGCGGCCGGGCCCCGCGCGGACCTGTGAGGCGGGGCGCAAGTGTGTGAGCCGGCGGTGCGTAATGCATGTGGCATCGGGACGGGAGCCTGAGGGTGAACCAACCGGGGCGCACCGGACACCGCGCCCCGCCCCGCCCCGCCCCGCCCCGCCCCGCCCCGCGCACGGCACCTTAACCCTCGCCGCCCCGGTCTCACCCCATGGCTGTCCGTCACGCGGGCGCGTAATCCCCGGCGGGTCCCCGCGGGTCCGGCCCGGCCCGGCCCGGCCCGGGACCGCTGCTGCTGGTGGCGGGGGCGCCTCTGTTTGCACGGACACAACAAGCAACAGGACTGTTTGGAGGAGGAGCTGCCCTGCCCTTACGGACCCCGCTCCCGCTACACAGCGCAGCACAAGACAGTCTCGAGACGGCGGCGGAGGCTGGAGGGGACCAGGGAGCTGGTCGCTGGTCCGGCCCGGCCCCGCCCCGCCCCGCCCCGCCCCGCCCCGCCCGGGCCCCGAGGTTGTGTTTGCAGATCACGGCCCGTCACCCCCGTGCCCGAACCTCCCCAAACCACCCCACCCCAGTCCAGCAGCGGCAGCGAAATGGCCATGTAGAAGGAAGTATTTCAATTTGGTGCTTGGCCTGGATGCCGCTGGCCGGCGGCCCTGGGCGTGGCGGGGCGGGGCGGGGCGGGGCGGGGCGGGGCGGCCCTCCAGGAGCGCGGCGCAGCAGCAGCACGCCCTAATGACCCTCACCGCCCCGCCCCGCGCCGCCCCGCGCCGCCCCGCGCCACGCCGTCCTCCCCCGCCGTGCCTGACCAGCTAATTACCCGCTACCGGGCTCATTACCACCGGGCCGGGCCGGACCGAGCTCTGGACCCAGCATCCACTTTATGATCTCGGACCGGGGCGGGGCGGCGTGGGGCTGCTGGCCCGGTGGCTGGTGCAGCGGGGCGGGGCGGGGCGGGGCGGGGCAGTCGTACACGTGTTTTAACACACGGTAAGCACGCGGGGCGGGGCGGGGCGCGCGGCGGGGCCATAGGGACGGATGGACTGTAGAGACCAGCACCCAGCCGCGCGCTGCGCCCAACCTGATACCGAGGACGGGGCGGGGCGGGGCGGGGCGGGGCGGGGCAGCCACTGACAAATGCGGGTCGCACTGCTGCTCTTCTCGGACCGGGCCGGGCCGGCCGGGCCGCCTGCTGCTGCCGCTCTCGTTTTAATCGACTCGTTGTGTTGATGGGGCGGGCGGGGCGGGGCGGTCCAAAAGCAGCAGCGGCTCTTTACGCTACTCCGGCATCGCGTGCCTGCTGCTCTGCCGCGCCGCGCGCCCCGCTCACTGCCCTCATGCTCCCCGCCCCGCCCCGCCCCGCCCCGCCCCGCCCCGCCCCGCCTCGCTTCCTGAACGTGTTGCTGTTAGCGCCCTCTGCACGGGCAGGACCGGTAAAATGAAACGGCCGGACGGGACGGACGGTCGGCGGCGGCGCGCGAAAAAGGGCTATTTTGCTTAAAGGTCAAAAGCTGTTTCTCGCCTTTTCTCTTTTCTCTCTTTCTCCCACGCTGCGGAGCAGTGGCGAGAGAGATGGGCCTCTGCAGAAACAATAAAACGGGAGCGGTTTGTCGCTGAAATGGCGGGCGGGCGGTAGCTGCGGGGCGGGAGCGCCCCCGGGGCCCCGGGCAAGGCGCTGAGGAGTACCCTCGTAAAACTTAATTCAAGCGCTGATGGAAAAGTAAAATATGAATATCCAGAGCCTGGGCCGGGCCGGGCAGGGGCAGGTAGGGCGGGCCGTGTCGGCGTCTGTCCGGAACCACAGGGCAGGAGCTCGACGGGCAGGTGGGGTGGGTGCGCCCCGGGGCCCGCCCGCCCCGCCCCGCCCCGCCCCGGACCTACCAGTCCTGACCTACTACTGCTGCTCCTGCTCTTTGGAACGCGTTTATCCGGCGGGACGGGGGCGTCCTGCTCCGAGCGCGTTTCTGTTGCGTGAAATAGTGTTGGTGAGGACAGATACGGCGGGCGGGCGTCGGGGCGCCGCGGCGGCGCGCCGAGCCGGCCGGGGCCTTCCGCTGAATCGTAATTACTTGCGAATTGTGGGGATGGAGTCGCGTGGGCGGCGCGGCCGGAGGAGGGTGGCGGCAGTGGCAAGACGGCGGCGGCGGTGACGTCGCTCCTCGGGGCGGGGCGGGGCGGGGCGGGGCGGCGCATTCTTCGCGTCGCTTCCGCCCCGCGCCGCCGCGCCCTGCTGGGGAACCACACAGAGTGATAAATAATTTTAGAGCGGCGCCCCGGGCCGGGCCGGGCCGGGGCCTTGCGCGTATATTGTGCAGTATGTCGTGCGTCGTGAAATTGAACACCGCCGACTGGAGTTGTTTCCCCTCCGTGTGCCGCCGCCCGTCTTAAAAGCGACCTTCCTTGACTTTCCGCCAGACTTGAGCCTTATGGCTCTCTGCCTTTTCTCCTGACTGACGGGGTCCATTTATTAAACCGTTGCCGACGGCGTCTTTATCGAAGCCTCCTGTCTCGTTCGTGGGTGCCTCTTCGACGGTGACGTGGGCGGGCGGAGGTCCTCTCTGACGGGGGCCTCTCGGACGACGGCGGCCTCCTATGGGTCGGCGCCGCGGTGCCGCTGATGGCCACCCCGACCCCCGACCCGTCCTCATCCCCCGCCGCCCCCGCCACGCCGCGACGGACGTTGACAAATGCTCTGGCCTCCTGACGGGGCTACATTTTCATAACTGTAATGAAGTGTCCGCCTGCCCCGCTCCCTCCCCCTCGCCCTCCTCCCCGTGCCACTGGAGCAGGGCGCCACGCATTCCCGCGCCCCGCACTATACTTGCGAATAGTTGAAAGTTTTCGTCAAGTTGGTGGCTGTTGGCGGTGGGGCGCCGCGCCACGCCGGGCCCGCCCTCCCTCGCTTCCCTCGCGCCTGCCTGCTCGCGGCGGCACCGCCCTCCGACCACCGGGGAGGTGGGCGAGTGCGAGGCCTTGTTCTCCGTCCACGTCGCCTTCTCCATCCCCGGGTCATGTGATCACGTCCGCGACGGCCCGCCCCGCCCCGCCAGTCGGCGTGAGTTGACAAGATGCTCCTTCGGGAACAAGACCCCCTTCTACTACACTCGCTGTACAGCGCCGCGCGCCACGGCGAGGCGAAATTGGCATGTCGCCATGGACGTCGGCCATAAACTGGAAATGTGTGCAGAGTTAATGTGCCGTACCGGGGCGGGCGGGGGCGCTGCGCCACAACGCCGCAACCCCACCCCTCGCGACCCCACCCCCCACGGGTCAGGTGAGGTGGGGGCGCGCACCCCCGCGGCGCCGCCGTGTGAGTTGTGACCGCAAGGTGAATGTGTTTGTCGTCGTGTTGCAGGCGGACGAGCCGTCGGAGGACGCCGCCATCATGGACGACTACATGAAGAGCGCCGCCCCGGAGGAAGGCTTCAAAGGTGAGTTGCCTGTCGCGGTGCTGGCCTGGCACCTGTTGCGATAGGGCGGCTCTGGCTGCAGCGAGTGCACGCCCGGGCCGCGGCGGGAGTCCAGCCAGGGCTCTTTTTGTCGTACCGTCGGGCGTGGGCGGGCGGGCGGGGCGGGAGGGTCCTGAACTTTGCCACGACCTAGATTCTTCTCGTTGTAGAGGAGTGAGGAGTCCCAGTTGACCCGCGCGCCCGACCCTCGTAGGTGGGCGGGGAGGAAGGGGAGGAGGAGGAGGGGGAGTCAAGGATGATAGCGTAAGCCGCCAAGGAGCCCGTCGCGGAGTGAGGGGAAGGAGGAGATTAGTGCGAGAAGCGACCCAGTTTGTCTTTCATCAAGAGGGTCTTTGGGGGCGGCGGCGGTCCCGTGCAAGAACCTTGTACTGCCCGTGTGGCCGGGGGCCGGGGCGCTGCGGTGGGCGCGGGCGGGGGAGGATTAGAGACTCGTTGTCGACCAGCAGGAGGGCGGGGCGGGGCGGGGCGGGGGCGGGGGTCGCCGCTGCTGGTGGCGGGGAAGGGTTACGCACGCGAGGGGATCGTAAGTGTGAAGCAAGCAGGCATGAAGGGGTCGGGGCAAGACGGCGCGGCGCATCATGAGGGGAGGGACCCACCACCACCACCCCGGGCGACGGCGCAGTGCGGCGCGGCGTCGTTACGTGGTTCCTGGACGGGTGGGGCGGGGCGGGGCGGGGCCGTCGGCCTGACCGACCGGTGCGAGCGCGCCCGCTACGACGCGACGATTAGGCCGATCGATCGATTACGACAGATTTATTGGTCGGCAGCAAACCGGCGGCGGCCGCCGGCCGGATTCTTATCGGCGATCGAAAGTGAAAAGTTATGTGCGCGGTGCGGCTGCGCGCTGCGCTGCGCCGCGCCGCCGAGCGGAGGGTGGTGCCTGTGCAGGAGCAGGGCAGGGCAGGTACCCTCGGCGGAAGTTGTCACTCTCCCACCGGCCGAGGGGCGGGGCGGGGCGGGGCGGCTGACCAATGGCGAGCTGTTAAGAGGGCGGTGGTTAGCAATGAAGTCGGATCGCGGCGCTCCGCTCATGCATTGCCCGATCACGCGGCGCGGCGGCCCGATCATGTCGCGCCGATAATGATGATAAAGTTGATAATGATAATGATTCGCTGCGAGGTGAATGCGCGTTCGGTAGCGTGGGACTGTTGCAAAGAGAGGCCACGCGGAGGCGGGGCGGGGCGGAGGGGTGCGGGACTTGTGCCCGCGGGGGGTGCAGGCCCAGGCCGGCAAGGTGGGAAGGAGGAGAGGGAAAAAAATACGGCGAAGGGTAATGGGGCGCCAGGAGTCGAACCCGAGCGACATTTATGGAGGTGTAATTCTGTCTCGTGTTTGTTGCAGGTACCGGTCTGCTCTCGCGATAGGCGCCGCAGTAGCGCCGCTTGGTCGCGCCCCTCGGACGTCCTTCTCCGCGCTGGCCCGGCCCGGCCCCAGCCCCACCAGCCCAGCTGTCGCCAAAGTGGCAATATTTTCTCCTCAAGCTGTGCGTCGTGGTCCGCATGTGCGGGGAATTCCCCGGGGACGGAGAGATGTGAGATTGAATGGAGAAAAGTGTCTCGGAGATTAATAAATGTTTCTGTTTGTAAAGCGGAAGGCAACTCGGTCCGGAGGGCATACCCCACCGTATCATCTGTGCGGGGGGGCGCCCAGCCCGGCCCGGGTAGGTCTGGACCTGAATGGATAAACCTGCTAGATTGTGATACTGTTGCCCTCTCAGCGTAGAGGGTTGGGTGCAACCCTGGGCGTTAAGCCGTTTTGATTGCATGAGTATATTGATTGTTTTCATAGTATGGCTAATAGAATAATTCTTGTACAAAGTTTTCTTGAATCTTTCCCTCTTTGCACAAAATGCGGAGGATACAGTATATATTTATTTTGTTAGCTTTTGTTTCATCTTTATTTTTTCAGTTTTGACCTTTGTTCATTATTGTCTATATTGAGAGATCAGCCTGTATTTATGTGCAGCTTTGAAGTCACTTGAGTTTTGTTTTAGAAATGCTGTCAGAAAATCACGTTCCTGACTTCGTAGATCAATGTTTTTTTTAAATCTTAAATTTAACTTGGGTGAGAGACTGAAAGTTATAATTATTTATCCCGTTAGAAGTTTTATTTCGGTTGATTACCATTGGCATGGTTATTTGTTGTGAAGGAGCCCCTCGTGCTGTACCCATTATTTTACATTACACACAACTTTAGTTACTATTTATTACTATTATTAGAAATCATAAAGATGTCTTCAATGTGTTATATGAAAGTATTAGAAGCAGGTCTATGTTAATTTTCAAGTAAGTCTGTGTGTACTCAATTTTGTAAGAGACTTTTAAGTACTTTGAATAAAAAGCTGTGACTATATTATCTCTCGTTTTTATTGTTGGCCCCTCCCACATATGATGTAAATCACGTCTTTCTGTTGATCTGTAGATCGACCAGACTTCAGTAAATTTAAGACAGCGCCAACAGCTTCGGTGTGTTATTCAAACCACCACAATTTGTCCTGGGGACACAGATGTGAAGAAAATATTAGCACTCAGAGTGCGTGTTTTCAAGGAGGGTTCAGCTTAAAATCTAGACCGGAAGGACCTGAACCGGTAGTCGCCCATTCAGGAGCTGGCGACACGAGCGCCCCAAGTGGCGACGGCTGGAAACACACTGATTGCAAGGGAAGGCAAAATGGGTTTCAATAACTTGAAATAGTTTTTAATGGGTACTTTAATTTTAAATTAATTCTCAAATTTTAAAAAGTGAATTTATTCTAGCTCTACAAAGTACGTTTGAAATAAACCACTGGGACTGGGCTGTTTCGCGCCCGCTAGTCGCCAGCCCTACAACTGTAGTTCTAGGCCTGTCGGAATTCGAAAATCGTAACGGTCCCGCGTTTGCCCGCGTCCCGCAGTCCCGCGTTTGCAATTAAGCCCTAGGATTAAAAAAAGGACAAAATTGCATTGTCTTTCTATTTTCTCAATACAACTAAGATATTTACTTAATCTGATTTGATAAAATGTCTTTCACATACATGTGTATTAGCTTACGTCTTATAAATTGGAAGTCCATTGGTGAATTGCTAAGGTAAGTCATCTGTGTTAGGTTAGAAGTTATAAAAAATATTGGAAATTCGTTTTGGAATCTTTACTTTGAGTTACTCTTTTAGGTTCAATGTTTTGTAGTGTGAAAGGAAAGAAGGAAAGCAGTACTATATATATTTATAGGTTAGGTATCATCTAGCTATTGAAAAAAAAATTAACTAATGCGGTACCTTTGCTCTGACTACACTTGGCCTTTCTGAGCAAATTACCACTCTAGCACTTAAATTGTCGCATGTGATTTTCCTTTCTAGAATTATGTTAGAATTTATTAGCTTATAATAGCTGTAGGTCACTGTTCAGTTTAATACGTTAAGTCCCAAGACATCCTTTTGAGGTAGCGTTTCGCTGCAAACTTGGCTTTTGATACTTTTACATGGGACTTTTGAATGAACATCAGAAATTGTTGTTAAATTTCTAGCTAAAAAAATGTCTGTTCTATCAGCATTGTGAGGGTTCCATTTAGACAGAAACATGCCCCTATTTATGAACACATCAGACGTAACAATAAACTGTCTGTGTGACTCATGTTAATTCAGTAATAATTTTCTATTTGTTTTTATTTGGCACTTCTATAATGGGCCAAACATATTGAATGCGTAAATTGAAATGGAGTTGTACAACCCTGGTGTCGTGTCTGGTGCAGGTAGCGTACCCTGTCTTGGCCTGCTGGTTGGAGGTGACTCTTTTGGAGCATAGGGCCCTCTCACCCCTGGTGCTGCCTGGAGCTGCCTGGAGCTGCCTGGAGCTGCCTGGAGCTGCCTGGAGCTGCCTGGAGCTGCCTGGAGCTGCCTGGAGCTGCCTGGAGCTGCCTGGAGCTGCCTGGAGCTGCCTGGAGCTGCCTGCCTGGAGCTGCCCTGGAGGAGAACAAGGTAGGAGGATGCCACGATTTGATCCGCGGCGTGTGGCTGCCCTGGCCCGGCCCGCTGATGGGGCTATGGCGTGAGCCCCCCGCTGCCCCCGAGGGGGCCGCACTGCGGCTACCTTCACTTCCCGTGGCGCGGCGCGGTGCGGCGCGAGCGACAAAAACAAACACTTGCCTTCCCTCAGGTCGGGATGGGCCTGGACGCCATGATGAAACACTTGTACGAATAGCAGGGGCCGGACCGCTCTCGGCGGCTGCAGCCGTATGGCGAGCGAGCGGAGCGAGAGTTCCGTTAAATCGACCGTGAAAATGTAAGGGGCGGCGTGATGGCCTCCTTGAGGGCGGGGCGGGGCGGGGGCGGCACTGCTGTGACCCACACTCACAGGCGTGCACCGGGCACGGGCAGCCGGTGCCCGGGCCCAGCCGAGCCCCTGATCGGAAATTCAAGGCCGGGACGGGAGCGGGGCCGTCGAGTCCAGGCGGTGCCAGGCGGTGGCCGGCGGGGTGCGCCCGGCCCTGCCCGGCCCGAGACACGCTCGCGGCCTCCTCCCTCTGCGCCCTTATGACGGCACATCACCCGGACAAACGCGAGGCAATCCCTGCAGGCGCCCGCGCCTACCCGCCACTCCCTCCCTCCCTTCTTTCCGCTCGTCTTCCCGCGCGCCGCGCCGCGCAGCGCAGCCCAGCGCCACTCCGCAGACAAACTGCCAATTTGCACCCAAATCGGCGGGGCGTCGTCGGCCCTCACCCTGCGCCCCCGCCCGCCCCGCCCCGCCCCCCGCCCTCTGCTCCCACGCAGTTGTCGTCAAGCCTCATTTCCCCGGCCGGGCCCCGGGCCCCAGTCCTCCCGGTGGCGCCCTTGCGGCCCGGCCCGCTCCTAAAGCTCTCGCAAACGTGGCGGCAAACATGTGAAAAATTGGGAAGCACTTGTTCGCTGTCCTTGTACATGGCGAACCGCTTTAGCGCCCCGCCCCGCGCGGCAGGCCAGGCGAGGCGCCGGCCACCTGGGGGTTCGGGGCGGGCCGGGCCCGGCCTGCCTGGGCGGGCGCCCCCGCACTTCTGGTAAGTGGCCCGGCCGCGGGTCCTCATGGTTAGTGTCGGTGCGCCCCGCGCCGCGCCGCGCAGTACAGTATCGCGTGCGTCGTCTGGTCTCCGTCAGCGAGGCCGGCGCCGCGCCGAGGCCCGCCCCGCCCCGCCGCGACGTCGCGGTGCCCACCCTGAGGACGCTCCCCCACCCCAAGCTCGCTGCCGGTGCGGGCGGGCCGGGCCGGGCTGGGCCGCGCACTGAAATCGAATTAACTCTCTTGTTAAGAGAGCTGTTTTCATTTGTCACATTACTGGCCGGGCGGGTCTGCTGCTCCGCTGTTCTCTTCCCCCTTTTCTCCTTCTCTCTCTCTTGCTGGATTAACAAAACGAATCAACTCTGATGAGTCCCATTCCTAGAGGACTCGGAGGAGGGTAAAAAAAAAAGACGGTTTAAAAAAAATGTAACACCCGGAGTCGGCCTGCCTCGTCAATGGCTTAGGCTTCGTCGCCGTAGATATCCGGTTTTTGTGCGGAAGCGCCCGGATTTGTCCATCGAAATCTTGGCGCGAGGCGAGAGGGTCGCGCGCTGCGCTTCCGCGTCGTCCTGATCATCACTTACCGGTTCTTAGGCGGAGGGAAAAAATCATTTGTCGACGCTGATTGACGGGGACGGGACGGGGAGTCAATTTAAAATGTATGCGGAGGGAGCTTTTTCCGTTTACTTTATTACGGCTGGCTCGGGTCGGGTCGGGTCAGCGAGTCTGTCCCGGCCGGCCGGCCGCCCGGCAGGAGGACACGGTCCGGGGACACCTTATCCGCCGGGGGCCCCCGGGCGGGGGGCCCGCGCGTGCCGTGCATGTGTTTATGTTGATCAAGTCGTTACAAATGAGCAAAAGCCGTCGGGGACGAGAGGCTGGCTCAGGCTGACCGGCGACATGTCGCCAGGCCCGACCCGCCTGGCGTCACGTTATTTGTTGGTCGTCGTTGATTTTATCGTGTAGTAAATCCGATTTACAAACGACGACGAGCGCCCATTCATATCCAGTCGAAGAAAATGGAAAAATAAACGCGTTTTATGAAAGGCGGCGGCCGCAGCCGTGTCCGCGACGACAGTGTTGCGTGCTGGCGTGCGCGTGCGCGTCCCGCTGGCCCGCTGCCTTTTTCTTGACCCCCTAGTCACGTTTTGGGCGCCATATGACGCCCTCCTCCTCCTCCGGCTCCTCCTCCTCCTCTTCCTCCTCCTCCTCCTCCTCCTCCTCCTCCTCCTCCTCCTCCTCCTCCTCCGTCTCCTCCTCCTCCTCCTCCTCTCCCGGCTGACCGGCCGCGTTCCGCAGCAGTGTCCACTCCCCCGCACTTATTATGTTTGGCCTCGCGCCCCCTCGCCTCCCTCCACGCGCCTTTTATTTGACATTGATTCTCCTCCCTACTGCTCTGCTCCTCCCCCGCCCCGCCCCGCCCCGCCCCGCCCCGCCCCGCCCCGGTCTTGTTTCATAGCGCGTTGTCATACATACAAGATTGTTTGGCGTTGTCAGTTTGCTGCGGGCCGGGCCGGGCCGGTCCAGCAGCAGCGGAGGGGTACCTTGAAGGGCCGTCCGGGGCAGTGCTGCTCGTCGTGAAGCTTCTCGTGCAGGAGCAGTGCCGCCCCGCCCCGCCCCGCCCAGGGCCTGTCCTGGCCGTATGGAGGGCGGACGCGTCCCCGGCGGCGCGGTGTCGCTGCTCGACTCGACGCTTGTCTCGGGGCGGGCCGGGCCGGGCCGGGGGTGGGACGGGGGTGGGCCGGGGGTGGGACGGGACGGGACGGCGCTCCGGTGTAATTAATATGACGCAATCATAACAGTGGCGGCGATAAAGGGCCCCGTACCGTCTCCCTCTCCTCCTGCACCCTCCTCCTGCACGACCTCCTCGTCCTCTTAGACACACACACGCGCGAGATGAGAGGAGAGAATAAGGCGTTCCGCGGTACGTACTCAGATCGGTGCAATCGTACTATTCTCCCTCGGCAAAAGGCGCGATTTGGCAAAAGGGCCGGGAGGCCGCGGTGCGGCGGTAGGTAGTCGCAGTGATTGAAAGCGTGGACCGGCCGTCCCCGGCCTCGGCCCCGGCTCCGGCCCCGGCCCCGGCCCCGGCCACCGCCGCCAACAAGCCTCCCACGGCGCTGGCGCTGCTATGGTAGGCGCTGCCCCCGGCTGCCCCGGGGCGCCCTGCTCGCTGCTCCTTTGCGGTCGCGGAGGAGGCTGTGGAGCTGGGCGCGCGGGAGCAGAGAGCGGCGGGGCGGGGCGGGGCGGGGCGGGTTGGCCGCCAGCTTTTCAAGTAGTGCTGCTGCTGCAGGCAGACAGCACAAGTACTCCTACCAACTTGCGGTCTGGACATGTGTTTGAAGGCTTTGTAGTGCGGGGCGAGGAGTGGCGCGGGGCAGGGCGGGGCGGGGGCGCAGAAGGGGTAAGGCCCTGCCTGCGTGGCGTGGCGTGGCGTTTGGACTTGGGAAACCTCAGGGAGCCCCCGCCTGGTCCCCGCTTGCGTCCGGGCCCGGGCGTGCGCGCGGCGTTGGGGATTAATGGCTGAACGTCCAGGAGCCGCTGACAGCCTGCAGGACGGCCGACTCCTCGCCCTCCCTCTCCCTCCCTCCCGCCCTCCCTCCCTCCCTCCCTCCCTCCCTCCCTCCCTCCCCGTCTTGCAGGTGGCCCACATTGTCATCTCTAGCCTCGCGCCGCCACCGTCGCCTCGTGTTTTCCATTGACCCTGACCTTGTCCTGCAGGGGGAGTGAGAGAAGCTGTGGATGTATTCACCCCTTTTCCCCAATCTTTTTACCCTCTTTTATTTCAAATTCAGGCCGAATACAACCGTGAGCTCGTGTCAGGCGTGTGGATCTGTCCGCGGCGTATAGCGCGCGCGGGGTAAGGGGGATGGCGGGGCGGGGTGGGGTGGGGCGTGGCGCTCGCGGGGCGCGGCGCAGGGATGGCATGGGACGGGGCGGGGCGGGGGTTGGTGGCGGGGCGGGGCGGGGCGGGGCGACCTCATTTGTCTTGGTTCCTCCGTCCTGGCGCTGACACCGTATTAAAATGGGGCCGGCTGGGCTGCACCGCGAGAGCGCTGCGCTGCAGGCCAGGCACTGCCGACTGCCTGCCTGTGCCTCCAGATCATCCCTGTATGCGTATTTCCTTTTACCGCTCCCTTTCGTTTTCCGCGCAGTTTTGCCTGGAAACATCGTTGGACGCCTGAATAAAAAGAAATGTGTAATAGACCGTAAGAAAATATTTTGGTCGGTTCAAAAGTAGTTCCAACTATACAGTACAGTTGCGCCGTCGCTATCTTACAGCCCAGGCCAGCCCGGGGCCGGGGGGCGAGTGTCTCCAAGAGTGCCTCCCAGGGCGCTATAAAGATAGCGATTGATTCTTTGGGACCTCTGGAGCCGAGCTTTACGCCCCCACCCCGCCCCGCCCCGCCCCGCCACGCCCACAGTCACTTTATGGCAGGGCGGGGCGGGGGCGGGGTGGGCCTGGGGGCGGGGGCGCGGCGGGTCGGTCCACCACAGCGCTCTGATTACGCGCGGGGGCTCTCTAACGAGGGCGAAGGGCATTCTTCGTCTCTTTTACACTGCAAAAAAATACAACAACAAAAAACGCAAGTCCGCGAACGCGCGCTTTCCTCCCGGTGCATTAGCGTCATTACAGTATTATATAGCGATATTAATTAATAACTCCGGGGCGATGCTGCGTGACACCATGAGCTGCTCCTCTCCCCTGTCGAACACAATAATAACGCATTAATCGGTAATAATTATTTTTACGACGAGGAGGAGGTTTATGGCAGCGCTGCTGTTATTGCGACACTGTGTTTGATACGGCGACGCGCAGCAAAAAGCAGCGTGGCTCCCCGGCGGCAGCCTGCAGCAGCAGCAGCAGCAGGGGCGTAAGCGAGAGCACTTTGCTTTAATTTTAGTCGGCGCGGTGGCGTTCAGTGGAGCACCAGCACGCTGCTGCCGGGCCGACCGTTCGAACGTGCTGCCCGGCCAGGCCGCGCTGCTCCAGAGCAGAACCACGGCGCGGGGTTTTTGCGCGGGTCCAGCGTGCGGGGCGCGGCGGGGCGGGGCGGGGCGGGGCGGGGCGAGAGCCTCGCTGCGGGTGTGTTTAGGGGTGGTGCGTGTGGGCGGTGTGTGTGTGCGCGCGTGCTTTGTCTGAAGGGAAACATACGCCCACAGCCGGGAACATAGTACACTAGATGGCGTCCACCGTGGTGCGGCAAAATGTGTGTATCTACGCGTTTTGTGGTTTCGCGATGACAGTCGAGTCCTCCTCACGGAGCCGGGCGTGCGCCGCGCAGCACCGTCCCGCCTAGTGGAATCATTTTCATGAAGAGAGAAGGTCGGGGGAAGTCCTTGCGATGTACGATTTATTCATTATCGGCAGGTGATGGTGCGGATAGCGCGGCGCGGCCCTGGTGTGGCAGCGGGGAGGACATGGACATGGTGTTGCACTCGGCGCCCCGCTCCCCCTGCGCGTGGCCGGGCCGGGCCGGGCTGTTTACATGGCCGGATCAATTGAATCACGCGCGATGTGATCTGATCGGCAGGGGTTGTTGGGCGGGTTGGACCGTTTGTGGTGGGCTGGTGGGGAGGGGGTGCGCCTGCCTGTGAGCGAGCGAGCTAGCGCTGGGCGAGGCGGGCGACCCGCGGGCCTACCGGTGTACTGTACTACACGTACGGTTATGAATACCGAATGAGGTGAGCCGTTGAGCCACAAAAACACACATTTCGGCTTATGACCTTCCCGCCACGCCCACCCCACCCCACCCCGCCCCGCCCCGCCCCGCCCCGCCCCGCCCCGCCCCGCCTCCCGAGGCGTACGGCTCGCGCGTGGCTCCCCGCGGGCCCCGGCCCGGACGCCCCTGTCCCGTCGGCCTCCTAGGGCGCCCGGGTTTGAGTCCACACCACAGGGAGGACGGACTCTCATTTCTGTATGTGCCGAGCGGGCCGGGCCGGGAGCAGGGCAGGTGATGGCTGGCGCAGTCGTTGTTCTCTGTGGCGCCTCGCGGCGGGCTGGCCCGGCCCGGCCCGGCCCGGCCCTGGGGACGGCTGATCCCAATGTGGGCTTCATTATGCCGGACGTGATCAGGAAAGAGAGCGCCCCGCCCGCCCCGCCCCGCCCCGCCCCGCCCCGCCCCGCCCGGCGTGCCTTTGTGTCTCCGTTTTGTTAATGAGTGATTCTGCTGTCAGCCGTCCCGCTGATGTCCCATGTAGTCGTCTCCGCCGCTTATAAAACGGCATGCCTGCGCTTGCGGAGAGGTTTTGAGTGTTTTAATATTTTTCAGACACAAGTCGTCCGATGGTATGATTTTCGAAGAAACACTCGATGTTCGGTTTCATTTTGCCGTGTCGTGTTTCGCTGTCTCAACCTTCAAATCTGAAAGAAAAACTTTCAAGCTAAAAGAAAAATGGGAGAAAAAAAATCGTGGGCACACGACTGGAGGAATGTCTTCTACACGTGATCTAAATTAGCCAATTAACACCGCCCGGGTGGCGTACCGGCCCCGCGTCAGACCTGCGCCGCGCCGTGTCCCTCGACGTGCAGGCGCGCGCGCGCACACCTCGAGGCCCGCGCGCGCCTACAGCCGAAAGTTTAAGTTTTGTACTTAAACCAGGAAACCCTAACTTTCGCGGAAGCGGCCCCGGAGTGCCGGCTGCGGGCAATGCGCGATGGGTTGCCTACCCGCTGGGCGCTTCTCCCGGCTCGCTGCAACCCCAGCAGTCCAGGCGCGGGAGATACGCCGACCGCGGCGGAGTCTGGAATTTTTCTAGCAACTTTTGGTTTGCGGAACATGTGGACAGCGGTTCGACACCGGCCGGCAGCGTCTTCCTTTTTTAAAAACTAACTTTCGGTTTGCGCACAGAGCTCGCGTGTCTCTGTCTTCCGGTCGCACGGTGGCCGCGGCCGCGTGGCAATCGACACAACGCCGAGCTGAAGCTGAGGTCCGCGGAGGCTGAGCGGAGCGGAGAGGAGTGGAGGACGGACCGTCCCGTCGAGTCGACTGTCGGCGTGTCGCCTCTGTCAAAGGGAGCGAAAATGTTATCACTTAAATTATCACATTCCGCTTTTTCCGCTCTGTCCTCGGGACTGCCGCTGTCCCGGGCGTGTCGGGAATGCCGCGGCACCTGTGCGAGCCCCGCCCCGCCCCGCCCCGCCCCGCCCCGCCCCGCCCCGCCCCGCCCAGGCCCAGGCCCGCAGCCCAGCCCGGGCCCAAGTCCAGGTGATAATTCGCACTGGGCCGGAGCTACTCGCGCTGGCTCGGGCGGGTCGCGGTACCGCCAATCAGGGGAAGGCAGCAATTATGGCCATCCCCTCACTCGCGAAAATAATGCGGAAACTACGCGTCTTAGTATTTTAGCGTGGGTGGAAGTAGAATAGCGGTATGGATCGGCTGGACATGTGCAAAATTTGGACTCCTCTTTCCAATCGTCATGTTTTTTTTTAAGCGAGCACATTGCGAAAATTATCAAACTTTTAACGTCAATTTCGGCTTGAATTCTACAGTTGCCCCTTTATTACGGCAGAATATTAGTAAAACTATGGGAGAAGTTGGTGTCGGCGCGCCTCCCGTAGGCTTTATTACCACACTCTCCTTCCCCTCTTGCTCCCTCTCTCTCCCTCACTCTCTTTCCCTCACTCACTTCCTCTCCCTCACTCTCGCCTGTTGGCGTTGCCCTTTTCTGAGACAAAAGCCCTGCTGCTGCCAATTCACACAGCGCCTCCCAAACCTGACAGGACAACGATTTATGATTGATCATATTCGTCGTGGTATGCCCCTGCCGCCCCGCCCCGCCCCGCCCCGCCCCGCCCCGCCCCGCCCCGCCCCGCCGCCTGCATTCCCGTCGTGGCGGGCGGCGCGTTTTAGCAGAGAGGCAGCTCTCCTCTCTCCCTCCCTCCCTCTCTGCCTCCCTCTCTCCCTCCCTCTCCCTCTCTCGCCTCGCCCCTTTTCCCTCTCTTCCACACGGCACGCCGTTCCGAACGTCCGCGCTTCTTTCAGTTTTCCCCTTAGGTAATTGGGTTATGTGTCTCATATGACTACTTAGCGACGTGGACTTGACGTTGACTCGCGTCCACATCCGCCTCGCCTCGTCTCTCTACCCCCTCCAGCGGCAGCGGCCTTTTCGCAGTAAGTTGTATTCCTACTTGTTTTTTTCCCCCAGTTTTACTATTTGAGGGTTTTCCCGCTTGAAACGGCCGGCCTTAAGACTACTGTGTATTGCACTTTAGTTCGGGCTACGGCTAATATCCTACAGATAACGTTTCGGTCCCGCACAACCGTGCCCTGCTGGGACGTGCAGCGACAGACGGGTCCGTAGACGGGTGGGGGGAGCACCGGGAAGACTATGTCGGCAACTCCAGCACCGATCCATCATGGCCAGCGCATCTCGATGGGGAGGAGGAAAGGAGGGTGGGGATAGGAGGGTAGGAGGGAAAAAAATGAAAGGGGGTAGGGGCGAAAGGAAAGAGGTGGGCGAGAGAAAGGAACGCGAAAAGCGCGAGCGGGTAAAAAAAAATTGGCGAACAAGTTGGGGGAGGAGGAACACACTCTATGGGGTGGGTGGTGGGTGCCTGCCTGCCTGCCTGCCTGTGCAACGCTCATTCCGCAAGTGGCCCATCCGGCCTCGGCCTGGGTGCTTCTGGCTCCGCTGCTGGGGCCTAACTCAGAAATAGGGCTGAAATAAGAGGTTATATTCGTTGCTTTTTATATAATTACACTGTAATTTTAAAGGAAACACATGTTGCCTTAAATCGGCGACACATCAATGTGTGTCCTTTATCGGCGACACATAAATGTGTTTCCTTTATCGGCGACAATTTTGTCGCCAAAACCTCTCGCCGAAAAAGGTCACATGCGTCTCCGTTTCGGTGACACACGGAGCTTTTGGCGACAAAATTGTCGCCGAAAAAGGTCACACATTTATGTGTCGCCGAAAAAAAGGTCACAAATTTGGGCAGTTTCCTTTTGCGATGTGTCGCCGAAAAAAAGGTCACAAATTTGGGCAGTTTCCTTTTGCGATGTGTCGCCACAAAAGGACACAAATTTGTCGCCCTTTGAGTTACAGTACGCCGGGCTGAAATTTCAATACAAAATAAAACGTGATTGCCTGAGTGCCGCGCAGAGGGTATACTCTCCCCGCCCACGCAGCGGAGGAGGCCCCGGTCCGGTGTCAGTGTGTCGGCGCGTTCAACTGCGAGGCAATCGAGACTCTAATTGGTCCAATGAGTCGAATGTCAGCAGGGGATTGGTTAATTGAACCTCTTTTCGGGCAATTGCGCGCGCGGCGCGTTTACGACCGAATGCCGCGACTGTGGCTCGCGGGGCCCAGGCCCAGGGGCCCAGCTGCTGGGCGGCAGTGCGTCGCGTCCGCCCCGCCCCGCGTCCGGTGTAAGGAATTGATATGATATTGAAAGAGCGCCGGGCGGGGCGGGGCGGGGTCCAGCGTGTCGGATCGGTCATCCCCGCCCGCGACCACGGCGGCCCGGTGGGCGACTGGACGCTACGCTACGCTACGCCCCGGCCCAGACGGTCGGGAAAAAACCAAACTCCACAACGGGGCCATTACCTATTCATAGACGGCTTATTTACCCTGCGGGGGGAGCCTGCTGCTGCTGCTGCTGGTTTGAATGCGTCGTCGTCTGTCTCATTTTACCCGGCGCGTTTTTACCCGCGACGGTGTCCGGCCGGCCGGCGCTGCCCCCGCCCGCCCCGCCCCGCCCCGCCCCGCCCCGCCCCGCCGCGCGTCTGGGACGCGACGAGCGACTTACGCCCCGCCGCCGCCGCCGCCGGATTCCCGGAAATCACACCGCGTGATCTAGGCGGCTGGCTGTGCAGGGGAGTGGCGTGGCGTGGCGGAGAGGGAAGGCCGGGGGCGGGGCGGCGCGGGGCAGTCCGGCAATTATTGGCAATTTATCTAAGGGCAGCCCGGCCCAGCCCAGCTGGCTGCGGACTGGCAAGGCACCCGGGCAGCTCCCTGCTTCGCCGGACAGCGCGAGGCCCGCCCCGCATCGCCTCGCCCCGCCCTGCCCCGCCTCGCCCCGCCTCGCCCCGCCTCGCCCCGCCCCGCCCGGTCCGGCCCATCCCTCATATCTGATATGACAAGACAGAAGCCAGAACGTATCAACGGATAGCAGCAATTTCGGCCCGACGAGAAGCGAAGGCGAGGCGCCACGGCGGTGCGGGGCGGGGCGGGGCGGGGCGGGGCGGGGCGGGCCACTCACCCCCTTCTCTCTCACGCCCTAGGAGGAAACGAATTGCTGGACGGACGGCGCGGTAATAATAGCCGGGTCGGTCTGAGTGCGCGCCGCGCCGGTAAAGGATTCAGAGCGAGTGTGCGTACCGGGGCGGGGGTTACATAGAACACGTAGCGGCGTGCGGGTTTGCCTACCCGAAACGTGCTGAAAAAGACGCTTTGTAAATATTTCGGGTCCATATACAAAACGTTGAACCGTGGCGCCTGGCGCCGGCGCCGGAGCGCTCTGCTCTGGTACCTTTTACTGCGTCGTCTGGTCATCGTCTAGACGGGGTCGGCCTGCCACGCCCCGCCACGCCCCGCCACGCCCCGCCACGCCCCGCCACGCCCCGCCACGCCCCGCGGCGACTCTCTGGCCCTGAAAACAATTTCAGGCGCAAAGCAGCGGCAGCAGCAGACTAAAGTCAAAGTGGTCGGAACGGAGCGGAGGAGCTGAGGTCGCTGCTGCGCCCGCCAGACGGCGCGGGGTAAATTTTTCACGTCGGCTGCGGACTTGGACCCCGCCTGCTACTCTCTCTCTCTCTCTCTCTCTCTCTCTCTCTCTCTCTCTCTCCTCTCTCTCTGTCTCTCTCTCTCTCTCTCTCTCTCTCTCTCTCTCTCCTCTCTCTCTCTCTCTCTCTCTCTCTCCTCTCTCTCTCTACTGTGTCGCCGTGTCTAGCGACACGAATTAATCGGCGGTCTTGTTGAACGTCCAGCTCAACTCGGTGACAAATTCCCCCCACCGCGCCTCCGGGGCCGGGCCGGGCCGGACCCGGGCAGGCTGGGCAGGGCCGGGCCGGGCCGGGCCAGCGCAGCGCCTCCGGTAAATCATAGCAGACGACACGACATGCTTGACCCCTCGAGCGCTGCCGGCCCCGGCCCCGGCCCCGGCCCCGGCCTCGACCTCCTCCCCCTCGCGGGCCTCGGCAGGAGGCCCTCGCCTCGCAGTACCACGCCGCGGCCCCCTGTAGACACCTCTCTCTCTCTCTCTCTCTCTCTCTCTCTCTCTCTCTCTCTCTCTCTCTCTCTCTCACTCACTCACTCTCTCTCTCGCTCTCTCTGCGTCGTCAATTTCATTCACAAGCACGGCCCCCATCTCTCTCTCTCTCGCTCTCACAATTTGCTCCCGCTGGCTTTTGGCTCCTGCGCGCGTGTACGCAGGAGAGGGACTCGTTTGTCTTGAAATTGGAGCCCGTAGTAGTGGAGTAGGAGGGCCTCATGGAACAGTCCGGTGTCGCGAGTGTCTAGTGCGCGCCGCGCCGCGCCGTCGGGTGCGCGTTGACGTTGGTAAACGACGTTATATCTGCTGGTGTTTTTACGGCCAGCCAATGAATCGCTCGAGTGAGAGAGAGAGAGAGAGAGAGAGAGAGAGAGAGAGAGAGAGAGAGAGAGAGAGAGAGAGAGAGAGAGAGAGAGAGCGCAGGAGAGGAAGTGACGATAAATCTGGGCTCCATCTCGATGTATCACTTTGGCTGATGAAAAGCAGCCCGTTGGCTCCGCAGCGCTACGGACACTGTATTCGAGCACATTTGGAGCACAGTTCAATTCCAAAACTTCAAGTCCAGTGCAGTGCTTGAATCATATGAACCCGTATTTTTGACTGTGTCCCCCCTGCTGGCCAGCCCTGTGCGCCGCGCTGTAATCAGTTGACCGCGCTGCGACCTATTTCCCGATGGCCGGCGGGGCGGGGCGGGCGGGGCGGGGCGGGGCGGGGCGGGGCGGGGCGGGGCTCTAGCCGCGGTCGTGATGCATGGCTCGCGTCGGGCTGAAATGTCTATTAATAAATTAGACGCTGCCGGCGGGGGCGCCCATTCCACCGGATAGCAACCCCTTAGAACATCGGCTAGTTCCACGGGAGCAGGCATTTCTGTTATTCCTAATAATTCGACCAGAATTTTTTTTTAATGAATAATAAGAATCGTCGTAAAAATTTTCTAAACGCAGTTATTGGTCTTTTCTCTTTGCTTGAATGGCGCCCCCCCCCCTCCCCCCTCTCTGAGCTCCTCTGTGGTGGGGGTTGTTGATCATGCGCCAGTAATCAGGAGCGGAGGCGGCCCGGCCGGCCCGGCCCGCGGGGTCGATACTGCGCTGGGCCCCGCCCCCTCACGCCCCGCCCCGCCCCGCCCCGCCACGCCCCGCCCCGCCACGCCACGCCCCGCCACGCCCCAGGTGTGAAAGCCACCCCCGCCCCGCCGCCCCATCGAGAGGCTAGGCGCGAATTGGTTGCCGAATCGTCCACTGGAGGGATAGGGGGCGGCGCGGAGGCGGCGGCCAGGTGGAGAGAGAGGGGGGAGAGAGAGGAGAGGAGGGCGTCTAGCGCGAGAAGAGGGGTGGGCAGAGAGAGAGAGAGAGAGAGAGAGAGAGAGAGAGAGAGAGAGAGAGAGAGAGAGAGAGAGAGAGTGAGAGAGAGAGAGAGATTGCAAAATGAAGCCCCGGCCGGCCTGCCGGCCGCGTGCGTTCGAGAGGGGAAGTCTCATTACTGCACCGACGACGGGCATCGCCGAACGGGTACTACCGATGCAGAAAACAATAACTGACCAGACGTTTACGATGTCGTAAATTAGCGAAATGTATAAATGGCATGCGATGCGCTGCCGCTGCCTCGCTGCCGCCGATTATTATTGTTACTGTTTTATTTTTTTATTATTTTTATTCCACCGAAAAATTGTCCTATTTTAGTTTTCCGGCCTGCTTTTAGAGACGACTTTGTTCGAGCGCAGGCGGGATGTTGGACGCCCAGGTAAGGAGCAAAGTCCAATGGGTTCCACACACCGTCACCAAGACTTTAATTCACTTGAATTATCAGTGCTGCGAATTTGGAGGGGAACTTAGGAAAGAGTTGTAGTTTGCCCGGGTGTCGTGTTTTACCCAGGCCACGCTGCGCCGCGCCGCGGTCACAGAGTAGCCCTCTCGCCGTCGCCATTTTGCACGTGTTGGCGCAGTATGGCGCCCCGCCGCCGGCCTGCCCTGCCCTGCCCCCCGCACTACGGCCATTCTCGCATTTATGATGCATTTCCCCCACCCGATCGCGATGCAATGCCTGAATAATGAGTGATGGTGGTCATTAGCATTGCGAGTGAGCTGGGCTGGGCGGGGCGGGGCTGCGTCCAAACCTTGCGAAATAGTTCTCCTCGTCGCTACAATGCACCACATAGGGCGGCCTCGATGGCAAACAAATATGAAATAAAAAGGGTGAAACCACTGTCCGCCGGCTGCGTGTCGCATGTAGAAACGAGGCGAAATTTTTAGTTTTCTGAGGGGGTACACGAGTCCTAGTGCATATATTTGCGAAAATGCCTAAATTGCCTAAACCTTTCGATCCCGGTCGGTATATTTATTTTTAATAATTTGTTTTAAAGTTTTGCATTTGTTTCGATTTTTTTAAAATCATTATAATTGCGGATGACGTAGAAAAAATGTGTGTGGACGGGGTTGGGTTTCATCCCAGAGTCGCGAGCAGGTGACGATCATGTGGTCCGGTAGGGCAAAAATTAAATGAACTGCGGGGCCCAAGGCCCTTCCCCACCCTACCCCGCCCTACCCCACCCCGCCCCGCCCCGCCCCGCCCGTCGGCCCTCATCATGCTGAGCGGCGCGTTTCTTCCACGACGAGATTTTGTCATTGTTTGGCTTTTGCTTTTGCCGCTCGGCTCGGCCGGCCCGCCGGACAGATAGGTAATAAATGTCCGTACGTGACGGGTCCCCGGCGCAGACCAGACGGACGGCTGGGCCCCAAAGGCCCTGCGCCACGCCACGCCACGCCACGCCACGCCGCGCCACGCAGCGCCACTCCAAGGGCCCCACCTTCTCCAAACTGGGCAGAGTGGTTAAAACCACGCCGGCCCGCTGTATTGATTGTTTTCGGCGCCGATCGCGGATCACATATCCCATTCCCATCATGAAACATTAGCTTTAAAAGATGCCGTACTTTTCTTTTTGGCGAGAAGTTTCTCTAGCTATTATTCTTGGAGTTTTGCATGTCAACGCGACGAGTAGTTATTGCTTTCGGGGGCGCACTTGCGCGCCGCCGGGGTAAGCCGTGAAAATGCGTCCGTTGCAGTTCGAGAGGGCAAAGCAGAACGGGCGGACAAGATTAAAAACAAAACAAAAAAATAAAAAAAAATAACAGAGAGAGAGAAAGAGTGAAGCCCAGCTAATTACAAACTGGCCATTTAGCTGCTGGTGATACTCGGTGCCTTTACGACGATGCTTTTGTTTTATCTTTTTCGTGTAACGATTATTTCATCATGTTTCTAATTGAATCATAGCCGCAGCGCGCGGACCTATTTCGCCCGGCCCGGCCCGGTCCTGCCGCTCCCCGCAACCTCTGAGCCCTGCTGGCTGTCTGCCCAGCCTCTGCTCGCGTTTTTGCGCCCTTCACCCGCCGCGCTTTAGAGCGGGTCATCTCCTTCTCCAGCTGCAAGCAGCTCTCTCTCTCTCTCTCTCTCTCTCTCTCTCTCTCTCTCTCTCTCTCTCTCTCTCTCTCTCTCTCTCTCTCTCTCTTGCTCACCTTCTCTCGCGTGCATCGCACGCCTCGGGGCTCAAGTGAACAGAAGCCTCTATCCATCCCCCATCCCTCCCGGTGTTACGAATGCTGCTGTTACTCATGGCAAAAAAATTAAAGTTTAAAAAAAAAACCTGGGCAAATGGGATAATAGTGTATGCATGATGAGTATGGCAAGGTTCAGGGTCCGTTAGTTTTGCAACAGCGGTAGAAGTGTGTGATCAAAACCAAAATTTTCATCGGAAGATTGTTTTCTGCATTACCGCTTTGAAATTAACAATTATTTTTACCTGAGAATTAAAAGGAAAAAAAATGAGAGACTTGGACGCGCGTAAGAGTCTAGAAAACTCCAACGTTTTCGGCTTATTATTTTTTTTTCACTTGTGCGCCGCATCCTATGGTGAATTTGGTCTCTGTGTCACTGACTGCTGTTGCTGCGCCGCCTCTCGTGTTTATAGCTTCCTCTCCCTCTAATGCATCCTCTCTCATGTTTTTGTTTTTGCTACCGGAGCTTCGTCACGGCAGGACGGGGCGAGGAGGGGCGGAGGCACGGAGGAGGGCGAGGAGGAGGCGGAGGGAGGGCGCGCGGAGCGTAATTACAAATACATATGATGGTGGGCGTGTTGGGGGAATCGTCCGCAAAGTCTCGGGGCGAAAGGCGTTGCACGTGAAAATCTCAATCTCACGCTGAAACCTTGAAAAATTGAGACTACATGTATAGCCTCTCCTCCTCTTTCAATTTTCACCCACACGTCCTAGCGAACTTGCCCCGGGTAATAATTCCCTATTTTGATCTCGAACTCCGGTGTTTCCTCCACACTAAGTCGGTGCGGCGGTGCCCAGGCGGGAGGGTCGGTGCGGTGGCTGAGGCCGGCTGGTCCGTGGTGTCGCATGCAGCCCGCCCCGAAGGGCGCGCCGGAGCGCTGCAGGCGGCCGGCCGGGCTGTAAAACGGGAGCCTAGCCCGGGTGACGTTTTTCAAGCGTTTGTTATATTGCGCGCCACCGTGCTGCCCTGCCCTGCCCCGCCCTGCCCCGCCCCGCCCCGTCCTGCCCCGCCCCGGCCTCACGCCATGCGCCCCTACGCCTGACCCGACCTGTCGCGCGCGCAAAGGCCGCAAAAGCTTTCGTGAAAATTTTGCGGACTCCGTACGGCGGCGGGGAGGGAAAGGGAGGCGGATGTGACGTTAATTATTCTCGATTACCTGTTTCTTTTGGGTGCCGCTTGACTGTTGACGAAAGTGCGCGGGGACAATCGTAGCTTGATTTACTGGAGACTTGATGCAGAGGTTAGATTTATATGCCTTTTTTTTTCTCAAAATTACTGGTAAGCGCTTTTCGTGTCAGCATAGATCGAGGGGGAATTCCCTTCCGTAATACACTGTACACCAGATCCATGTATTACCAGTATTACGCTGTAATACCCGTAATGTAATACCGAAAAACATGAAAATATTTCCTTAAGTCATCAAATATTGTGTGTAATACCGGTGTAATACAGTGTAATACCGAGTAGTCTGTACAAGATTTTCTGATGTGAATTCCCCCTCGGCATAGATGCAAGCCAATCTCATTTCCTTTCCTCCCGCATATGCCTTTTTTTTGTTACCCACGATGGTAGCACCGTTTAAAGGTGTTACTTCCTTTCCACATGAAAACTGCCGAAGGCATGAAGTTTTAACTCCCATATGGGCAGTTTGACCTCTTTGCCGAAGGCATTGCGGTCTAGTAATTGTCAGCACCCTGCTTTTCCAGCGTTGTGCTTGATTCACTGATACACACACTGATGGGGTTCCCACGGCCTGACTACAAAAGCCCATGTCGTGTCGCGCCCCCGGGGCACACGCGTGAGGCGCGGGGCGGCGCGGGGCGGACGTGTCCGCTGACACCTTGACCAATCGGTCCAGCAGGAGGCCCCCTCCCCGGGTGTGGGTATTATCGAGCCCCACTCACTAAAAAGTTCCAGGTCGGATTAGCACTTATCAGTGCGAGTTTTGCACCGATGCAGTGCGAAAACACATCACTCCTAGCGGTGCTAATCTCGCACTTCCGAGGGTGAAAGAATCGGTCGTGCATCTTAAAGTCCGCGGCATCAATTTACTGAGGTACGAGGACGTACCACGGGCTTCTCGGCGGAGAAACGTTGAAATTTTGGAGGCCAGAGTGATTCTAGCGCCTTTGTCATTTCGCAGCTTCTTACTTCGACATTCGATCCTACGGGTTGTCACCCCTCTGGAGACACCTCCGAGACCCTTGCAGCACCCGGCATTAATTTGAGTTTGGGCATTGTCATCGTCTTGGAAGACGTACCACATCGCGCGTCAACCCATAGTACATGACTTACTGGACCAATGAGAACCGAGAGATTTCGCACTTGGTGAGCGTGAAAACTTTTTGCACCTACAGGTGCTGTCATCTAGTGACTTCGCACTTGTTGATCAACTTTCGCACTCACAAGTGCAAAAGAGCACTTTTCACACCACCAAGTGTGATTTGGAGCTTTTGCACTTGCAATGTGCGGTTTTCGCACTGACTTCGGGTCGGAACTTTTTAGTGAGCACCGCCCTGGCCGGCTGCAGCGCTTTGTGTCGAATGATTTGAAAACACTGCCCCTATAAAGGCGAATCATTTGTGAGCGTTTATCGCCTGTCCGCGTTGTGGCACTATTAGTTTCGAGTCGCGGGTGCGTCACGTCACGCCGCTGACTGAAATATATCGTGACGATCATGGCCCTCCTCTTATGGACAGCGGATTTTGAGCCTGCGAATCCGAACGGATATGTGTGACTGTGCGTGTGTGTGGCGCTATTCATCATCAGGTGTGTGACAGTCTCAGGCAAAGGCCGCATGTCACGACCCCTGCCATGCTGGTTGATCGTGACTTATGCATACAACAGGCAGGCAGGCACAGTGTCGCGACAGGTGTGACGGGTGACGGGAGGTGCAGTGACGGTCGCCAGTGCTACTACTGCGCTCCGCTCCGCGCCCCACGGCAGCAGCAAGGTGAGAATTAAGTTTGCTGTACGTCTCTCAAATGCTTGTGGAGAGAAAATTGAGTCCCTCCTCGTTGGTCTGGAGCTGGATCACCGCGGGCAGTGCTGCTGAAGCTGCTGCTGAAGCTTTTGCTGCTCCATTTCCCTCCGCTGTCGCTCGTTGCGGCGCTGGGCTTGGCCGGCCGTTCTGTTTCCTAGCACTTCGTTACGCCCTCGCTGCAAGTCATGCTCTCTGTATCTCTCTCTCGCTCTCGCTCTCTCTCTCTCTCTCTCTCTCTCTCTCTCTCTCTCTCGCTCTCGCTCTCTCTCTCTCTCTATCTATCTATCTATCTTTATCTCTGCCTCACTCCCGGCTCTTCCGCGTCGCCTTCAGCAGCGCGCCGTGCCAGCAGTGCATAGGCTGTCCCGCATCGCAGGGCTGGCCAGCGGGTTGCCTACCCCCGAGCGCCTGGCTGCCTGCGGCTGAGCAGCGGTGGCTCTGCTGCAGACCCCCTCTCTCTCTCTCTCTCTCTCTCTCTCTCTCTCTCTCTCTCTCTCTCTCTCTCTCTCTCTCTCTCTCTCTCTCTCTCTCTCTCTCTCTCTCTCTCTCTCTCTCTCTCTGACACTCTCCCACCACCGCTCGCTCTCTTCTTGTCTGCCTCCATCGCGCTACCGTGCGGCGCGCTGCCACGGGCCGCGGCTGTCAATAGAATTTATTCATGACGTCCCGTCGATCGTCCTCATCCTCGTTCTCGCCCCGCCCCGCCCCGCCCGTCGCGGTTCGGTAGCGCGGGAATTAAAGGCGATTGTTTTCTAATTGATTACCGATCGTCATCGATGACGCGGGGCCGAATGGGGTAGTCTACGCTGTCTGCTACACTGTGGGAGGGAGAGAGAGAGAGAGAGAGAGAGAGAGAGAGAGAGAGAGAGAGAGAAGAGGTAGAAGGCCGGGCGCTCACTCATTCGATTGTATTCATTCATTCATTCGATCCTTCATTCTCGTTTTCAATTGCAGATTGTCACTCTCTAATCCTGCAGTGGCGGGGCGGGGCGGGGGGGGCGCCCACATTAATCGAGCGCGGGATGTGCGTGAGCTGCATCACGAGGATTATTATCCTGCATGTGCATTTTTTCTCTAATTTCATACAGCAGGGACTCGCGCGCGCGTGTTCTTGGTTATTTTGTCTTGTTGTGTTGTTCGGGGTTTTGTAGATATTTTTTATTTTTCATTTGGAGGGGAGTGGGAGGGATTTTTAGTATTTTGATGCAATTCTTTAATAATTTATTCCAACCAGAGCGGCGTTTCAAGTCGAATAATTGAGATTCGCTCGTGTGACATTTTCTCCTACTTCTCTCGCGTGCCGCCGAGAAGAGAGTTTTGTCCGGTATGAGTCAGTGACTGCGCGGCAGACAGAAGCAGTGTTTTATACAGCGCCTCGGCTGGCACGCGGCGGAAGTGGCTTTATTGTAATCCGGTGCCACTGCGCTTGGTGTCCGGTGGGCGCGGTGGGCCCCAGGGCGGGCACGGGGCCGGGCCGGGCCGGGACCACCCTTACTCGGGCCCACCCGGCCGGGGCGGCAGGGAGGTCACACAGACCCTCACTTGACACTTTGGTGTGAAATGCACGCGCCGCTCACGCGACCGCCCGGCCCGGCGCGGCTCTAGGCCCTCCTGCGCGCGGCTTTAGCTGTAGGCACTCTAATGTGCGACGGGATTGATACTTGTCAATGTGAATGAATATTTAAGATTTATTTTCACTCCTAGATACGCCGCGGGTTTGCCTATACGAGACGTGTATCGTGATTGATTTTGGCCATCCATCGGTTGTCGGCTCGACGATGCCATTCCCTCTCCTTCACTACCCGCGCCCTGATGCCCCCCCCCCCCCCCCTGGGGTAGAGACGCTTCTCCTAGACGGAATTGAAGCAACAGCGGGACGAGGACGGCGACGCGGAGGGCCCCTCAGGAAGTGAAAGGCGAGGGGTGTGGAGGAGGGGGGAAGGCAGTACTACACCCTTTTCCCATTTCGGAGGGGGGAAATGAAGCAAGACCAGTAGCCGCGGCGCAGCGCAGAGAGCTCCGACGCGGCCCTTTGGTGGTACCCGGTCCGCTGAGCCCGGCGGCCCCGCCCCGCCCCGCCCCGCCCCGCCCCGCCCCATCAGGCCCCGCCCCCCTCTACCGGAGCGGGCCGCAGGGGAAGGGGTAAGCGCTCGGCCCCGGGCCCAGGCCGCGCCAGGCCCCGCCCCCCGCGCGCGCTCATTGGCCGCGCCCGTCACGCCCCCGAGCCTGCGGGCCGCTCCCTCTCCCCGCGCCTCTCACTCGCCTCTCTCTCTCTCTCTCTCTCTCTCTCTCTCTCTCTCTCTCTCTCTCTCTCTCTCTCTCTCTCTCTCTCTCTCTCTCTCTCTCGTTGATTAGAGACGCTGGAGAGGCGGCGGCGGCGTGTCAAGGGGCGCCGCGACGCTCGGCTGCCAACATTCTTGCCTGTTCCGAACGCATTCCGGACCCGACGCCTCACACAATAAATCTATACGATGCCCGCCCGGCCCGGCGCGCTTACAGATACTCTGATCTGATCGATCACGGCGCCAGCCGCCTCTCTAACGCTCCGCGGGCTCCTCTCTAATCTCTCTAAGTCACTTTTTAGCTCTTTGCGGACATTTTGATTGAGCTGCATTCCCGCATGGGTCCTGTGTCACTATGCGCGTGGGTGTTTTTTTTTCCTCAATTTTTTTTTCCAGCAGAGCTGCTGCCCCTTGACTGCCTTTCTGGTGTTTCGTCCTCTGTTGCTGTTGGTACTCCTGTTACTAATAGTGTACTAGTGTTGGTGCTCCTGCGGGCGCCGTGCCGTGGCGTGTACCGATATTTTACCATCATGGCGCCATCAAAAGCGCTTTAGCGCGATGCCCGACTATGGAGATGCGCCCGCGCCCGCCTCTCGGCCGCAATCATTGCGCTCATTTTGAATGGCAGATGGCGCCATCCGCGCGGCGAGAGAGAGAGAGAGAGAGAGAGAGAGAGAGAGAGAGAGAGAGAGAGAGAGAGAGAGAGAGAGAGAGAGAGAGAGAGAGAGAGAGAGAGGTGGCGAGTTGGAGAGGAGAAGGATGGCGGGGCGACACATTAATGCGATATTGAACAGCGCGCCCTGTCGCGCGAATAAGCGATTCCGTGGCGCCATCGAGGCAGCAGCGTCACGCCGGCCCAGTGTACATGGACGCGTAGCGTATGGCTTTTCGGTCAGGTTTCGTAAGTTTTCAAACGGAGTAATTCTCTACAGACGCGTCCGCGCGGGTTTGTTCGGTGGGGCGGGGGCGGGGCGGGGCGGGGGCGGGGCGGGGGCGGGGCGGACGTGCTGCTATCTGCCCGCGCCGGCCCCGCCCCTTCCTCACGCCCGCGGTGCAGACTGCAGGCGACGACTGCATTATTGGGGATGACATGCATTCATCATTGTTGCACCTGCGGTTGCAATTATCAACTACAATGCCGCACGTTTGCAGGGTGCCTCCCCCCCCCCCTCTCTCTCTCTCCCTCTCTCTCTCTCTCTCTCTCTCTCTCTCTCTCCCTCTCTCCCTCTCTCTGTCTCTCTCTCTCTCCGTTGCAATTAGACCGATAGCATCCTGCTGCATATGCAGAGCGGACGGGACGCCTGCGACTGGTGATGCATTTCACCTCGCCATGCCATGCGACCCCCCGCGGCCGTGGCCCGCCCCGCCCCGCCCCGCCCGCCCCGCCCGGTGAAATAGCCTCGTCGTGCGAACAGAGCGTTCCTAGGCGCGGACGCCGTGTTGTGTTTATGCTGATGCCATGCGTACTGCAGACACTTGCAACAACAACAACTAGCGTCGAGCAGTAAGTTGGTGCACGCAACAAACACACGACGACGACGGAGACTTACGGGGCGTATGGTTCGGGAAAATTATTGACGACTTCCTTTTTTTTTGTCGAGGTGGCTCTCAATCAAGCGAATATTGATTTATTTCAGCTTTTGTGAGAGCGAACCAAAGTATACTGCACGTAGAAAAATAAAAATATAAAACTTGCGGTGATGAATCGTGTGAACATAGACAAGATATAAACTTTAAATTTTACTCGCGGAACCGTGGCGAAAATTGAGGAATAGTTTGTGGGCACTGGGCGTGGAGTGCGTCGCTCGTGTCGCGGCGTCGCCTCCGTCTTACGCAGCCAGGTGCTAATTCAAAAGTCATCTCCGGGGTCACGCCGCCGCGGCGCCCCGAGGGGCCCGAGGGGCTCTATGGAGATGCGCGCGCCGCTACACTGCCGAGAGACGCGGCCGGAAAGTAACGTACGAGCAAGAGAGGGAGAGGGAGAGAGACAGAGAGAGAGAGAGAGAGGAGGGGGGGGGGGCATGTGAAGAGGCAGTGGTTCGACGTTGGTCCTTTCTTGAGCTCCTCGGTGGCCGGGCCGGGAGCAGCAGCACCAGCAGAATGCTCGCACGCCAAGCTCTCGGGCTGGGCTCGGCTCGGCTCGGCTCGGGCGGCAGATATCCACGCAACAGACACTTAACGACCAAAAAACGCCGCGTGCCGTGCCGTGCCGTGCCGTGCCGTGCCGTGCCGTGCCGGGCGGGGCCGGGCCGGGTGGGGCCTGGCCACGGTGGGACAGCAGCAGTGGGGCCCGGCGCGAGACTAGTGGGCGGACGAGGAGGAGGAGGAGGAGCGGGGCATAAGCGTAGCTAAGGTCCGGCCGTAAAAGAGAAATGGGCGACTCGGCTGGGCCGAAGCGCCCTCTGGGGCACGCCGGACGCCGGGGCCAGGCCGGGCACTGCCCCCGCCCCGCCCCGCCGCGTGGAAGAACAGCTACCGGGCGTACGTGTTGCGTCGTCGTCCCCCCAGCCCGCGCGCTCGACGCCCCCGCGCTGTCACGTGATTTAAAAAAAACTGCCGGTGCTTATGCCGATTCCAAGCTGTTTTATTGTACATGTAATTTTCTCCAGCACAAGATTCGCGGAGCCCATGCTGCCTGACAGCGCCTCCACGGGCGTTCGATACCTCGTTCGATACTCGTGCGTCGAGATGCGCGACTCTCGGAGTCACTTTATTCAAGGCCCGCCCCGCGCGCTCTCACTCACAATGCACACCTTTGATTTACAAATGACTTGCTTTCAATTTTTTTTTCCACCGCCGCGTCGTTGTTGTCGTTGTAGTAGTACGGACGGGCGGGCAGATGGATGGGTGGATGGGCGGGCTCGGTGCCGGAAATATTATCCGTACACGCGTTTGGGTCCTTCTCTCTCACTCTCGGTGCGAAAGTGAAGGACACCCCGGGCAGGCGCCCTCCCAAATAATCTAATTAGCACATAATTACGCGCTTTGACTAACGTAATTTCCCTTACGCCCGTAATTGCAGAGTACGGAATGGGTATTTTCACGGCGGACTGATAATCCTATAGGTCTCTCCTGCCCCCTAGGGGCTGCACGCTCATAAACGTGTACGCTCGTATAATACATACGCGCATTTTTTTTCCACCGCCCCTCTCCGCTTTAGAAAAGTTATTAACGAAAGTCGTGAACGCCGAAGAGAGGAAATTCCTCGGCCGCGTGGATGATGGACTCTTGTCTTTTCGCTTTACACAGTAGCAGCAGCCGTAAACTTCCTAAATGCAGCTTTCACAGCAATTTTCATGACGTCTCTCCTTCCCTCCTCCGCCCTTCTGCCGTTTCTTTGCCGTTTTCGACCTGCGGGAAAAATATATAGTGTTTGTTTCCCGTGTGTGAAAATTAAATGGCGTTGCCTCTCGTAGGAAGTGGCTTCATCTCTACTGCGACTGCAACCTGACTGCAGGCAGGCAGACGCGTGCAGCGACTCGGCGGAGAGTCTTGGCGGCTCCTGTTTGTACACTGGAAACCGAAGTGTTTCACTGTCGCACACTTGGGGGTGTGTGGGGTTCTATGCGAAGGCTACCCTCGATCCTACAAGCGTGCGGTGTTAAATTCCTAGGAAAATTCACACACACTAAACCCTTATGCACGATTTTTACATCGTTATGCACGATTTTAAACAACCATAGTTATGCACAAAATTCTATGCATAACTATGCACACATTGTACATAATTATGCACAAATTTGTGCATAAGGGACAGAGTTAAGCATAGTACATAATTATGCAGAAAAAATTGTGCATAGTTATGGTTGCTTAAAATCCTGCAAGGCTTACGCACAACACAAGGGTTTAGTGTGCACTGTTTCATGTATGCGGGTGTACGAATGGAAATGTATAGAGACCTGTAAGTGTGTGAGATTCACGCACTTGGCTTTAGCTCACGTTCGGGAGACATCTCGCGCACGGCGAGGCGTCCCGCGGATGTCGCGCTATTTGTCGCGTCGCGGCCGCAAATGAGCCGTAATTAATTCGCTTCACGTGGCGCGTGCGGCGTGGCGGGCGTGCGACATTACACCGTACGAACATCCCGTTCAGCTCAGCTCAAGCTGCTCCAGCGACCCTTTCAAAAAAAAAATAATAATAATTAAACAGTGATGTTTATTTGACAAATAATTTAACTCTTACTGGAAAATAAATAAAATTTTCACCAAAGGTGTGACCGATCTTAGTGCAATATGGAAGGACGATGGCAATAAATTTCGTTGTATTGTTGTTTGCAGAGGACGCTTGCTTGGCGTCTGGTTTGCGGTCGCTGCTGCTGGTGCCATGGTGCCGCGCCGTGGAGGAGGTAGGTACCCTACTGCCCGGCCCGGCCCGGCCCGGCCTATGGCCGTCAGCCCTGCTGTCAGAGCGTCGCGGGCTTCCAGGAACTAGTTATAGTCGAGGCGCCCTCAACGGGGCCCCTCTCCCCGCCCCCCTCCCCGCTCCGCGCCCCCGCCCCGGTCAGGCCCCTGACTCGGAGGGGCGCCCGCGGAGCAGACGGGAGACAGGTGGCACACCGTACCATCCTGATGTAGAATATCGGTCTTGTTACACGGGGGCCGACAAAGCACAGATTTTCCTAAGTACTTTGACCCTACTGTGGCGTTTGCAATATGTCCTTGCTTAATTATTTCGCAAATGGTATTCTTATGTGCGGCGATCTGACGACAAGTAACCGGGCGTACTTTTAAAAAAATAAAAAGATCGCCGATTTAACCGGTTTTATAGAGTTTGCGCCGTTTTACTGGATGATAGCTCGTGTTTTTTTAATCGTATCTCGGCCTTGAAACGCGCGGCAACTAACTTGCTTCATTGACACTACTTCTGCAACGCACACGCGCACACCCAGCTGCCGCAATGGCTGATCCAGTCTCTCTCGTCGTGCCATTGTGGCGGGCGAGGCGATGAGTTCAGTCTGGAGTTGACGACGGTCTTGTTGCGTTGGGAAAGATATTCGCCTTGAGCCGGGCTGAGGTGGTTGCCTACCTCAGCGGCGTCGCAGGCGCTCGCGCGGCCAGGAACATGTGACTGCCTTCAAACTACCGTTTTTATTTTATTTTTTTGTAAATATTATTTTTTCGTGTTGGTTACCGTTTTAATTTTCGGTGTTGGAGATGGAGCACCTGCTGCAAGACACGGCAGTGTAGCGTGCATCCAAGAGCGCATATCCTGAATGAGTCGTGAGGACGGGCATTGTATGATGTTCTGTGACTTAATTTTGACGCGGCGGGGCGGGGCGGGGCGGGGTAAGGTGGGGTGGGGTGGGGTACGCCGCGCGGCGCCTCGCGGTGACGACATCCCAAAACGACGACGACGGAGCCGAGGCGAGGCGAGGAGGGCATATGACACTTGTTTCCATACGGAACCGAACCAACCACCAACCGCGCTCACACACACACACACACACTTGCGCGTACACTGTTCACGCAAGATCAAATCGGAGTCTCTCTCTCTCTCTCTCTCTCTCTCTCTCTCTCTCTCTCTCTCTCTCTCTCTCTCTCTCTCTCTCTCTCTCGTGCTCGCGCAGCGCATGGTGAGCGCGCCGGGTAGAGTTAGAAGAGAGGAGGGAGAAAAAAAATCCCTTGCAGGCTCGGCTCGGCTCGGCTCGGGGAGGAGGCGAACAGAAATGTAAAGCAGCTGTGCGCCTCGAGACGAGTAGTTATTCTTTTTGTGTCTTATGCCTTATGACATGTGACGACACTGGTGCGGGGCCCATGAGCTGAGCCCGCCCCGCCCCGCCCCGCGCGTATGGGCGCCAAGTGTTCGCACAATTATAAAGGCTGGGGGTGGGGTGGGGGGCACCGAGGCGCGCCTGCAGGTGGGTCTGTGCGGTGACACTGCCGGGGCCGGGGCCGGGCCGGGCCCCGTACGTACGTAACAGGACGCGGGATGTACGTGAAACGAACCGTGCAGGTTGTCGATGTCCTGGCGCCGCCAGCCGCGCTATGCTATATAGGGTCGGATCCCGTCTTGAATGACAATTATTTGCACCTCTTGCGGTGCGAAAGATGGTAAAAGGGCCTTTCATTTTTTTCAGATTTTTCTCAATTGTGGTTTCTGAATTCCGCGATAAGACAAAGATAGTACCATATGTCGCTAATTTTTTTTTTTTTTTTTTTTTTTGGGGGGGGGGGGGGGGAGGGAGGTAATTATTTTAAATTTTCTATAAATCGATGAAACGAATAATTTCATTTCCTTTGCGCAAGAAAATTTTTACTTTGAAATAACTGAAATGAGAAGCGTGCATATCTGTAAGAGGCATGCTGGCATGCTTCGCCCGCTCGCGAAAGTGCCTGGCCGGCGGTTATTTGGCGCACCGCGTGACGACTATGATGGCAGTTTGGCAAATAAGGTGCATCAGCCCCGGCGGGTAGCACAGCACGGCACAGCACGGCGGCGGGGCCGGGCCGGAGCTGGGCAGCCCGCTGTGCGCGCGGCGGGGCGCGGCGGGGCGCGGCGGAGGCAGTGGGCCCGTCCCGGCCGCTGGTTGGCTGGCCCCGCCGCCCCCCGCCCCGCCCCGCCCCCACCGCCCCCCGCGGGGAGGGAGTGGCGGTACTGCCGGGCCGGCGCTGCTCCGCGCCTCGCCTCGCCGCGCCGCTCACCGCACTCCGAACGGGACAACGGCTGCCTGGCCTGAGCCGAGCCGAGCGCGCGCGCCGCCCAGCCCCACCGTGACGCTGACTGGCCTTCCTCGCGACGCTTCTGCGCGCGCCCGCGTGCGAGCGTGTCCCGCGTGTGCGTGCGTGCGTGCTGAGTGCGTGTGTGTGTGTGAGAGAGTGTCTTGTGATGTCACCGGGCCATGACGCCGCCGGGCTGCCTGTCTGAGGAGGTGGCCGACGACGCCCCCGCCGTGCTCACCGCGCCGCCCCCGCAGCCAGCCTCGCCCCGCCATGGCCGCCGGCCGCCAGCACGTCCCCGATGACGGCGTCCGATGAGGCGGTGAAGGCGTACGACAGTGTGTGTCAGTGGTGTCAGTGCAGTGCCAGTGTCAGTGCAGTGCAGTGGTTGTGGTGTCAGTGTGTGTGAAGGGAGGAGGAGGAGGAGGTGGTGGAGGAGGAGGAGTGATCTGATTCGCCGTGTGTGCGCCGCCCCGCAAGTACTTCCGGTCGCGCACCGGAAGTGTCGCGAGGGAGCGCCCCCGCAACCGGCACCGTGTCGTCCACCGAGGAGGACGCCTACAGGATGTACCCCTGGTACAGGGAGAGCCAGCTGGGTCCCATGGGCCAGTTCGCCAACCCCTTGCCCACCACCATCAAGACCGAGACCGGGGGCTACAACGACTGCATGCTCGCCCTGGAGTACGGCGCGCAGAGCAAGGTGAGCCAGGACGCCTGTCACCAGAAGCTTAAGCAACATTCAAGTATAGTACGAGTAACTTATGAGCGGGCGCCTGACCGTGCCGCAGTGCCGGACCTCCCCGTGCTGCTACCCTTCCCGTTCAAGATCTCATTCATTACGGAGGCGTTACGGACGGGGATCAAATAGAAGGAGGATACGAAGAAACAGCGACGTAGTTTTAAGCCCACACTTTTCCCGCGCTTAAAGTCTCTCCGGCTGGTCCCGCCCGCTGACCCTCCCCCGCGCCGGGTCCCACCCTCCTCCCACCTGGGCGCCGCGCCGGTGCCGCCCGCCCGGCCCGGCCCCGCCCCGCCCGCCTCGTGGGCATAAATTCCCATATCGACGAGGGTGTGGGGTGGTGAATGGAGATTCTGCTGACGAGAGGCCCAGCCGGCCAGCGCTCTGCCCCACTGGCCCTTCCTACGGGCCGGCCCTTCGACCTGGCAGCTAGCTACCCGGGCGGTTTGCCTTTTTCCATCGCGATCTGAATGTGTTTTTCAAAATCATGACGTTGTCTATGCAACTTTGGAAGCTGTAAAAAAGATATTTCATCAAAATAACCGCGGAAGAAAAATGTATCCGCAAATTAAAACCATTGCGATGAGTTGTCATCCTTGCTGAAAACCCTTGTGAAACGGTTAAATTAATCGTAAATTACTGGGTAATTTACGGTAAATTTACAGTTAATTTACAGATGTGTAATTAAGAAGGTATTAGACTATAATTAGAAGCTAAAAATGTAATTACTGGGTAATTACTAATCATTAAAAATTAATTAACGTTCAATTACCCAGTAATTGAATTTTGCTAGTTTAATTTAACGTTAATGGACAGTAGTAAATTACAATTTAATGGAAAAAAATGATATATTTGGGGATTTGAACCCGCAACTTTGTGGTTACAACTCCGCTGTTCTAACCACTCAGCCATCACTGCTTCTTAGTCCAGCTGAGGTCCGGTACGCTCCACTATCGACCAGCACTGGTCGTTCATAAGATGTTAATTACTGTTCAATTAACGGTCCTTAAATTAACGCTTAATTAAGTCAATCTCTCGTAAAATTGCTAAGTCGTCAAATGACAAATACTTTAATTACGCTGACATTAAAGTTACATTAACTGTCTTAGAATTCTCTAAACTAACCTGTGCTAATGAACTTCAAATGTCTATCATATTGAGAGTTAATTAAACATGTAGTAATTACACTTGTGTAAATTACCAGCAAATGTAACACAAATGAGAGTTAAATTAACCGAAAGTTGATTAAATTAACGGTTAATTGATTTCTTTAACTGTAATTACAGTTTAATTTCACTTTAATTTACCAGAAATTTACCAGTAATTAAAACGTTTTACAAGGGAAGGCGTACATTCGGAACAGAAGCGGCTCGGCTTGAGTCGTGTGTAATGATGACACCATGTGGGCCTGGGCGGCGGGCGCCACGCCGGCTTGCTTGGCCTGCTCGCGGTGCAAACTGTGAGGCACATAATAATGTACAACATCTCCCTCGGGCGCGGCGGGCGCTGCTCATTCATTATGTACTAAACGTGAAGCTCGCGCAGTCCCGTCCCATTCCTCGAAACCCTCTCTCGCTTCTCCGGCAAGCACGGCCAGCGGGCGCAGGAGGAGTAGGAGGAGGAGGCGCCAAATGTGCGCGCGTCCCCCGGCCAGGCCAGGCCCGGCCAGGCTTCACTGCGCCAACGGTTTGCGCGCGCGCAATTTCAGAATTTCGCTCACGTCGTGTTTTTGCTTGGCCGCAGTGCCCTGACCGCCGCGGGCTGTTGCCGAATTTCCTCAAAAATGAACCGCGCAAATAACTGCAGCGACGCTGATGCGTCCGAGTTTGCCCGGGCCGAGTGCAAGACGACCGGAGTTATATAATTTTGTTTGTAGGAAAGGCATTATTTCTCCTTGGGTTTTATGATTTCGTGGCGAGATTGCTGTTACGCTGTATTGGCGAATTTCATTTTTTGAAATTATTCCCCCCACTGACGCGGGTTTTGGGTTACCTCCCGGTGTGAAACGAGCGATAGACCGTGATTTTCGCCACTCGCGGGCGATGCAGTCTAACCTAGGTTTATGCCGGGGATTTTAGCGAAGCTTCGCGAATAGGGCGCTGGCGAATAACTTGTGGCCCGCCCGCCATTGGCGCGGGTTCATTCTTATTTTTTACAAAACTATTCTGTTGGTTCGCGCCGCGCGGCGAGACTTGTCGGCGTGTGTAACGGGTGCGACCAGACCAGTGAAATATATTATTCAATCTCTCAATCGGAGTGCTCGCTGGCCAGTGGCCACGGGCTGGGCTCACCGGTGGCAGGCCCGGCCCGCCCCAGTTCATTGAATAAAACTACCTTCGGGCTCAACTGTCAGACGGTCCTTGGCTCTTTGAATTATAGCGAAAAACGCGATAAGAGATCCCATCTCTGCTATGCCGCTCGGCAGGGCGTTCCTGCCGTGTCCAGCTCGCGGGGTGGATGGGCAGGGCAGCCACGGCGCGCGGAAGTCGTTCGGAGCCGAAATTACAAAGCGGCCGGTGAACTTTTCGGGGCCGCCAAGCACCACGTCTTTTATTTACGACGTTATCAGCGTGCCGGTGTCTTCGTTGTAGTGACCTGGAAACAGTCGAGGTTGAGGTTAGATTACTACCCTGACACCGTCATGTCTGCCGTAAGAAAAGTAATACCCGGCAGGGGGGCGTTGTACGAATCGACGTTGCATTGCTCTCCGCCGGCCGCGACGTTGATTGAAAGGGTTGATCTGTTTTGGCGTGTCGGATGTGCAGCGGCCAGTAGCGCCCCGGGGCCGCCCCGCCCCGCCCCGCCCCGCCCCGCCCCGGCCCGGGGGTCGTCCCGGGTCAGCGCGTCGTGTTCGTTTTGATCAATGACGACCGAGAGGCACGTCGAGAGCGTCCGCGCGGCGAGTGATGGCGGGCAGGGCGAGGCGAGGGCGAGTACGGCCCTGTTCGCACGGCCTCCTTTCTCGCGACTCACTTTTGACCCATTGCAAATCAGTTATAATTTTTTTTTACTACGGACAGATCACGATTCAAAGCTCTTCTTTCACAAACTAGCAAACCTTTTGGAAGGAATATCCCGTAATTATTTTATTTTCGCTGAGCCTACTTGAAAGTACTTCCACGCGCAAGTCGTATGCAGGGCATTTTCGCGGGTACCTACCTCCCAGAGCTGGAACGGACTGATTCTTTAAACGCCGGATGCCCGGCACATAGCAAAGTTTGAAACGCGCCTTGGAAACGGTTCGCTTGTCGTTTGCTAATCGGTGTCTGAAGGGCCGAGCTTAAAACGGCACGCCCGCTGTGCCGCTGCGCGCCGCGGCTCGCCGCGCCGGCCGGCCGGCAGGTCTAGCCGCGAGCCTAGGCGAGCGGGCAGCCGACTTGTCTAGCCGGGCCTAGGCGAGCCGGGCGGGCGGGCGCTGTGGCGCTGTGGCCGGTGACCTCTCGGAACAAGATGGCCGTCGTGACTTGGCGGCCGAGGCGAGGCGAGGCGGAGTTGTACGCCGTGGCGCCCCGCCGCCCGACCGGCCGGTACCATTCCTCATTTGCCGAACGTAATCGCCCCTTTCCGGCTGTTCTAAGCACCTTCCCCACGGAGCGCTCGCTCCGCGGCGGACGCAATCTAGCCATCCATCTATTCGAGAGGCGTCGCCGTCGTCTTGGAGGCGGCGTCGCGGCGCCCAACGGCGCCCGGCAGGCAGGGGCGGCTGCAGCATCGTGCTGTTTCGGAAAATGTTGCGTTTGCCGTCGCTGAGTAGGTTGCTAGGAGGCGCCTCTTGGTGCTGTATTGAGTACAGGCAGACACACATTTCTGTCCGGAACACGTCGTGCCGGGTGTTTTGGAGAACACGTATAAGCGTATGCGGGTTTGCCTACCCGCTCCAGCCTCAAGGCGCCAGGTGGCCCCTCGGGTACGCAAACCCACAACAGTGTCACGTGTGCTCTGAAACACCCGCGGTACTGTAGCCTGAAGACTGTAGTGTTGTCGCTGACGGAGGCGCCTTGCGGATAGGCAACGCGCCCGCGTGCATGCAATCCGGTACAGCCTACCCTATGAGCGTGCGCGGCGTTCGCGAGCAGCCGCCCGCTACTGCAGAAAGCAGTGTTGTCAGATAGGCAATAAGCTGCCAAAACGTAGCGGAGTAAAGACGCTCCTTCCTACTAGGCATTACGCACGCACTGTTGCCAAGGTGTTGCCTATCGCGCAGGTGCAGCCCGCTTTATTCCACTGTGTTTGGACTATTTATTGCCTACCTTTCTGGCATTACTGGCAAAAAGGCGTGCTGAATGATGGATCTTAGGAAAGATACTGCCCGCATTTCATTAAAAAAGCTACAACAGGTAGTCTTAATAACCAATCTCTGCCGTGTCGCCAGCATGCGATTTGCACGCCGCGCTGCCGTGCCTACCGGAGTTACGGCCCTGAGTGCGTCGCCTCTCTCTCGCTCTCCCTCTCTTTCTCTCTCTCTCCCTCTCTCCGTCGCCCCGCGCGTCGCGTCGCCACCGTAGCGACGCGGCAGAACAGAAGAGTTCTCCTCGTCGTTTAGCCAGGAAGCGCGTTAGCCCCCGGTGTTTCCCAGGCTCACCGCTGCCCGGAGCTGCCCGGGCCGGAGACACTGAGGCCCATCAGTGCGTTCACCTCACCGGCCGCGCAGTCGTACTGGGCTCCCTTTACTACCCCCCCCCCCCTCCTCAGTGCCGTTCTACGCGTGCGGTGTGCGCAGACTTTTCTCGTAGAGTTTTACTAAAACCGCGTGAAAAGTTATTCGTTCTCCGGTTCAGAAACGTTTCCGCGTCGATTTTGAACGATCCGTGTTTTCTTTATCCGTGTGAGACGTCGGCGCTTCAGCAGTGCTGCCCATGGACTTCCGGTATAGTTGGGGGCGCGCGCGTTTTGCGTGGGGGTCCATCGCCCCGTCGCGTGGTTTCAACAGGCGGCGATGTCCGCGCCCGCCCGCCCGGCCCCCGGCCCAGCACTCAATTCCAAACACATCGAAACAAGCCATCAGGCATCGCGCCGCGGCCCGCTGCATGGGATGGGCGGGCGTTCCGTTTATCCCCCATCACGGTAACGGCGCGTGGGAGAGAGAGAGAGAGAGAGGGAGAGGGAGAGGGGAGAGAGAGAGACAGAGACGGGGGCAAGGGTGTGCGTGTGCCACCGGTTGATATGCCTAGCTCGGCTCGGCTCGGACGGTCCGTGGGCTCCCGCTGCTGCCCAGCCCAGCTCTATTATTTGATCAATATACATCGGTTGTGATTGACCTGTGATGGGCCCGGACGTGTGTCGGTGCGGCCGGGGCGTTAATGGGGTGGCCAAAGGACGGGCCGCGCGCCTCGCCACGCCACGCCGCGCCTCGCCACGCCCATTAGTGGCCCTATAGCGGCGCGCGCTTGCAAACCGATCTCAATCTGGTTGTAGGGTAGCTAGCTCTCTGCGGCTCCCCGCCGGCGCGGGCCCGGCCCGGGCCACACGTCAGGGGGGCGGAGAGGCTCGCCGGCCGGGCCCGATTACATACCAACGTGAATTTTCGTGGAGCAAATTTCGTACTAATTTTATTTTAATGACGGTTTTTTCATAATTTTTTACTAAAACAATTTTTTTTTTTCCAAAAAAAAATTAGGAGTCACTTTTTATTACGATTGTACTCTAAAATGCTGGTAACCACTTTGCAATCATACTGGAGAACCTTCTCAAACCCCTCAAGTAACGAAACATCATCGCTTTATTTTCCGTGCGATACCGGCCGGCGTTTCTACTCTGACCCCGCGGGGCACGCGTGTTCGCACCTCCTCGCTGCAGCCATGGTCCTGGAGCGCTGGTGTCGCACGCTGGCGGGGCGGGGCGGGGCGGGGCGGGGCGGGGCGGGGCGGGTCCATCGATCACATCGACTCGCTCCTTTGCCTTATTATTACCTTGATTGATGACCCCAGCGCGATGTGCCCCGCGAGAAACGGATTGGATCCGAGTGTAATTGTGCGTGCGTGCTTGTGTGCGTAGTTGGCCACACACCTATACATCAGTCTGGTCTGGCCGTCTCGTAACTTTTTTTTTCTCTTTTTCAAACCTTTCTGATTGTCGCGTCTGCTTGGTTTTTTTTCCTTTCATGATTCTTTATATTTTGGAGAGGGGCGTATGATGCTCTTCAGGGCCAAGAAGGTCATTCATGATCGTGTGTCGGGCCGTCAGTTTTAGTCCTAGTGGAGGAAGGGAGAGGAGAGAGGGAGGAAGAGAGAGATCTGGGTCCCTGATGACTGCCTGAATTTCGCGTGGCAGGGCCTTGGTTGGTTACTCTCTTGTCCTGCAAGCTCAACATGACATGACGTCGCGCAACGTCGCCACTGTCCCTCCGAATCCCTGATTTGTGGTTGGCGCCACCGTCTCGATCCAAAGTCAATCACGGCCGCATGGAATAAAATAAAAAATAAAAAAAAAGCGGGAAACGCCGGCTGGGCCGGCTTTAAGAACGCGACGTCGCCGTGTATGTATGTCGTTTGTTTGTGATTCGTGTTGGTTTGTATGTGTGTTTGTGTGCGCGCACGCACGAATTTCATCGTAAAGTCTCCAATTTTTTTTTCTTTGCCTTCGGCCTCCTACTGCCATCACTACATCATCGCGGAGAGCCACCCAATTGATGAATTATTAATCAAATAAACGCCGAAATGTCCGGCGGCGGGGCCGGGCGGGGCCGGGCCCGGCTGCAGGTGCGCACCGCGTTTGAATTTAAATGGCTATATTAATCCGCCCTGACTGGCATGGCGCTCCCCGTCGTCTGGTCCTGACGACGACGTTCGCTGCAGCTCGCTTTGAGAAGTTATTGATTTGTTGTTTCTGCGGGAGGGGGAGGGAGGGAGGGAGGGACCACTCTGGCGACAGTGGCGCTCACAACGCAGCCCTTTTGGTACCTGCAATTATTGCAATATTTTTTTACGGCATTCGCTGCGGCTCAGTCGCCTACCTTGCGGGAAGCTCCAAACTGATTCCTTATATTTGATTTACCTATCGTTTGCTATTTAACCTAACCCCCACGTAGACCTGCGCGTCTAGACCGCGTCTCGGCTCGGCTCGGCTCGTCGCCGCCGTCCCGGCTCCTCACTGCAGAAGTGGAAGCACGGGCACCAAAGGAGCATCAGAAGTTGCTGCCGTCTTCCGAGAAATGAGGCAGCAGTTGCAGCCGCGTCGCGCGGCCGGCCAGGCCCGGCCAGTCCAGACAGGCGGCCACTGCGAGCTACACTGCGCTCAACTGGGCAAGGGGCTCAAGTGAGCAGAGCGAGCTAGAGAATATTGAGCATCGCGCCTGGTCATTTCACAATAATAATTCCCTTTCGTTTGAAGCCAAAATGTGCCTTCAAATAGGATTTTATTTACGTCTGAGATTGTGAGGGAGAGTGCTTTGACATGTAGCGGCGTTTATATCTATCATTGCTTGGTGTAAGTATATTATCAGTATGGGTATCGGAAATGAGGAGCGGTCACCCTGCGGAGGCCGCGCCCTCACTCCCTGCGCCCTGTGACTAGGACACGTCGGGTCGGACCCTCACCCCCAAATATAGGCCAGCCGGCGACCTTGACAGTCGCGGCGGCGGCGCCCGCGTTTCTTGCAAAGCAGCGCGGGGACTTCGACGGAATATTTTTTGCACCCCATCGCTGCTCCTCCGCCTCCGACCGACCCCACCGAGGGAGAGGGACAGAGAGAGACCGACCCCACCGAGGGAGAGCGACAGAGAGAGACCGACCCTACCAAAGGAAAGGGACAGAGAGAGACCGACGACCTCACCGAGGGAGAGGGACAGAGAGAGAGAGAGAGACCCGACCCTCCTCGGGACTCCCCGCGTACCTCCCTCCCCCTTCCTCTCTCTGTCTCTCTATCTCTCTCTATCTCTATCTCTCTCTCACTTACTCTCTCACTCACTCCTCTCTCTTGCCCTCTCCGTCGCACTCTTTGGTCCAAACGGGCCATCGATTCTCGCGCAGCGAGGCGCGCAAGATGTATGCAAAAAAAGAAAAGCCCTTAGCGCAGCCCGCGTCGTCCGCGTGGTCAGCTGGACGTACGTGGACGTCTTAAAGCCGCCCACACGCGGCGTACCGTGGCTCAAACGTAGCTTCAGGACTCTGCAGGGCTGGGCCGTGCCGCACAAAACGCCTTTCAAATCTGCGTGAAACAATTTAACACGTAAAACTGAATAATGCAACTTTGATAAATTTCATACTTCTTTAATTTTTTTCCTTGACGCCGTCCTATTCCTCGCCATGCGGGCCAGTAGTTTGACGGTCGGCCGCGAGGGATGCGTCGATGGTGCGGCGAAGGGCGGTCCTTGATGGTGCCTCCTTTACCAGTGTCACTGCCAGTGACCGTCCTGACAGAGAGAGGGAGAGAGAGCAGTGGTCTATCAGCTAAAAGCTCTCTGGGCGGCCGCTTCGTGCGTGGGCCGGCCGGCCGGCTTCTCCTCCGCTGAGCGGCCGTGCCGCTCCGTGCCGCGCCGCGCCGCGCCGGGTCAGCCTGCGCGCTAGGCAACATTTGCATTGCGCTGCGCGCGCGCGGCCTACCTCCCAGGCTGAGAGCTCGCGTGCGACCCGCTCCCTGCCTCCCGCTGCTGCCTTTTTGGGCTTGCCTCGTGAAATTCTCTCTCTCTGCTTGTCTTTAGCGGCTAGATTTGACGCTGCCCTAGGAGTCCCGCGGGCTGCAAAATGATAATGGTAATACTCCCCGCGTGCCCTAAAGGAAGGAAGGAAGGATGCAGTGCGGGCCCCATCAGCTGGAACCAGCACCACCAGTCTGGCCCCGGCCGGGCCCGGCGCGCAATAACAGAGACGGCAATACGCTAACGACGCCTCGCTCTCGCCACCCTCTCTCCCCCTCTCACTCTCTCTCCCACCCTCACCCCCTCCACCTCGCTCACCCTTCCGTGTTCTTTCCCGCCCGCCCGCGCTGGACCCCTCCTAATTTCCAACCGTGTTTACAAGAGTTGGCTGCGGTCTGGCTGGTCGCCAGGGCAGCAGAGCGCCGGCCGGGTGTCGCCAGATCGCTCTAATTTTTCAGAAAAGCCCCGTAAAAGAGAGAGAGAAAGAGAGAGATGCAAGGGCATGGCAGTGCGGCGAAAAGTGCGGTGATAAAATAAGCGGTAGTGGTGGGGGGCCGGGCGGGGAGCGCGCCGCACTGGAAATACCCTCAAGTGTGTAAATGTCGCACACCGGTGGATGTGCGAATTTCCGTTCGTTAACTCTAACAGGTACAGGTGTGAATTTTACTAAGAATTGAAGGGACTGAGTGAGCGAATGTGAATGAATACACCTGCAGGTGTGTGACACACATGCTTGCGTTTGCTGTGCGGAGCGGAGCAGCGAGACACGCAGGGGCGGCCACCCACTGCGGCGTCGGCGGCGGCGTCGGCGGCGGCGCCCAGTCAAAGCAAATCCACACGCGTGATGGGGAGGCCGGCGCTCGCGGCGCTCGCGGGCAGCGCTCTCGCGGCGCTCTCGGCGCTCGCAGCGGAGCGCAAGCCGAAAATGGTAATTTACACGGTCGGCCGGTCAGCAGCGCTGAGGGAGAGGGGCGGGGGCGGGGGCGGGGGCGGGGGCGGGGGCGGCCCCGCCGACCGGCCGCTCGGCTTGCTAGCCGCGCCGCAGAGTAAAATTCAAATTGGCGAGGTGTTTTTTTAACGTGTCGTCTCCCCCTGCTGCTTGCCGTTTCCAACCCCCTGCCTGCTCACGCCTCCGTGCGGCGAGCTGCTGTTTCCTCCGTCATGAAGGCCCTGTTCTCTGATGTCGAGCCCGGCCGGGCCGGCGCGGGGGGAAGGACCATAGCGAGAGGCGTCCGCCCGCGAGCGACAGCGTGCTGCTGCGTGCGATACGAGGCGCGTTTAGTCGTTTGTGGGCCAAATCAGTCGCCATTCCCCGACATAATTACTGAAAAATAATGTCTCACTCTCTATGGCCTGCGAGGCGCTGCGCTGCGGCGGCGCGGCTGGACGCGGCCCGGCCCCGCACGGCCCCGCACGGCCCCGCACGGCCCCGCACGGCCCCGCACGGCCAGACCCAGCGCGTTCCAGCGGACATTCTTCCAACTTCCTGTGTCTCGCTCGCAGCGGCGCGGCGGCGGCGACCAGTCTGCCGGGGCGGGGCCGGGGCGGGCCGGGCGCGAGGGAATACCTGCCTCATCATCATCAGGAGGCGGAGCGTGTACTACAAATATATGTGAGGGGCATGAAATGCGAGCGCCTTGCCTCTGCTCTGCCGCCACTGTGCGTTTACGTCGCACAAAGTTTTAAGCTGCTGCGTTTTCCGTCTGTCAATAATACCGTTTTTGAAACTGACGGTTTGTGGCAACACGGGAGAACGCGCGTGTACTGAGCACACTATCAACTTCTCACGAGTGCTACACGAACGCCCTTGATGACGGCGGGAAGTAATTTCCTTGCGATAAGGAATCAATTATTTGTAAACTATTGATGGTTTTTGCATATTCCATATGATTTTATTTCTAAGTTGTCTGAAAGGATTTTCTTCCTTCCCCGACCAACTACCCTCTGTAAGCCCCCTTTTCTCTCTCTCTCTCTCTCTCTCTCTCTCTCTCTCTCTCTTCCTCCTCTCCCTCCCACTCGTGAGTACAACATCCGCGGCGGCAGACAAACGTAATAAAAGAGAAAACTGCAAATAATAGCGAGCGAGCCGGCGCGGCGGCGCGGCAGGGCAGCGCAGCGCCTCGACCCAAGCATGACGGCATGCACGCACTGCGTTTGACCAGCCGCCGCGCGCGCCCCCGCTGCGCCCCGCCCCGCCCCGCCCCACCGCGCCCCGCCCCGCCCGCAACAGGTTTCAAGACTCGGCGGGGGTGCGGCGGGCGCCCGCGGGGGCTCCTCGCCACGCCCCGCCACGCCCCTTCTCCCGGCTCATTCAAGGTGCGGGTACTTACTATACCACTAGAGTGCTACTGCGGTGGGTCATCCATGACACTGCCCGTCTTGTCATGATGATGTTTCCTTTGGGCCACATTTTTTATATCCATCCACCAACTCGATCATCTATCACCCAGAAAACGTATTCTTGGTTTTAGCACAAGAACCAAGATTTATTTTTAAAGAAAGCGCCCGTTAAAAAAAATCTTGAAGAGATAAGTCCCCGCTAAAATCAAAGTATGCAGTTTTCCAGAGTGATTTTTATACCCGTGTCCCACGTATCTATTACCCTCTTCACGAGCGCAGGGGCCGGGCCGGGCGCACCCGCTGCTCGCTCTCTCTCCCTTAGCGGCCGCGCCACGGGAAAGAAGAGAACTGTTTCGCGGCCATCTCTTTTCATGTCTCAATTTCCCGCCCGTTTTGGCAATTAAAAGTCTTTGGCGTGGCGAGGGAGCGGGACGGCGGGGCGTCCTGCCTGAGGCCATAACGCCGGCTGTGACCGCGGGGAGGAGCGCGAGCGACGGCGGGCGGGATGAAAAAGTGGTCCGGGTGCAGCGGCAGTGCGGGCCACGTGGACTTGCACGTGGCCGCTGCAGGTTCGACTTATGAACAGTTCTGCGGTTCTAGTGCGTTACCATTATATTATTTTCACTCGGGGCTTGCCCCCGGCGCGGCGCCGAGCAGCTGGTTGTTGTAGTTCGCGGTGCGGAGGGGTGGGGGGAAGTAGTACAAAAGGACGTGGAGACATCGCCGCCTCCTCCGGAGCCCCGCGCTGCGGCGCGGGGTGTGAAAATGGAGAAATTATAGAATTGCAACTGCATTCCTCTCCACAATGCTCTGTGCTGCTCTCACGGCAATAACACGCCGATTACAAGGCGGTGAGTGGCATAGAGGAGCGGAGTGGGAGGGGGCTGTGCCGGGTCCAGTCCGACCAGCCAGTCAGTCCGGGGCTGCAGTGGGGGGCGCTGAGAGAGAGATAAGCACGGGCAATCAGTACAAATAGCAGCAGCAGGGGCTCCGTGGCCCGCGCCTTGCCGTGGCACTGATGTATCAGCGAGCCCGGCCGCCACGCCCCGCCACGCCCCGCCACGCCCCGCCACGCCACCCCGATGGCTTTTGCCGCACCCCCGCCAAAGCGCCGCCGAGCGCCGTAGATCCCTCCCGCCTCCTTTGCCAACCTCTCTCAATCTCCCTCTCTCTCTTTCTCTCGCTTGCTCTCTCTCTCTCTGCCTTGCCGGAAGTGGGCAGTGCAGCGCGCGATCTTTGACGCGTGATGGTCGACGGGCGGGTAGACATCCCCCCCCCCTCTCCGCGTCGCCGCTCTCCCCCAAATCTTACCCACCACACACATATGAGACAAAGGAGAGGCGGCGAAAAAAAAATACATATCAGTGCGAGAAGGACAAGGGGGCGATTTGTCCGCTCGGTTTGAGAGAGAGAGAGAGAGAGTCACGGGGAGTCTGGACGTGTGACACTATATGGCTCTCCCATGGGAGGCGCTCTCGCGGCGCCGGCATCGGGCCTTTGTTATTGAATCTCCTTCCGGTTCGGTTCGTGTCGAAGAGAGAGAGAGAGAGAGAGAGCAAGGGAGAGAAAGAGAAGTTGATAGTAGGTTTATCCGTGCTGATTTGCCATGCAGGCCGCGTGGTCTGGGCCGGGCCGCGGGCCGGGCCGGGCCGGGCGCCGCCTCCTGGGCCAGCCTCCCCTTATCGACACCGTTACTCATGCCCTTATGACACTTGTCCCGGGAAGTCCCCACTTACCCCATTAGGCGGGTGTGGGCACTGCCACGGGACGCCGACCCTCTCTGCCCATACATCTCCCGTGGCCCCTGCTCTCACACTGCGCGACCTCTCTGGTTTCGGCCGACAGGGCGAGAGAGAGAGAGAGACTGCTTTCTCCTCGCGGCCCCGCCCTTCTCTGTCCCCCCCCCCCCTCTCCGCCACCGCGACCCTCTCGGCACAGTTCCCCCACAAGACTAACCCGAGACCTCTCGCCGTTTTCTGCTTGCAGATCTACTCCGATGGCACCATGGGGATGTTGTCGGTCCGGGAAGACAAGGTGTGTTTCTTAAGCCTTGTGTGTATGTTGTCGTTGTTTCTATGTGGTGTCGCCTCTGTTTGCTGCTTTGTACTTAGTGTTTTGTACTTCATGTCGCATTCGCTGCTCGCCGCTTCTATGATAGCTGCATATGTGATTACTACTTTTTTCCCAGCCGCAAAGTAGTGATTATAGATACATTATTTGAGTCGCCTATTATACCTTTTGTAAGGTGCCGTCACCTTCGTGTGTGCAGAGCTTACATATTAGCGCCCTCGTAGAGCGTGTGTGTGTGCGCGCGCGCGCTCGTGCCCCGGGCCCGTGCCGCCACGCGCCCGCCCGCCTCATGTAAAGTAGCCCGGTAATGAAGGGTCCTCGCCCGCCACTTTGCGGTGTCCTATTTGTTTGGTAAATTGTAAGGTACCCTGGGTACCCGCCCGGAGTACCCGCGCCCGCCCCGTGCATACCGATCAGCAGCTCGCCGCGCCGCGCCGCGCCCGGCCGAAGGATCGTGAGGTAAGGTGCACCTCGTGGATCTTAAGCAAGTCCCCGCCATCATCCTGCTTTTTTTTTATTTTTTTAAAAAAAGCTTGGGTACTTTGCGCTTTTTGCGTTTTATTTTGCGACAAAACTCGGCGGCGCACCGCTGTGCCGATGAGCGGCCGCCGGTCAGCAGACGGCGCTGCCGTGCCCGTGCTGTGCCCGTGCTGTGCCCGTGCCGTGCCCGTGCCGTGCCCGTGCTGTGCCTGCCCGGGCAGGGGCTGTGCCTCGATGCGCGCTCGGCAATTAAAAATGCGCATGTCTGATCTGGACAAGACAAGCTGACTGACGGGCAGGGCCGGGCAGGGCCGGGCAGGGCCGGGCAGGGCCGGGCAGGGCCGGGCAGGGCGGCCCCTCTCCTCCCTTCGCCTTCTTCTTCTTCCTCTTCTTCTCCTGTTCCTCTCGCGGCGCTCCGCGCTGCCCTGTGCCGTCTCTGCCGTGTGCACACACATGTGGCTATTGACCCTCGAGAGGTCACCAAGGTGTCAGCTGCTCTGCCCCAACCCGCCTGCATGACTTACATTCGGTCCTAATTGATTCGGTCCTGCTCTGCTCTGCCGCCTCGCCTCCCCTCCCCTCGCGCCCCCAGGTGTCAAACCCCTCATTACTTGCTCATCATGGCGGTCTTGATGTGGGAGCGGAGCGCCGCGGCGTGACCCGGTGTGTGTAGGACCGTGGACTCGGACGCGTCGCGGACGGTCAGATGGTGTCCCTCGTCAGGACGCTGGCGACGGCTGTGTCGTTGCGTGAGTATGGTGTAAGGTTAGGTTAGACTTATTACTGGGTGAAAAAAAAAAACAACAACCATTCATCGGGGATGTATGATGACAAGTCTGTGTTATGGAGCCTCTAGTTGCCTGCTTTTTGATGCAATACTGTGATGGCCAAGGTCGCTATATTAAGTTTACTTTTCAATTAAAAAAGATACGTAGAAAGTAGGTGGAAACGCAAAATTATCAGCCCAGCGCGGCGTTTTGAAAATAGGTTTTAGCCGCTCGGTTATAGCGGGATTAAGAAAGAGAGGCGCGTAATTTCTCCCGACAGCGCTAGTGTACAGGGTACAAGTAGCTCTTGATGGTTTCGTTACAAAACGGGTGTATCATCTGTGTCTTTCTCCTTATTCTCTCTCTCTCTCGTCCTGTCATCCATCTCATTGTGGTCTCGTTTGTAGTCCTTTCCTAGGCGGCTCCGGCCGGGGCCGGCGCGGGGCCTGGGAGTGGACTAATGTCTTTGAAATGATCTTCCCTCATCCCCGCCGCCGCCGCCACCGCGGCCCGGCCTGCCAGCCACGCCAAGCCCCGTCTGTGTCTGCACGCAGCTCCTGAGCGCGCGGGGCGGGGCGGGGCGGGGCGGGGCTGCAGGGTGGGCCCTGCCTGCCTGCCTGGCACTCTGACCATTACGACAGTTTATCCTCATTTACGTCCTTTCCGATACCCCGGTCTGTCTCTCTCTCTCTTTCGCTTTCTTGCTTTCTTCTGTTGTTTTTATTTTTCGGAAGGGGGAAAATGAGCCGCAGGTTGGAATAATATCCTAATTGCGTAGTAATCGCTGTCGTGTCGCGGAGGGTGGCAAGTGTCTCCGACCCGTCCGGAGCTGAGAAAAGGGGGGGCGCAGGCCGAAAGAGTGTAAGAGATTTTTTAAAAACCTGTAGTTATTGTGTATTTCTGCGATCGGAATAGTGTTTTGAGCTCGATATCGGATTACAGATTTTTTTTTAAATCCTCGGCGTAGGAATTACGTATAAATAATAAATGATAAAAATACAAAGGAAGTAAAAAGACAAAAGGGAATTGGTTTGGGTGTGCTTGGCGCTCCCGGGACGTGAGAAGCCTCGCAGAAGCTCGTGGATGTCATTAGCTCGCCAACAACACGGCAGCAAGGGGGCTCTCGTTGGAGGAAGGGGAAAAGGGAGAAATAAGAAGAAAGTATAAAAGAGTTTGACGAAATGTGATGCCGCGGACATCAAAGGACGCTGCCCAAGATTTACTGTGCATGTAACAAAATGTGAATTCCTGCCCCGCTCCCCGCGCCCTGCCGCGTCCTCGCGAGCAGCCGCATCGACACCGACACCGCCGCCCCGCACCACCGCACCGGGCAATAAAAGCGGAAAACCTGCCTCGCGGGTTCGAATACCCTCGTCTGCGAGCTGCACCGTCTTTTCTCTCCGCGAGCTCCCCCCCAAGGGCACAGGCACGATGCACTTTTTGGGAGAAAATTTTTGGCCGTGTACCCTCGTTTTGAGGGGGGAATAAGGCTAACTGGATCGTTTTGCGCCTCCATTGATCGGTCTCTCGGCTCAATGTGTGGTCCAGTGCTGACCTGCGTGCGTGTGTGTGTGTGAGAGAGGGGCGGGGGCAGTCGCAGAGGGGCGTGGCGGTGGCGGGGCGTGCATGGCTAATGTCTCACTGGAAGGCATTACTGTAATTCCGCGTGGAAATAAGGGTCCGCAGGGTGGCGGTTATCGAGGCGTATACTACCGTCGTTGAACGTTGCGGCTCGCAAAAGCAGGTGACCACCGCCGGAATAATTCGTAATTTGTAAGAATATGCGAGGGGAAGAGTATAGAACGAACCACTTTCTCAATATATTTATCAGACTAGGCGGAAAAATATCTGGCTGGCCGTTTAGTGCGTGGCGCCGACAGTGATCGTGTCCTCCTTATTCGCACGCAGCGCAGGGAGTATTTACACGCGCCCCTGCGAGGTGTGAACAGAACGGGCACCTGCGTGTGGACACACGTGATAGCATCGCTGTCGTGTTCGCTCGCCTGCTGCGGCCCGATGAAGAGGCGAGGGAAGTCCTGCGGCCAGTGTCCCCGCCCCGCCCCGCCCCGCCCCGCCCCGCCACGCCCCGCCCCGCCACGCCCGGGCACACCCTGACGGATGGCATGGGATCCATCTCGCCCCCCGCAGCAGCGTCACGGAAATGAGGCGTTTTGTCGTCCGGCGGCCACGACGTCTGTAAATCATACCATCATCAGCTGACCGGCCGGACTGGGCCGGGAGGGGCCGGGATAGTGCACTTGAGGGAGGCGGAGAGATTTGGCATAGAGCACTGCAGCAGGGAGCGCTCCGCTGCTTTTGAGAAAATCACTGCGTCGCTGGGGGATATACGCCTAAAGTTTTATTTTTTTATTTTTTTTTATTCTCTCTCTCTCTCTCTCTCTCTCTCTCTCTCTCTCTCTCTCTCTCTTGTTTGGACGTAGTTAGGTCTACATGCATGTGTGATATGGATGGAGGTCGCTTTATAAAGCATCGTAAACGCTTTACTCAGTGTTCTTTCACTGTGTTTGAGTGTTTAGCAAGTTATCCTGAGTGTGTGTACGCGCGCGCGGCGGTTGGCCGGTGGCAGCCAGCAGGCAGGCGAGCGACACCTGCCGGCCCGCCCCGCCCCGCCCCGCCCCGCCCCGCCCCGCCCGCTCGCTTTGTGTCATTAATATGTAGTCGATGTCCGGCGCGTCTGGTTCTGGTCCGGCTGCCCCCACCGCCGCCCTCCAGTACCTCCGCTTTGCGCCATGCAGTGTTTGTGTCGCTTACAGAACTCGGTCAAAACCCCCGGCGCGCAGGCATTGCGTCCTCGTCAAACTGAAACTTAACTTACCTGCAGCGCGCACTTTCCACACAATTCTGTTATCACAGACGAGGTTTTTTTTTTGCGGTCCGTCTGGCGGGGCGGCGCCTGGCCGTCTGCTGAATCCTCTGAGTCTGCGAGGCCTCCTCCTCCAGCCGGCTCTTCCTGGAACACTGTCTCCAGCTCGGCCCGTTGCCCTCCTGCTGGCCTGTCGCCCTGCTGTCCTGTTGAGGACGTGCAGGACACTCCCCCTGCGGGCGCGCAGCAGGCCTGCTGACGGTTTACCCCGGCGCGAATATGCTGTGATTTGCATCGCACTTGGAGTCACCGCGCCGCCACGTGTCCGCACTGCAGCGGCGCCAGGGCCGCGTGTGTTGGTTGTTGTTGTGTTTGTATGTTATGCGCTCGAGCAGGCGTTTTTGTTGTGTTTATTTTTGTGCCATTCCGGAGGCGCCTTCCGCTCTGGGGAGTTGGCGATTCCTCACATTCGTCCGGGTTTTCGGTGAAGCTTTCGGTGCCCGCTCGCGCTACCTCTGCACCTCACCGGCCGGTGCCGCTTTATGATGCTTCCGTGGCCGAGGATGATTTTCGGCTCCGCTCGTGGGCGTCGGCGCATGCCAGTGTTTGTGCTCGCCGCCCGTGCCCTGCCCCGGGCCGCCCCGCCCCGCGCGGGCCGTTTTGTCCGCTTGAGTTGGCCCTAACTTACGGTGACATCTTGTCCCCCTCTCTCGTCCGGGCAGGGCGCCTTCCTCCGGATTCCTCCGGAGTCCTCCTCCTCCTCCGGCGCTGCTCCGCGCGGGGCCCTCCGGAAGCGGGGACGCCGTGCTTCCGGCGCCGCGCAGCCGCCCGCCGGCCTAAGACGCCGCGACGCGCGGGGAGCGATGACGATCAAGATGATGTCGCCGGTGGTGTACTTGGGCGTGAAGAGGAGGGAGCCGGGTCGCGCACCTCCGCTGCACGCCCAGCGGACGCGCCGGCCGGCCGGCGAACATTCTTGGCGTGCTCTTTCCTTTTTGTTGTCGAAAATTGTAATTAGTCGGGTTTCGGGGGGCGCTTTGACTGCTACCGCCGGGCCGGGCCGGGCCGGGCCGGGGCCGCCAGGGGCGTTTGGCGTCGAGCCGGCCGAGAGCTGCGATTGGCAAGGCCCCTGTGCCTTTACGGCCCGGCCTGACCTTTAAGAGCCGCCCCCGGGGGTGTGCGTCGAAACGACGCTTAGGGAGCCATTTCATCACAGGTAGCCACGGGCAGAAATGCACTAACCTGTGCACGCGGGGCCCTATCTTACGACTCATCATCCTTTTTCTCTTTCGCACCGGCATGTTCTCGCTCCCTCGTCCTTCCTCTCCGTCTCTCTCACTCTATTATTCCCTCCTCTCCGCCTGGAATAAACCACTGCTGCTCCGACGCTTGCCGCTGGAATGATCAATATTTTGACAGTAATACTACGCAGCATTCCGTCCGCTGGAGGCACGCCCCTGGCGGGGCGCGGCGGGGCGCGGCGGGGCCCTGGAACGCCCATTACCCCCGAGCCCCTTCATAACTCGGGCGAGGCGGCTCGCTGTGACCAGAAATCAACGACACGCTCGCTACGCGCCGCCCCGCCCCGCCCCGCCCCGCCCCGCCCCGCCCCGCCCCGCCTCGCCCCGCACCGCCTCGCCCCGCCTCGCCCCGCCCCGCCCCGCCCCGCCCGCGAGTCAGCTTCAACCCGTATATTGCATTAATTCACCCACGACGAATTTTCTGTTTGTTCATTTCTTTAAAATGTGTATCCACTCTTATTACAGCTCGACGTGACGTAGTTTTTGAGTCCAGTTTGCTTTTAGTCTGTCTACTATCGTGGGCCGTTAATGGGGAATATCACTTGGAAAATATCAGTGCGCCGACGACGTACGCACGACTCGACGGACGCCGTACTTAAAACGACATGACTCCTCCTCCTCCTCCTCCTCCTCCTCCTCCTCCTCCTCCTCCTCCTCCTCCTCCTCCTCCTCCTCCTCCTCCTCCTCCCTCTTCCCCTCCTCCCCTCCCTCCCCTTTCCCCTCCTCCTCCCTCCTCCCCCTTCCCCTCCTCCTCCTCGTCCTCCTCCGCCGCCGCCGCCGGTGCGACGCGCGGGCATAAGGATAGAGAGCGAGCCATAGCGAAATGAGCAGTACGGTGTGGGGGGGGAGCGGGGGCATTCCTCGCACCGAGTGCGAGTACGGGCCGCATTCCGAACGCATTTAATTGTGGACATAAAACCGGCCAATGATTCGCGATTTAAGCGCACCTCTGCGGCGCTGCGCTGCGCGCGGAGTTAGTGCGCCGCTCGGCCGCATTGCGCGCCGCCGCCGAGGACGCCGCGCCGTCACATTTAAATCTCTTTGCGGCGCGGCGGCGCGGCCGGCCGACCGCGTCCGAATTACACGGGCCATCGGCGGCCGGCAGGAAGGAGGAGGAGGACGCCGTCGCCGTGGACATCGTCATCAAGGTGTGGCGGCCGGGCCGGGCTGCGGGCGTCGGGACGCCGAACGGGTTAACGAGGCGTCATCGCGGCGCGGGGCGGGGGCGGGCGTCGGCGGTGCCTGTCGCGGTTGTGTACGTGCCGCAACGAGGGGGGAGTAGGGTAATTTCTGGGTGCCGTCACCTCAGCTCCGGTGTCATGAGCGGCGGCAGGGTAATGGCTGACCCTGGTGGCAGCTCGGGGTGCAGCTGACGCGCGCCGGCGGCGCAGAGCGGAGCTCGTCGTGGAGTGCGTTATCATGGCCGGCGCCACGCCCCATTCACACTGCCTTGGCGACTGACCTGATGTTCTGATTGACTCTTTGCCGGTCTTCACTTAAGCCGCGACGTTTTCTCCCCGCACAAAATTTAAAATAAATGTAACCGGACCGGTGTGGGGTAGCAGCATCTTCCGGTCCGGCCGGCCGGCCGGCCTCGGCGGCGCGCCGGTGGTGGCCGAGGCCGTGAGGCCGGCAGGCCGGCACTATGCGATCATTACGGGTCTGATGACCAGGCAGGCGCGGGCCTCGGCGGGCCTCGGCCGGGGCAGGGCGGCGCTGCCCCAATTGTGTACTGCTGCTGCAGTCACCTCTAATGACGCATAGATGATTGCCTTTTTTTCCTCTGTACCTCTTTGCCTCGCTCGCTCGAGGACCCGCCGCGCCGGGCCGAATGTGGATGTGCTGCATCCTGTTCACCGTACCCCCGCCCCACCCCGCCCCGCCCCGCCCCGCCCCGCCGCGTGTCATGCGATTATTATTTACCAATCAGGCGCGTTACAACAGCCTCCCGCAAGTGTCAACTGCTGTTTTGAGCCTTGTGTTCTCTCGCGCCTCAGAAGTAAAATAAGAAAATTTCAGCAAACTACCATTTTCTACCCCTATCGCACCGGTGGCCAAAACAGTAAACTGTGTGCAAGTATGTGAGATTTTTCCTAAGGCGCTCTGCCGTGTACTTTTGAGTTTGAATGAAAGCCCCGCCCCGCCCCGCCCCGCGCGGGCCGTCGGGGCGGCTCTGCTGAGTATTTTAGTGCAGCGGGGGGCCGACCGGGCTGGACCCCACCTGTTTCTCAGGGAGGCTGTGGGAGAGCGCGCCGGGCAGGCAGAGGTGCGCGGGGCGGGGCGGGGCGAGGCGGGGCTCCCTGGAATTGATTCGCGTCGCTGTGTTGTTTGTTCTCGCCCCGCGGCATTGTCTCGGGTCACAACAAACACAGGAAGCGCTCTGCTCTCGTGGTGGGTACCGGGTGCCTATCAGTGCCCTTGCGCGCTGCTCCGCTCCCTCACTCGTGTGTGCGTTTTGATTTATTATTGTCTGCTCATATGGGCGCGCGGGGGGAAACGTCCGCGCAGACAGCGTCGCTAGACACGAGGAGGCCATGAATGGACTAAGAGAGCGGTTCAATGTCTATACAAAAATTTATCCGCTCTCATTAAGAGGCGCGTACAGTATTGCGAGTGACCGTATTCCAGACGGCAGCTTGGAGCTGACGCTCTTCTTGTCGGCGGCCAGGACCCGAGTAGAATCCCTTTGCAGCGCTGCGCGCGGCCCCGCCCGCCTCTCTCCATTCACCATTAGCGTCCCGCCCCGCCCCGCCCCGCCACGCCGCGCCACGCCCCGCCACGCCACGCCACGCCACGCCACGCCACCCGATCGTAATCACGCGTCAGACTACCGCCTTACGCGTGGCTCTGTTTATTCAGTGCCGGTCATTTCTGATTTGAGCCGGTAGATTGAAGGTGGGCCTGGCCGGGCCGGGCCGAAGTGGAGGAGCAGGAGGGGGAGGGGGGGGAAGACAAGAGGAGGATGGCGGAGGCAATGACAGAGTCCCCCTCCTCACTCAGGAGAGAAGCTCCTCGGGTAAAAGTGAGGTGCTCCTCCGCGGAGTGAGCAGGGAGAGAGAGAGAGAGAGAGAGAGAGAGAGGGGGGGAGACAGAGACTTGGAGAGGGAGAGAGAAGGAAAAGGAGAATGGGACGGCGAAAAAATAAAATTGAAGAGCCCGACGGCGCGCGGTGGTGGCCACGGCGCGGTGCGGGCAGGGCGCTGAGCTGCCGGGGGAGAGGCCGTCGTTGGGCCCATCCTGGCCGACAACCTAGTAGTTGTCGTGACCTTCAAGACAACGATACATCATTAAACTGAAAAGACGGGAGCGTGACCACATAGTGGTCATACCGCTCTTAATGTGTCAAAGCACATTGCAGCGCGGAGATGCGTGAATTTCAAATCTTGCCCTCTATTTGACGAGTCTCGTGAGGAGAGTACTATACGCTACAGTGGCGGCACGCGCTCTGTGAGTGTGTGTGTGTAGGTACGCGGGAGTTGGTGAATGGGGCTCGCTCAGGCTGCCGCCGCTGCCGTCCTGATGACGATGTCCATCAATGTAATCAAAGTCATCATCATTACAGGTCGGCTGGAGTGGGTTTGGGGGCCTCCTTAGGCCCTATAGCTATGTTCCAGGGCGAGGAGGCCTGGACCTCCTGGGCCCGGGGCTGCGGGCGCGAGTTCTTCCCTTGCGGCTTCCCGTCGTGGCGCAGGCGCGGCGCGCGGGCTCGCTATACGGTCCTCTTATTCGACAAGTCGATTTAAATCGTCTCTGTTGGAGTCACTGCTTCGATATACATCGCGCGCACACACACACACATTCGCGCCGCTATCGGGGGGCTATAAAGGGCCTCGGCCCGGCCCCACACCCTCGACTTCCTGCACCTCCTCCTCCTCCCCCTGCTCCTCCTCCTCGGTTTGCACGATTTGCTTTATTCCCCGCTCTTATCCCCCAGAGCGCTGCTGCTGGCTGCTGGAGGTCCGGCCGGCAGCGCGTTTACGACAGTTTGCCGCCGCAGTTTGAGCCTCGCGGCGCGATGAGCGAGGACGCCTGGCGTGAGCCGCGGCCCGGCCGAAGAGTTCCGCGACACTTACGTGGCGTTCAAAGTCAAATTCAGGCGTTCAAAAAGACCACAGTCATGTCGAAATTCATTTGGCCCGCTGTACGCGTATAGTTAGGAATAAGCGATTCCGTATCGGCGAGTGCACACGCTTGGACTTTGGCTCCGGCGCGCGTTGCACTCGGCCTTCTTCAACTTCAACTTTCTAATTTCCATATTCCCCGTCGCCTCGCGCTGCTCCGCTCCGCGCAGCTCATTTTCTTCCCCTTTCGCAGCCGGCAGCGCCAGCAGCACCGCCCCGCCCCGCCGGGGAGGAGGTCGCTCCACATATAAATCTCTGGCAATCGGCCCGCGGCCTCCTCCTCCTCCTCCTCCTCCTCCTCCTCCTCCTCCTCCTCCTCCTCCTCCTCCACCTCCTCCTCCTCCTCCTCCTCCTCCTCCTCCTGACGCCCAAACGCCCAACCCGTTTTGGCGGGCCGGGCCACAACAAACAGCTTGGGCCGGGCGGGGCGGGGCTGCGGGCCTCCCAAACACTTTTGGAAGTTGTCCCACAGTGACTGTGCACATGTAAGGAGGTCCCCGGCTCCACGCGGTGCGGAGGGCGGGCGGGGCTCCCGCCCTAGCAGTCCTACCCTCCGCCGGACGGGAATCTGGCTGTGCTGCCGGGGGTGTCGCGTGGGCAGAGAGAGAGAGAGAGAGAGAGAGAGAGAGAGAGAGAGAGAGAGAGAGAGAGAGAGGCGTGCGATAGGGACCATACATGGCGTGGGAGCGAGGGGGTGTGGTGGTCGCCCAGTAAAAGTTTGCGACCACGAATAATAATAAAAAGTAGGTCGGATAGCTCCTATTCTCCCCTCTGGTGTAGACTTACTCGGTGTCATTCAGACGTGGTGTTGTGAGAACAGTTTATTTGCGTTGGATTTGACTCCGTTTGGAGGGTGCAAGTCTTGTTAATTTTTAAGATATATCTTTCTTCTTGCCACCTGATCTCCCTCGTCCCTCGTATCCTAGGCGTGCGTTGGGGAGTTGGCCTTTATCTTAAATAAACGTAATAAAAATTGTTACTTCCTTTGCTAACCGCGTGGCTGACGTAATTAATCTATCCGCCTGTACAAAAGATGGGAATGTTGGTCGCGCTCACAAAGGCTGGCGGCGCTACAGGCGCCGGCGCCGCGCGGGGCGGGGCGGGGGACTCACACTGGACCCGGCGGGGTGGGGCGGGGCGGGGCGCCGGGGGTGAGTCGGGGCGGGGCTGGGCCAAGTCGTGGCAGTGGCAGTGAGCTGGTAAGTGACGTGGTGATAAATCGACATGGCCGGACACGCCTCCCCGCGGCCTCCAGGACCCGCCCGGGGCGTGGCGGGGCGGGGCGGGGCGCCTGTCACTGATGCTGTCTTGTCCCCCGCCGCGCCCCGCCCCGCCCCGCCCCGCCCGGTCCAGAGCCCTACGCGGCCTCTGCGCACTGTTGGCCGGACGACAGTGTTGGCGTCGCGTCACGTTCACTGGATCTTTTCATCTTGTCACGTTGTTGTAAGTCATTTGACAAAGTGACCGTCACCACCGTCCCTATAGAGATGTATCTAATGTTTCTATTAGTTGTTATTATACGTTTTTGTCTAAGTATAGCAATGATATAAAAAATAATAAAATTAAAATAAAAACTTTAAAAAAATTCTCGCTGGTGTCGCATGCCTAGGTCGGCGCGGTGCTGGGCGCGAACGAATGGCATTGGCTGCGCAACCGAATGCATTAGCCCTGACAATAAAGTCGATCAGTGAGCGAGCAAGAGGAGCGAGAGAGACGGAGAGAGAAAGTGGTCGATGTCGTGATTCTCTCGCTCACCGTACTGTAATGACATCTCCCTCTCTCTCCCCCGCTCCCTCACCGTAGTAGTCTTCTTTTTTATTTTTTCCTGCCAAAATGTATCTTTTTTGTTTTTTCACGGGAGGTTTGTTGTTGAGCAGTAGGTGAAAGGTGCCACCTGTTGCGTTACAATATCCGTCACATGAGTGAGGAGGCTAGGCTAGAGTTGTCATGGCGGCGGCTCGCTTTTGCTCTTCCGTCTCGTGCAATGTGCTGCTTGGGTCGCACATCAACACTGGCGATGCCGTCCTGGCTGCCACCGCACTACGCCCTCCCGCTCCCCGCCCCGCCCCGCCCCGCCCCGCGCGGCGGCTCAGCATCACACGGAGCCATATCGCGCTAGAAGGTTAATTACATCCGAACGACGGAACGGAGTCTGAGACGAAGCGGCTGTTCCGTTCCGCTGCAGCGGTCCTGGCGACGACACACGAGCTGACGGGTCTGGACGCTCAGCCGGACTGACGACGACGAGCTGCTCGTCAGCAGGAGAGCGCGGTGCTGAGCGAGCAGCAAGCTAAACCCGGCAGGAGGCGAAGGGCGATTAGCGGCTGGTGCCTGCGGTCCGGTCCAGAGGGCCCGGGAGGGCCGCTCCTGCTGGGCCGCCTGCGGGCCCTGCTGCGGCACCACAGGCCTGCGGTCGTCCTGCGGTCGCTCTTGCGGTCGCCCCGCGCGCCCCCACGGCAACCACCCTCGACCTGTAGGGCTGCCTGTGTGCCGCCGTTACGAGCAGCGCTGCGCCTGCGACTGACAACCAGGTCGTCGTCCTAATGTTTGCGTTGCCATCCCCCCCTGTAGCTCCTGTAGCAGCAGGCCGCCTGCTGCCTGTCTACAGACAGCACGGTCTGTTGTAGGGCGAGGGCTACACGGGCCACTCCGAATAAAAGGGCGCAACACTGACCAGCTCAACGCCCCGCCACGCCCCGCGTCCCTTATCTGTGTGCTGGACTCTGCTCCCCCGGAGCGGGGCGGGGCGTTCCGGATATAGCGACGACAGATCGGACCCCTTCCGGTCAGCGAGCCGGGCCGGGGGCGGGGCGGGGCGGGGCGGGCCGAGTGACTCGCTGCTCCGCTCAGGAAGTCGGCCAGTATCCCGGAACAGGGGCGTCGGGGCGCGCCCGTGTGCGTGCGTGTGTGTGAAGGGAGGGGCGGGGCGGGGCGGGGCGGGATCAGAAGACGTATCTCTCTGTTAGCACAGAGTCAAATTGAGCGGCCGGTGGGGCGGGCGGTGCAGGCGACCGCGTGTGTCGAGGTCCTTGGCGACGACCACGAAGAGGAGGAGGAGGAGGAGGAGGAGGAGGAGTGGTCTTGCGGTGTGGCGCCTCGAGGCTGGCGCCGACATGACGCACGGTCCCCGATATGCTAATCGCCCCGCCGCGCCTCCGCTGCTGCAGGCGACAAGCCCTGGGCGCGCCCCGGTGCTGTTCTCGGGGCCTGCGGGCCTTCAGGTTCCGGGGGGGGGGGGGGGGGGGGGGGGGGGTTCGATCGGTTTAGGGCCGGTCTGGGTCGCGCCGCCACCGCCACCGCGGTGGGTCTGCAGTGCTTGTGAGTGGCTAGAGCTATACCGGAGGCGGGGGCGTTACCCGAAAAATATACTCACACGTGGATTGCTTGGGTCTTGAGTCATTTTGTAACGATGCAGCTGGCTTTTTGGTGGTGCTGTGTGGGGTGTGCCAGTTGCAACCCGGCCCTCTGTGTGTGTGTGTGCGCGCGTGTGTTTGCCCTTACGGGAATTTGGCAGGGTTGGGGCGGCGGGTGCGGCGGCCTCGCGGCAGGGAAATGCATAATTCAAAAGTGAGCGCCGGGTGGGGCGGCGCGGGGCGGGGCGGTCACCGGGCGAGATATCATGTTTAGGCGCTGCAGCGTGCAAACGGCACGCCGGCCGCCCCGCCCCGCCCCGCCCCGGTTGGAAAGGGTAACGTCAACACATCCCTCTGCTTTTACTTTTTCTTGAAAGAAAAATCCGGGGTGTGATTTGAGGGCTGTGAATGAGATACGCCTGGAGCATCTTTCACGCACGGCCTAATAACCCTCGTACTATTCCCAAGCAGTCGTTGCCCGGGGGCGTAACTCACACCTGAGACCAGCTGCGCCGCGCAGCGCAGCAGGGCCGCCCTAATGTTCTTTCAATGCTCTGCATTACGTCTAATACATGCCTCATTTTTTTTTCTCTGTCTCTTTCTGTTGCAGGTGAGTTTTGTTATTATAATGCCGGTCTGTCTGCCGTCGCGTCGGCTCGTGCTGCGGCCTGTGCCGCCCCGCCGCGGTATGCGGGTGGTTTGCTGCTTCTGTAGGTGAGTGAGTTGCATATCTCATCCCCACCCACCTCACAGCCCGGCCCGGCGCGCTTCTCACTCTCAAGTTCAAGTCCAAATAAGGCGGACGTGCTCCTCATTGTTTTATTTCTCTCTCGTATTTATGCGTCTCTCTTTCATCATATTCTCCAATCATAATATTTAATTGGACTCGGACTCGGGGCGGTCCTATTAGTAGTCCGACGTCGTCGCGGGCGTCTGTCTTACATGCGTGTCCGCGTCGGCGCCCCCCGCCCCCTTCCCGGTCTCTCTCTCTCTCTCTCTCTCTCTCTCTCTCTCTCTCTCTCTCTCTCTCTCTCTCTCTCTCTCTCTCTCTCTCTCTCTCTCTCTCTCTCCGGCGGCGGCAGTAGGCGTCAGACGAAGATGGAGAGTGTGCGAAGTTGTCCCGGCCGGGCCGCCGTGAGGCCCTTCGGCTCGCGTGAGCGGCGTTCATTTCGCGTGTGGTGGCGGGGCGGGGCGGGGCGGGGCAGGGCGGCAAGGGCCCAGGCGGAACGACTGCAAGCTTATCGGCACCGCTTATTGCTTATTCATTTTCCCGAGGGCGAAGGGCGGGGTGGGCGGGGGTGAACCTTTCCAGGGCCGGCGGTTTTGTGGTAAGCGCCGCCGGCCGAGCGATTTAGCACAGCAGAGGGAGCGCTGACTCGTGTTTTCACGGGTACTTTTGTGTCTGGTGCAACCTATATTTGTTACAAAAGAAAAATGGGTTGCCTTTTCGGACGATGTAGTTTTAACGCGCTTATATATGCTGCCGCTGCTGCTGGTTGCGTCAACCGCGCACGCCTCGGCGATAATTTAAGTGCGATCTAGCCGTAGGCTGCTACTTTACGACGGTGGAAGCCGTCTGCCCTGCTTCTCTCTCTCTCTCTCTCTCTCTCTCGCTCGCTCGCTTGCTCTCTCGCTCGCTCGCTCGCGGTGTCGAAGGACTCGGCACAGCTAATGACGAATTTCGTCTATTCGCGTCGCGTCCCGCTGACGGAGTTCTCATTACCGCTGGCGCGCTTTAAAGTGTGATTGGCGCGTCGATACCCCCCGCCCCGCGCGCCGCCCCGCGCGCCGTGCGTGCGAACTCCGCCGCGGGGCCAATACCCCCCGCCCCTCCACCCCTGCTGCCGCTGCTGCGGTCCTCCCCTGAGCGGGACCCACCCCTCCGAACAACCCCCGCGCGCGGCGATACTCCCCGCGCTGCCGCCGCTACCCCGCGCCACCACCACCACCCCTCGCTGCCGCCGCCACCCCCTGCGCGCGCAGTATCGCCGGCCGGTGGCCGGGGGTGCGCTCGCTGTGCAGCCGCCCCCCGCTAGAGGGCGCCACCCTCGCGCGCCCGGCCCGGCGTGACTCGCGCGCGTAGAGCGGGACCTTACACCTACCCGGTGCCCGGTGTGACGAGAGTCCGTGCTCTGGCCTGCGCTGTTTTCTGGCGTGTGTCATGTTTATTTTACACGGAAGAAACTATCTGAATTGAGCCTGCTGGTTATCTAGCTGCGGGAGCTCACGTATCGACTGGTATTCACTGGTAAATATACAAAAATTGTTGGGTGTGAGTTATTGTTTTCCGCGAGGTGAAGCTAGACTGGATTTTTATTCTGAAATCAGACTGGACGGCTGGCTGGTCGCACTCTCTGCTTCCATGCCTACACGCTCACAGTCTCCCACACTCGTACATGAACAAATACACACACACACACACACACACACAAGGCTTCATTCATTCTGTCTAGGGCAGGGGCCTTGTCTCTGTCAATCTGCAGAGCGTCGATTTTCATTAAATCCTCTCTGTCTCTCTCGCGCTGCTCTCACGCCCTCTCTCTCTCCCTTTCCCCCTCTCCGCGATCTTTTTTACTACTCCTCTTCTTTTTATTGTTTTCGCTACCGTCTCGCCTGTCACCGGGAATGTACCGCATGGTGCGGCCCCGTGTGCCCCCCCCCCCCACTTCACCTCCTCCCACTCCAGGACGGTGCGCCGCCTCTCACGTGAGAGAGTATCATGCAGTCCGTGGTGAGCTGAGCAGTGTCTCTGCGCGAAAGCTGCCGCCAAAAAAAATAAAAAAATAAGGTGTCATATTATTGGCATCGAGGATATAGCAATCAATTGAATAATGAAAATAAAAAGGGTTGGCGTTTCCGGAGGAAGCAGACGACGTGCCGGGTTTGCCCTCTGACCGTAGCGCCTCGTACGCACGCACGCACGCACGCACCGCCCCATTCACAACGAGGCGCGCGCGACAAATTTCATTCATAAGCGGCGCAAGGGCATCTCCAATTCATGCCTCGCAGACAATGGCGGTCAGAGAGCAAGCAGGGCAGCGTGGCGCGGCGTGGCGCGGGGCGGCGCCTTCCATTGACACTTTGTTTCCATGATGACCACGGGGGAGCGTGCCCCCCTCGCACCTCTCCCTAATCTAATCACACGTCTCTCGCGCTTCCTCCCTCTTATATCGAGTTTGTGAAGGAGTGGGCAAACAATGCCGTAATGACGACACAATCATCATCATTTTGTTTTTTTTTAGTATTTTCATCATCCCCACAGGCCGTAGGCACGGCGCACGGCCCATGTGATTTCCAGAAAATTGCTCTCGGTGCAGCGCGGTGATGACGACTGTTTTGTGCCTAGTCACACACCCCCCCGGGCCCCGGGCTGCGCCCGTGGATCATCGCCCGCGTCAAGTACTGTACTCAGTTAGGCCCCTTCTTGTTTGTCCGCCCGCTCCCGGGTCAGTTGGTCTAGTGAGATCACACAATAGGGAATGCAATGCGAAAGGGTGCCACTGCTCGCTAAATTTACATGACCTAACATATTTTTAAGATATGGCTCTAATCGAGCGAGAATATCCAACCTCGCCTAGAAGAGAGCGAGGGAATTTGCAGTATGATTCTCGCTCTCCTAAAGGGCGAGAATCCTCGCTCTGCTACTTACAGTGTTAACATTTTTAAATGCCAACATTAAGGATGACGAAGTTAGTCTTTTTTTTTGTGTTTGTAAATGCTGATGATTTTAACATGGAAATGACTGACTTAATGAAGAAAGGGTTGAGCGCTGGACGTGCAGTGCTCTGCGCGGCGCGCCTGCCCTCCGCAGCCCCGGCGCGTCGCGCCCATGCAAATCCGCGAGGAGGAAAGGATAAAAATAAGAAAGACTTTGTGATAAGTGTTAATCAGCTTCATTAGTTATCGGCGGACACACTGCTGCTATCTGCCGGGCTGGCCCTAAGCCCCTCCGGCTCCAATCCACCTCGCGCCCCGCCCCGCCCCGTGCAGCTCTGGGGCGCAATTCCCTCTTATCTGGGCAAGACTTCAGTATTCGCCCCTTTCAGAATATTCTTCTTCCTGGGGCGGGGCGGGCGGCAGGGGTGGACGGGGGTGGTAGGGACGGAGGGAGGATGGGGCAGGGATTAAAAAAAGGGAAAAGAAAAATAACTTCATAATTATTGTTAGTGAGGGGAAAGTGTTTTAGGTCGGAAACAAGACGCTGCTCCTCTCCCCTCCCCTCCCTGCCGCCCGGCCGGCCCCACCACCACCCCCGCGCGGAGGGCAGGAAACCCACCTCGCCGCGCGGGGGCGGCGGGGGAGCGGGGGCGGCGGGGGCGCGGGGGAGTAGTCGCGAAGAGTGCGTGTCCCACCCGTCCTTTACTTCTGCCCTGCCTGATCCTCCGTGACAAAATCTCTAATACAAAAATACAAGTACACCGCGTATACATCGATCTAGACAGTTCCAAATTTGCCGTATACTTTGTTTGTCCGAAGATATTATTTCCACGAAAAGCCAGGAGTGATAATTTCCTCTTCATCCAAATTTGCTTTGCCTTTTTTTGGCTTTTTTGGGTGTACGTAGGGCCCACTTAGTGCCAAGACGGGCCGCGGTGCATAGTTAACGCGGGCGCGCCTACCCTCCTCCTCCTCCTCCTCCTCCTCCTCCTCCTCCTCCTCCTGCTCCTGCTCCTCCTCCTCCTGCTCTTCCTCCTCATCCTCTAAACTCATTCTTTTCCACCCCGCCTTTTTTTTCTTTTTTCATCCGGGCTCGGTAATGGCTGCAGCTGATTAGAGAGTTGCTGGGGATGAAGCCCAGGGCGAGGAGGGCCGGACGGCGCAGGGGAGGGCGCCAAGACGCCGAGGAGGAGGAGGACGCCGCGCTGCTGTCAGACGCAGGGGGCTGCCCGCCCGGCCCGGCCCGGCAGGCGTCGCGACGCCGATGCTTTCAAATTGAAGCGACCGGCGCGGCGCATGGCGGTGCATGGCTGCAATAGCCGCGTAATGCGCTTTTATCTCGCGGCGTGGCGCGGCGTCGCGACGCCCTTTAGGCTCGCAGCGCGCCGCGCGGACTAATCGTGCGACGCAAGTCGTCGTCGCGAGGCGCGTGGTGGGGTGCGGCCGGGCCGCGGGCCGGGCTGGGCTGCCTCGCAGACTGAAAAATATTCCTGCGTGGAGAAAGAAAATACAAGCGGTCGCTCTTATCTAAACTCACTCCGATCCGTGCGGCGCGGCGCCTCCCAAGGAAACGCACAACAGAGATCCATCATAACTTATTACTATTAGCATGACAATATTTTTCTGAACACTACATGAAATATTTTGCCGAATGTGCCTGTTTTCCTCTGTTGCCAATCCCACACCCGCTGAATGCGGCTACATTAATTTGCAAATTTCGTAAAAAGTCGCGGTAAAGGGTTATCGACGAGGTCGGTAGACACCAAAGTTTACCCTGCCATTATCGGAGTTGGCCAGGCCGGCTTGCATTTGCTCTGCCCTCTGGCCGGCCGGCTCGCTGTGTGGTCGCGATGCAGTGCCCCCCCCCCCCCCCCCCCCCTCGACATACGCCATGCCGTTTGTCGCTCCATTCGTCACTGCCTGATATGGCAGCCCAGCCGGGGCTGGTCCAGCCCCAGCAGGCTAGCAGGCTGCAGGGCAGGGCTTGCACGCTCCGCCACGCTCCGCCACGCCGCGCCAACCACATCGGAGGTCCATTTCATGCTCTCCCAATCATCATAAGCCTCCGGTAGAGAACCTCGTAGGTACACATCGGCCGATAGCAGCTTAATCCTTTAAAAAAAAATGAGAGAGAGATCTCTCTCATCTCGAGATGAGGCGTCAACGTGCCTATGACAAACACTTCTTTATTTTTTTAATCATTTTAAAACGCGTCTCCAAAGAGTAAATGGCACCGCTTTTTAAATCGATGCTGGGTATGACGAGTTTGTCATTAGCAGATTCGAGCGGAGGCGCGGTGGTGGGCTTACGGCTAGTGGCCCGTGTCTGCCCGCCCCGCCCCGCCCCGCCCCGCCGCACCCCGCCGCGCCACCCCCAGCCCGTCATGTAATCCAAGGCTTACCCGCGGCACTCGGCACCGTAAATGCATTAGGGGATGTGTCTGAAGAGAGGCTGAGGCGGAGCGGGGCGGTAAAAAAGATAAAAAAGGAGACTTTTATATTTCTGTAAGTTGTTCTCAATTCAATAGGGTTAAGTCCTGTAGTACCTGTATAACCCGTTTGGTGTTAAAAAAAAGAAAAAAAAACATTTAAAAAAAAAATTGGTGGTAGGCAATGGACATTGCAAATTTGATTACGGTTTATCAGCTTATCTCAAATCCTATCCTTTGAGTTAAAGTTGCCTGTGACCTGACAAACGCTTTAGTGGCTCCGGAGGTGTGATGCCGCGTGGTTAGCGCACTATATGGGGGAGGGAGGGACGGGACGGGACGGGGGTGCGGGACAGATGATACCCTCGGCCAACGAGAAGGGGAGGACGCGTCGCGGCCCGCGGGCGACAGAGAGAGAGAGAGAGAGAGAGAGAGAGAGAGAGAGAGAGAGAGAGAGATTGCAAAGCGCCACCGGGGGAGGGAAAAAAGCGCGTGCATTTTTTGTATCGATTGGATGCGGCGCGCCGTGTGCTGCCCTCTGGCGGGGCGCGGTGGCGCCGCAGAGCAGGCCGGGCCGGGCCGGGGAGGGTTGCGCGCGGACCACCGAGCCGGGCCGGGCCGCGCCGCGACTGATGGCTTTTTACCGCCGGCATTTTATTTTCTTTATTTACCATTTAGTTTCCATTTTCCCGGGGCTTTCATTTGCACTATTCTCTCTTTTTTTACCGAGCGCGCATCGCGACATGGCGGCCGTGTCAGCCTCTGTGCACGGCGCTGCGGCCGAGGCCGGTCGGTCGGTCGGTCAGAGGCCGCACCATACACTGTGCGCGGTGGAGGCACGTGAAGGAGGAGCTGATCTTGATCTTGGCCCTGGTGGAGGGGTGGCGGGGGCCCTAAGCGCGCGCGGCCGGTGGGGCCCTGCCGGGCCCTGACCTGCCCCGCGGGGCACAGCGCGCGCCCGTGGAGCAGAGGCCTCAGGAGGCGCCTCGGCACCACCCCCTCCCACTCTCTTAGCTCCCCTGGCCCGGCTCGGGGCGCCCAGCCCAGGAGGCATTTCCCAAACGCTGAGCTTTGGTGTACAAATGTCGTGAATTTTTGTTAATTTTGTTTTTGCAATTTTTGCTTTGGTTTTCCTAAAATTTTCTGATTTGTTCTGAATGGTTATTAACTTTCCTGAATTTTCCGATTTTTCGACATTACCAAGTGTACAAAAATGTCAAAGTTGTTTCGCGCTCGCATTTCCCCCCGCGTGTCCTGACTCCTGACGGCGAGCTGTTGAAGCTGATACTCCTCCCCAGCCATGGCGTTGTACACCGTCCTCCTCCTCTTCGTGTCGGCGGCGGCGGCGGTAGCGGCAGGTCGCTGCGCTCGCCGTGATGTGGGCGCCCCGGCCGCTCCGCGCCGCGCACGAAACCTGAACCGCCGGCCGCTCTAAGCCGCCAGTTTAATTTGGTGTCGTCCGGAGAGGCGCGGTGGTCCTCTCCGGCCCCCGCGGGGGTGGTGGCTGGACCGCACGCCCCCGCCCCACCCCACCCCACCCCGCCCCACCCCGCCCCGTCAGGCCGAGCGCGTGGGTCATCTAGAGAGGTTAAGGGTGCGGCGCTAAGGTGGGCCTTTGAGTGATCACGGCGTGCGGCACCCGCCCCGCCCCGCCCCGCCCCACCCCGCCCCGCCTCGCTACTCGGCCTACCGCCACAGCCAGCTCCGCCACCCCGCCCACCACCCCCTCGCTGCCCCCGGCCCTCCCCCGCCGCACCCCCGCCCCGCGCTGGTCCGTACGTATGGATTTTTTTCGCCAGCAGATGACTTCCCCTTCCCCTCTCACTTCCGCCTCCCTCTCCGCCCGCTCTCCGCTCTTTTTTCCTTTTTTATTCTTCCCCTCCGCTCCCACCCCCGCCCGCTCGCGCTCACTCGCTCCCCCGCCCCCGGGCCGTGCTATCTCTTTCCTCTCTCTCGCGCTGCGCCGCTGCGCCGCCGCGCCCGGGCCGCCCCAGGGCCGCCCCAGCATCGCGCCCAATGTGTTTAGCGGGACCACTTCTCGTCATTTCGTTCATTTGGCAGCGGTGCAGGCTGCATGTTGCCGGACTCTGCATCGAGTGTGTAGTTCCGAGTCGACAATATCCCCGCAACCCCCTCTCTCTCTGTCCCTCTCTCCCTCTCTCTCCCTCTCTCTCCCTCCCTCCCTCGCCGTGTCCTGCGGGTCCTGCGATGCGGGGCGGGCGGCGGTATGCCCCTCTCACTTAAGTTCCTCCCTCCATCTCTGTCGGTCCAACACCGCAACCCTTTTGCCCTGGCCTTTTTCACTTGGCCCCTCTCCTGGTCTTCCCCCTCTCTTTTTTTTTATTTCTTTCTTTCTCTCGCGCCGCTCCGCCTCTCTAATGAGGTTCATAGGAGACGAAAATTGGCGGCTCCATAGAGACAAGGGTGGCGGGGGTGGGGGCGTGGCGGGGGCGGGGCGGGGGCGGGGGCGGCACATGAAAGAACTACGCTAGCCCAGCACTACGGCCCAACGGGGCGTGGACCGCCCGGAGCAGGCGGCCCGTCCCCAATATAGAGGGGCGTAAGCATACATGCGGAATTCATCAGCCTTTTGTTGTGCCAAAGTTTGCAGCGGGGTCGCCCGCCGCCCGGGCGCCTAAAAATATTTGGAAAAAAGCACGCGGGCGTAGTTGCAGCTGGTTTTTATTTTCCCGTTGACGTTACGGGCCTGGAAATGAACTATAAATAATAATGACTTGTATTTGTTCTGAAATTCATTGGGTGTCATTTTACTTGAAGGATGCAAGGTTGTGGTGATTGGGGCGCTGCGTGGCGGGCTGCCCGCCTGGCCGGGCGCGCTCCAGCCAGCCCCAGGAAGCTTCCTGCTTGTGCCATAGCCGCTGCTCGCTCGCTCTCTGTTCTGTTTTCCTTTCATTTTCGGGAAAGGGAAAGAAAACATGGCCCGATTTTCTCAGCAACCTTTCTTATTCTATCTTCTTATTATTCTTCGCTTCTTGCGCCTCTCATCCGCGCGGCTTTTTCTCCGTTTCTCTGTGTTCTGCTTTTCCCCCCGGACCGCAAGATATAACTGTAGGTTTTGGCGGCGCGAAATAATAAAATTTTCTCCAGGTGCGTGAAGAAGATGTCATTTTTGACACGCCTCTCCCTGGCCTCCCCCCGCCTTGCGCCACGCTCCATTTTGTGATGTCCCGCCCTTCCCGCACCCCCCCCCCCCCCACCGCGCCCACGGCTATTTCAAGTGCAAATAGCTCCACTATCGCGGACAGGCTCCGCCCACTAGTTTGCAAATATGCCGGCCCCCATCATAGTGTAGTGGGCGGTGGTGGCGCGGCGTGGCGCCCGGCTAGTTATTCGCTAGGCAGGCCTAGGCCCCGGCCGCCAATCGCCGCGCCGCTAGAGGCTCGACTACACTGCTAGGCGCTGGCCCGGTTACGCCCCTTAATAACGCAACGAATGTTCGTCCCCGCCGTTTCTGTTTCTGTCCTTTTTGCGGTACAACATTCGGGCCGTACAACATCATCATCTTTATTTCCGAGAATGTCTTTTAGCAATCCTTTCCCCCGAAAAATATATTATGGTGCAACTTTGTTTTTGACCCGCGCGATGACCTGTCATCGTCATATGCGGGGTAGGCCGCACTATAGACACAGCAGAGTACGCGGGCTGCGCTGCGAAAGAACGGAGGAATTGCAGATAACAGGAGAGAGAGAGAGAGAGAGAGAGAGAGAGAGAGAGAGAGAGAGAGAGAGAGAGAGAGAGATTGGGGCGGATTGAATCGGCTGGTCCATAGCGCGGTCGTGCAGCTGGCCGACCCCCTCCTCCTCCGCGCAAAGCCAATGCATCACGATACGACATATTTATTTCGATGTATAAACAAATTAATTGCACTTTGATGCAGCCCGGCCCGGGCCTGGCCGCCATCGCCATGACGTGAATGAGATTTCCCCCCGCGGCGGAATGCAGGCGCCGCCCCGCCTCGCCCCCCTGCCCCACCCCGCCCCGCCCCGCCCCGCCGCTGCAGTTCCGCCGCGTATTTATCGGCCTGACCGATTACTCGCCATATGCACATATGCGCGCGCAAATAACTTTCCCCCTTTGCTTCTGGTATAATCGAACCATCAGACAGACTCGTCATTATTTTATTTTCCCCAGATTCTTGCGAATTATCCTTTTAGAATTGTCGTGTTGTTGCCCGTGGTTTGAGTTTTTTAATTTATTTTTATTTTTTGTTACGTTTTGTTATGGCTGGTGTCCTCTGTCGTATTCTTTAACGTGAGGCGCCGCCGGGCCGGGCCGGGCCGGGCGTGCTGCTGAGCCACTCATCACTTATTCAGGACTGGGCCCGGCGGGGCGGGGCGGGGCGGGGCGGGGCGGGGCGGGGCGGGGCGGGGCGGCGGGAGAGAGGGACCTCCAAACTTTGGGAGCGGGGCGGCGGGACAGCAGGCAGGGCCAGGCCAGGCCGGGCCAGCCCAGGGCCGGGGGCAAAATTAGCTGTCTTTGGCGCGTCCGCACTCGGGTTAATGTTTGATGAGGGGGAGGGGAGGGGGGCGAGGGGCGATGTGTCGCGCCGACACCCCCGCCCCGCCCTGCCCCGCAGTTACGCCCCTACTTCCTTGCCCGTTCTCGCATATGCTCGCCTCTTTTTCGTTCCGCGCCAGCTGGCGCGCGCGCGCGACTTACTGCAGGGCCACCGGCGTATCAGGCTGGACTAGGCAGCGAAAAAAAAAACTTGTATTGCCGTTGGCTTAAGCCTTGCTTCCTCTCGAGAGGAGTGAGCGAAACATTGCTTTACGCCCGTGGATGAAGAAAGAAATGACATTTCGTCGTTGTACGTAAATGCCGTCGACGCGCAATTTTTACCCTCATGTGCGAATAACTCGCCCCTTGCAGCAGCAGCAGCAGCGCTATGCGGCGTGGCGGGGCGACCCCCTCCCCCTCCCCCCTGCCGCTTCTGCTGCCCGTTCCAGCCGAATGGCCTGTAATTCTTTTTTAAAGCTATCGATTATGCTGCTGCCAATGCCGGTGCAGGCCGCGCTGGCCCCCGCCCCGCCCCGTGTGTTTGGGAGGACCGGAGGGGAGGCTAGGCTGCCGCTGCAACTCGACTGCACGCCCGGCCTCGGGGATGCAGCTCTGCAGGGGCTGCTGATGGTGACGATGATGACGGTGCCGTTGATGATGCTGGTGACGGTGACGCGGCCTCCTCTGGACCCCACGCCCCACCCCGCCCCGCCCCGCCCCGCCCCGCCCCGCCCGCCGCGGTGTCCGTTTCCGCGTATGCTGCCGCTGCCGCCGCTGCTAATAACCCTTTCTCAGCTCGGGCCGGGGGCCGCCCCCTGGTTCTGATCCGGTGGGCGTGGTGGGAAGGAGACGACAGACTAGTCCGGGCGGGGCGGGGCGGGGCGGGGCGGGGTGACGTGGAGCCAAGAGCTACCTGCTTATTAGTGTGTCATCTGCCGTGGGCCCGGCCCGGCCCCGGCCCGGCCGCCGCGGTCCCCGCTGAGGCACTAATGTCCCTGCTGGCGCGCCGCGTCCTGAGGACCAAGGCGACGCGTCGGCGAGGAGCTAGCGCGGGCACCAGTGCCGCCGGAAAAGTAGGCAATAAGGCGCCCAAATATGCGCCTGCCTACCGGGCCACATGTACACACATGTGCTAGGGTGCTGCCTAGTAGGCAGGCGCAGATGCAGCCCGCTTTACTCTACTGTGTTTGGGCGACTTATTGCCTACTTTTCTAGTAGGCAACACTGGCGGACACAGCGCACCAGCACATTGTCGCGCGCCTGGCGTTAGGCGCGGGGCGGCCGCGGGGACCGTTAGGTTAGGCCCCTCCCGGAGCAGCGGCGCCGCGGCGCTAGGTCGCGTCGCGATGCGCTTTTCGGGTCTTGTATTTTCGCGGGGCGGGGTGGGGTGGGGTTGCGGGCAGGCGCTGCCGCGCCGTACTGCCACCAGGGGGCCGCCGGGCCCGGGGTGTGAAAAGTGGGCGGGCCTGCAAACAAGATGATGAGCCCCCATCCCTCATCTCTCTCTCTCTCTCTCTCTCTCTCTCTCTCTCTCTCTCTCTCCCTCTCTCTCTCTCTCTCTCTCTCTCTCTCTCTCTCTCTCTCTCTCTCTCTCTCTCGCGCGCGCGTACATGTTCGCGTACTCACTCATCATCTACGCGCCGGAAAAGGGGTTGATGCGACGGAGCACAAAGAGTCTTGTGAGAAAGGAAAAAAAAATGTCAGCAGTGGTGGGTACGCACTGCGCGTAGGGTAAGGGGCACAAAGCGACTGACAAAGAGCACCCCGCGCGGGCAGGACGCGGCAGCACGAGGGAGTGAGAAGAAAAAAAAATGATAACTGCAAAATAATAAGATTGGCCGCATCGCGCGCGGGGCCATCTCACACGGCGTCGTCGCCGATGCGGTCGTCTGACTCTCTCTCTCTCTCTCTCTCTCTCTCTCTCTCTCTCTCTCTCTCTCTCTCTCTCTCTCTCTCTCTCTCTCTGCGAAAGGGTGCAGCAGGAGAGGGATGGAGAGACGCAGTTTGGCACCAGGTAGAGTATGTTTGTTGTTCTTTTGTTGCGCGCGCCAAACCGCCGGCGATGCGCGGCTTCCTTGTCTCCGCTTCCGCCCCCCTCGTTGCCAAAACAATACATCATAGGGAATTGGCCGTGTGTCAGCGAAGAGAGAGAGAGAGAGAGAGAGAGAGAGAGAGAGAGAGAGAGAGAGAGAGAATGCATCATGGAAGCAAGCAGCTGTAAAACTTCCGCCGGCGGCCTGCATCGTTTGATAACCCTTCCCCTCCCCTCCCCCGGGGGTCCCCACCAGCCCTCGGCCACCTTGCGCCCCGTGTCGGCGGGGGCGAAAGTGAATGAGTGGGATGAAATCAGGACCTGATGTGGCCCCGGGGGGCGGGGTGCGGAGGACCTACCTACACCCCTGCCTGCCGTCTGCCATATGTGCTCTGCGGTTGCTCGGTATCTTGGCTCATCCTCTCTCTCTCATTTCTATTCTCCTTTTTTTTTTCTCTCGCGCCTCTCCCGCCCTCACTCTCCCTCTCGCTCTCCGGGGGATCCTGTGGCCGCGCCAGCCCGGCCGTGGCATGTCGATGTCTTGGCCCTCCTTATCCGTCACACCATCAGTTTTTTCGTTCTAATGTTCCTGTTTTTTTTTCTTAATTTTTTTTTTTTTGGAAGGGGGTTGGAGGGGGACATGTAATCTTTATGAAATAGAAAGTTGATCTCGCATGTGCGTGAGGAGTAGCAACAGGCGGCCGTTCATATGTACTACACGACCTACACCGTCGTGCTGCGGAGCCGAGGCGAATCACGCGCCCGCCCGCCATCCTGTCCTCCTCCCTGGACAAGAAGAGGAAGAAGAAGAGCATGAAGAGGATGGAGAAGATGAAGAGCATGTAGAAGATGAAGAAGACTGAGTGAGCGGCAGGACAGGAGGACGGACGTGAAGAGTGAAGGGAGACTGGCCGACGAACGGCGGAGGGGAAAGGGGAGCAGACACATAAAATTTAATGTATAGGAAGCCATTACAGGCGCTGCATTCTGCAGGCGAGCCGAGATGCACCGCCACCACCAGGATCGCGCTGGGGCCAGGCCAGCCAGGCCCGTGCTACTGACGCTGTACGGCGCGGCGCGGCGGGCCGGAGATGCCTCGGGATACGCGACCGACTCGGGAGTCAATGGTGTGCGCGTCCATTGAAGAAGCCACAGTACTAGACAAGACTAACGCATTTTTTTTTTTTTTTTGTCACTATCCGTATTTTGTATATATCTTGCCGCATCCAATAATGCTTTGGCCGCGGAAATTTTAATAGACGTGTTTGAGATTAAATTAAATGGATATCTGAGCAGAAGTGTGCCAGGATGTCGTGCTGGCTGGCTAGTGGTCAGCCCTCTTTGGCCGGTGACGCGTATGGGGGGGCGACTCGCCGGCTCCCGGCGCGGCGCGGAGGCGAGCGCCTGCGAATGGCGCTATAGGCAACCCCCTCGTCTCGCGCGCAGCGGAGTGCGGGCGGAGCGGCGCTGGCGCTGGGGAAGACGTTGGCGTCGCCGCCTTCGTTAGCGGGTAGGGGCGCCGGCCGGCGCGGCGCCGCGACGCCGGTCGGTGCGGTGCAGCTCGTCATTAGGAGGCTCCTCTCCTCAACAGGTGGCGCCCACCGCGCGGGACGCCTGTCCCCCGCCGGGCAGGGCAGGGCAGGGCAGGGCCTGGTGGTGACAGTTGACCTCGGCCTGTGCCTGCGTCCTGCCGGCCGCTTCCCATCACGCCGCTGTACGCGCTTCTCTGTCTCTCTGCTTTTTAGGCCCCCGGTATTTTTTTTTTTGTAGTAGTTGTAGGCCCTCTTGAGCTGGGCAGCTGCAGCTGGTCCCGCCTCCCCGCCACGGACTAGTAGGGCAGGCCTGGCCAGGCTCTGGCAGGGCGCTGCTTGCTTGGCGCTGCTGCTACCATTGTAGTTGTGAGGACGTTGTCGGGCGGCGCAAGAAAAATACGGAAGGAAAGCACACAGACACTCGCAAGCAGCATGACCGGTATAAAGAAAATAAGGATGAAATGTGTGTTTTCGCAAACTCTCTCCCTCTCCCTTTGCTTTCTCTCCCCCCGCCCACTCCCCCCCCCCCTCTAACTCTCTCTCTCTCTCTCTCACACCCACCCCCTCGGCCCCTCTTCAGCTTGCGCCCTTTTCTTCGCCTTTTCTCCCTCCGTCGCGCGGGCGCGCACGTTGTTTTCTTTTATCGTTTATTTATTTTTTCTATCAAAAAGTTTTTCTTTATGGCCGTAAAGAAACAAAATAACACATCGGGCGGAGAGGAAAAGCAGGGGCTGCAGAGGAGGAGGAGGAGGAGGAGGAGGAGGAGGAGGATGGTACGAGAAAGAAAAGCTGGAAAGGGGGATGGAAAAACAACAATCTGGTCGCGCGCTTGCGTGTGTGGGGGGCGGGGGGGTTTATTTCGAGATCAATGTAACATTGCATTAGATGTCCGAGCTGCGCCCCTCTCCCTGTATTCCTCCTCCTTCTCCTTCCCCTCCTCGGCCCATTCTTCCTGCTACTTCCTCCTCTTTGGCGTCCTTGTTCTTCCCCCCTCAGCCCCACCCCGGTGCGCCCCCCACCCCCTTGCTCTCCGGGGCGCCACGACCGTGCGCTCTCCCCCCGGCTAGCTCCCTTTCTTTTTCCCTCCTTTCGCCACCCCTTCCATGGCGTCGGCCGTCTGCTCCCCCCACCACCCCTCCGCCGCCCTTTCCTCGACGTTCGCCTCCCCTCCCCCTCCCCGCGCTCCGCTTCCCCTTCACCAGACATCCAAGTCTGTATATATACCTTTATATACCCCCTTCCGACTCCCCTCCCCCTGGGGCGCCCGCCCCGGCCCGCCGCGCGCTCTCTCCGCTGCACTACACACGCGTACAGCGCCCCTCTCTCTCCCTCTCTCGCTCTCCCTCTCCCCGTCCACACTCGCGCGCCGCCGCCGCCTGGAATCGGCTTTCTCTCTCCCTTTCTGTTTCTCTATCTTCTCTCCACCTCTTTTATTCCATTTTTTATTTCTCTCTCTCTTTTTTTTTTCTGTGTGGACGTATTTTTTTTTCTTGGCGGTGCTGGCTGCAGCGTACTGGGGGCCGATGTCTTAGTTCGCGTCGAGCTGGGCGGGAGGGCGGGGCGCAGGGCGGACGCGCGGCTCGCGGAAAAGAGAGTCGGTGGGAGTCGACGGCGAGGAGGACAAGGAGGAGGAAGTCGTGCACGCGGAGCGCGTCGACGGGGCGTCGCCGTCGTCGTCGTCACCCTGCGCACCGCGTCGGGCCCGCGCCGTGACGGTTCCGCGCGACAGCCACGCCGCCGTCACATTGTCACACACACTCGCGCGCGCGTGCGTGTGACGCTTGGCACCCCGTCACCCGCCCCCTCCCCGCGGCGGGGTTGTTGTGATCACGTGGTCGGCCGGCCGTCACACCGTACGCGACTAGGAGGGGCGGCGGCGCCGACGAGGATTATTACGCGCGACCTGACCTTCCCCACGCGCCGCAGTGGGGCCTTCCCCGCCCCGCCCCGCCACGCCCCGCGGCCGGGCCGCCCCCGCGCGGGTACCGCCTAATTACCCCCGCCGCGCCCCCGCACCAGCTGGGGGTAGTGCCCCGCCCCGGCCCGCCGCACCACGCCACGCCACCACCTGACCGCAGCAGCGGCGGCGGCGCCCGGCCCGGGGGTCCCCCTACGACGCCCGCGGGGGCCTGAAACGATTTTTTCACGGTATCGCGCGTGGGCCGCTATGGCGCGCCGTGCCCTGGGGCCGCGGCAGTCGTAGGTTCGATCGCGAGGGCGGCGGAGGGCCCGCCGCGGAGGGAAGGAGCCAAGGCGCCGCTCGAGGAGGGAGGGCGGCGGGCGGGCGCGCGGGGCCCAAGGAGCGCCGCGGAGAGGTTATGGGCGGCCGGCGCGCCGCCAGCAGCGAGGTTATGTCCGGGCCTCGGGCCTGAGCTCGCCTGAGCTGACGGAGGACCCGCATGTCGGAGAGCGGCGCGGCGCGCGGCGGCCCCCGCAGCGACCGCAGCGCCGACCGCGGCAGCGACTCGGACTACGAGGACGACGAGGAGCGGGGCCGGGGCCGGCCGGGGGGCGCCGCCGCCGCCGCCACTCCGCCGCGCAGGGATGACGTCGTGGACGACGAGGATGACGCCGAGGACGAGGACGACGATGAGGAGGAGGACGACGTGCCCGCCGCGCCCGAGGTGCACATCCACGAGGACGAGGACGACGGCAAGCTGCGCCGGCACGTGGCGTCGTCGCCCGCGCCGTCACCCGACGAAGCGTCGTCCTCGTCGGCGTCGTCCGCCGGCCGCGGCGGCGCCGCCAACAACAACAACAACAACAAGCAGTTCCTGCTGCCCGCCGAGGTGTACAAGCACCTGCTGACCAACGCGGTGCTCGGCCGCACCGAGAAGCTCGGCACCTTCTCGCCGTCCGACAACCACCACCACCACGACGACGACGACGAGGACGACGACGAGGATGACGAGCTGCCCGCTGCGGCGCCGGCCTTCCCCGGGGTAGGCCGGGCGCTGCACAGCCCCGCGTCGCCGCCCGAGGAGGTAGGCACTGCGGCCGACACGCGCGCGCGCACGCCTTTTGTGTTGTCGGAGAAAAGGCGCTTGTGTAGCGATCGCAATCGTCATCATAACAGCCGGGCCGGCGCGGTCGCCGCTGCGGCCGGAGACTTTGTGCAGAAATAAAAGGACGACGTCGACGTCGGCTCACTAGTGGCGCGGCGCGGCGCGCGCGGAGCGGGTCTAGTCGGGGACGGGACGGTCGCTAATTGTTCCGAGCCACAATGCATCTGGAGCGGAGCGGGCCTGACGAACACTACTCAACCCTTTTTCGCCAATCTCTCCGCCCGCCCCGCCCCTCCCCGGGCCAGGGGGTCCCCTGCCCTGCCGTGCCCTGCCCCGCCCCGCCCTGCAGCCAGGTAGCCAGGCCACCGCTAGGTCTCCATTAGCAGAAATCACCTCGGCGATGACAAGGCTCTGAGCCGCAGGCCCTGGCTGGGGGTGGGGGTGGCTGCGCTGAGGGGGCGGTGCCGGGGGGCCGGCGGGGGGGGGGGGGGGGAGGTAGTCGTGAAAAAAAGGGAGAGGGAAGCGGTCGGGATTGGGAGAGAGAGAGCGCCGCCTGGAGGGCGCGCGCGAGAGAGAGATACAATACAACTTTATTGATTCGCAGAGAGAGAAGGGCGATAGTGGCCGCGTCCGCAGTCGTTCTCTTCCCGCCCCCCGTCTCTCTCTCTCCTACCTCTCCCCCTCCCCCACCCCCTCTCGCTCTCTCTCTCCCGACTTATTTTTTTCCCCTCCAGTGCGCCGTCTATTTTTCCCCGTCCACTGTTCCCTCTCTCTGCCTCTCTTCCCCTTCTCTCTGCATTCTCATCCTCTTGTGTCTCTCTTCCTTGGCCCCCCTCCGCACCACACCATTATAGGGCGTAAAGGATTTATACTTTTCTTGCGGCAGTTTGGCGCGGTTTCCGCAAGGGCAGCAACCCCCTCGCGGATAGAGGCAAAAACACTGCCCTCTTTTTCAAGCCCTGCCCCGACCCGCGCCCTCTCTGCATGTTTTGATTTTGACCTCTCCTTCGCATCTATTAAATTTTTCTATTTTGTAAATCAGGACATTCAATACAATACGCGGCGTGCGCACATTGCGGAACTCGAAACTACTGCTGTGGTCTGATCGGGGGAGAGCGTCGTGGGCTCCCCTGCTTCTTTTTCAAAATGCTGATTGGTTATTTGACCTTTGTTATTTAAAGCAGTGGGAGTGTCGGGCGAGTGGGCCTGTCCGGGGGTGCGCTAGAGCTAGGGCGAGTCGCGAGGGGAGAGAGAGAGAGGAGGTCTATGGAAGCGTAGCCACACATGCACAGGCCAACTAGACCAGGGCAGGGCAGGGCAGGGCTGGCCGGTCAAAGGGGTTTGTTGGAGAGCAAATTGTATCCACTTATTGACAGGTTATCAATGGCCGGCGATCGATCTGTAATTAGCTTATAAAAGCCTGGCCCGGCCCGGCCCGGTCCCCCTGTGGCGCGGCGGCCACGGCACGCCCCTCCCCGCCCCTTTGTGCTGTTCACTTGTGTGTGTCCGGCCGTGTACACGTGTGTGTGTGTGTGGCGTCTGACTCCGACACCCCTCATAGAAGTAGATACAGTGTCTACGTTTACAGTTGTTTTTTATATGCTTAGAAAGAGTCCCACCAGATCTGCTACTGTGCAAATGCTATACTCCTAGAACTCCTTGTTTCCGTCTCTCTCCGAGCGGGGACGGGTTCAATGAAACGAGAGTGGGTCCAAGGGAAGGAGGCTATGACGCGGCATAGGCCGGACGAAAATCGCCATGAAATGGAAGTTCCTCGCCTCTCTCTCTCTCTCTCTCTCTCTCTCTCTCTCTCTCTCTCTCTCTCTCTCTCTCTCTCTCTCTCTCTCTCTCATTCAGAGAATCAGGCGAACCGAACCGGAGCATCGGTGGCGGCACTAGCACCTGTACTTTTTTTCCCCCCTCCGCCCCGCGCGTCTTCTGCCGTGGACATGGTCGTCGCCCTGCTGTGTCATGGGGGCGCCCAGCGCTACGCCGCGCCACGCTGCCGCGCCTCCAAATTTTCCAATTGATCGAGCAAGGGGGCGGCGAGGAATATATATAGCTTATTGCACCGGCTGACCTGGCGGCGCTGCTGCTCAACAATTAGCCGCGGCAAGTAGAGCCTTTCAAATATTTTTTTTTCCACGAAAATCAAACCCGTGGTTTTGAGGGTAGCTCAGAGCTGCACTGTTTTACAATTGATCCCTTTCCCGGTCCCATACCCTTTCTGCTAAATGTTTAATCATCCGAACCTTTCCCAGAAAAAGACCTTTTTTTCCGCTTTTATAATAAGAACGTTTTCTCCTGCGAGGGAAGGGTCACGTGCCTTGCGACATTTTTCCTAAACATCGCTGATAAACGACAATGTGTTTTAATGAACATTTTACATGATTTTAAAAAAATTGTATTGACTTTATGAAATGTTTTTTTATGAAGCTGGAACGTTTCAGTCTCCGTCTTCCCCGTGGCGCAAGCTGACTGACCACTGACGCCCCCTTCCCCTGTTGCACCTGTTGCAGAAGGCGTTCGTGTGGTCGCAGGCGGATGGCGGGCAGCAGGCGCCGGGGGCGCACCCGGGGCCCCCAAAGGGCGGCGGTGGCGGCGGCCCCAACGGCCAGGGCCTGGTGCACTGGATGTCCGTCATGGCCGAGCACATGAACTCGGCCGGCGGCAGCGACGGCGTGCACTACATGTGGAATGGCGCCGTCGAGGTGAGTGCAAGTTTGGATTTTTTCGTGGGGACTCGCATTCAAAAAAAAGATGAGGTGTTCAAAATTGCATCATTGCATAACTTTTTATTCAGTTCAGTGGCCATTTTTTATAAAATGAAATAAGAAGCACATTTTTGTTAGATTTCTATGGGAAAATGTATCTCACGCTCTAGGCATCGTTAATGTGTCAAGGTTATACCGGGTCTGAATTGGGTCATTTTTGACGGCAAAGTGAAGTCATCGGTATCGATATGACATCACCACTGCTTTGGGGTCAGACAGCTGATGAACCCTCTGCGGGCGCGGCCAAATACTTGTACAGCCGCTACACGTCTTATCATATCGTCTCACATTTATATGTTTTCCTCCGCGCGGCAGACCTCTTCCTATAGATAAGCGGAGATGCGATACGGCCCTCTGCCTCCCTATGGAGCGGGTCATCGAACTCTTCTTAAGTAACCCTCCCCCTCCCCTCCCCGGCTCCTTCACCTTCCACTGCTTTGTCCGTCAAAAAACCGCCGCCGCTGCAAACCGAAAAATAGTTGAATTTTTTTGTGGTCATCCTCCCTGCAGTGTGTTACGCAACACACCCTTAGTCCCTCCAGGCCGGCGGTGCACTTGTCACTACCGGGTATAAAGACACCCCTTTTTATGGTGGTTCCTTTTTTCTCTGCGTGGCGCGGCGCACGCGAGGCGGGATCTGCCCGAGGGTTTTATGGGTTTTCTTGGGGCAGGTCAACGCCCCCGACGGTGGGCGGGGGCCCCCACCCCACCCCTCGGAAGGGTTGCCCCCTTAGGGGTCGACGCACTTTAGCCTCTTTATTATGAGATTTTTTTTTCCCTTCAATCGGCACGATTCAAAGACGTTGCCGAGGGAATATCGGGAATGCGTGGGCAGCATCCGGGTTGCTTCCCTTTCGCTATTTTTTTTTTTTAGAGCGTTGCGTCATCCTCGCGTTATTTTGATTCCAATGTCGCGTTTCAGGCTGTTCGTACTTCTCCGATAGAGTAGGTGCTTACAGAACTGGTGCGTGGGAGGCGGGCGGCGGGGTAAGGGTTCCGCGCGGTTTTATTGCTGGCACAAAACATTCCGAAAGGTACGCATCTGTTTATCCCTTGCGTGGGTTGTCGCCCTCGTGTTCTGTGCGCGCGCGCGCGCGCTGCTTTGGTTTTCTTGTCTTTGCGCATGGTCAAGATTCGTCACGGGCGGCCGTGCACGCGCAAAGCGTCGGGAACCCTTGTATTTTCCATATACGTGTTGCGATGTGTCGATACGCGACGCAAAGTTTTGGGTGCGGCAATAAAGCACCATAGAAACAGACAAAGAGAGCTGGGTGACGTTACGTGGGCGGCTGCACGTCCGGGTTGCTCTACTCCTTCTAGGAATCCCCCCCCCCCCCTCACTTTTTTTGGTCGGGGGTCTTCTTCACGAAGTAAATAGCTCTATGCCGTGGCGTGCGGTATTAGTCAAGGTCCTGAGAGTTTTAAAGACGATCGGTTTGTCGCCTCGCAGTTGGTTTCAGACGGAGCCCGCGCGCATTGCGCTCGGTAGGCGATGTGATTTGCATGTCTTGCGCCTGGAGCCATAATCCATCTTCCGAAAGACAACCGCTGCCGTGCGCGCAGCAGCTCCCACGGTGTTCCCTCCTGTCATAATTAGGGCGAAAATTGATCCGGGCGGAACACACGCGGCCCCAAAACCCACACCTACTTAGCATCCTCATCCGTCCATCAATCTATTAATCACTGGTCAATTCGGGACGGTTTTCAATGCGGATGGTGTCTGGACCGCGCGGGATGCTGCCGGGTCGGTGGAGATGAGGTGCGCGTATGCAAAGAGAGCGCGGCGGATGCGCGGACAGAGAGAGAGAGAGAGAGAGAGAGGGGGGGGGGGGGGGGTAAGACGGATATGGTAATGCGGGCCAACACGTAAATTAGTCGTAATCATCAATTATGGTGTCGCGGCAAGTAGCCCATAACTTTACCGCCCGGTGTGATACCCACGCCTGCGCGCTGCTGCTGCGCTTTTTCCCGGCAGAACGGAAAGGAAGGATGCGTAATGGAAGTATTTAGGAATAACAAAATATGTAACGTCTGAGATGAAAAGTATAAGTTCAGTAAGGACAATTTTTTTTTAAATTTCTTCTGTCGCAGGACAGTTGTTTGTGACTATCAATGCGAACTTTTCATTTGTGTGTTTTTTAATCGAAGGGGCCAACATCAAGTGACAAACGAGAGAGAGAGGGAGGGAGAGAGAGAGAGAGAGAGAGAGAGAGAGAGAGAGAGAGAGAGAGAGAGCGAGAGAGAGAGAGAGCGATCTCTGTTCACGGAATGACTTCTGAGTCTGAGAGAGACGGACCATCCCAGTCGGACATGTGATGGATTGAGGCGATTTGATATGCGTCACCCAGCCGGGCTGTGTCTCCCAGCGAGCGGCGTGATCGCGCGCTTATTATTGCAGTATTTTTTCTGTGCTTTTTTTTGTGTGTGTCGCCGAAAACTTGCTGACAAATAGGATATCAATAGCAACGATATGCAACCTCCGCCCCCGGGTACCAAAGTCGTTGTGCACACCGTCTGGGTGTCGCAAGAGTGAGGTTAGAGATATCGTCAAATAGCAGAAGCGTTTGTTGTGGCCCGGGCGCCGAGTGAAGGGGAGGCTGCGGCATTCGCTATGCAAGTCAAGTGTCACAAGCCGCTTTTTGTTTTGAAGTTGTCGTTTTTTGCTTTTTTGTTGAGATTTTTTTTTTTTTGCCCCGTTTGGTACGAGGAGCAGTGTGTGGCACTACTGTTGGGGGGTGAGGTAACAACGTGGCCTCCCCAATGGCGACTCGTCTGAAACAAAACGTTTCGTCACCGTGTGTCAAAGTGTTGTGTAGGCGCGCCGTGGGGCCACCGCCTGCGGGCCGGGCCGGGTCCGGCCGGGCGTGGGGCACCCTGCGAGCTGAGGCACCCCCGGGAGCAGCCTGGGAGGCACCCTCCGGGGGGACGCGCAGCAGCGGCGAGGAGGTGCCACGGAACAAAGTTTTGTATCAAACTACCGCGTGCACCGCCCGGGGCAACTACCTTTCAATTATCGGCCATTTTTGTTGAAATAGATGGGGTGGTTTGGTGGCTTATGTTATCCAGGTGTATGCTTAGATGGCCAACCAGGTGGGTGTGTCCATTTCCTTAGGAATATCCTAAAATGTTTTTTTTTTTTTTTTTTTTTTTAAGTTAAACATTAGCTAAATTTCCCCACATTTTTTAGTTTTTTATTAAAATTTGCGCCACGCGAAACATGGAAAGAAAGGCTCCTAATGCGTCCACTTGATCGGTGTTTCGCACGCAAAAAAAATCGTCGCCGGAATACAACATTATTAGCACCGGTGCAAATATTTTCAGTAGTATGCGCCAAGCTAAATTTTTAGCTGTAGAGCTAAGGTGTTTGCTGTTCAAGTACCACCTGTCGCGCCAAGCTAAATTCATTTGCATGGATGCTAATTTATTAGCATCACTACTAAAGCCTAACTACTAAAACCTGTTGGCACCGGTTTGATTAAGATTTTTTTCCGTGCGCGAGTTGCTGACCGTGACACCTCGCGAAAATGACATACACACAACAACGCGTCTCGCGGTTTCTGGTCCTGGCGAAATGAAAACGCAGGGGGCACCCTCACAACTCTTATCTATGACTCAATAAAATGTGCCATGGAGGAGCTTTCAATAAGACGTAATCGCGAACATAAAGTGCGCCCTGTGACGCGGCCCGCGCACAATGCTCGCGTGGCCCCGCCGCGGCGCATCCGCACTGCATAAACACACCGCAGCGCCGACAATGGCCAGATACTCGATCGAATCCGATATCACACCACCGACAAAACACACACACACGCACGCAGGCACTCACCTATTGATCGGCAATACACAATGACCGTCTTCAATAAGTAATTACACGAAAACATTTTGATCCGCACGTCAAGTCTCCAACCCCTTCGCGGCGGAGCGACAAGGAAGCACCGAAGGGGTGCGACAGTGAGCGAACACCTGAGAAAGGGTTAGGGTCCCCTCCTCTTTTTTTCTCCCGTCGTCGCGTCTCTCTCTCTCTCTCTCTCTCTCTCTCTCTCTCTCCCTTGCGTCTCAAATAAAAGAGGCGTACCTGGGACTTCTTTTTGTCTCGACCTTTTTTTGTCAAAGCCGCACGTCCCCGTATAAAACGCAACCCTTGCCTGCCTGCGCTTCGATCCATAGCCACCTCGACCCCTCCTTGCCTTTCTTTGATGAGCCCCTCACTCACTTTGCATAGGCGCTTATCCCTTTTGCATTTACCGACCAGCCAGCCAGCCTGGTGTTGTGGTGTGAATTTTTTTCCGAATATCCTATCCTGCCGCTGCTTCTTTTTTTTTTCTCTCCCTCTCATATTTTGAGGTCCTAAAGTTTTTTTTTAAACTATTCTGCCAACCGGTGTCATACGTTTTCACGTGTACTTTTTCAATATACAAATTTTTCATTTTCTATTTTTTTTTGTTGCATAAATTGATTATAAAATTGTGAGCGCCTATATGTCCTGCTGCTGCTCTTTGATCTATATCTGTCAAAATTCCAATCAGTAGCGACGAGATTTTTTTGAAAGAAGCTTGGCCGTTCCTAAGAAGTGCGGTCTGTAAGTCTTTCTTCTTTTCGCATGCGACACCCTTTTGCGAGACGGGAGACAGTCCCGCGCGTCCTCCTCGCCCCCCGCGACACTGTGAGAATGAACCGTGCGCCTCCCCGCCGCGCCCGCCGCGCGAATCGCCTTGTCTCTGATGGAGTTGTGACAGGTCATTATGGGCTTTGCATTCGCTGCATCGGCGCGCCGGGTGTAATGGATTCGCATTAGGCAAAAAGGAACCTTGCTGCTTGTTAGTGCTCGCTGACTGGCTCCGGGGCGACACTACAGCAGTCTATATCTGCTCAATTCTGATTCTTTATTTTCTACGCGCGGTATTCCGCTTCAAGGCTTTCGCGGGCTTCGCGAGACGCACACTGTGGAAGCCCATGGTGTGCGAATGTCTCGCGAAGGCTGAGCACTAAAATATTGCTCCTGGAAATATTTTCTCTACACTTTGTCGAAGTTATTGTGAGAACGAAAACGGAAGTGTCGGTTTTGTTCAGCCTACCGCTGTAAATAAAAAATAGGATACTTTTCCCTTAATCGACTGTTTTGCGGAGTTTTTCTCGTAGAGTCCGGTCGTGTCACACGTACGAGGGGCCCCACGCGCCCCGCGGACACGCGCCTCCCAGTTTTTCGTCCGAAGGGGATCCCCTTCCCATCTCCGCGTATTCCCGTTTTTTCACCCCAATTTGGAGAAGGCGGCGAGCTAAAGTGAGGGTAAAAATATGTCTCGGGCTGCACCACAACAACAAATCGTGTAAGGGGAGTAAAGACGTGGTTGAGGAAAAAAAAAATCACGGAAAAAATATCGAGTGTAAAAACCGTGTCGGAATCTGTGAAAATAGAGATGAAGGGAAAAAAACGTATTGAAAAGATAAGGTCCGTCCGCGAGTGTCTGCAAGGGTCAACGGACTCGACGTTACGGCTGTGATTTAATGTCCGCTGAACTGTACGGCGTGTACGGCAGGCAGGCGAGGGTGGATGCGGAAGGGCGTGTCACTGCGCGCGCGATGCACGCACCACACCCTCTCCCCCACGGCACTTGTTCTGCCGCGATTTCACCTCGCGTTGGCTTTTTATAGATTTAGGGCCGGAGAAAAAAAAATACGACAAGCGCCAGAGGGGCAAAAAAAATTGTTGGCATTTTTTCTCATCCTTTTTCTTTCCTCGCCCACTCCCGGACCCCGTGGAGCAGGTCATGGTGGCGCTGACGTCACGACGCCGGGGCTACTACAGGTGCAGTTATATCGCCTCTCAGCCCACGTTTTTGTCCGATTTGTAGTAGAGACCATTTTTTTCACCCTAACGATCTCGGTTGGTTTTTGCCGAGCGAGCGCGTGGCGCGGTATGTCTCCTGATGATACAGCAAGGTGTGCCGACCTTGGGGCCGAAGTCAAGGTCGCGCTCCGCGACACTGCTGCTCTGCTCGCGCTGGCCACCGGCTTGTGGCGATTATCTGGCCGATACGGCGTTACGTCACGCTGCCCGCACGGGTTGCCGACCCATGTGCTCTCTTGTAGCTGCTGTGCTATTTTTTTTTTCGCGTTCTCTTTCCCTGAAACATTACTACTTCGTTTCCCAAAGTCACGATTAATTAAGCGCGCGGCGTGTTTTATTTTACTAATTTTAAAATTTTGTTTAATTTTTGAAATCGGCATGTCGAGTTGTATTTTGCGAATGCCGTGGTCGTGGTGTGATTCGCCGCCTATAAAGGTCCCGCGGTGCGTTATACCGTTCCTCCCCGGTGTCTCCTCATGCGAGTGGCGACTGAAGATGTAACTGTTGCGTCCTGTGTCTCCCCGTGTCCCCCGGGGGGTGCCGTGCCGTGCCGTACCGCCGCCACCGCGCGCGCCCCTGGGTGCATGCTTGCCCTGGGCTGCTGGCTGGCTCAGCGGACACGTATATATTTTTTTTCTTACTCTCAGCCCATCGTGCGCCGCGCGGCGGTTCGCGGTGAGAGAAAAAAATTCCCATGGATGGGTCGAAAACAAACGGATGATGTGCGCATGTAAATGAGACGCAACGCACTGTTTACAAAGACCCCCGTCTCTGAAACAAAGCGTCTATGCTAATCGGGTCTTCTTCACCTTCCGTGCTAACCTGATGCTCCCGGTCCGAATCGCCTGTGCTGCTGTGCCTCCCGGAGATGATTTTGAGGCCTTTTTCCGTTCTTCCTGGAGGCAAAAAAAAGAAAAGGCTTTTTGGCCGCGCGTGGACGTTGCACACTGTACGAACTGGTGGCGCAGCGGCCTGAGGACGGCCGCGGCGTGGCGAGGGAGATGGACACCGAGAGACACTCCAGTGGACGCGGGGCGCGGCGGGGCGCGGCTGGGAGGCGACGGGTCGCAAGCACCCAGAGGACGAGAGGGTTAGCCATGCAAATTAGGTGTTTTCCAAGGACCTGGCGGTCAAAGGGAGACAAAGGGTGCGAAAGAGAGAGAGAGAGAGGGAGATAAAAAAAATGCTAGGGGATGCCTCCATCCTTTACCCCTCAGGCGCACAGGTACACCACCCTGAGCTCACCCCCCGGACCCCCCCCCCACCACCCCCTGGCCTCTCCCTCGGACCGCGCCGCCCCTACTGCTGCTCCTTTCTTTTAATGCCTCTAAGATAAAGGAAGTGAGCGGTCTCTTTCACCGGCGACGCATTTTTTCTCCCTTTATGTCCGTCCGGCTTTGTCTTTTGCGCGCGCGGAGCCGAGCAAGGCGCGACGAGAGATGCGAGTCTCTCTAAAACAAAAGGCAGAGCAGAGAGAGAGAGAGCATCGGGAGAGGGACTTATGGGAAAGCTCATGTCTGTCTGTCCGGGACGAGACTGCTCATGTGAGCACCGCACCGCGGGCCACCGGCGGAGGAAGAACAAACGGCAGGTTAATTGTCCGTTGGGGGGCACTTGCCTTACTCCGGCGGTAAGGATCCCGAAAAATGCGCACCGCGGAGAAAATCACGCATGTGATATTTGTATGTTGTGCGAGAGGAAACTGGGGAAGAAAAATTAGTTAGTGTGGGAGAAGGGCGGCAGATGCCGGGGAATAACCAATGAGAGGTATACTGCTGCGGGTAGCCGCGTTGGGACACCCACGTAAAAGGATGCCGTCTTACTTTTCTCTCTTTGTAGCTGGACATTGGTCTGGTCGTCTTATATAGCGCAGCAGAGATAATCATTTTGCTGCAGCAGACTGCTCGCGTACGTGTGTGTGTGTGGGGGGGGGGGGGGGGGTAGGTTGGTGTTTGAGATGCGAGACGCGTCCGCGCGCGACATAGCAGGACCGAGTATACCCGATCGCCGAGCCGAGCGGGGCCGGGCCGAGCCGAGCCGAGCCGGGCCGAGCCGAGCCGAGCCGGGCCGAGCATGTCGCACCTGCTCCCCCCGCTGCGTGTCGCATCATCATCTTCACTAAAAAAGTTCCCATGCGTTTGTCTTACGCGCGCATATGATTAAGCCCGGTCTTTGCATAAGAAGAAGCGGACGGCGCGCGGGGTGGAGGAGCATAAAGGGTTGGAGGAGGAGGGAGGAAAAAAAAAGGAGGAAGAAGCGGCAGAAGAAGTAGTGTGTAGGGGTTGTGGGGGGAGAGCGGGAAAAAGATGAGGAGAAATGATGATCGGGAGGAGCGTTCGCGGCCCCGCCAGTGTCTTGGCCGTATTTATGTTGGGTGCCATTAAAAACGGAGCGTATTCACCGCATACGAGTGTCGTGTTTGCATACTCCGACCCCTTTGGCGAGGTCCTGGAGGCGGCCCCGGCCGGGCCGCGGGGTCCGCGACGTGACGTCCATACGGTTAGTGCGTGGAGAAGCGTGAAGTGAAGCTACCGGGTGCTTTAATGTTTGATCGTTACCCATCAAACTGTGAGCCCCGCGGGAGAGTGAGAGAGAAAAAAAAGAGGCAACCGAGATTGCAAAAGGTGAAGAAAAAAATAATAATAAAAACGTTTTATAATGTTTAAAAAAAATGAGTAAGACTTTGTATCCCGGTGGATCAAAGATTTGCAGTTGACAATTTGTTTTACGGAAAAAAAAAATACAATGCAGTTTGGAACTTTGCATTTTACGTTAAGAAGAAGGTTAAATGTAGAAATCGTGGAGAGATAAAACGTCGAAAACCGCACACATTTTAGAGAACCGTACTGTATTAGTATTCGAAAGTTTTGCTGAGGTGATCCGCGGAAGGTGGCGCCGCCCCGCGCCGCCCCGCCGCCCCTATCGGCCGCCCGCCTCGTAAACGTCCAGCCCGGCCCCGCGATAAAACGCCGTGACAAAACAGCGAATCATCACCGGTTGGCAGAATTTTATTGCCCCTCTCCGCGTGAATTTGCCTGTGGGGCCCAAAGAGCTTGGAGAGTGACAGCAGATAGGAATCGAGTAGGGCTAGTTGGCATTCCGTGACGCGGACCGCTCGCGCCATGCCCTGTCTCCAGCTCCAGCCCCGAGGCCTACTTAGTGCTCTCCGCGGAGAGTTTCACACACGTGGCTCCGTCGCGGTCGAGAGACACGAAAAAGGTGCATATCGTCGATTCACCCCACGCCTCGCCTCGCCCCGCGATCGGGACGCGGAAGAGAGCGGCGGGTAGGCCCGGCCGGTAGGACACGGGATGTACCGGAGCAGGGATTATGCAGATCTCGCGGGCCGCGGCGATATGCGGCGTCACATCGGGGTGAGTCGACAGGTCTCTCTCGCTCTCTCTCTCGCTCGCTCTCTCTCTCGCTCCTCGGCAAACAACAGTGTCTTAATGGCTGCTGATCGTGCTTTGTGGCGGGATGACCGCATTATGCATTGTGCCGCGCCCCGCCACGCCCCGCCACGCCCCGCGCCAACACGCCGACGTGATTTGTGTGCGTTATGTCCTCCTGGACGTCACTCTGTTTGCGGATATTTCCTCCCGTATGGTGATGAGGTCTCTGCTGTGCTGTGGGAAACGGCAAGGAGTTGTGCCTCGCGGGGATCTGGAGGCTGCGCGCCGCGCGGGGCGGGGCGGGGCGGGGCGGGGCGGGCTGGACCAGAATGGGGGTACCGGCCGAAATTAGTGCATCGTCAGAGAAACGCAGTGGCCGGGCGAACACGGTTTCTTGATTTGAGACTGTCGCTCCTCTCTAGCTGCCGCTGCAACAACCCGAACCTGCATGGGAAAAGAAATATTTCGTATCCCGTCTAGTAGAGCAGGAATATGGTAGGATAGAAAATTAAGTGCGAAGGTTTCCAGTGTATATGGCAGGGAAGTTCGGCCTTGCCGTCTCATCCAAGTGACTTCTCCTCGACCTGGAAGACTGAAAAAAAAGAGAAAAAAAAACGTGACACGATGAATAATTACGGCTGTGCTCCGTGAGGATTCGAACCTTACATTTCGAGAGCGGCGCGGGCCGAATGAAAGCGTGGTGGGCAGCGACTTGAAAGCGCGCCGCGCGTGAGCGCAGCGCCCGTGTTGATAATTAGCCTCTCCCGAGGGATGAGAAATTAAGACGGCCTCCAATCACCGGTGGGCGCGGCGCGGCTGTGACCAATCGGGGGCGCTCCCGGGCCGGGCCGGGCCTATACGTAACGTAACTAGGCTCGGACGATGTCGTCCCGTTCGACCTGATTCGAAAAGAGCGCGAGCAGCACCGGCCAGCTGTCAAGTGGGTCCTTGTTGCGAAATTGTCACACAGCGTCATCGTCATCCGCAGGTTTTAGAGAGAGTGAGAGGGAAAATGACTCCGAGATAAAACTTGGCGTAGTGGATTCGGTTTTTCTTTTCCCGTTTAGCCGTGCTATGAATCGCGTCGGTCGGTCGCAGAGCGGGCCGATTTTGACATTTTGTGTCGGTTCGGGTTTTCGATTAATTGGGAACGCAGGTGAATCGGACGCGGTCGGCCGGGCGACCACTCCGGTATCATCTCTCTCTCTCTCTCTCTCTCTCTCTCTCTCTCTCTCTCTCTCTCTCTCTCTCTCTCTCTCTCTGACCCAGTTGCCCGCGGCGCAGAGGTCGCAGAGGTCCTCCTCCTGATCCCGTCTGCTGCCCCCGGGGGCTTCTGCGACTTTTCCGCTTGAGTCGCGCGCGCGCTGCAAATATAACCGCTTCCTCCTTCACAGCTCCTTCCTCTCCCGCCAAGCAAACCCTCTCTCTTGCCGGCCGTATCAATTGTATCGATTGGAAACTATCGCGACCGGCTAGAATAACGATCGTCGTATTTGCCGCTCCCGCTTTGAGTCTTGCGCGCGCTGCGCTTTGTCGTTGTGCGGCGGGCTGTGGTGGGAGTGTGCCCCGGGGCCACGCGCGCCAACCTGGTTGCAGGAGAAACGCCCCTGTCAGCATCCCACTGCTGCGAGCGAACTGCTGCGTCTTTCTCATCGGCCTGGCGGGGCGGCGCGGGACCTCGGTGCGTTTTATAAGCCGCCGATCACGTGATTATCATAAGACACTGCGGCCGCGGAGTCGAGAGTGCGCAGGGCCCGGCCGCTGCTCCCCGGCGGCGCGGCAGCCGGCCAAAAATTCAGTCGTCCTTGTATAAGTAGGATTAAGGAGTAAGAATTTGTCTCATGCGAGAGGAGGACGATGGCGATAGGAAAGGGTAGGGGGGAGGGAGATTTTTAAACACGACGGGGCGACGTACGGCTGGCTGGTCCGTGTGAGAGGATGCGTGCTGCTGGGTCCGCGGGGGGGCAGAGCAGCGTGAGCGATGGAGGTGAGGTACTCGCGCGGGGGAAGGGGGGGGGGGGCAGCGCGCGAGGTACCAGCACCAGCGCGGCGCCCCGCCGCCACAACAAAGTGGGGGGCACAAATTGAAAAGTTTCAATAATCTTGGCCGTTGTAATCGGCGCTTTTGATATCAATTTTCTTGGTTTTTATAGGAAAGGCACACGTTCGCGAAAGCATTTCCCGCACTGCCGAGGAAACTATGATAGTATGGGTGGCATTGGGAAGTATGCAGACCGGAGACGGAACTGTTCTGCGAAAAGCTCTTTCTGGCGCCGTCGACTGGCACGGCAATTTAGCCAGCCAGGGTGCGAACCGGCCTTAGGAAGTGAACTCTATTCAAAAGAAATGAAGAAGAAAAAAAGTTTATAGGAAAGAAATATTAGATCGAGCCGCGTGTATGCATCATAGCGTCGCGCCCGGTCCATTACAAGGCGTCATTGGCACTCGTGACTGATCTCCGTGGCGCAGGGCTGAAAGGGAAAAATGCGCCTTGTATTGCCTGTCGATATGTCTTCTCTTTCAAGACAAATTATGTATACACTTACGCCCACTTTGTCAGCATCAGTTATGGCGCGGCGGGTCCGGTCTTCTCCTCCGGACGCGCACTGCCCGCCCCACCCCGCCCCGCCCCCCCTCGCCACCTCTCCCTTCGCACCGCCGGTGCCGGATAGGATACGCGACGAAAAAATGCCGATAAAAAGTGCCGTTGATCCCCTGCGCCGCGCCGCGCGCACAACAGTGCACTTGCTAAACATGGCGCGCTCAATAGTCTGTGATGAACAGGTCGACAAAAACCGTTTCGCTCGGCCACTGCGGCCGCGTGTGGGCGCGGGCGTTTTTCCGCACGCGAAGAGATGCGATGCTGACAGTGGAAAAAAAAAAAGAAATTACTGCGAGATAGTCAAGCGTTCTCTTTTGTTTTGTCTGTAGGTATTTGTGGTTTCATTGGTTTTTGCGTAACTTCCGCGTGCGCTTGCGGGACATCCCGCTGAGAAATACTGTATCATGTGGGCATCACACTTAAAGCTCTTAGAAATTCATTTTTTGTGAAAACTTTTTTTTGTTTCTAGACTTTTTTTTTGGCAAGATGATGTTCTCATTACATGACAACTTGATAGGATAGAAGAGTAAATATGAAGTGTGAGGGATAACTAAACACATACACACACACACACACACACACGGCGTCCTCTAGGATTGTGCGAATAATTCCGCGCGTCCCCCTACCCTTCGCCGCCGCGGCCTTGGCAGTGTTTGCCTCCCCATTCATTACAACCCTATTTTATAGTCGGGGAGGGCGAAGAGGGGCTAGAGAAAGGGAGAGTTGAGGGGTCGGGTGCTGCATGGCACTGGGACTGGTTGACCACCACGCAGGTTGTGTGTCGCGTGGCCAGCGCACCGGACCGGACGGTAGTTAGCCGGCCGGCGTCACGCGTCAATCAGCTGACCCTTCCCCTCCGCGGGGCATCACCCCGCCGCTTAAACAGCTAGAGGCTTAGATACGTCGAGGAACAGAAACATCTTACTTGCCCTTCTTTTCTTCTGTGAAATATCACTCTGGTAAAAAAAAAGTACGTGACTTAGCACCATTTTTTTCATTTTTTTTTAAATAGGTGCCAAAGCTTTAATGCCTTTGAAAACAAGGCATTAAAAATGACAAAGTATTAAGTTTCAACAGCCTTTTTCACTTATTGGCTTTTTTTCTTTTTGCATAGAATACTTCCAACTTCTTGGATCAATTTCACATAGAAACTCGCATACGTTTGTGTTTTTCTGTCTCAAGATTCGGCAATTTCACCGGTGCTCTTTAAATTCTCTCATTTTTTGTTTTTGTAAATTCGCTCAACCTATCGCGGTTTGGCACTGTACGATTTTCCGATGAGTGGCCGCGTGTCATCGTTGCGTGGAAATAAATACCCGGGCATTTGTTTGGCGGGGCAGTCGGGACCCGGCCCGGCCCGGCGACACTGGCCGTGAGTGAGTAATGCCCTTACCCCCACGCCCGACCCGTTTAACTCTTTGACGCCCAGCGCTTTGTCGTCTATAAAGTGATGGTGATGAGCGATTCCTGCTTGGCCCTCGTGTCCCTCCTCCACCTGTGCGTCGCGCGCGCGCCTCGGCTCCGCGGCAAAGACTGCTATCATGCAAAAACGTTGCAACAGTTGATACAATGGAATAAAAAAAAAGATTTCTCTGTGATACGGGCGGCGGGAGGGGCTGGGCGCGGCAAGCCTTCTTTTTGTATTATTTTGCGACGAGGATGATGTGTGTCATATCGGGTGTCTTTGTGTTGGTGTCGCTGATCTGCGGTGGCAGAAGGGACGAGGCAAAACACAACTGCGGATTGATGATTTGAGGGAGAATGTGTAACATGACTCGCAGACGATAACAGTTTCAAATTAATTTACATAATTTCCTCATAACGTTTTGCAGCAGGATGCCTAGCTGGCATTTGCGCTGTAAAGGATCCTGGAAAATATATCTTTTTCTATTAAAAAAATCTGCAAGTGGTATCGGGTAAACTGTACCGTGAGGTTCCCATCTGTCGAAGGATGTTCATATTCACTTACTGATACGGTACAAATTTAACGAATTATATCAACTAAACTAGTCAAGATAGCAGCACTTACGTGGACAAAATCTGCAAATTATCCATTTCCACTCGTGTGTGTTTGTAATATTGCCACATCTAGGTAATCCTCCGTGTCTTACTCCCTATATCACAATAATACGATTGCTGCATTCTCGGAGCGCTCCCGTATTTCCATAGCGTCTGAAGCGGCTCACTATCTTTCGCGCGAGACTGTTTTGTTGCGGAAAAGAAAACCAAAGCGCAAAGAGTCGTGCGAAGAAGAAGGAGGCCCTTCGTCCTCAACCCTTCCCTACAATGCACACAATAGAGCGGGATCCGAAGCCGCGGCCAGCGATAACTTGCGGCCGTGCGTGCGTGCGTGTGTGTGTTTTTGAGTAGATGCACCCGGGCCGGTGACGACATGATTTGTCAGTCTAATATGACGTTCCATTTCGAGAATTTTTGCATCGATCGCCTCCTGATTATCCCCCCTTGCGGTGATTGACAGTAAATAAATGGGTCCCCGCGCGATTTGCATTCGGATCGTCTCGCGCCTCGCCTCCTTCCTTGGCGCGCGGCCGATATTGAAAAAGCGAGAGCGTATGCAGATGCTGTTTTAAGGAGACTAATGACCAAAAATATTTCCGGGCAGGTGAGTCTCCGTCCGTGATCTGCATATGTGTCTCCCCCTTCCACTTGAGCGCAGGCCAGGGCGGCAGGGTCCCACAGCAGCGCCTTGACGGTCTGTCGAAGGGTGGCGCGAAAGGATGTGAGGCCAGCCTGACGTCCCGATGACGGCCAGACGCGACTAATGATCGAAATAGGTCCCGGCCGCGATCTTTATTTGACGTATAATTTGGAGATTAATACTTGTTCGTTAGAGTTCAGTGTGAGAAAACTCGCCCGCCAACTTCAATACGCCGCAGTCAGGGTTTCTCAGGCTGTCGTTAAAGGCAATTTTTTTTGGCCTATTACCCGTTGAGGAAAAAGTACAAGGGTTAAAAAAAAAGTATTGCGACGATGCGGGCGTTTTTTTCTTTTTTTAGAATATTTGTACAGCGGCACTGATACTACCAGCAGCTTTGTCGTGCCGTTTAAAATGCGGAACTATTTAATTTCGTGGAAATGGAGGCTTGTAGCGTGCGTTATGACGCCATTTTCCGCTTCACCGTAGAGAAATGTGAACTTCCAGAATCCCAGGTGCGTCCTGCCCTCTGCAGCCAGATGCATACCATTACATACTAAAGCCGAGAGGAAGCGTAAAAAAAACACAGCTTTCGTTCGAAAAAAAAATCAAATGCGACCGTTTGAAAAAATATTAAAACCAGCGACCGCGACTCGAAAAAAAAGGGTTATACCGGCGCGCACCTTTTCGTCCACCAGACCAGAGGCCGCGGCGCGTCTTCCCTTTCGCCCCCGAGAAGCGCGCCGCGCTAACCCTCACCAGACAGACAGAAAAAAACTCTTCTCCCACATTTTTTTTTCTGTTAAAAAATGATGCACCGGGGTCGTGGGTCCTTCTTCCCCGTGTGTCTGGTCTGGTCCGGGGACGGAGGGGAAGTGTTTTGCATACCGGGGCGACGAGGCCTCGGGCGCGGTCCAGGTGAGACAATGGGGATGCTGTCCGCAGGCCGCGGCCCATAGCGCGACCCGCCGCGACCCGCCGCACCGCCTGCTCATCTCGCACGGAAGAACGCTGTCCCGGCTGTTACCTTAGGTTTTTTTAAACCTTTAGAATTTTTTATTTTTTTTCTGGGAGATACCTTTTCCTTCTGGCAAGTAAAATAAATGTATTTTCTCAATTTTCTACGCGTAGATGGGGCCAAATTTAAAACTATTTGTTAATTTTCGGCCTGCGCCCTTTAAAATAAGACATTAGTCTTAAAATAAATTTACTCCTCGATCACTTCAGCAGTCATATCTCGCATTTCCTCCAGTTTGAGTAGTGCACTCCGTGCAAAGTGCAGGGTGTGTGTGTGAGTGTGCAGGCCCGGGAGGTGGCGACCGTTATGAGCCCGGCGTGGCCGGTGACACACACACTCCTGAAGGTCCTTCACAGCGCATTCAGATCAGGTAGACGCCGCTGCTCTGCTGATGACCCCGCGGCCGGCCCGGCCCCGCCCAGCCCCCTGGCCCGGCTGCAGGACGTTCTCACCCCGCGGCGCGTCCACACTGGGCGCGACCCCGCGCGTCCTAGACGTGTTTGTTTTTTATCCACCAAGAAGCACCACCGCCACCACCTTCGTGGAGACAAAAAAAAATAATTAAGCGTTTCTCTCTGTCTTACCGTAGCGCTCCTCTTCCCTTCCCCGCCGGTGATGAATCGCGCGCCACCCTTATTACGCGCCGTGTGACTGTCTCTCTGTCGCAATTGTTTCGAATACAAGATATGAAATCAGAGGGACCCCGAGGAAATTTTTTTTCTCCTCTCCTGCTCGTCCACCGCCACCAGCGTGTCCGCGTCCGTCTTCCCGTATTCCTCCATTGTTTTTCTGTAATGGGGAACGCAGTTTGAAGAAAAACGTTGGGGGATGATTCGTTAATTTGAATACGAGCATTTTTTTTTTCGTCTCCAGTCCTAACGAAGCGATGCGCACTTTTTTATCTGGCCACCCTTTGCATTGCCCCGGGCATGTGTAAGACCTCAATGAAACAGACGGTTTTTCCCTACGGAAGTGTTTTATAAGGGTTGGAAAAAAAATTAAAGGCTGACGGGGAAAAAATGTAACTGGCTTGATTGTCACAGTGCCAACCTTGTTTTACGGAATTTTTTTCGATCTTTTTTAAGGCTAAGTCGGCCCATGATGAGATGAAAGACCACCATCGGTGCGAGCTGGTTTATTAAACAGATCGTTAATTTCATTGCATTGTGTTAGCACAGCAAGCACAGCACAGCACCACGGCAAGCGGGCCGCGGGCTGCAGGACGTCAACCCTTACGCGCGGAAAACTGAAAAATATCCAGTCGTGTTCAGTGGAGGAATTCCCCGCCGAACGCCACACGCAGGCGCACGCGGTGCGCCACATGCAGCTATGATGTATCCGAGAATTAATCCGAGTCCCGGACGGCGAGTTGTGCTTCGGTTTTTTATTTCCTTTTTTTTTCTCCGCTTCATTTCGGGGGCCATCTACTCGTAGGCCGGTCGGCCACTGTCCGCCCCGCCCCGTCCCGTCGCCCACCCCCTGTCCCGCAGGGGAGGAGGGTCAGCTCGGTGGACCACAGAGGCTCACTCCTGGCCCAGGGGGTACGAAACACCCCGGGGATATATGGGCATATGGATGGGCTGGGGAGGCGAGGCGTGGCGTGGCGCGAGGGACTGGGGCGGGGCGGGGCGGCAGAGTCCACCGCGCCGCTGTTTAGCCAATTGTGCGCCGCGCGCTGCTCGGTGGGTCAGAGACATTTATTATATTGCATGGTTTTAATTTTCTTATTTCGATTCCTTACACCATGCGAGACGGGGGTGCCCCTGTTTGCACTTATTTTATTTTAAAATGCTAAAATATATATTTACCGTCACATAAAAAGGTGAAGTGTTGACCTGTGGCGAATGGCGCACCCACCCACACACACACACACGTGCCTGCCCGCCGTGCCTGAGAGGGTGTGCCAAATGAGCGGAAGCAGGGGCTGTGAGGGAACCGGAAACGTATGCACACAAGCCTCGATTCGCGCGCGCGCAGCGCGCACCTTGTAGGTGTGTGTCGCTTTTTTCCCCCGATTCCGGTCTCCTGTTTTTTTCTCTTCCTACGTGCGCCTCGCTTGTGTTTTTTTTTGTGTCACATGCGTTTTCCTGTCTATGGAGAAAGAGCCGTGCCGTGCGCGCGCGAAGGCGATATTGTATTTCATTTCGCTCGGTTCGCTCACGTGAGCGGGGCGGGCGGGCTGCCTACCCGCTGCCCCTGCAGCCCAATTAGTTGCGTCACGACTGTTTCACCAAACTGCAGCGGGAGCGGTATATTTTCACGTCGTCAAGCCGCTGAGTGGCCGCTGGCCCCGGGCGGGCCGGCCCGGGCCCGGGCCCCGCCCGCTGCCCACCGTATCGCCCTACATTTTATCACGCGATATCTCCTCTAGGATATTCTAATGCGTGGAGCTACTAATTGAGCGCACGCTCGCCCAGGAAAATCATAATCATAATAATAATAATAGCTTCCCGGCCGTAACACGCTCGAAGTTAGTTTTGGCGGGCGGCCCCTGCCGAGTTATTGAATCCCACGAGAATGATGATGAATTAATATGTTAAACCTCCTTTTCATATCTATTTCTTTCTCTGCTGTGCACTTTCGCATTCGGTGAACTGGAAAATATGTGTTTTGGCGACGACAGTGGTTTGGCTCCCGCCCGCTCCCGACCCGCGAAAATCGTATGGAAACAAGACATAAATCAACATTGAAGGAGGTCGCGGTGGCGTTTTGAAGCGAGCAGGGAGAGGGAGTAAATACAAAAAAAAAAAAAAAGTGAAACAGATAGCGTATGTGTCGAGTCAATTCTGGCGCGGTTTGGCGGCCGGGCGGCGCGCTCGCGAACACCCTCCCCTCCCTTCTGGAGATGAACTAGCTCCGGGTAAAGATACAACAATCGATGATGGTGTTGAACGAACTCACAACACGCCCAATTGGGCCTTCAACCGGCCCCAAACGCATGATTCCTTTTTTTTGTGCGTCTGGCTGTTTTCTTTTGCAGGGTATTGGCACTTCTTTTCTCCCCTCACTTACCCTCTTTGCGCGTACCTCCCCCAATCTCCTGCACCTCTCTTCCTCCCCCAATGCGCCTCTCTCTCTCTCTCTCTCTCTCTCTCTCTCTCTCTCTCTCTCTCTCTCTCCATTCGCTTTTTCTCCCGTTCTTTTTCTCCCTTCCTTCTTTCCACCTCTTTCCGTCTCGTTCCCTCCCCTCTTCCTCCCCTTTCTCACTCCCCCTCTGATTCGCCCTCTCTCTCGCACGACGCGCTCCCCGCGCTCCTTCTCTGTCGCTCCCCTCCCTCTGGGTTTTTATGTTGTCATTCATTTTTGAGCATGCGCGGGCGACGCGCTGCCACCCTCCCCTCCTCCCCTCTTCCGCCACCTCCCTGCCTCCCCAACCTTTGCTCCTATCCCCCTTTAAACATCGCATTTTTTCTATCTATTGATTTTTTTACCCGGCACCCCTCCTCCCCCCGCTCCTTCCCCCAGCCAGCCTCCCCTCCCCAGCCCACCCGCCCCTCCCCCTCCCCTCCCGTCCTCCTCCAGTGCCTCCTCTCCTCTCCTCCGTCCCTCCTCCCTGCGCGCACGCCGGCCCGGGCCCCGCAGCCCCGTGCAGGGCCGTAGAATTCGCCGGGCGCTCGCGCTTGATATATTTTAGTAGCCGTAAAAAGATGAAGTCGTTTTTATCCAGTTTTATTTTATTCGGGTAGGTCTTGGCCCTCACATGACGAGCCCTCGCGCCTCCCCCACGCGTCTTATTTTTTTTAGCGAGGCTTGCTTTGCTCTTTTTGCGATGCAGATTGTTGTTTTTTTTTTTTTTTTTCCTCCATCCTTTTCTGGAATTCTATTTGAAGCGGTTTGTTTGGTGTTTTGTCGATTTATCGCCCCATTTCTTTTATCACTGATCGCGCAGGGGGGAATAAAGCAACATATGTCCCTGGCGTTTAAGGCTCAAAGGGTGTGATCTGATTGAGATGGCGAGGAGGTGGGGATGTAAGATGTTGGGACTTTTATTGGCGAGCTTTAGAGTCCGGCGGCGAGCGGTGAAACGAAACAAACTGCCCACAGTAGCAGCGGTGTTGGTCCGATGCGTTTGTGGCGTTTACCATATTGATGGGTCGTTTTCTGTGTGCTTGCAGCAGTGCGGCCCGCATGGCAAGGACATGGAGTACTCGTGGCCGCGACAACCCATCATCAACAAGCAAGGATATGAGGTGAGACTTGGCCTCGGTTTGCATTCGCGTTAAATATCTCGAGCACAAAAATCGCGATTATGTGGACTAAATTTATTAAATTTGTCACAATTTCTAATAACTTTCATTCCTTTACTCCAGGCCAAAATGAACGCCGTGGACGCCCAAGGGAACCACTCAATGCATAAAGGTAAGACGAAATACGAAGTAGTTTAGTTTTAAAGACCCTAAACATTACTGTCGTTTCTAGACGTGAGTGGTAGCTACGTCGCCCAGCGTTTTTACCCCTCTTTGTGAAAAATCACATATGAATTAAAATGTAAATTTATCCTAATCTCACTTTTAATGGAGTGAGACGCAGTAACAGGTCAGGCGGGCGGGACTTGATGTGGTCTAGGTCGGGTGCCGGAGTCCTTGTCAAGGTCAAATGACCTGACTGGTATCGGACGTATCTATCAGAATAGGTCGCCGTTTCGCTCTATTTCACTTTTGAATGAAGCTCGAAAATTTATTTGATGCATCGGGTGCGACGTATGGGGATAGGGAAAGGGGAGGGGGGTGTAAGAGAACGCAACGTTTGATATATTCCGCGGGGCTGGAATGTCTTCAGCCAGTTTTCAACATTTTGACTTTTCAGAGCAAACTTGATTTCTCAGTGTGAGCACCAGCCGCGCCTGGTTATGTTCCTCGCTAACTACTTATCTGCAACGACCCTTCAGCGCCCGCGGCGTCGACGCTCAGTTCGCCCATCGTTTTCCTTACTCTCAAATGAACTCCCCGTCCCGCTCACACAGCGCCGCGAGAGCAAAAGGAAGGTACGAATGCAGTGACCCATAAGGTTGCTCGCCCTTAGCCCCTGTCAGGGTTGCGCGCGCGCCGCCAGCTTCGCATAGACTAGGAAATGAGACGGGAATCCATCAGCCCGATCTGATAAGGCTGGATGGCCAAGTAAACTAGGGGCCCGGCCGGTCAGGAGCAGCAGCAGCAAACCGGTTTCGTCTCAAAAAGGCGCAGCTTCGCGGGCGGCGGCGGCGTTAGCGGCAGCGGCAGCCGGCTGGCGTTTCACGGGCGCAAGCAGCTGAAAAGATTCGACTCAATTATCAAATTATCAAGTCTTAAACGCGCGTCGAATGGACTGAAGCAGCCAGACTGCGGCTCAGACTGGACTGTCGTTACGTTACCGCGCGGGAAGAGCAGCACGCTGATGCCGCGAGTGCACTCGAACCCAAGTGTGTTGAGAATGTCGCACACTTGGCGCATTCCCGATCGTACACTACTTGACCGAGTGAAAGTGTGAGGTTTCTTTTGAATCTCGCACACACCTGAACGGACCAGAGATGGAAACTCGCGCACCTATAGGGCTGAGGGTCCGTATGTGGTGGTGGTGGTGCTGGAGCGCACCTTCCTCAACTTGACTTGAGAGAACCAGGTCACAATTGACCCAAGGTTCGCAGCTGTGCAAAGCGGAGAGGGAGTCGGCGCCACCCGATGCCAATCAAGTGTTAGCGCGCTTTACGCCCCCTTTTGGCGGCTGCCTTCTCCTCTTCTAACCCTTCTTGTCAAGATTGCGGGGAGGGAATAAAAATCCACGCTACGCCCAAACGTCGTCGGCTCTTGAGTGTCGCTGCTGGCATTATAGTTTGCAACATGCCGGCCTGCCGGGCGGCCGGGCGGGTATCCCCGGCAGCATCTCGAACGCTGTCATCAAGTAGTCAGCGAGCCGCGCTCGCTCGGTCAGTCAGTCAGTCAGCCTGCTCGCTAGCCTGCAGGGAATGGGACGCCATCGGATGGACACACGAAACCTGGAAACTGGGAGGCCTGGCCCGGCCGGCTCGGCCTTGAGAATATAAACCAACCAGCCGACCTGGGCTGGAAACGGCCGGTCCTGCCTCAAAACGCCTCGCCTTGTTTCGCCTTGATATGATCAGCTGGTTGCCGGGCGCGCGGGGCGCGCGGGCTGCGAGCTGCTGGCCGTCCAGAGTCAGACATGAATAGGGAAATTGTGAAACTACGCCGCGTTGAGGAGAGTCCGTCCGCAGGGAGTGCATGCCCTCCCCGGCCGGGCATAGATTGGCCACGGTCGAAAAATCGTAATGTTATGAGGTGCGGACATGGGATCCGACCGTTTGGACCGAGTGGTCACGGAGTGGGCCGGCCAGGGTCAGGCGCGCACAGTGCGAACTCTCCTCCGTTTTCAGCTCGCCACAAAAAGCGCGGTTTTCTCTGCCGTAGCAGCAGTGCGTCGAAAGTGGGAACACCTTATATTCCGGCACTTAGTATTTCGCGCGCGGGGTATCTGCGTTCGCCCGGGAGGCCGTCATTGAGTGTGTCGCCAGTGGCGTCGCGACGCTCATGCTGGCGAAGCATGAGGTAACCGACGCTGTAGTAGGTCCGCGGGCTAGCAGCGGCAGCAGCAGCGGTGTTCCCAGCGGGCCCTCAGGTGACTCGCCGGAAACACTGCTGGACCACTTTTTTTTTAATTTCCGGCCAGCGTCCTGTTCTCGATCTTCCTGCTGCTGTTGCTACTCGCGCGCCGCTCTCAGGATCGGGGATGCTGGGCCGGCCGCGCTGGACCGCCCGGGCCTCTTCCAGGGAGCGTCCTGGAGGAAGATTCTAGGGTGCCTGTGGCGTCTGCAGCGGCGTGGACGGGGGAGAGGCGGGGTGGCGCGGACGAGGCCCCCTCTCTCTCCCTCTCTCCCTCCCTTTCTCTCTCCCCCTCTCTCTCTCCTCCTCTGCCCCTTTCCCCAGACTACTGCCGTGTGTCGGTTCATAATCCGGTAAGACCACACTAATTGATGAGAGGGTCCTAAGAGCCGGGCCGGGGCGGGGCGGCGCAGGGCGGCGCTCGCTCGCCGCTGTCCGGGACCACCAGATCAGAACGGGAATTAGCATAAGATCGCCATTAGTGGAGGATGCACAGCAGCGACGCTATGCCGGCGCCTAATATCCCACGACCTGTCGAGGAAAAATAAAAATAACTATTTTAAAAAAAACAAGCTTCAAAATTTTCACCTATTTCGAGTATATTTTTATTTCGCCCACTATAAATTAGTCGTAATTGGGTGTGAATGAGGCGCAAGGTCAGGTATGGTGATGTGTGCCATGATGCACCCTCGTTTGTATATGATATCGTAAAGCAAGGTGCCGGGCAAAAATGCATGACTTATTGCTTTGAATAACTGTTTTTGCGAACCAAAAAGTCATTGCGGGCGCGTGGCACACACACACACACACACACACACACACACACACACACACACACACACACACACACACACACACGCACGCACGGTGCGGGTGGGAACTGCACGCGGTGCCCGGGGCCCGCGCGTCCGGCGGCGAGGCCCGTGGCCGCGTGCACACGGCCCCGCACTCTGATAATTACGAAAAAATAACAAAAACGGAAAAAGTTTTGATTGGCGTCGCTCGGGCCGCTCCGCTCCGCCCTGGTGGTCCCGCTCCCGCTGCTCTAGGCCGGGCTGCGCCGGTCGCCCCCCGCCCCGTCCGCCAAACTATGATAAAGATAATAATATATGCCGAGCTGCGCTGCTTGCGACTCGTCCGCCGCCTCCTTTACTTCCTGGCCGGCCGGGTGCCGTGTGGTATTTATACCGTCAAAAGCCCGTGATGGAGACGTGTCTTTGCCCCCGCCCCGCCCCGCCCCGCCTCGCCCCGCCTCGCCCCGCCCCGCCCCGCCCCGCCCCGCCCCGCACGGAGGAGACCACCTGTGCGCATTTCGGGGTCCCCCTTTTTCCTCCCGACACCTCCTCCTCCTACAGAAAGGCACCACGACCATGGCAAGGGCCTCTATTTTCCCGTAATCTTCGGAAATCATGTAATTATGCCCTTTTGCCGGGTGGCGCTGACGGTGCTGGTGCGGCCCCCGCCCCGCGCCGCCGCAGCCGAGTACACAATCGACATGCTGCCTGGCGGGGCCGGGCCGGGCCTGGCCGCCGCACTTTTTCACCGACTCTGATGTCTCTCTTTATCTGATCATGTAGGGCACGATGTCGTTAGAGTGGCGCGGCGCGCTGAGTGCTGGCCGGCTGCGTACCGACGGCCCGCCCCGCCCCGCCCCGCCCCCCGCCCCGCCGCGTTTGCAGGGCCGGGCCGGGCCGGGGGGCTCTGCTCGCGGGGGCCACCACCGCGGGGACCTGGTCCTGTTTCAAATCCACACACTACCAGCCCGTTATGAGATACTGGTCGCCCTGTCCTGACAGAGGGGAAAGCAGCTCTGAATATTAGTGTGTTCATATGTCTTCTTGAATTTTTCTGAAATTGTGTGATTTTTCCCCCAAAAAAAATTTTCCCTGATTTTTTTTCCCTAAATTTTCTTTTAAAAAAATTGAACCATAGGACGGGTCGGCACAGTTGTACAGAAGACAGTGATTTCGGTAGTGTATGGCCACACTGGTGCCGCGCCGCGTCACGAAGACACGGTCCTCTGGAGGAGCCCCGCCACGCCCCGCCACGCCCCGCCCCGCCCCGCAGAGACGCGTCGCGCGGTGCTTGCGTCAAAAAGCACTCAGCCATGACGATATTCACGCGGGGGAAAACGGCATCGTGGCCTGGCGGCGGCGACACGGCTCGGCACGGCGCCTCCCGGGTGGATATTTTTGGTGAATGGGTCTATGGAGCTGTACGCGGCGCCCGCGCGCGACGCAAATGATTCTTTCACGTCTGCAATAGATAGTTTGCCCTTCTATTTTACTATGAGCCGCACATTATTGTCAACTTTGTGAAAATGGATTGCGCTCTGTGTGAAGGTAAACTTGTCTGATGTAACGACTGCGACGCGTGCGTCCCGTCGCTGCTGCATCGCGCGCGCGCGGAGGATTGAGTAATTATTTGTTAAACTGACTTCCGATTCTGATAAAAAAAAATCCTGGTAGTATAAAGTCGCGCAACCGCATTACAGAAAAAAAAGAGTGGACATTGCGCGTCGTGAAAACGGATCGGAAGAGGCGCGATGCGTCTCTGTGGCGGGGCGGGGCAGGGCGGGGCGGGGCGGGGCGGGGCGAGGTCAGCAGCTGACCACCCGGGCCACAGCGATACGAGGAGGGAGGTGCCGCGAATGGCATGCCAGGTTCGACGACCGGGTCGTGTAGTGATATCGGCGGCGGCAAAAAGTACCAGAGCAGAAGAGAATAAGAACGATACGCTCGGGACCGCGTTATCACGCGTACTACTAGGAATTATTCAGGGCCAGAGTGGAATAATACGTTTTACGTGAATTGAAAAAAGAGACTGACGGCACACACACACACACAAGATCTCGGTTAAAATCAGACGTACAAAAAATGAAATTACTTAACGGAAGGAATTGCGCTCACAGAGACGTGTCAGCCTTTGTACGCGTGACGCTGGTACAGGCAGGAGGTACCGCTGCTCGATGGACGCTGGTGGTGCTGCTTGCATTCCGAGGCATGTCCACACGGGAGGAAGGTGAGGATGTGCCCTATTGTGATGGGGGCGTATAGCGGCGCGCGCGTGTGCGGTGTCGACACGGAGAGAGAGAGAGAGAGAGAGAGAGAGAGAGAGAGAGAGAGAGAGAGAGAGAGGAGGCGCCGCTGCCACCACCCTCCTCCTCCTCCTCCCACGACAGCCTTGCCCGGCGGTCGCGCGTGGCAGGCCGGGCCGGGCAGCAGGCCTAGTCTATAGTCCAGGACAACTTTTCTGTGCACACGTCCGGTCCGGGCCGTAAAGTCACAGTCAAAATGCTTGTGGCAGATGTAGTGTAAATGCATATGTTTGTCTGTGGGGGCTCAGAAGCCGATTCGTCTTCACTTTTGTACATTCGGTACACTCAACCTCATTTTTGCCTAGGCGAAGGCAGCGGCGAGGGGGCGTGGCCGGGCTGGGGACGGTCTCCCGACCGGGCGACGAGCGACCCTAATTCCGAGAAGAGGACTCATTGTAACATTAGCATTCAAATTTTAAACTAACTTTCTAGCAATTTTTCGGTTAAACGCGGAGGGGAAGGTTTTTGGTCAAGACTTTACGAATATTTGCCAGTTTGAATCACATTCGTACGACATACCGTTCGGGAGAAAATTGAGTTTAAACTATTTTTGTTAATAATACGGCTTGCGTAAAATGGATTGGATTTGTCACTAAAGATTACGGAGTGAATATGTGACACAAGGATAAGTCTAGGGTGTTCATCAAATTCGGCTTTTAAAGACGCGCAAAATTTATTTTGAATGACGATTCTCCGATTATTTGTTTGGGAGATCGAAAACAATTTGTTGGTGTGATCCATAGGCTAATGACAATAAGCTTTTGAAAAGTTCATCTATTTAAGTCGAATTTTAGATCACTTTTCTCGCCTGAACGCAAGGATGCCGAATCTGGTGTCAAATCACTGAAAAAAATGAACACCCGCAAAAGTTGTAATCTGTACTGTGACGGGCAAGTGGGCGGCTCCGTGCCACGCCTCCTTCGGGGTTGGCAGGGAGGCGGACCCTCCCGCCCCAAACGCAGCTCGGCGCACTGCACCTCGGTTCTTTTCTGCGGTGACTGGACGGCCCGGGGCCGGCCGTGTGCACAGAAAGGTGTCTGGACTATAGTCTGTACGCGGGCACCTGTCATTAGTCAATCCAAGAGAGAGGGGGGGGGGTGGTGCTTCTGACTGACTGTAGCTCAATTCATTTAGGTGTGTGGCTGTCAGTCTGAGCAGGGGCAGGTGAAATTTCAGCAGCATGGTCTCCTACTGCTTTGCCTCCGAGGGGATTGCTGGGAACACATACACGCGTCGAGCTAGCTGACGACCGACTGAAATGTGTCTTTCATGGACCTCCTCCTTTCGTTTCCGTTATTAGGCGTCAATTACGACGATTCGAAGCTTCTTTCCTCTCCTATTTTTATTTTTATCTCTGAAACACCCTCAGGTGCTTTACTGCCCCTGCAGCTGCTGCGTCAGTTAAGCCCTTCCTGATCGGTTTTCACGAGGCGCTCTCCTCTCGTTTTCCCGCGCAATGGCAGTGAGCGGTTGAAAAATATAACCCCTTTTCTCGTAGTAAAAGACTGCAGGGTGTAAATTGTCGCTTCTTTGGTTTTAGTTGTTTGTAGCAGGGAGCTACACAGCTACACGTGCGCTGCTGTAGCCCCACAGCGGGACCGTATCGTCCTCCTTGTTGTCGGGGCGGCCGCTGTTTCCACACGCGTTTTATACACACGCAAACACTCTGGCGATACGCACTGCAAGCGCCCCGCCCCGCCCCAGCACCGCACTGCGGTCAGGTGTGATATAGCTGGACCGCGCCCCGCGTACGGCACCATATAGTAGCGATTTGCGTATCGATTTCTGGAAAGCGGTAGGGTTTTCTCCTTGTGGCGCGAGCTGCGGTTTTGGCCACCGGTACCAGCACAGCCGAGGAGGCGTCGTGCGAACCTCATAGTACCGTGCGCTGTTCCATCCTCCTCTTGTCTTTTTATTGCGATTTGGAAAAGTCGATGTATAAACTGTGGTCGACACTTCTTGGAGGAGTCTGAAAATTTGAGTAAATGACCATCACCGTGAAGAATATTTTTCAGTGCCATGGGGAATTTTCTATGGGGCGTACAGTAAAATTACAATTCTAAATTTTACAAATTAGATCTATTGATATTGATCTGAGTGTAGCTCCCACGCCCGTGCGCACGACAGAGACAGAAGACCGGTCGCTCGTTTCGGCAGCTAGACCAAGGCTGTCAATCAGGCTGCAAACGAGCGTCGGCTCGGCCCCAGCATCGCGGCGGCTATCGTATTTCGCAGGCCATTCTCGCTGTTCTGTCGCTGTTGGCCCGGCCCGGCCCGGCCCGGCCGCGCGGCCACATTTTTGTATAATTAATTGAGTCTGGATGCGAAAAGCCGGCGCAACCTGGAAGATGGACCGGCCGGCGCGGCGCGGCGTGCGGGTCCGCGCCGGTGACACTCGCGACGCTATACAGCCGTTCAAGGCGCCATTACCCTAGAGTTCATCTATAAAAAAAAGAGAACTGCTAAAAAGGGGTTTCATGGGTTAAGGATTGTCTCCTACATAGCGCGTAAGAAAAAGAAAATTAACCATCATGTCGTATAAGATTAGAAATCCGCCTGCTTGGGCTTGTGTATAGTCAACATCGGGGAAGGACCGAAAGCCCGGTGCTCGGCATGTGTCGTTCTGTTTAGCATCTAACACGACAGTGTGTGCGCGCACGTGGAGAAGTGCGATGGGCTGAGCCGCGTGGCGCTGAGGCGTGTGGCGCTATCCTGGGCCGGCATTGGATTTTAGCACCTGGTCGGCCTCGTCGCACGAGTAATTACCTTCCGGTCGAACGGCAGCAGGGCTCTGCCGGCCGGGACCCACTCCTGGAGTTTTAAAGGAATTATTGCCGGGAGCCTCCGCCTGGAAGCCTGGAGCAGGAAACCTGCCGCAGGTCGGTGAGAGGCTTCCAGGGAGGGGCGGGGTGGGGCCCCGCTGTGGGTCAGGTCAAAGCCCACGGGTCGCGCGGGGCGCGTGGCTGCGTGGCGTGGCCGTGTTTGATTGTAGTCAAATTTTTTCGAGTTTCGCTCAATATGACGATGCGACCTTGTGCTGAAGTTTTTATTCTTGAGGAAATACAATCGCGGTCACTGCTCACACTTGTATGCCTAATTTTTGTGCTCCTCTTCCGCAGGCATGGACGAGCAGGGCATGGGCATCTACGGCACGGCGCCGCCGCGGTCCGCGTCGTCCTCGTCGTCGGCGTCGCCGCCCGTCGGCGGCGTCCTGGGCGGCGCGGGCGCCGGCGTCCTGGGCGCCGGGGGCGGCGGCGTCTCGTCCTCGGCGGGCGCCGGGCTGCCGCCGCACCAGGCCATGCTCATCGTGCCGCAGCCCATAAACGTGTCCAAGATGCAGGGCGCGAGCGCCACCAGCTCCGTCGTGACCACGGCCAACGGCACGGGCGTCACCAGGAAGTACACGTGCAAGATGTGCCCTTCGGTGAGTACGACAATTTGTTCTCTTTCTCCTCACGGTGTAGACGTCCCGTCCCGAGCGAGCCCCGATATAATGATGTCCCTCACGCGCGAATATTAGAAGAGTTAGGAGAGGTTTTTCGTGGACTGAACCAGATTCACTGTCGCTTTGGCTTTATCCGGACGCCTTGGACCGGCTGGTTGACACACACACACACACACGCCGACGCCTGAACCTGTTCCTCCTGAGCTTCAACCGGGCCGAAGCAGTCAAAACGCCGCATAGTCTTTTTCGAGTCAGGATTCAAGCGCTCTACTTGGCATGGCAGGCGACAGTATAGTTTAAATTCCATTTTATTTATTTATTTATTTCAAATGGGAGCGTTGAGCGCGGACTGTACCCGTGTAGTGTAGTGTATAGTGTACCGCGGGGCGGCACGGCACATCACGCGGCGCGGGTAATTGGCGAAAGGAAGCATGCCTGTGCGCCGCCGACCTGCGAGCGCGCGCTCACACACACACACACGCGCGCGCGCGCGCACGCACACGCAGTCGCACACACAGAAGCCGCGCGGCGCGCGATGCTCCAAATGTAAAATATGACGATAAATCTAATGGTCCTGACGTGAGGTGAGGCGTTCCTTTGAGCCGCCGCGCCGCGCGCGACTCCCGCGCCCCGCCCCGCCCCGCCCCGCCCCGCCCCGCGCACCTGAGCCGCTGCCGACGCCGCGCACCGTGGTGTGGTGGTGCGGCGGAGGGAGACTCGCGCAGACGGGCGGGGCGGGGCGGGGCGGGGTGTTTGGCGCGTTCAAGGGCCTCTCGGGAGACCGGAAGGGCTGCTACTCGCACTCTCGTGTGTGTGTGTGTGCGTGAGAGAGAGAGAGAGAGAGAGAGAGAGAGAGAGAGAGAGAGAGAGAGAGAGAGAGAGACGGCGTGAACTGACCACGGCTCAGGTTCGCGTCAAAGCCTGCCGCTCTGTCACTGGGCTCCCCTAATATGTCAGGCGGTGGGGCGGGCGGCCCGTCTCCTGCCTGTGGTGTGGTGCAAGTACGTGCCGCAATACTTATTGGTGCATTGACTTTTTTTAAGCGCAGGATTTTTACCTTTTTTTCATATTTTAAAATTAATAAATCATGATTAATTTCGTCTTCTGCGCTGAAATTACGCGTCGGTAAATGACGGAAATTTATAACCTAATCGTGGTCGCCCCCCAGTAGTTTGCCCCTCGGGAGGCACCCCGCCCCGCGAGTCCGCCTGGAGGGAGCCCCTACGGCCCCACGGTGGCTGCTGAACCAATTCCAGGCGCGCGGACAGATAAGCGCCTGGAGCCTGGAGCCTGGAGCCTGGAGCCGGCCCGACCTATAATAACGTGACTTTGATGACATTACGCCACTACCGTGCGAGCAGCGTCGAGTCGATCCGGTTTGAGAGTCTTTAGCGGCCTTTCATCCTCGTTAGCCGGGGCTTCTGCGGCGTCCTTGAGTCGCCCGCGAGCCATGCGAGCGAGGCTGAGAGAGAGAGAGAGAGAGAGAGAGAGAGAGAGAGAGAGAGAGAGAGAGAGAGAGGGGGGGGGAGGTGTTCATGTGTGAGTGTGTTGAAGTAAGTTGTATGCAGATACCTCCTCATTTTCCCGCGAGGCACCACAACACTCGCACGGAGACGTGTCGGGCACGTGAGCTCGTTCAGCATTTTTATTCTAATTCCCTCATGTGACCCCCAGACTTTTTATTTTTCCTAAAAAACATCAAAACGCGCAGATATGCCCATCCGGACGGATGGCGCGTCGTCGCCTAGGATGGAACTTCCCCACGGATTAATCATTTTCAATTCTCCTCTTTCATTCTTTGATACACGCATAGCCTGGACATGCAGAAAAAAAAGGGAGGGGGTTGAATAAAGAGCGCATCTGAAAATTTGTGTGTATTATTTCTGGTGATGATGGGCACATAGGGGTGGCGCGGTGCAGCATCAAGGGGGACGGTGCTGCACTGTGCGATATGTGGTCCGTCACAGCGCCACGCCACGCCCCGCCACGCCCCGCCACGCCCCGCCCCGCCACGCCACGCCACGCCCCGCCCCGCCACGCCCCGCCACGCCCTGCGCTCATCTCATGAATGAAATGGGACCAGCGTGGCGCGCGCGCACACGAGGTTTTTTTTTCGTTTATTATTATTTTTTCCTTTTTTTTCGTGTTTTGTTTTTCTAATCGGGCGCAGCATGCGGGCGCGCAGATAAGCCCCAACATGCATGCACAAGGATGAAGCGGGGGATAAAAAAAAAAAGAGTGTGTGACCAATACAGGGTAAAAGTTATCGAGCCGTAGCGGCCTGCCTGCACGCTCGTATGGCTATGTCACCCTTTCTATCTCTTTGCTGCATTACCGAATTTTAGGTGGTGTTTTTACGTATGTCAAAGTAAGGATAGAGAGTGAGCGTCGGGCCGGCCTTTCTATCTCTTAGCAGGCCAGACTGAGCCTATGATGCGCTCTGCTGCGCTCGCCGCTTTTAGTGCGGGAGGAGAAAGATTTACACCTTTACACTTTACTTTGACGATGGGTCCGGTCTCGTTATTTTGATTGAAATCGCCATCATTTGCATCCGTAATTTTCCCCCACCTTCTCCGCGTTCCCTCCCTTTAAACCACTGCAGATTTTTCGGCTACCGCATACTGTCTGCCATGTTTGACCCTCAAAATAAAATTATTTGGAGAGAGCGGGAAAAAAAATGACGGGCAATACCGAGCAAGGGAAGTGAAACGATAGAAATAAATGAAAGTTTTGGGGGCGCTTTGTTGGCGCCGGGCGATATATCTAATTGTGTATATGTTATGATTGGATGCGTGGGGAAGGTTGCGGCCGAAAAGTTCACCGATGGGTTGATCTTTTCCTCTAGAGAGGGAGAGAGAGAAAGAGAGAGAGAGAGAGGACAGGAGGCGGTGGAGGTGGGAGAGAGAGAGAGAGAGAGAGAGAGAGAGAGAGAGAGAGAGGCCGGGTGGTCACGGGGACGCGGCCGTGCAGCGGGGGAGGAGCCTGTCTACATTTGCCCTGCAGTCAAACGTGTGATATGCAGCGGGAGGGGGAGAACACCGAAACTGAATTTGGGCGACAGATACGTGGCCCACCCCGCCCCGCCCCGCCCCGCCCCGCCCCGCCCCGCCCCGCCCCTGCACGGTCAGCATCGCCCCGCGCGCCTAATAGATTTCACCTCTCGCACTGACCCTCTCTCTCCGTCACCCTCTTCCCTCCATCCTATCCTCTCTCTATCTCTCTCTCTCATTCTAGACCTACGCGAAAAGACGGCAAATTTTCAGCGGTGACAGGAGCGCGCTGCTCCGCGGCAGGTGTTTGGGGCTTTGCCAGCGAGCCACTCAGACCGAAAAGAACCGGCGTCCGCCGTGTCTGATCCCGATCCCGCTGGTCTTCCCTCTCGCGCGGAACCGGGCCGATCAGAGGAGGATTTCGCGGTGACAAACTTGGCAGAACAGGACCAGGCTAGTCTGCAGGCTGGATTCATCCTAAAATTAAGAAAATGAAAACAGGTTTCACCAAAAGTTGCCGGTTTCCGCTACTGCCGTCTCCTTTTGTCTGCTGTCGCAGACCGCTCCAAGAAGTAATAGGCCTGGCTTTCTACAGCTGCCCTTCGTTTATCAAAAAATTTGCTTTGGGATTGATATTATAGAAATCGCAATTTTGTTTCCTTTTTCGGTCTCGAATCAATTCTTGGCGTTCCCCTCCCTCGTCGAAAAATTCTTTCGACAGTTATTCTTTTGATGAAGGAATTCCTGTAAAGGGCGCCGCGCCGCGCGCTCCGCCCGAGGAGGCTCGGCCCGTGATGGACTGCGGCGGACGCGTCTCTCTCTCTCTCTCTCTCTCTCTCTCTCTCTCTCTCTCTCTCTCTCTCTCTCGTCACACGCATGCGCAAGGCTCCGCGGTGCTCAAAATGAATGAATGAAGGAGAAGATTTTTTTTTCCCCTCTTGTATTCGAACGCAGTCTGTCCGCATCTGCCCGCCTTTCCGTTCCGCATTCGCGTGTTACGCGTTTCAAAATGCGTGATGCTCGTCGCCCGGGACGTGTTTTACATTTCCGCGCAAGTGTTGGATGTAGAATTTGCTTTCTTTTCTGCGGCGGGAGAGGGAATTCCTCGAGGCAGACGCAGAAGGCGGTGGGGCCTCGCGATGTCCGGCAGTGTAGCCGGACGGCGGCAGGGACGTCCCATCAACAACGCATTAACGTCTCGTGGAGGAAATTTAAGGACCAAACCGAATGCGACAGAGAAAGAGAGCGAGAGAGAGCGCAGACGCGACACTGAGAGAGAGGAGGAGAGACAATCAGTGGGCCCAGAATCGGCACTAAGGAGGCAGCAACCAGAATGCACACGGAGAGCAGCGATTCAAGTGTCGGATTTCACGTTGCTCGATCGATGAAACAGAGAAGCCAGTCGGCACTGGGCGGTCCTGAATCAGCCCTGTCGCGGCGAGCAGTCAAGGTTCGTTTTCCCCGACACATCCTAGAGTGTCAAAAAGTCATGGAGTTTTGGCGCCTGCGCTGAAATACCGTACGCCAGCGACGCGAGCTCACTGGTGTGTCCGCGTGAAGCGGTCGAATAAGTGGTCGCTTTTAATCCATTTCCAGTCCAGTTCACCTTTTTGTGCGGGGCCGCGCACTCCGTCGCGTCCTCGGGCCGCCTGGCGTCTCGTCGCGCCCGCCCCGCCCCGCCCCGCCCCGCCCCGCCCCGCCCCGCCCCGCCCCGCCCCGCCCCGCCCCGCCCCGCCTCGCTCCTGGGCTGGGCTGGGACCGACCGCGCGGGCTCAAGGAGACTCCGCGTAGCTCTGACCGCCCCGCCGCGGCTTTTCGACCAAATTATATAAAACTTTTGGTGTGTGTGTGTGTGAACAGCGTCTATGCTCGCGTGTGCCCGCGACGTACTCCTGTGCGCCTCGTGAGCTCCGCGACGGCCGACCGCGCCCCGCCCCGCCCCGCCCCGCCCCGCCCCGCCCAACAGGTTCCTGATAGCGGCGAGCTGCTGCCCGAAAACAAACAACATCACTCACCGGCTCATCACCGCGAACTTAAGGCCTGGCCGGGCGGCGCGGGGGCGCGGCCTAATTTAGACAGCGGCGCCGACCTATACGTCTCGGTAATGATTCAATTTCATCATAGTTTTGCGTTTTAAATTTGCTGTTGTAAACCATTGTTATTATTAATGATGAAAGGGACGGGGAGGGTAATTAAAAGAGGCGAAATTACGTGCCCGCCCAGTGCGCGGCGGCGGCAGCTGCCTTACGAGCTGTCAGGTGTCTGTCGCGCATAGGGGCGTTTGAAACTACACCACCGTGCGGCCCCCTCTGCCGATACCGTTAGAGACGATTGCTCCCACGCGTACGCGCTCCTGCTGTCAACGCGGTTGCGTATCAGAAGACTTGTGCCTCTCTCTCTCTCTCTCTCTCTCTCTCTCTCTCTCTCTCTCTCTCTCTCTCTCTCTCTCTCTCTCTCTCTCTCTCTCTCTCTCTCTCTCTCTCCTTATTGTGAGCGTCTTCTGCTCTTGCGCGGCGGCGCCACGCACGTTTACCGTTGTATCGTTTGTTTCCATAAGTATTGCCACGGATTACGCATCGACGAGAATGTCGCGGCGGCACACGGGAATTAAAACACAATGCGTGTCCGTCTGTCTGTCTGTCTGTCTGTCCGTCTGTCTGTCTGTCTGTCTGTCTGTCCGTTGTCGCGTGGCGGCCTTCTGCTGGACAGCGGCGTTCGAAACGCGCCGCGCACCGTGCGGCCGCAGCCGCTCGCCTGCCTGGCCTGCTCCGAGGAGGAGGGACCCGCTCTGCTCTGGTGTGCTGTGGGGCCCCGCCACTGGGCCCCGCCCGACCCCGGCCCGACCCCCAAGGACGCGCGGCGCCAGGGGAATTAGGCTAGAGCTGTGCCGGCCCGCGGTCAAGGTCCTTGATCAGGCTTTGGGCTAGGTCTTTGGGGCCGCGGCGGAGCAGCTATACACATATACTCTAGAGCACCGCAAACTTTATTTTCGTTTTCCAAGCCGAATGCGCGAAACTGCGTCCTGTCCCTGGTTCTAGCGTGCGAATTAGGACGTTTCCCCGTTGGTTTCGAACATTTGATTTTAATTCGGGGAGACGGTTCCGCGCACCAATGCAACTGTTTTTTCTTCTTCTTTTTTTCTCTTATTTTGCTCAACTGTTGCTGCTGCTGTTGTCGCGGCGGCGGTGCGCTCTTCTGAGAAATAATGTCCGCGACAAAACGGCTGCAGCATGCAACGCGCTGCAGGTGACATGGCGCGTCGACAATCGGCCCCGCAATTATTATCATTTCCGCTGTAATTGGATGTAATTGTGTCACGCGTCCGACGCGACGCGTTCACACCACGGCGGCGGCGGCGGCGCGACTGCCGAGGGATCGGGACGCGAGCAGGGCAGGCAGGGGGCCGGCAAGTTGGACTTTAGGTGCTTTTTGGCCGTCTCCTTCACTGTCTTCTTGCGATTAGAAAACTGTATTTTTTTTATTGAAAAAAAAAATTGTTTTGCCCTAATCAGATTTTTTTGTTGGCTGCCACAAAACTCTCTTGCGACGACTGGAGAATTATTTTTTTCTCCGTATCGTGAACGTCCTTCAGTTATGCGTGGTCTGTAAGTGCATAAGTGAAAGCGCGGCCGCGCGGCGCAAGTGTAACTGTGTGACAAAACGACGTACGCTGCGCGGACGGGCGTGTATAAGTGGCCGCGCTCAAGTCGTGTGCAGACGACGGTAAAAGCGCGGGCGCCTTTTACGATCGCCGTGCTGTAATGTAATGTGTCGTCCGCTGCATGCGGCGAAAGTGATCGGCTATGAGAAATCACTCAGGAGGGAGGGGGAGGCGAGGGATGGAGACTTACACGCGGCCGACCCACAGGAGCGCGCGGGCCCTGCTGGCGTGGTCGTAGCGTAGCGCGCGAGCGGGGTCGACGGGCCCACTCCGCCCGAGGATCGCTGAGTTTCGGTTCGTGTCGAAGTAGCCCCCCCCCCCCTCTCTCTCTCTCTCTCTCTCTCTCTCTCTCTCTCTCTCTCTCTCTCTCTCTCTCTGTCGGTAGCCTCTTTCAGTAAAAAAAAAATCTGACTGCACTACTGAGCTTTGCTGATATCGGTTTTACGACTCGGGCTTTACAGGCTGCTTATCGTATTTTTGAGGTGAAATTATGATGAATGAATAAAGTACACACGCCACACACACTCACACACGAATCAGGAGAGCAGCCGCCGAAAAAAAGTTTACTGCCTTTTACGCCCCTTGAGAAACCAGCTGACGCAAAAGCTCGGTGCGTGCACTCAGTCGCACTGCTACCAAAAAATTAAAAAAAAAAAAAGTGCGATTGAAGTGAGGAGATAAATGGTTATGCAGAATCACGAAACTAAACGGTCCACGCTAGCAGCGGCAGCTTCCGACGATGCACCGCTCGATCGCACATTAAATTGCGACGTCAAGGGTTTTCGATGCAGGGGCAGCCAGGGGAAAAATGTGACAGATTACTTCGCGCCAGTACAGTGTGTGTGAGTGAGAGTGTGTGCACGATGGCTCCCCCCTTCCTCATAGAGCTCCTAGAGCTGCGCCTGAGATTTGCATGTGCGCTCTGTTGTTGTAAGTGCCGTCGCGGAATGCAAATGTCTGCAATAAGGAGAGCGCCCCGACCCGACCCGAGGGCCTTCCCCATGGAGTGCACGGCGCGGGGCGGGATTTCACAGTCGGCTGGTCGGTCGGTCGGTCGGCCCGGCCTCCTTCTAGGTCGTGTGAGAAAAAGAAAAAAGGGGTTGCCCTTACAGATCCGCCCCCGGGGCGTTTGCGATTTGCGTGCTCCAGGAGAGAGATACGGACCTCTGGGCGCGGCGAGAGGGGGTCGCTTTCGCACGCCCGAAAGGGTTATTCGTAACGGGGTAAGGCGCGCACCACGCGGGAATTTTTTAGGGGGGTTAAATGCGCCAATGTTATTTCAAGTGCATTTCTGCCGACTCGCGACGTTAACTTTATCATCTTATGTTTCTTTTTTTTTTCCCCCTTGAACATAGTTTGTGTGACTAGCCGTGTGCCCGCCGCGTAACTCACGCAAGGACGCTGCTGTAACGTAGCGTCGCTCAAAATACCGCGGCGTCACTCGCGCGACGCCCAACGACGCCCCGCGCGTCGTTTGTTCGTTAGGATATCGAACGTCGTAAAACAAGTCGCGGGAAGGTGCCGGCCGGGCGACATCTCTTGCCGCCGGTGCAGCGTCATCACACACACACACACACACACACAGAGTCGCACAATGCCTTTTAAATTGTTTAAAAGTCCAGCCGCATGCATACGCTTAATCAGCGCGCGTGCGCGGCCCGCAGACTTCCCCACTCCCGTCCTTTTTTCGCGTCTTTTGCCCGCGTGACCCCTTGCCGTTTTTGGGGGGAGAAAAACGAAAAACACAGAAAAAAAACTGCGCGTAGATGGGTTGGCGTTCCCGGCCAGGTAGAGACGCGACGCGACACGTTTGTATTTTATTTTCTGCTGCAGCTGAAGCGCTGTTGCCTGCTGCAGCAGCAGGCGTCTCCAACAACAATAATGATGATGATGATGCCCCCCTCGAAAAAAAACGTTAACTTCCTTCCTTATCCCCGAAAAATTTTTCGGTGGGGCGAGACTGAAGCACGAGGGAGACAGACGGAGAGAGAAAGAGAGATGGGGCAGCCGGGAGCAGTTGGAGCAAGAGGGGTTTGTGTGGTGTTGTGTTGTTGCCCAGATTCTGGAAACGCGGGGCGAGGGGTGGGGGGTGCGCCCCGGCCCGGCGGGACCGCGCGCGGCTAAAAATACGTAAATACCGGTGACGAGGGTTCCCCCTCCTCCCTCCCCTCACCCTCCAAGGTCGCGCCGGGCGCGTAAAACTCCTGACCCCTTGAAAGAATTCAGGTGATTCCGTCATTCTTTGCGAGGAAATGTGTCGCTGCCGCCGCGTTCCCCCCCAGCGGCGCGACGCGGCGCAGCGGCGCACCCCTCGCCAGCCGCACCCTATAACTAATTTCGGAAACTGGGGGGAAAAAAGCTCCGGGCTTAACACTTGGCCAACGGAAAAAAATAGTGAAATGAATGCCAGCCAGCAGCTGTGCGGTGGGCTGCGGGAGCGTGCGCGGGTCGGGGCGGGGCGGGCGCGGTGATTGGAACACGCGTGTCCTCGCGGGGAGGTGCGTGCCCCAGTGGCGTCTGCAGGGGAGGGAGAAAAAAAGAGAAAAACGCCTCTTTTTCGCGAAAAAAGACCCCCAAAAAAAGGAGACTCGGCGAAATTCGATCGGCTAACCCTTCGCGTGAAACTCCGACCCCATTAGTGGACCTCACGTTGGCATCCCTTAGTACGCGTGCCTCGTCAAAGGGGTGGGTTTACTGTCAGATACTTTCGGGGACACAACAGAGCGCGCCATTAAGTAATACAGAATATAATGTTTTCTAAACTTTAGTTATTATTTTGTGAAATTTTTAAATAATGGTGGGTGGTAATGGTCGAATTGATATGCTCAAATTATGTCACTTGCAATTTGAGAGTAATGAATAAATCATGATAACGTTTTGTGATATTACTTACACACTTGGAAAAGTGATTGAGTCGATCGGAAACCCCTTATTGCTCTGGTCAGAAAAAAATGTAGTGCCATTGCATAGCCATTTTACGCCATTCTCAGTATTGCGGTAAGCTTAAAAAAAGACAAAACGCGCTTTTTTGTCGACTCACCGTACGCCGAGCGCGTGGTATTGTTTTAATTTGGATCCCCCACCTGTGGTAAGGTGCCTTCCGCGGTAGCAAAAAATACCATCCCCTTTCTGCTTTCCTCACCCCATCGGCACACATCTAATTAACAGCAATTGATGATTGTTTAGTGTCGACCGCAAAAGTCATGTTTTTTCCGTATATTTTTTTACACCTCGGCCACCGCATCTTTCCGTTTTTTCATCGAAAGGGGACTCAAGTAGTCGCGTGCCGTGATTTTTATTGCCGACTTTTGTTTTTTGCTGGCAAAAACCTTTTTTTTTCTTCTTCCCTATCCTTTGCCACCGCCGCTGCACCCGTTTCCGCAGCATGGCCCATTTTTAGCGGTTTGTACCGCTTTTTTTGGCGCCTTTAGTCTGTGTGTGTGTGTGCGCGCGCGCGCGTCCCCCGACCCCAACGTAGGGAATGCGTCACAGTCTTAGGGATGCATGTAAGTCCATGTTCCGCTTGCCTGCTGCTGGTTAACTTTTTTCTAATTTCCCCTCCTCGCGCGCCCGACTTGAGGCCTTCCCCCGCCCCCTCCCCCTGGAGGTCGTCCAGGGGTCACCACGTCCTCCCCGGCCGGGCCGGGCCGGGGCGACACACCCCCGCCGCACGGCCGCCGCCGCTCCCGGGATATAGTGAACCCGCAAAAATTAACTCGGCTGGCTGTGACTGGCGATGCATAATGTATGTCCTGGTTTGGTGCATGCAGCAGCGGCAACATACAGTGGCGGTCTGAGTAGCCAGTCAGCCATTCTGCTCGCTTAGCCGAGTGTGAGTGTGTTGTTTCCGCCCTCCCCCCCTGCCCCGCCCCCTTCTGTCGCCCCACCTCGCGCTTTATACCTTTTATTTGCGGAAATTGGAGCGACAGTAAACACCTCTTTTATAGTACGCAAATGAGGGAAAGCACACTCACACGTTGAAATTAGCGGCGATCTCCTCCGGCCCTCCCTCCCCGGCGCGGCGTGCTGCAGCCAATCTACGCCACTCTATGCTGCTCTCCGCTTCCTTTCTGCCGCTTGTCACTCAATGCCGACGGGCTGATGGAGGCGGAGGAGGGGGGGGGGGGGCTGACTATGTCGGCGGGTTGCGAGTGTCGAGCGCAACTTTTGCCACCATTTCGCTGGAAACCCCCCGCCGCCGCCGCTGGGCCCGAGAGAGCGCGCAGCCAGGCCCCTTTGAGCGAAATGCAGGCGCAGTGTGTGTAGTGGAGGGGGGGGGGGGGGGGGGGGAGACGATGCGCAAACCTTCAGCCCAGACACAGCAGGGTGAAGCTGTCCCAGAATCTGGACGGGGTGTGTGTGGGGCGGTGTCACTTTGTGGTCGTCGGTGTTTACAGAAGCCGAGAATTATTTTTGTTTTTCGGTGGGTGTTTTATTTTTCGGAGCAGGGCGACTAAAAAAGGAGACATGGCATGGCTTGGGCTCTTCTGAAAAATAAAAGTGTGACCCTACCTCGCACACTGGGCCGTCGTCTTTGCCCTTCGCTTGCTCTCGCTCTCCCTCTTCCCCTCTCTCCGACGTAGGTATTTTGACGTGTTAAAATTGACGATTAACTCAAAGGATTTATATCAAAACAAAACAAACAACTTCGTAGAGTTTTCAAAATTATTTTGGTGACCTTCCTTTATGTCGGCATGTGTGCGAGTGACCCAGTAAAAGGTTGGAGGAAGGTGGGGAAAGTGACACTTTGCGCTGTCGGGTTTTTTTTTTCCACCTTTATTTTCACATACTGTACGATGCTGGGCCGGTCTGACACCCCCTCCCCGCCCCGTGCCTCGCCTCGCCTGGACGGACTACCTATCCACCCCCGCACCGCACCGCGCACCCGTGCATGCAAACTTACCCAAATAATCCGTGCAATCCGCAGAACGAAGGTAAAAAAAAAAATAGTCGCATGAAAGGGAATTAAAGAATGGACGGTGAGAACAGCCAGGCCACTCGGCAGCAGGTTTACCTCGCGGCATATGGTGTGTCGGTACGTGTGGGACGGTTGGGCATGAATCTGATGCGTGGCCAAAGGAATAATGTAAGACGAAAACTAAAGGAGAGAATGATGATGAAAAAAAAAGACGAACATCGAAAGTGCTTTGAAAAGACGATTTACCTCTTTCCCCGGTGCGGTGTGTATGTGTGTGTGACGTTGCGTTCTCATCTGCATGTTGCAGCCGCCCAATAAAGTTACCCTTTCTTTTTTTTTAACCCCAAATTACCCGGTGCGGGGCGCACCTGGCTGAGGCTGGGGCGGGGCGGGGCGGGGCGGGGCGGGGCGGGGCGGGCGGGGCGCGCCCAGCAGCCCTGCCCTGTGCCTCACCACTTTCGTTATCGCTACCCCTTCCTTCCGTCCTCCTCGCTGCTGCTCAACCCTTTCGCTCTGCTCTTGTTTGTGTTAAGGATTTCTCATCTCCGATACAGATCATCTGTTGTTTTTTTTATTTTATTTTTCGAGGCGACGCGGTGATTTGTGCATACATTAGGGGGCTGTGGCGTATCGGGTGTGCGTGGGTGTCGTGGGAAAAACGCTTTCGCCGAACTCGAACCATATTCAAAAGGCGCAGCAGCAGCAACAACACGGGCGACACCTGTCACCAGATGTTGGCACTGATATCGACAAGGAATGAATGAAATTCGTCATCCTGTGAGTGTGTGTGTGTGTGTGTATCCGTTCGGCCGCCCCCTCCGACCGACACCCACACTATTTGCATATACCGGCCGGCCATCCGCGCCGCCCCCGCTCCCCTCCAAAAGTAAAAGGGGTTGAGTCATTATGAATGGCATTGTCCACCCTATCAATTTTTTTTACCCCCTTCGCCTTGGGAAAGCGCGACGGGATTGCAATATCGTGTCTCACAGTAAACAAGCTGCACTGCGAGACCAGCACGACGCACTAAAACGGCACATTTTCAGGCGACTTCTTTAATTTTTTTTTTACCTGAACTGCATTTTTTTTTCAAAACTTTTGTATTGTTTGTCACGCTTAGCCGAAAGGGGTGTTCGCCATGTGAACTTTAGTGACGTGGGCGGGTGGCGAGACGGGCGGGGCGGGGCGGGGCGGGGCGGGGCGGGGCGGGCCAGACCGGCGCGGGGATCATTTTTTGAAAAGTTGCACTTTATGCAAGCCCATGCCCCTTCGGTGACAAATGTGAAAATACTTGTCTACTGTGTTTTTTTTTTCCTCCCCGTTTCGCTCGCGCGGCGTCTCGTTTGCATGCCATGCGTCAGTCCGCCGCCGCCAGCAGCAGGGCCAGGCCGCGTATCGCGTCGCCACACTGCCGAGAGACGGAGCTTGTAGTGCGCTGCGAGGAGAGGAGAGGGTTTTCACTGATTTTTACACCGGAGTGGCTTCCATAATTATGTCTATGACACCCGCCACATGTGGCCCCGCCCTGCGCCGCCCTGCGCCTCACCGCACACATGTCGCTGGAGCGCCTCGCCTACACGTCTGTCCCTCCGCGCCGCCGTAATCTTCTGTACGGCATCGCGCCCCCCCCTTTTTTTTTGTTTTTTGTTTTTGGTACTTTACTCCTTTTCGTGTCTCCTCGCACGTCTCCGCCCTGCTGCTGCCTCTCGCCATGCTTCACTCCAGTAGGAATGTTCGGTCGAGCGGCGACTTCGTTGCTAACGCAATATGTACAATTCTTGACGTGTCGATTAGAAATACATTTTTTTTCTTGTTCTTTTTTGGACGCGCAAAATTGAAGCAGCGTGTGCATTAATAGCAGCCTTTCTAGTACTAAATGATAATATGATGTACTTTTGAGGTCGCGCGAGAAAAACTAGTCCTTCTGCTCCTCCTTGTCAAGTAGCAGGCTGGCGCATTGAAGCTTCTGCTTGTTGGCTCAACAGTCCGCGCCGTGATATGGCAAATATGCAAGCAGTCGAGGCACAGTGTCACACCATATACACTATATATATATATATACTTGCAAAACAGCTCTAGCCCGGGCCGGCTTACGTTTTTCTACTTGTCTGCATTATTCATACGCACGCTTCCCTATCTGCTAAATAGGACAGCGGGCGAAAGTTATAGTGGTGGTGCGCCCCATGTTGAAACTGCTGCACAGAGAGAGAGAGAGAGAGAGAGAGAGAGAGAGAGAGAGAGAGAGAGAGAGAGAGAGAGAAGGGGCAAGAGAAAAAAATCATTAGGGGCGACGAAGTAGTTTGTGTCTCGCGAGTGGATTAGCCAAAGCAGACGGAGCCGAAGGCGGGGGTGGCTGGCTGTGTCTGGTCCCGGGCGGGGTGGGTCCGGCCCGTCGCTGCAGCTGGCGAAGGAGTGCACAGCCATGGTGGGAACGAAACTGCGCGCGCCGTCGCCTGGCCTGCACTCTCATGCACGACACACTCGTGTGCTCTACAGTTTTAAAAAGCAAAAAAATTACACGACAAGCTTTATTTAGGAAATATTTGGATGCAACTATACGATATAATTGTAGGAGCAGCAGTCAGATTATGAGCATATGTCTTCACTTTCGCCCGTCGTGCTTGATCGCCGGTTCGTTGCCTGACGGTGCAAGGGGCCTAAAAAGGTATCGACAGATGTGTGTGTGTGTGTGCGCGCGCGCGCGCGTGCGTGTGTGTGTGCGTTTCAAGTCCGTTTACGATGTGGTGGCAACATTGCTCATCGACTGGTTGAATGTCGCGCACACAACCGTCTCTTGAACACATGTCCTCTCTCCTCCCTGTGAGTGTGTGCGTGTGTGTGTGTGAGCCCGGTCCAGCCCTGCTAATAGCCCCCTCCCCCTCCGCCGTTGTATTTACGACCGGTTGGAGCGGCCCGTCCCCGACTGATTTGGCAAGTCCCTCGCTAATGTTTTCCTTATTGTTATTTGCAGGTGAGTCCGCCCGGCCCGGCCCGGCTCGCAGCGCGCATGCGCAGGTTGACAAGGGGGACCAGCGACCAGAGAGACGAGTTGCGATGAGTAACGGTTTGCGACTCCCGACAATTTTCGCCCAACATTTTATATTCTTCTTCTATGCCCCAAAAAACCGTCGTTCGATCGACGTTTAATTTTTTTTTTTTGCGCGGAAACGGAGCGTAAAATGACAAAAAAAAAAGAGGAAGATAAACTTTTTAAGAAAGGGTTTTCCAGCAGGGAAGGAAAAATTTGGGACATATATTTTTTTTCTGCGTTTACAGTAGTGTATAATCCTTTGGCGCGGGCGGCGCGTGTGTGGCCCTGGGCCGCTGGGCTCGTGTGAACACGGCCCGTACAACGCCTAGGTGCGCTAAACACATTATACGCGCCGGACCACCGCCGGAGCGGGGGCGGGGCGGGGCGGGGCGGGGCGGGGCGGGGCGGGGCGGCACCCGTACCGGAGGGACCCGGCCCGGCCCGGCCCGGGCGCGCCGATTTTGAGGCGTCGCTACAGCAGGGATAGCGGGTGGAACGGTACGGTTACCCCTTCGCTCAAGCCAGAAAAAGAAAGGCATTGCCTACTAGGCAGCCCGCTCCGCAGTGCGTAGGCTGCTCGTCGCCTACTCCTGGCCGCGGTGTCCACCTGGCGCGGCGCGGTGTCATCCGCGGCGCCGGGAGCGGCCTCAGCTAGGGCCGCGCCTCGTCTTGAAATATGTTAAGCACTTTGTTGGCCGCACTAAAAGTGTCTATTCCTGTTTATGCCATCGCATAACTTAGGCGTCGCGACGCCGTGGGGGATTCAGCGTCGCCGTGTGTGTGTGTGTGTGCGCGTGTGTGCTGGGGCATAAGCGCTCGCGGGGCTGACGCTGATTGGCTGTGATTTGGGATCATTACCGTAATGTTTACCCAAGCCCTACCGGTTCTCCGTCCTCCCTGCGCATAAAACGCATACACGCGTGCATCTGCCTGCATGGTGGCAAGGGATCACTGGGCGCCCTTGATTGTTTTTTTTTTTTTTTTTTTTAACGGTTCAAAGCCTCCGCGGTAGAAAAAAAAATACAAAGTTTCAAAAATCGGAACTCATTTCCTACCTTCCCATGGGGAAAAAATCAATTTAATTATTTCGTTTAAGACTTTCCCGAGTGTTAGAAACATGGCCGGGATTTTAATCGCCCCTGGCGCGCGAGTACTTGTGTGCGTGTGTGTGTGTGTGCGCGCGCGCGTGCCGCATCAAGTAAGCCGCCGCGGTGGCGTTTTATGTGTTGGTGGTCGTAATTGGCCGAGCTGCGTCATTTGTTTACCGGGAATGAACAAGCCGTCAGCGCCCCGGGGAGGTGAGCTGAGGTGCGGTGCACCAGTAGCTTTTTTTCCCCTTTTTTATTTTTCAAATTATACTTTTCTGACAACTTTTTCTCGAGCAGAAAGCTTTCTTTGAAATTAGCGCTGCTGCAGTCAGTTCTAAAGATTAAGTCAGTTTGTGCCAATACGGAACATTCGTACAGAGGGCAGCGGTAGCGCCGCTATTCGCCCTTTTATTTTGATTATTTTATCATTTTTACTTTCTTTGTTTTTCAATATGATGCGGCGGCGAGCGCGCATCGCTAGATAACGACTCTGTTTATTTTTTTCCTCTCCTCCTGCCGTCCCGTCCCGCTCGTTATCGGTGGCACATTAGGGGCCCGGCCGGGCTGACCGGGGCTGGACTCACCCCCGCCCCGCCCCGCCCCGCCCCGCCCCGCCCCGCGGAGCGGCAGTGCATCCCCCATACAGCTGCCCTTGATATGTGGAGTGGCCTGGCCTGGACTGGACTATCCCACGCGAATTTTATTGCACAACCCACTACTACTGCTGCTGCAGGGTGCGGGGCGGGGCGGGGGCGGACGGGCGGCGGGGGATGGAGGTCGCCACCTGCACTCTATCCGCCGGGATCCCCGCTGCCCCCGCCGCTGCCCCCCCTCATGCCATGCCATGCAACAATAGCGGGGCCACAAAGATATTTCCTCGGCGGGGCCGCCGGGCCGGGCCGGGGCCTCGATCATGTATATTGTGTGTGTATCGAAACCGGAGTCGCATGTGTCCCGGCCGGTATGCGCTGGTGGACGCGCGAGTCGAGCCCGGCCCGGCTGAGCGGTCCGAATCCCGACAGATCGCATCAAAAACGTACTCCTCGTTACGTGTGTGTAGGTGTGTTGGGTCGGGGTGTGGGAACCGAGAGGGACTGAACACGCCATGGTGTACGCGGATTGTCGTCTGTGTTTCATTTATTTTTATATTGAATTCTAATGTGCGTTACATATGTTTTGACCAGAAAGCTACAAATTAGAAAAGGCCATTTTTTGTGTTAGTTTAATTTTAATTTAACAGTAAAGATTTTTCAGCGGTAAAATTCAAATGGGCAAATTGCATTCGCTTTATTTTTCAATATTATTTCGCTGGAAAATCTGTCCACTAATTGCGACTGGATTGCGTCGCAAGGGATTCATGAGCAGGCGATTCTGCATCCCGTTATTGACAGTGTACTGCTCTCCGAATATTGCGCAAAAATGGAGATGTGCAGATAATGGGAAGAATAGGCGCGCGGTGCACTGGAGTGGCGGTGCAAATCCCCCCTGCTCCCCCCACCCCCACCCTCCGCGCGGCCGACCCTCCTCCCCCACACCCAAACACCTACAGGTTGCCACCCCCCCTCCCCCCTCTCTTCTGCTACCGACGATTTTCCCGAAAGAGCCTAGAAATGAGAGCGACGGACGGAGGGACCCGGGGCAGCCCATGCGTCTCCATGTGTGGAGGTCTCATGTGTCGACAGCAGTGGCGTAATGACGTGCGAGGGTGGATCTCTCTCTCTCTCTCTCTCTCTCTCTCTCTCTCTCTCTCTCTCTCTCTCTCTCTCTCGCTCTCTCTCTCTCTCTCTCTCACACACTCTCGCGCTTCCTATCGAATAGTACTGCGCCCGTTATCGCAAATTTCCTCATTTCTCATTTCCTCGTGTAGTGCCCGCTACCCGCGGCTGCATATCATCGCTTGAGACCGCACATACCCCCCCCCCCCACCTATAACACGTGCAGTGTTGTGCCACTCGACGGCGGCGGGTTTTACAATCCGGGTACACTCGTGTCGCTCGTAGCAAACTGCGATGATTTCGGCGGACGTCTCTGATTGACTTGTTTTACGAGCGGGGGGCCGGGCCGGGCCGGGCCGCGCCGGGCATGACGCAACGGGTATGGCACTCATTGTGAGCGCGCGGGGCGGCGCGGGGCGGACTCGCGGACCGGTCGTTTTTACGGCCTTGCGGTATTGCTTGCCTCGATAGTTCTCAATACATAAAGTTAGATGTAATTTGAGAAATGGTACCGACAGGTACGTCGGAAGTCGCAAACTTTTCGATGAGTAAACCGTCATAGCAAGACAACCCCAGAAAATGTCTCGATGCGACAGCTATTGCTTATTCGCAACGCGAAAATCGCTTTCGAGCGCCGGTGGGTGGACCGCCCCGCCCCGCCCCGCCCCGCCCCGCCCCGCCCCGCCCCGCCCCGCCCCGCCCCGCCCCGCCTTCGTCTTCTGCCGACGGCACGTCCTGTGTGTCGTGCTGGGAGTAAATGAGAGCGGGGCGGTTGCTCGGCCGTTAAAAATATTTTTGTGTTTCCCGTTTAGCGGCGCGCTCGGTAATGGCAACTTCGGTCGTTTTCCATAAACGCCGCTCGCCACCGCCCCGCACAGGTTTCGCTTTTAAAACTTGCGCTTCCGTCGAGAAACGAGACGCCGCCGCGGCGGGGCAATTCCTGAGGATTATTGTATTCTTCATTGATATTTTTAAAAATGCCAACGCAATTTTAGTTTTTTTTTTTTAAAAAAAAAAAACAGTTTGTGTTGTTTGCAAATTTTTTGCAATCACCTGAGAATTTTTTTTTTCTTTTTCCAAATTTGCATTGGTAGAGGTTTGGGATGGACATACGCGTCGTGAAAGGGAGTACAGAGCGCGGGAGTCCTGTTTCGCCTTGGCCGGCTCGTATACTTACAAGGGGCGCGCGTAACCGAAAAAGGAGTAGGGGAGAGAGAGAGAAAAAAATATTAAAAAGAGCGGGCGAAGAAAAGACACCGAGCGGTTCGCTCTCATTAACCTGTTGTACGAATGAAAAGACCTGGCCGAGCGGGCCGCGCACATCGTGCGTGGGTGGGTGTCCCGCGCGCCGTTACGGCTCTCTCTCTCTCTCTCTCTCTCTCTCTCTCTCTCTCTCTCTCTCTCTCTCTCTCTCTCTCTCTCTCTCTCTCTCTCTCTCTCGCCTCCACCCCCGCACGAATATGTATGCAAGATTCACGGGGCAGATTTCCTTCAACGGTCAGTGCTATGTGCTGCCACCGAAAAGGGCGAGGTAAAGGGTTGCTGGGACTTTGTGCCGAGAGCGGCGGGGCGGGGCGGGGCGGGGGAGGGAGCGGAGAGAGAAAGGGGAGAGCGAGACGTCGTGATGCTGAGTGAGCGCAGAGGCAGCCCTGAGAAACTGGGAGTTAAAAATTAGAAGTACGATGTGGAGTGCCCTATAGAGCAGCGAATGAAATTGAGTAAAATTTAATTTTTAAAATTACACTTTATTTTCAATTTAGAATTCACTGAAGCGAAATCACGTTAACATCGTCAATGTTTAGGGTTACCTGCATTCTTTTCCTTTTCTGATTTATGTATGGGGGTTCTCATCCTCTCATTCTCTTTCCACTGAATCGAAGCCTGTTGCTGATCGAAGACGTTCTCTTCATTGTCCACCCCCGCGCGCCCGCCGCCCCGCGCGCTCCTTGCCGGTCCGGTCCGGCCCGCCCCCGCCCCACCCCACCCCCGCGCCACCCCCGCCCCACCCCCGCGCCACCCCCGCGCCGCCTCCGCCGGTGCGCGGAGTTTTCTCACACTGCCACCGCTAATGCCTGTCCACCCACCCACCGGCACCACCCACACCACGGCGCATCATCCCTCCCAAACTGGATGTCGCCTATCTTGTCTTCTACGGACGCCTTCCTTTTTTCCTTACCACTATTCTTGCGGGGGTTGCCCACAGCCTTGTAAGTATATCGCCTTTTTGCCGCAGCTTTGCTCATTTGCATGAAATGCGTGGGAGTTTAAAAAAAAACGTGGAAAAAACGTTGAGAGGATGATGACGATCGGAACGGTCAATACGTGGCGCGGATGCTGGTCACACAGGGTCAGGGTCACCTCCACCTTATAACCTGCACATAGCTGCTCTTGCTTGGTATTTTTTTCGCCGTGCAGTGGTTAGGCTACTGTAAAAAAGCCAATTCGTATTTTTCACATTAGTTTGACAAAATAATTCAAAAAAAATTGACAAAAAGGGCAGACTTGATAAGTTACGGTCTGATATGTTAGCCTACTTACGCGTAAAAACGTTTTTATGGACCGCCGTGTCTGAGATGTCTCGCTTCACGCGCAGTCCAAAAGTATCTAAATTCGCATTACTTTGGCGGTCCGTCGTCGGCGTCCTGACGCGCATGGCAACAGCCCCGGCGCGGCGCGGCGCGCCACCCCCACCCCCGCCCCCGCCAGAAGGAGCTGCGCTCCCCGCGCGCTCTCCGCACTTCCCATGCAAACAGGTTGACGTGGTGCTCCCCCGCAGAGCCGCCTGGGCCCGCGCCACCCCGCGCCACCCACACCTGGTGGACCCTCCAAACTGGTAGTCTTGTTCACCGTGGAGCCCGCCGCCCCCGCGCCGCGCCTCGCGGCCTGCCTGTGATTGGTCCGCGGCCCAGGATGCGCGCCCGCTCCGCTCCGCCCCGCCCTCCCGCTCTCGGCCAGCGGTTTTAAAAGGATGTATCAACGGTCCCAATAGTTCGTTTGAGTGGGTGGTGGTCAAGTGAGCAGGGCGGACTCACTGGTTTTAAATGCCCCGGCGGGGAGGCAGGGCGTCTTCGCTCGCAGTGGAGGGCGGCGGCCGCGGGGGTGGCCGGCGACGCGTCTTCCCAGAGAGACACTGACCTGCCCCGCCCGCCCCCGCGCCCGCCCCCGCGACGCAACGGTTTTGGGACGGGAAAAATTCGTTGGTAGGTGCCGCGGACCGCCCGCCCGGGACCGTTGAAGGCGTTGGTGGTGGTTGTGGGTGGTGGTTGGATAAGCCCACCCCGCTAAACGGTCGTAGAGTTGTGAGACCGGTGCACTGTCGTCTTTGGAGTTTGGAGTCGCTGTAAATGACTGAGGCATGATGGCGCGACTGAGAGGAGAGAATGAGACTTCAGGACTCGGGAAAAAAATGGGGGGGTTGTTTTACAGTGAGTTTTCAATACAAATTTACATGATTGCCTCAGAAGCTTTCCCATCGCGGAGGGGCTCACATCCGGTGGGCTCATCTCCTCATCCCCAGAACTACTTGTCGTGTCGCCCCACACGGACACTCTCCCTCGCTCTCTCTCTCTCTCGCTCTCTATGTTCCGGCCGGATACGTACGGCGGGCCGGCGGCGGCAGGGAGAGTGGTTCCCATGGACCCGGACCAGGTGAGGCGGGCGGGGCGGGGTGGGGGCGGGGCGGGGGCGGCGCAGCAGCACAAGCGTCTCTTACGCAAAACAATGCGTAAGTAATTAGGGTGGCAGTGATATGCGGCCCACCCCCGCGCCACCCCCGCTCCACCCCCGCTCCACCCCCGCTCCACCCCCGCGCCACCCCCGCTACCCCGTGAAAGCGATGCCGCACAGACATGCACATTTCGTTACTGCATTATTTCGTCGCAGGCGATTTCTTTTCTGAACAGAAGCGCTCTGCGCGCGAAAAAAAAATAATAAGAAGAAAAACTCGATACCGTGGTCACGTATAACTGCGGGGGTGGCGGCGTTGGAAACCGGTGTCCCGTCCCGATAACAGAAAGTACAGCGTAGCGCGGCCTGCTGACCCTCTCGTCCTCCGCAAAGGTCTTTCGTCTGCTTTATAACCTTCAGCTCGCCCCTTTATACATCTCACGCGTTTTGTTTCCTTTTTTTCGGTCGTTGTGTAGTTGATTTTTTTTTTTTGCGATCGGTGACCGCGGGAGATTTTGCCGCGCCACGTACGCTTTAGCGCCGCGCTGCGTTTGTCCCCACGTGTTTTCTCTTCCTAAAGGAAATGACGAAACTGTAATCAGCCTCGTGGGAAGGCCTCGCCACCCGCACTGCGCCCCCAGCCCAGCGCTCCTTCGATAAAGATTACGAGCAAAACGTACGTTTATTCCCATTAAAAGGTCCTCCAGCTCCTCCTCCTCCCACACGGGTGAATCCAGGATCATCTATCGGATATCCGCCGACGCAACATACACGCACACACCCTCTAAAAGGTGAGGGGAGGGACCCGCCACCCACCCGGACCCTCTTGTGCGTGTGTGTGTGCGTGTGTGTCGCTCATGCAGGACGCGCCGGACCCCCGCCCGAAAGGGACCGATGATTGTTTTATATTGCGAAGGTTTTCGTTTTCCTTCTCTTTTATTTTTTTTTTCCTTTTCCGGCGAGAGCAAAAGTGACTGAGGATGGAAAGTGTGTCAGGTGTGGTGTGGCCTGCATCCAGCTGGTATGTAGGTGGAGGGGGGCGGGGGCGGGGGAGCGCCCATTGCCCCCCGGCCTCGGCCCCTGCACCCTGGCCCCCTCCCCCAGCATCCCCTCCCGGCCGCTCGTGGGAACCGCACCCGCGCCGCCCCCACGCCGCCGCCCCCGCCCCCCGCCACCCCGCCCCCGGCCCGGCTAGACACCAGACAGACTCGCCAAATTTACTCCGAATGCCAAGTCGGTGGCGGCCGAGTGTTGGAGTTATGACCCTGGAGGGGCGGCTCGGCCCGGGGCGGAGGGGTGGGGGAGGGTTTGTGGAGCCTCCCGGGCCGGTGGGATGTCAAGTGTTTTGTTTTGGGAAGGTGGTAGCGACGCGCCGGCACCAGGGGAGCACACTGGAACCCCATTACGCCCCCGGCCCGGCCCGGCCCGGCCCGGCATGTGCAGTGCGGCAGCAGCCTCCCGCCCGATGCAGATTTCAAGTTTGTTTTCTCTTCTTGGTCCTCGTGTGCACCGCGGCGGGGCCGGGCCGGGCCGGGCCCCGTGTGTCTGCTGGTGCAGTGCGTTGTCGTACAGACCCTCGCTCAACTTGTTTTACACCGCGTCTGCTGCGGGCTACGTGTTTCGTGTAAGGAGTTATCGACTCCGGTAGCGAGAGAGAGAGAGAGAGAGAGAGAGAGAGAGAGAGAGAGAGAGAGAGAGAGAGAGAGAGAGAGAGAGAGAGAGAGAGAAGGTGTCGCAGCGTACATAACTCTTCCCAGAAAGGAGTGAGCTCCCTAGAATACCACAATCAATCAATGCCCTGTGCGTTGTGGGGGCCGGCGGGGCGGGCGCTCGTCGGACGGGCTGCGGCTTCAACTCGACCAGCACCACCGCGGCAATATGACTCCCGTTTCTCCATATCATCGTGAAAATTGGGGTGCGCTGCTGCGCGCGGGGGAAGGGAAGGGTGGCCTCGCCTCGTCCCGCCGCTCGTGCACCCCTCCCCCTCCCCCTCGCCGCCCTATAGGGGTGTGCTGACCCTTGGCCACCTTTCTCGCGCGCCGCCCGCGGCTGACCCGAAAGGGTTGACCTCTCTCTCTCTCTCTCTGTGGAGGAGCACGCGGCCGGGGCGGCGCCAGGGGTGCAGGAGAGGGGAGGGTGCCCGCTCCTCTCACTTGTTGCTGCACCCCTCGCAGTGCGCACAGGGGGTCAGCGACAGGGTCAGCACACGCACACTCGCGCACGCACGCACGCCCCGCCGGACCGGACGGGTCACGGACAAGGGGAGCATTGCGTGCCTCCGGGTGCGTGCGTGCGCCGCGCGCGCGCCTGCTGCACCGCCGACGCCGACCTGCTGCCGCTCACAACCAAGTCCTGATTGTTCATATTTTTCGTGTCGTGAGCGACGGCGGCGTCGGCCTCGATTTTTCATACCCGCTCCCGCAGCAGCAGTAGTAATAATGAACTCAGTGTAAACACCCACTCCATTACGAGAACGAAATTAATAGTAATAAGAAGAAGAGTGCTTCCGTGCGAGTGCTCGGCCGGGGCCGGCGCTGGCTGGCCTGTAGCGCCCGGAGGTGTCGGAGGCGGGGCGGGGCGGGGCGGGGCCCTGGGGCCGCCGGCCCGGACACGCTTCATCAAACCAAAGCAGCGGGGGGTGGGGTGGGGGGCGGGGCGCAGGCCCATCTGTTGAGGTTATCACACGGGGGCCTGCTCTCGCAGCCGGGACCTTCCAGACGGAGTTTTCGTGATTATTCCTGGATTAAAAGTTGTGCTGAAATGCGATACATCGACCGTGGTCAGTCACGTGTCGCGGGTTCGAATCCCGGCAGCGTCGGCTGCTACAGACTGCTTGCGCTTTGGTAGCTCATTAGCCCCGGGGACGCGGGCGGCCACCCACGCGCGCGACAGGCACGGCCGATTGCACGTCAAGACCCCCGTGTCCGTCGCGCCAGTCGGGTGGAGCTCGGCGCTCCCGCCGGCCCCGCCGGCCCCGCCGGGCCAGCCACACTGCAATATCAATCTGAATAAACAACGCAGCCCGGCCCGGGCGAGCATTGTGTGCCGAGCGGCTGATGAAGATGAATGCACCTCTCCCGCTTTATTTACTTGTGTTTTTTCTTGTCGTCCTGCCCTGCGCTGCTGCTGCTGCTGCTGCAGGCCGGAGGGAGCGGGTGGGTACTCTCTCACCTCAAGAGCCCCCCACCTAACCAGGTGCGGGCCAAGTGATTGGGCCGCCCCCGCGGGTATTTGAACCATTACCGGGAGTAGGTGCGACGACGTTGTATTCTAACGAATTCCGTGGAAGAAGGGCGGTGCGGTGCGGTGGGGCCGGCCGGCCGGGGGTGAATATTGTTCCCCCGTGAGTACTGATAGGCCGGCGGGTACACACACACACACACGCACGGGCAGGCCCAGCTGCTACTGCTGCTTGCTGCTGCTCGGTCACCCTTTTCCTCTCCACACAGTTTTTAGACCCTCCCGAGGAGTTTGTGGTCTGTGTTTTATTTTATTTTTTCGGGGCCAACTGTTGCGCGCGCGTCGCGTCGCGTCGATATAAACGCCACCGCTCTCTCCCTCACACACATGCCAGGCGCCGACGATTTTTCTTGAATTGATTCTCCAGCACGCTCGGCTCGGCTCGGCGGGGCGGGTGAGGGCGAGGTGCAACAGATGACTATTTCAGCAGCGCGAGATTTTTTATTTATTTATTCAGGGAAGCAAATACTTTTCGTGAAAAGTTGTCGCTGACGGCAATACCATTAGCGTCGCGTATCCTGTGCGGTGCGGGTCCAACGGCGCAGCGCCTGTGGGAAGTAAATGCCCGGCCAACGCCAACCAGTGGCTGAGCGTCGTGTCGCGTCAACCCTTGTATGCACAGTTGCGTTTCACTTTCCCTGCTCGCCCGGGTCGTCACTCAGCCCGAGGGCCCTCCCCTTCCTCCCCTCCCCTCCCCTCTTGGGCCCCGGCGCGGTGGATGGCGTCGCCGTCTCCAAGCCAGCTGTTGAGGTTCCCCTCTCCTTTCCCACTCGGGTTCCCATGACCTCCCAACCCTCCTCCCCTGCTGCACCAGCAGGGGCCGAGATGGGGCGCCCCGCCCCGCCCCGCCCCGCCCCGCCCCGCCCGCAGCAGCACCTGCCCCGCATCCGGTGGACGCGAGCCCACCCCCGCCCCGCCCCGCCCCGCCCCTCATTCACTCTCGTGGAGTGGTGGTTCACCGACCCAGATTCCACCAAACTGTGCGGAACGAAAGGCGTCTCGTGGAAAGAGTTTTGTGTAAGGTTTCTTGATCCCTCCAAGGCAGCACCGGCAGCAGCAGACAGGTGATTTGGTCCCTAAACGACTTTCTGCTCCGCGAGTGCATCATCGTGTTGGTATTCTTATTCCCCCCGAGGGGCCGCGTGCTGGGCGCGAGCGTGGGCCGGGGCCCAACACCACACCACACCACACCCGTCATTGCCGCCGAGGGGCACTTTGAGCCCCGCCGGGGGTGTTACGCCGGGGCACACTTCCTGCCCGCGCCGGACCGGCCCGGTCCGGCCACCAGGTACGCGTCCACTTAGAGCGTACGTCTTTGCTTCGTCACCTCCCTGCGCTCCCCGGTGTAGTCCGGCCCCGCCCCGCCCCGCCCAGCCCCGCCCCGCCCGGACCCCGGCGCTCAATTTGAACCTGATTGCGTTTCGCCCGCTCATTGACGACTGCTGGGCTGGCCTCGTGTGAGTGTGCGCGCACGCCGCGCGCCTCCATTGAGGCTCTCTCCGAGGACGCCGCGGCGCGCCCCCCGCCGGCCGCGCGGGAGGAGGTCGTCTAGGCCGCGCGGCTGCCTGATGACGCCCTGGAGAGGTCGCCGGCGGGGCTGCCGGGCCGGGCCCCACGCCTTTAGGCCCCTAATGGCCCCCACCGGCCGGACCCGCGGCTCACATCTCGGAGCTCTGATTAACCCTACAAAAACGCGCGTGCTGGCGGGGCTGTCTCCGAGGCGGGCGCCCGCCCGGTGTGTGCTGGACGCCCCGCCCCGCCCCGCCCCGCCCCGCCGCCGCGGACGCCTCCCTGTATGAATGGCCGGGAAGGGCCGGCGGGGAGGGAGGGCCACTCGGCGCGGGAGAGCAAGAATGGAGCAGCAACAGTCGGACTGATTGACAGAGGGAGATGTTGGGGCGTAAGTGCAACAGGGGAGCTGCGGGGCTTATCTCCATCGATAAAGGCCGCCTTCCTGTCTGACGTCACAGCGACGCGCCGCCGCCGCCGCTGCGCTGCGATTCCGAGCCGGAGATACGCCACCGCGCGCCCGGAATTGGCAGCAGGAGAGCAGACGACACGGAGAAATCACTGCCACTCCTGCTGATCCTGCTGCTCCTCCTGCTGCCGTTCTGCGGCGCGCGGCCCACCAGCAGGACGCGACATTCTCTCTCTCTCTCTCTCTCTCTCTCTCTCTCTCTCTCTCTCTCTCTCTCTCTCTCTCTCTCTCTCTCTCTCTCTCTCTCTCTCTCTCTCGCCCACACAGTGACACCTTACCACGCAGCTAGGGGATTATTTAACAGCCGGCGGTCTGTGATAAATGGCACAGCATTGCCGTTATTAGAACGGTTTTTATTATATATTAAACGTGTTCGCTATCCAAAAAACGGTCCATACCATAACTTGCTGAAAATTCTTCTCGATAACCACGAATTTTAACAACCATTTCGCATTTTGGGGGGTGAAAAGCCCAAGCGCAGAGGTACTCTGCGGCGGCTGCCCCTGCTCCAGTTACGAGGGTTTGTGCGTGCGTGTTCCACCCAGCCTCCGATGCTGCTCCGGGCCCGCGCCTCTCCTCTCCTCCGCTCGAGATGGATTCTGGGAGAGATTGGAATCAGATAGTCTACCCGCCCGGGCTGCTGAGCTGAGAAGTGGATGACGGTGAGGTTAGGAGACCAATTTTTGACCCCGAGCGGGGCGGTGCGGCGGGCGGCGGGCGCGCGTATCCCCGGGGGCACTCCCCACGCACTCCGGCCCGGCTGTAATTCCGACTGTAAAGTGGGTCAGGAAATGACGCTCGGCAGGAAATAAAGTGGGCTGGGCTGCGGGCAGGAGGTGTGGAAAGGGTTGGCATTACACGTGGATTCTAAGGGTGCATTTTTCGCGTTTTTTTATTTCCCATTTTTTCGACACCTTGTCGAGTAGAAAATAGGGGGGAGAGTAAAAGTGCGCCCCATCGGGGCCGTACAAGATGGCGTAGTGTCGCCCGCCTTCTGGTAGGCTGGTTCAATCCAGTCGCGTCAGTTTAAAAAAAAATACACATTTTATACCCCTAGCCCAACGTTCCTTTTTATTAGAAAGGTAATCTTGTAATAATTTTTAAGAACAGGTGAAAACCCTTTTTTTAAGGGTTGTCGGCGGCGCAATACAACCCCTTCAGCCGCAGCGCCCATGCGACTGATTGACAGATGCATTTATGTCGTAAAGTGCATTATCCGTCTCCGTTGACCTCAGCACCGCGCACCCCGGCCCGGCCGGCCCGCGCGGCCCCGGGGGTTGATGAACCGTCCCTCAGCAATACCCACGTGCTCTGCGGCCGCCCCGCCCCGCCCCGCCCCGCCCCGCCCCGCCCCGCCCGGCCAGGCCCTTCGGCTGCTGTGCAACCCTTTTTCGGCTCGGGTCATCGACTCGGCGTCGGCGGCGGCTTCCGCACCTTTTACGGGGGTGCGATACTCCTCATATAATAGGGGCTTCTCCTCTCCTCTCCTCTCCTCTCCGGGGTAAACAACCTTATCGCTCGTCCGAAAAGACAAGGTCAAAGTCCTTTATCGGCGAGGCGGGGTGTATGATTTTCGTCTGCATCAGAATACGAGGGAGTTATCTTTATTATTGCTACTTTTGCCGTCCAACATTCAACATATAGGGTTGAAGATCGCTGGGGCTACTGGCTTTGCCGGGCTATTTTCGCAGTCAGTTTTTTTTTGTAAATTGTGGTTGCTAGTTAATTGTTTTTTGACGCGTTAGTAATTATAACCATAGCAGCCTAGGCTTGCGCCACGGGGGAGGTTCGTGTGTCGTATCTCGCAACACATTCACCCGCTGCACCGACGTGATTAGAGGCTCTGATGAAAGGCGAGAATGCTTTGTCTCAGCACCTTTTATTTTAAGTTTTTTTTGCGCATGTCTCTCTCCCTCTCTTAGGTTCTCTCTCTTTCTCTTTCATTCGTTTTCTCACCTCGGAGGCTGCTGGCTACGTCTCCGTGGTAAGCAGGCGCGACACATAATTGGGGGGTCATTCTCGATTTCTTTTCACTTTCTATTTTCGCGAATAGAAGTACTACATTGAATTAAGACCACCTAGAAAATATTCCTGATTGGTACCTCGCACAGGCTATGACTCTCCAACCCTCTCTCCGACCCATGCGTTTAACCCTTCCCTCTCACCCCTTCCTCCTCTCCTTGACTAAAACAAACAATTGGAGTTTTTTTTTGTGCAACTTGTACGTAATAATCTGCTTGTCAGCGAGCCGCACCACCCCTTCTTACTTCCGCCTTTCAATAACTATTCACGAGATTTTTTCTTCTTTTTTCAATCGTGTTTCAACTTTTTATTTCAAACCAAATGTTGATTACTAAAACAACCCCCCCAAAAAACGCCTGTTTTTAAACTATGTTGTAAAAAGTGATGATGAATGCTAGTAAAAATCAAGGTTGGAAACACTTAAGCGATTTACCGGGGATAATAATAATTTTGTCGAGAATTAGCTGGATGCAAATTCGTTGTGTACAGCGCCCCCTCCACTCCCTCCCTCGCGCGCATACATTCATACCTCGCACAATGACACGCACACACACACACACACAGAGGCATAAGAAAAGAAGGAAATTCGGTAAAAACGTGCCGCGGTGGTTCGTCCCGTCCCGTCCCGTCCCATCCGTCCGTCCGTCCGGCCCTGTCCGAGCGAGCGCCTTGATGACTTGTCATCATTCGACACGTGTCGTAACGGTTTTTTTTCTCCTCCCCCCCCCCCCCCCTCCTCGAGCAGCAACAGTAGCCGTCTTTTTCGCTGGCCCTTCATGTCCGGCATGCGAAATATACCGTCTCCTCCTTGCGGCTCATCACCGCGACGACCTCCCTCCCCTCCGTCCTCCTCCTCCTCCTCCTCCTCCTCCTCCCCGCCGCGCTGCCGTATGCAAAAAGGGAGGCCAGCCAGGAGGGTGAGCCTGCCGGCCGGCCGGGCCGCACTGGACCTCCCCGCGCACCTCCCCTATGTATCCGATTCCTTTTCTTTTCGGCTAAAAATGAATTTTGGGTTGAAAGAAGGCCGAGAAAAAGATGCGACGGGGGGGATGATATGCAACGTGGTCGTTGGCGCGCGGCGCCGCTGCCGGGGAGGAGGGCCGCCGGGGTCACCAACGGCCGCGCGCCGCACAGGTAACTCAGTTAAAGATCTCAACGTCCGCGACGTGATGTAGCAGCTCGCCAATCGGGAAACCGAAGATAACGATTTGGAAGGAGAGAGAAAAAAAACCGTCACTTTTATCAGTTTGCTTGCTGTGTGTGGTTTTGCAGTGGTCTGTAAAAACAAGAGGGGCACCACCGATGGGGTGGAAACATTCGTAGTCGCGACTTCCTACTAATGCGGGCCGTCATTTTAACATTTCGAAGGGAAGTACCAAATGTTTAACGCTTCTATCGAAACGTTAGTCTCCGTTCTGAGTTTAGCAATAAGCCCGCCGCGGTGGCTGGTTGCCCTGGCCTGCCCTCTCCGCTCACCGCCCCGCCCCGGTCCTGGTCAGTGTCGCCCGGGTCGTAATCTGATTTATTTGTAGGCCCCCGCTCATATTCTTCTTTACCTGCGCAATGCTCCCGCCCCGCCCCGCCCCGCCTCTCTTATAGAGCGGCAGCCAGGGGCCGGGTCGGGTCGGATCGGGCCGCCTTTGGGGGCCGCCGCCCCGCCCCGCCCCGCCCCACCCCGCCCCGTCTCTCTCGCCACCACGCCGCCGCCGCCACCGCCGCTGTAAAAATTCAGCAGCTTTCGGGTGCCGACGGTAGCGCCCGGGCGGGGCCGGGCCGGCCGGGCAGGGTCCTATGGCCCGCGCAATTACTGTAATGGGGGCAGCAGCCAGGTTTATAGGAGGCCATCGCCCTGTCCTGGTCCTGGTCTGCTGCAGCTGAGCCGAGCGGGGGGCTGCCTGGCGCCCCCACGCGAAGCACTATGTCAAAGTGTATTTTTTTTTCCTCGGAAAATTTTAAATTTCAGAAAAAAGTTGGTATTTATGTATTAGTGGGTCGTTTTGATTGTAGGATATCCTAGTCTAGGTTGACCGGCTAATGTTAGCTTCGCTGCAGATACCTGGGGGAAGGTTTTAGCGGAGTTGGGCCCCGGCCGCTGCTCGCGCCGCACGCGCCCAATTTTTTTTGTTTTTATTTGTATTATTACATAGTTTTTTGCCCCTTGGGGTCACGTGGTGGTGACAGGCTATGGATACCCGGGCCGTAAGCGCTCGGTGCGTGCGCCCGGAGCTGGAGCACACCCGCAAAAAAAATGAGAATGTTTCGGTGTGTTTTTTTTTGACTTGCCTATGGCCGTGACTCCTCCCATTCCTCGCTCACTTTTCCTTTCATTGCCGTGTCTCTGTTTGTGTATGCCCCGCCGCGCGCGCGCGCATCTTTTTAGTTTTTTTTTTCTTTAAAATGTTTTTGCTCCGTCTTGCTCGTGCATAGCTACGGAGGAGCTATTCTCGGTGCCGGGTCGGGTAGGGTCCGGCCGGCCGGCACACGCTCGCTTCTCCTGATCAATGAATGACTTTACGAAAGGGTCCGGCTCGACTCGGCTCGGCTCGGCTCGGCCGGCAGGTCCGCGCCGTGTTCACTGTTTGACGAATGGGCCGAGCCGAGCCGGGCCGGGCCGGAGAAGCCGCAAGGTGAATGACCCAGCCGTGTGTGTGTGTGTGTGCGACCCTACGGTGGCGTCGCCCGGGCCTAAAACACGACGCTTTTTATATGCGCGATCTATTGTCCGGCTTGTGATTCATTGTGAGAAAATGGTGGAATTACTCCTGCCAACATGAAAGCTATGGCGTCGTCCACGATCATTGCCTATCATTGCCCGCGTATGTTTATTTTTTCGTGGCTGGGACAACTGCCCATACAGTCCGACTGACCACGAATGGGTTCTCATTCCGATGAAACAGAGAGGCTATAGGGTGGCCGATACGGCGCGCGCGCGTCAAGTCGTAAGGAAATGATTTGCATGACATAACTAAGACGTATGCGCAGGTACACGGCGGACGGACGGCCGCCTTGCATCCATCCACCAGACGCCACAATATTTGCCTTCGGGTGTGTAACTAATTGTCAGTGGGGCCTCAGCTCTCTGCCGCGCCATGGGGCTGGGGCCCCCTCCTGGGGGCGGGGCGGGGCAGGCGGGCCGGGGGCCACCGCACTTGGGAAGAACAACAGAGCCATTGCGCAGGCAATCCCAAACAAACCCTCCCCCTGGGGCGGGGCGGGGCGGGGCGGGGCGGCGGCTCTGGCAGTGCACTGACCCCCCACTACCCCCTCCCCTGCACTGCTCCCCATTGTCGGCGTGGTCAGCCGCGCTACGCCGCGCCACGCCGCGCCACGCCCCCGGCCCAGCAGGTGCCCCCGCCCCCGCCCGCAGTTTACGACCTCAGACTGGGTCCTGCGTTGAAGTCACCCGTACCAATAGAACGTTCGGACCGATATCTATTTGCGAATTGCTTAATGTAGCCCAGGTTTTTCAGATGTTTTATAGGCGGTGTGCGAGAGAATCCTGTTTCGTCGTCTTATGGGTTTTGTCTGTCTGTGTGTTTCAGGTACGTGCCCGATGCACACCATGCAGCCACAATAAGGTTTGAGACCCTGCTTACTCTCGCTCGCGATACCCCGTGACTTTTCGTAGTTAAAAAAAAATTGAAAGTGAATGTGCGCAAATTTATGTTAAGTCTGGGCTCTTGAAATGACCACGTGTAGCGCTTTTCTTCGCTCTTCGTAAAGGGCGCGACTGATGACTTCCGGTCCCCCTCTCCCGCCCGGCCCCGCGATAGAATCGGAGAGCAGTTATAACGTTATTATCGGACGGCGGCTGACTTATGCCGCGTCACCGGTCCCATATGCCATATGCAGGGCGGTAACTCAGCGGCGCGGTACGGCGCGCCACGCGGCAGCGGCCGCCGCTCACAAAGATTTTAGCGTGAAATTGGAAATCCGTCGATCCGGCCCCAAACACTGGGCGGCCCACCCATGATCGCCGCCCCGCCCCGCCCCGCCCCGCCGCTTCCGCTGCTGCTGTCGCGTCGTCGTCACGGACGTAACTGCGCTGCCGCGGTGCGGGACTTACGACCGTCTAGCGGCGCTAGTGGGGCCCAACTCTTCGACACCCTGTTGATTAGTGAACGGCTGGATAACGCTTGCGCCGGGGGATTTGTGTGTCGGCCGATCATCCGAAATGTCGTTTATACTTTTTCACGACGGCATACCGAGCGGCCGTTGCCTGCAAAAATTGTTAAGTTTTCGGACCCGTTTTTCTTTGTCCCCGCCACTCAGAATTATTTTTCTAGAGCTGTCTCCGGCCTGCTCTGCTCCGCCGGGCCGCGCGTGGTCGTCCCGCTCTGCCCCCGTTGGGATTTGGGAATTGTGTCCCAAATGTTGCGAAATGGTTGTGCGAACAGAAGCGGGACCGGCCCGACCCGGCCCGGCCCCCAGCCCTGGGAGAAAATGTGGTCCGGTTTGAGGTGGTCTAGGGCTGGTTCGCTCCGCCGGTCCTATGAGCGACCGGTGTCCCGTCCCGTCCACCAAGTCCCACGGTTTCGCCCAGCAGTGTCTTAAAAGAGAAGACGATTCGCGGGTCGGGAGAAAAAAAGTCAATAGTAATAATAGGGACGGATATGTAGATGGGGCTGGACTGGAACACGGCACGTCGTTAGAGGTGAGAGGCGTGTGTGTGTGTGTGTGTGAGCGTAGGATGACAAGAGTGTCTATTCAAGATTTAGTGACCGAGAATTCCGCGCGAAACTCCGCGCACTGGAGGACATTTTTTGAACGTTACGCATAGGCCTAAGCAGATGCGCAGGCTGTTCTCACACGTGCAAGTGTGTTGCAGTTGTTGGTCACACGTGCCGCGTCCTGGTCCGGCCGGGCCGTGGGCCGCGGGCCGCGGGCTCAGTCGGCATCATCATAATGCTGTCAATGACATCCCGCACGGCACGGCACGGCACGGCCCGCCCGCCCGGCTCAAACCGCTTTTGGACGCACGCACCGGCACTACCGGCCCCGCCCCGCCCCGCCCGCGTCACCGTTTCGCGACTGAACCGGGCGGGGCGGGGCGGGGGGGCTCACTCGTGTGGACCATACCGGCGCGGAACATGGGAAAGGAAAGAGCATCTTCTGCTGTCCTATCCGATATGCATGCTTATAAGCCGGGGCGGCACGGAGCGGGCAGATGTCCTCGCGGTTGTCCCAAATCTGCTACTTTGCGCGAACTGGAAGACACCGTCAGAGTTTAAAAAAAAAAAAATTACTGTCACCTTCGTTGGATAGGCAAAATAAAAGAAGAAAGTGCAAGCTGATTAATATATTTCAATCGGCGCGGTGCACTCTCTTTGGTCTCTCCTCCGCGCCCCTCCCCCTCCCCCGCCTTCACGCGACCTCGTCTCAATTATTCTTCCTCTCTCATCTACTCCTACTTTATTTCGGGTCCAGCAGCAGCGCTCCGCTCTGGCCGGCCGGCACCGGCGGCGTCCATCCCCGCGGTGCTCCCTGGTGGTGATTTACTGCCCGCTGGGCGGGGCGGGGCGGGGCGGGGCGGGGCTCCGCCTGGGCTCTGCCGCGCGGTCCTCTTTGGTGACGTCCCACTACTTCGCTCAGGTCCGGCCCGGCCCGGCCCGGCCCCGGCCCCGGCCCTCGCGGTGTCGGATCAGTCCGGGGAGCGTCGCCCGGATGGACTCGGACAGCGCCACCTCGGCTATCTCTGCCGCCGAGAAAGTTGGACGCAGCGCTCCGCAGCGGGCCGGCGCCGGCACTGTAGAGATTCGCCCCGTATTACACTGTACGCGCGGACAGGGAATTTTCGTTCATATACGATTATTTCACGTGCGTGTCACAGAAAAACCTGTGTGTATGCTTACGTCACGGGGATGAATTTAAGTAGTGCGCGCTGACGCCAGGCGTTATATTATAGTCCCGAAATCAACCCTTGACGGAGGAAAGGAGGCGGGACCCGTTCTCTCTCTCTCTCTCTCTCTCACAAGGGCGTCGGAGTTAATGACGAGCCGCGTCAGGAATACTGCCGGTAAACACATAGAGCCTGCTGGCCGGGAATGAATCATATGGATTCACCACGCTCGTTTGTCAATTGGAACACTCTCGGCCGCCGGCCGGAGCCTGTGTGTGTGCACGACGCCTCGACCCGTTCGTCTCCACCCCTCTCTCTCGCTCTCTCGCTCTCTCGCTCTCTCTCGCTCTCGGTCCCTCGCATTAGGCCGTATGGATAAAGCAAATCGCTTATCAGACGCGCTGCTCGTTTGTCGGCGCCTCCGCGATGGCTATGTAATTAGGCCGCCAGGCGGTAATATATTAATACCTTTGCTGGGCTACGGCTGCGGCTACGCCCCGCCACGCCACGCCCCCTTGCTACTGATGACACCCCATAAACAACGGCAACAAGTTCGAACCTCACTACCAAGTTGCCACTTTGATCAAAATCTTAAAACAAAAATTATACGAAAAATTCCTTTTTTTTTGTTTGGAATTTTTTGAAACTATTTTTACTGTGTAAATTCGCGCGTGGGTATTCGAACCCGCATAAGGACCGGATGCGTGAGGTAAGCAGGTCACCGATGAGAGGGTCGCGAGCAACATGAGACAAGTGCAAAAGGATTCCCGAAAATTGGCGATAACTGATGAAAGGAGGCACAAAAGGTGAGGAAAGGTCGAGCACCACCCGACCGTCGGATTTTTTTTTTTACATCCATCCTTCGATAATGCCGCCGAAAACACACCACCTTCCAGATTTCTTTGCGTCTTTGCACGTGATTTTTTTTTTCTTCACTTTTCCTTCTCTATCCTCCTTTTTGAGGAGAGCGACCAGATGGCGCTCTACTATAGCAGCCTGAGCGCAGCTTTCAATCAAAAATGCGTGTCCGCTCGTGAAGAGCAGCGCATTGCGTGATGTGTGGGGAGGGAGAGAGAGAGAGAGGAGAGCAGATAGTATGGGGAGAGCGCGCACGCATGGGCGGGGGAGATGAGAGAGAGAGAGACGCCTGCTCTCTCTTACGTCAGCTGCAGCCTGCCGCCTATACTGCTGCTGCTCTGCTGCTGGTGAACCCCGAGGATTTTTTCTCACGATGCAGAGCAGCTCCCCTCCCCCCTCCCCTCCCCTCCCCTCCCCGAGCGGGAGGCGGCCGGTGGCGGCCCAGGGTGCGCGGGGAGGGGAGGAGGGGTGCATAGCAGAGCACGGTAGGGCACGGCAGGGCAGGGCGGGGCGCGCCAGCGGCAGGTCGGCAGGCCAGGCCGGCTACTGCCTGTGCAGGAGCCACGTATCTTGCGGGCCCGCGCCGAGCGAGATACGGCTGTCCCTGCGGGGTCCTGGTCCTCCTCGCCCGCAGCAGCATCCTGGACGGATGGGGTGCGGCGCGGCGTGGCGTGGCGAGGCGTGCCCTGCTGACCCGAAGGTCCCCGGCGCGGTGCGGCCGTGCACGGGGCTGTCTTGACCTGACCCCGCCGACACAACGTGCCGAGCGCATTTTTTGGCCTTTGACACCAGATAGAGGTCCTTCATGGTCGTTGGCGCGCGACCCACCCTGCCCCCGCTGCCCCGGCCCGGCCCCGCAACGTCCGTTTTTCCTTTCCTCGAGCATCGCAATTTCGCCCCTCTTTGCATAAAATGTGGTCGCGCCGCAACGAGGATGCGGACTGATTTTCCTTGAGATTGTGGTATCAAGCTTCTGAGAAGCGGCGGTCATCGTCTCGAGGTGGAGTAGGAGCCTTGGCGTATCGGATAGACTCTTCCAAGTCCCTGTGGCTCCCGGGCGCCCCGCCCCGCCCCGCCCCGCCCCGCCTCGCGAAGACTCTCGCCGCTTCATTTCCGCAGCGTGCGGACACCTCGGGCTCGGCTGGGCAGGCAACGACGATCTGCGGGAAAAAATCAAAACGCCGCGTCTTCGCTCGGGCCGGGCCAGAGCTGTCCTCGGCGACAATTACCTCGCGGAAATTAGTGGCAGCAGGAGGAGGAGGAGGGGGAGGGGTGAGAGGGCAAGTGTCAGCTCGAGGGGAGGAGGGTGGCGACCGGCGCGCCGCGTGGATTGGGGTGAGCGGCGCGGGGGAGGGGGGAGAGTGGGGTGTCTACCGGAAGGACGACAGGGGGCCCTACCCCGCCCCGCCCCGCCCCGCCGCGTCGCCTCGGGGGATGAGCATGGGGGCTGCGGTGGGACGTGCATGGGGGCGGCTGGGACCGGGTGGGGTGGGGCCTGCCCAGGGTCCTGGGCTCCTCTGATGATAAGCCCCGGCACCTCCCGGGTCCTCCTCCTCCTCCTTCTCCCCCCCCCCCTCTCCGCCCTCAGTTGCGTACATTAGACAAGACGTTTGGTCCTTTCTCCCGGCTCAGCTCTTGCCGCGGTGCTCGCCGCGCCGCCGGCCCCTCGCACAGGAAGCGTGCTGATGAGAGTTTCCAATGAGCCAACGATTTTTTTTTGTCCTCTCCCAGGGCGGCGACAACGACGAGACTACCTTATCTCGCCGCGATTTCAAAAGTGGCGCGCTCTGCCACCGCTGAATGTATTCATGTTGTCCTGGTGCGTGCAAATTTGCGACGGCGCCCGTGTTCTCGTGTCCTTCCCCGCGCGGCCCCGGCCCGGCCCGGCCCAGGCGCCTGTCCTTACGATTCGAATCTCCCGCGCCGTGTCGTGCCCGGGCCCCGCTGCTCGTTCATTAGCCGCGTCCTTAGCGATGAGGTTCCAATACAGTCGGCCCGGCCCGAGCGGACCACGCCGAACGGAGCTGGGGATGTTAGTTTACGATCTCGAAAATATTCTTACGCTTTAGATTTTTTTGTGTTTAGGAGAAAAATTAAAGAGAGAAATTTTGGTTTATGCCGGCGGCCGCAACGGTTGCCAAGGTCACTGTGGTGATTGTGGTGGTGGTAGTGGTAGCAGGGGAGGTGCTAGGGGTGATATGTCGCGCCCGAGGGCGGGAGACAGAGAGAGAGGAGAGGAGAGGAGAGGAGAGGGAGAGAGAGAGAGGAGAGGGAGGCGCCGAGGCGCCGCCGCGCCGCACGCGTTGATCTAGTCCCACGTGACGCGTGGCGCAGGGTGGCGTCCCGACGGGCGGGGCGGGGTGCGGCGGGGCGGGGCGGGGTGTCCCGGGGAAGGTCCCCGCTCCTCTTCCTCTCCTGCCCGGCCGGGCCGGGCCGCGGGCGCACCGGGGAGGGCGGAAAAAAAGGGAAAAAATAAAACGCAAGCGGGTGCGCGGCGTGGCGGAGCGCGGCGCGGAGCGGGAGGGACAGAGGGCTGCTGCCGCTGCTGCTGCTGCTTGATGAGGCGGCGTTAAAGAAGGGAGCGAAGGGGTGGCGTAACCGAACACTGCCCCGCCCCGCCCCGCCTGCTTCCTCGTCTTCTTTTCTCCGTATTCTTCTGCTTCTTCTCCTTCTGCTTTGCGCCTTCGACGGTGCCCGTGATTGCGAGCGGCGATTGCCCTTGCTGCCGCCGCCTCCCGCGCGCCCTCTGCCGGGGGCGGGGCGTGGTGGGGCGGGGCGGGGCGGGGCGCACCTTGATAAGCGCCGCCGCATCTCGGCGGAGCGGCTTGCGCGCGTGCGGGCGTCGCACCCTGCCCTGGTGGGGCCGCGGCGACGCCGTCGCCCTTGTCGTCGGCGCCCCGAGGGGGCGTCGCGACGCCTATGCAGCCCCCCGCCTCGCCCCGCCCCAGTGGTGCCTGCTGGTCGCGGCAATGCCCGCGTGTACAAGTACACTTTACGTGCTTTATAGTGTCCGCACGCCGCGCCTGTGTGGGTGAGGGGCCGTTATCTGTCCCGTCGCTTATCGAACGGCGCGACGGGGCCCTTGCACTGCGCGGCTCTGTTCCTAAGCGGCAGGGCCTGCAGGCCCACGCTCCCTCCATTCACCACTCGAGATTTGGGCATGCCATGCCCCTCGCGAAGTGCCTGCGTTCGTGCGCGTACACTGGCGTGGTGCTCTCTAGGGCCGAGCCGGCGCGGTCGCGTGAGACCAGTCTGGTTCGGTTCCGGCCGGTTGGCGGGGCGGGGCGGGGCGGGGCGGGTCCTCGTCCACGCCCGGGCCGCTGGTTGCTACTCGACGCGACGGTCACACCTGCGCACCTCCGCAGCTCGTGGCGGCGAGAGCCACTCTACGCGCTCTGCTCCACGTGGTGAAGATCGAGAACATGACGCAAGGCGCATCGCCCAGCAGACGACCACGGTCAGGTCAGCAGGCGTGCACACTGACCACTGCTGCAGCGCTGCGCGCACGGCCAAGCACTGGCCGAGCCTCCTTGTTGTCTGCCTCGCGCCGGGCGGGGCGGGGCGGGGCGGGGCGGCCAGGTCAGTCGGTTATTGTAGATCGATTTACCCACAAACCGCATTGTTATCGCTCGGTAAAGAAGAGTCGTCCGGGGCGAGCTGCGGGGCCAGCCCAGCCCAGCGCGCATGCAAAGGGAAGATCCTCTATCTTTCTCTTTCACAGCGGTGTTTTGCTCTGATTCGCGGGGGACAACCCCCCGGGCCTCCTCCCCAAACGCGGACCCGCCCCGCCCCACCCCGCCCGACCCTTACTTTTTTATTCGCACACGATCATTGTGCGAGGTTGTCCGCGATAGCGCTCCTTTCCCGGCCCGCCGCCCCGCCCGCCGGCGCGACAAGTGCGGCACCGAGGGGCGTGGCGCGGGGCGGGGCGGGGCGGGGCGTGGCGCGGGACGGGGTCGGAGGTTCGCGTGGACAAGTGTGAAGTTGGCCCATGGACCGTCCGGCCGCCCGGCCGTCGATAAGAGAAATAATCCTGCCGAATCACGTGGACGCGGAAGGCAGGCGTGTCGTGTCGCCAGGGAATAGATCAGGCCCGTGAGTGAGTGGGCGAAATTGCAGGAGTCGCGCGGACGACTCTCACGAGGAAAGTCCATATCTATGCGGCTGTTCTATAATCTCGCGGACTAGCCGGGCCTAGCCTTATGACCGCGCGGCGCGCAGCCCAGCGCTGCCCAGCTCGCGTGGCTCTACAGGTTTCCGCTCGGCCCTCGCCTTCCTTTGGCTTACCCTCTCACCCTTTCCTCTTTCCTACTCCGCCTTTTTACCCGCAGCGCCACGCTCCAGCGAAACCCAGAGCGCCAGTGGTGTTCGTGGTTCCCGTTTCGGATGTGGAAGAAAGTTATTATTTTTTCTTTTTTTTAATCTGAGGGGTGGCAAGTGTAAAATTTTATCTTGCCAGTGCGATCGCACAGTGAAATCGCATATTAAAATGTCGCCGAAATGCGAGATGTTTGGAGGAGTACTGCGGCCGGTGTCTGAGGTAGCCTCGGCCGCAGCGCACGCGTGCGAGAGGGTTGCCTACTCGGCAGGCGCCTCTCGCCCACACTGGTCTCCTGCGATGTGCTGCGGTGCGCGCAACTTTGGCACGCTCGCATGCACGGTACTTTGCAAAAGTGTGGGGGCGGAATCTCCCGACTGGCACCCGTGCGTGTAGGGCAGGGCACCGTGTGTGGTGTGTGGGCATGCGTCGGCACTCGACACGCCAAGGTTCGTCTGCTGCAGGACGCGCGCGGGCGCCCGTGGAGGGAGCAGAGCTCTCTCTGACGGCGTCCTGGCGGGCCCGGGCCGGGCGCGTCCCCGCTGCGCTGCGCTCCAGGCCGCGGAGCCTGCGGGGCAGGGCGTCGCGGCGCGTCGCGGCGCGGGCGCAGGCACGACGGGAGCCGGCGGAGCCGGCCGGGCGGAGCGCGGCGCGGAGTGGAGTCGCGGCGGAGCGGGCCGGGCCGGGCCGTGGCGAGCGCGGCCCGGCCCCCCCCTCCCCGGGCCCGCCGCCGCCCCCTCCCCCCGCCCCTCTCTCCCGTGCCGGTGCTGGCGGTGCCTCCCCCCACCACCGGCTCTACCTCCCCCCTCCCCGCCCGCCGTGCGCTCCGCGCACTTCCCCTCAAACACTTGGCTCCAAGCTTTTTTTTACTGGCCGTGTTAGGCAGTGTGCCAGTGGACGCAGAAGTGTTAACATCATTTCTTTCTCCATGCGCGCTGGAGTTTTTTGGCCGCTGCGGCTCCGATCCCGATCACTCGTCGTCGTGCGCTAGGCGCGCCAGGTGCGCGGGGCCGTGTGTGAGTGAGCGTGTGCGTGCGTGCGCTAGTGAGTGCCAGTCGTGTCGTGTCGTGTGGACGCCGCGCCGCGACAATGACCACCAGCTGATCGCTGTGCGCGCGGCTCTCCGACGTCGTCGTCGTCTGCCGTCGACGTCGCCACCCCCACGGCACCCACCCTCTTCGGCCGGCTCGCCGCGACGCCCTGTGCGGCGTCCTTATCCTCGTCCAAACTGACATCCGCCCTCGTCGAACTGGGGACCCTCAGGCTCGCGTTCCCCGCTGCGATGGAAGCCAGCGCCATCGAGTACAGCCGGGGCGGGGGCGGCCGGGGAGCCCTGGACTTCCAGCACTCGCCGCTCGGCGGGTCGGTGGCCGACTGCCCCCCGGGCGGCCCCCAGGGCGGCCCGCACCAGACCGAGTTCAAGCAGGAGTACGGCCACCACAACGGCCACCCCCAGGCCGCCATGGACCACGACGACATCAAGAGCTGCTACTCGAGCACGCCGTCCACCCCGCCCACCCCCATGGGCGAAGTGGAGCCCCTGCCGCGCCCTCAAAAGGTAAAGCAACGTCGCCAAGGTGTCCCCCGACCGCGACCGACGCCAACAACGTGAACGTCGACTGTGTGTGTGTGTACATGTGTGTTCGGCCCCTCTGTTGCCGCACCGTGTCAACAATGTCTGTCCCCCGCGGCGCCGAGCGCCACCCGGCGCCCGGGCCGGTCGGCACAGCTCACGCTGTCGTGTAGCCGAGGACGTAACTCTACGACGACCTCTTCATTTGCATTAAGTTTCTGCTGAAGAGTCGCATCGGGCTGCTGCAGCTGCTATAAAGACTCGTCTACAGTGGAGGTAGTGGTCCTCGGCGTGGTCGTATAGGAGAACTCTTGCCGGTCGTAGCTGAACCAGAACCTCTGTGTGTAGGTCTGACCTGCACGCTACGACCAGACAGAGTCCTCCGCTTACGACTGCAGCGAGAAGAGAATAAGTAGGCACTACGCCTTGCGCGTCTGGGGGGCGTATCTCAAGTGTTCGGCGACACGTGTTGCTCGTGGTGGTGTGACATGCGGGGCGTGGCAGGGCGTAGAGCAGGGGGCGCCTCCGCGCCGCGCCCCGCCCCGCCACGCCCCGCCACGCCGCGCACCGGGCCACTCCCTCTCCCGGCCCCCGGCCCGGGCCGCGGGTCCGTGGTCGAGTTAAACAATAGCGCCAATAGCGTTTTTTGAACCCTCTCGTGGGGTCTTTTCTCTTTGCTCGGCTCGGCTCGGCAGCCCCATCAGCCTCAGCCCCCTCCGGTGCACAGGGTGGGTACATGGCGACCCGCCCCGGCCCGGACTCCAGTCCGCCTCCAGCTGTGCCCAACGAATTTCTTGTCTAATCTCTTTGATTTTCGCTTGAGCGGGCCGGGGCGGGCCGGGCTGGTCCGGCGCGCGGTGTGCGCTACTGCTGCGGCGGCGGCGGCGACGCGCGGCGGCTGCGTCGCAGCGTTCCAATCACAAAAAGGAAGAGAAAAAAAGAGGGAATTGAAAGAAATGGGTAAAGAGCTTTCTCGCGTATCTCTGCTGCGCCCGGCCCGGCCCGGCAGCGCGTCCGCGCGGAGGCTATCGTGTCATCATGATCATAATGCACGCTACGACTTTTATAGAAAAAAAGTAGTTTTTTATTTTATTTTATTACCCTTTGCGCACGCATCCCGTGTTTACGGGTATCGTTTGATCCTCGTTATCCGGGCCGGCCCCAAATTGTAGCGCCGTGTGTTGCGTGGCTCGGCTCCTGTGCCCCTGTCAGCAGGACCGACATTGTAAGCCGCGGGGCCCGGCGGGGCCGTTGGCATCTGCCTCGCGCTATCTGACTTTGTCACGGATGCTGCGACCGCTGCCGTGATCGAGATGTCATCGCTTGTTCAGTTTCAGCCTGCGGCGGGCGTAGGCAGAGTGAGAGAGTGAGTGAGTGAGAAACAGAGAGAGTGGAGGTGAGAGTGAGCAGGGGAGGGAAGGGGTAGCTACGCTACTGCCATTGTGCGATGGTTTTGGGAGTCAACCAACTCAAAAGTTGTGATGAAACAAGTCCCTAGAACGACTAGCGTCTTCGCGCAAACAGAGGAACACGGGGTCGGGGACGGCGGGGGGCTGCGGGGGGCGTCGCGGCGGGGCTGTGTTGCTCGCTCGCGCCCCACCGGCCCCACCCACCGCCGCCGCGCGGCGTCCCTGCCGCCCCCAAGCACGCGGCCGCGCCGCCGCTGGGCGCCCATGAATGAAGGAGGTCTGAGGGGGCGCCCCCGCCTCGCCCCGCCCCCCGCCCCCCGCCACCCACGCCTCCGCCACAACCGCCACCCCCCACGGCGGCCTACGTTAGAGGTGGGGAGCGACTTGAGCCGTCTGAGGTGGCACTATTCCGTCCGCGGGCCGACATTCGCCATGTTGCAGGCCTAGTTTTATCCGAATCAATCCGAGTTTTTAAACGCCGCGCGGCACGTCTACTTCTCCAGTGGCCCTGCCCTGACGGCGCGCAGGACGGGACGGGACGGGACGGGTGTCGCTCGCAGTCAAGGATCGCCACCCCCGGCGCGCCCTGCCGGCAGGGACGCGAACTGAAGGCCGCCCCGCCGCCACCACCACAGCCACCGCTGCTGCCAGGGAAAAAAAATCTTTAACATGCCCGTCCCGTCCCGTCCCTCCCCTCCCCCACCCCCGCCGGCGCCGCGGCCGTCCGCGTAGGGCCGTCTACTCCCCGCCGCGCCCCTCCCCCTCCCCCGCCCCGCCACCCAGCCTCCCTTTTTACCTCTCGGGGCGCGGCGGGCGCGGCGCTACCGACCCACCCCCGGCGTATTTACACAGGCAGAGCGCGCGGTGCGGCGCGGCGCGGCGCGGTACGGTGGACAGCGGCGCGAAGGGAAATTCGACACTGGAATCAAACCTCGCGCCCTGCGACCCCCTTAAGTGCCTTGCGTGCCTCTCCCCTGTCGCTCCAGCCGCTGCTGCAGGGTGGAGGGAGGTTTCAGCGCGCTGGATACCGCGCCCGTACCGCGTTTTTCAAAACAGCTCGTGACAGCATGCGGGCTTGCCCGCCCGCTCCAGCCGTCAGGCGCCGTGGCCCCTTGGGTAGGCAGACCCGCAATACTGGCGAAACTGGTGCTTGGCTGATATTCCGTATGAAGGAGGATCGGGCCGTCTCGCTCCCGTGCCCCGTGCACAGCCTGTACCGTCTCGGATCGCAAGGGGCGGGGCGGGGCGGGGCGGGGGGCTCTGGTGCAGGCGGGGACGGGGCCCCCACAGGTCGGGGGGGCGCAGACGGCAGCCGTGGCTCAATTCGCGTCACTGTACAGCATATTTAAAAAGTTTGCTACAAAAAGGTTTCTTGTGTTTCATGCGCCGTCGGTGTTCCACCCTTATTGACTCGAATGTGTGTGTACTCAGACATCATAGGCACGACGATGATGAACTTGAGCAGGCGATTTAGCCGCGATGGACTAAATCTCGTGATAGTGTGATGTTTCCTGCTCGTTCTGTTTTTTCTTTCCTTTTTTCGGCTCCGCCGAAGGAAACGCGGGTCGTAAATTTTGTCGTGGCGCGTTTTGACCGTCGGGTCGGGTCCGGGCGTCGCCGTCGCCATCCTCGTCCTCCCCCGGGCGGGGCGGGGCGGGGCGGGGCGGGGCCAGGGGTGCTAGCCAGGCCAGGGGTGGGCCCTGGGGCGGGGCGGGCCGCCCAGGCGAGCGTGATCGACTGGACCACTGCAGCTTGCTGCTAATGCTGCTGATGCTGCTGTCGCTGCTGCTCGATGGTCGCGCCACGCGTTTTTTCTATCTTTTATTTCCCCCCGGTCTGCCCCGCCCCGCCCCGCCCGCCGCTGCGCCCCGCCCCGCCACGCTCCCCATCCTCCCAGCGCGCGCGCTTGCGTGTGTGTGAGTGTGTCTATGTATGTGTGTGTGATAATGGTTAGGGGTGGCGCGGCGTTTTTTCCTCGTTTTATTGTGTGGACACGGTGGCGTCCACTGGCATTCGTGCTTGACGGTCTGCTGGGCCTCCCCCCGGTGCCGCCCTGGTGCCGCCCCTCTGCTCCGGGCCCCTGCAGGGTGCGGGGCGTGGCGATGCGTTGGCGCGCACGGGCGCGGGCGCGGCCGGGGGTCGCGGGCGTGGCGTCGGAGTGAGGGAGCGGGACGCCCCGATTAGCGAAAATTTTCGTCTCGTCGTAAACGGTCGTCGCGGCGTGCTCAGGGCGGATCCTAGTGGCTGCCGCCGGCATATGCGCCGGGTTAGAGTTAGGCCGACCCCACTGAACGCGCTAATTTCACGGCCTGCCTTTGCTTCCCTCTTCCTTAAAAAAATTATAAAAAAAGTCAGCGCCGCAATATATATCTGTACGCCCCTGAAAGAGTTTGCGGCAGCAGCTGCTGCTGTGCGCGATGAGTTACACGCCGCATTATACTCGGTGCGGCCCGGCCCGGTGTGTCATAACACATGATGCGGCGCGGTGCGGCGCGTCCAGGAAGCTGCTAGTAGAGGCGTGGGTGTCGCCCGGCCCGGCCCGGGCGCTTCAGCAAGCCGTGACGAGCCGTGTCACAGACAGCCGAGTGTCACACGATTTTTTTTTATTTTTTTTTTTGAAATGGCCAAATCGCAGCCGGTACGAGTTGCATGCTGCAGCTGCTGGTCTGGCCGCGGCCGCCGCCGCCGTTCACGTCGGCGACGTTCCTTCCAGCAGCCTTCCGCAGCACGGTGGCGGAGGCCAGATACGCGGAGCACCACCGGAAGCCGGGGCGGCGTCACGCCAGGCTCGCCGCGCGGCCCGCACCGGAACTGGCCGCCGCCGCTGTGGGTGCAAAGGGCACGTGACATTCCACCGCGGCCGCTCAAATGTCCAGGAGGCGAGAGAGAGGGGGGCGGGTGCCGCGGGGTCACAAGCACCCGAGGATAATGGCTTGTGCTGATCGAGTAAGCCGCTGCACTTCTCTCGCTGGAGTGGCTGGCTGGACTCCGGTGGCGGTGCTTCTCCAGAGCGCTGCTGCTGCCAGGCTGCTGCCGCCTCCAGGAGCGTGCCAGCTTGTACTCACGGCCCGTACAGCATGCAGCCGGACGGGCGGACGGGACGGCACGGCGCGCTTAATTGTCTTTTTGTCGCATTCATTAAGGAGAGGGGAGAGGAGGGGAGGCGGCAGGCGCACCTCTGGGCCATGAAATAAGTTGCTGCCGCTCCCGCCCCGCCCCGCCCGGGCGCTCCACGCTTGACGCGAGCTTGTCGCCCGACTGCCGCACGCCGCCGTGCCGTGCGTCGTCCTCGTGTGTCCTCATAAGGGCAGCAGGTACTGGAGGGCCTTCTGCTGCTGTCGCTGTCGCCCTCATGAGCCGCACTTTTCTTTTTCGTATCGCCTCTGCTCGAGCCTGCCTTATTTTTGCGCAACTCTTGCACGCTGCTGGTGCTGGCTGTTTAGCTCGCTCCCACACGAACGGCCGCCCACGAGGTGTTGCCTCGGCATATACTAGGTACGCGTAGTTCGTGATGCGGGCGACGAAAAATTCTCCCTCGGCGGCGGCGGCGCTCGGCCCGCAATTGGGCGCCGCGCCGCGACGCGACCCGGCCCCTCTCGGCACCGTGTCATTTGGGCTCCGCTCCGCCCGCTAGCGTCACCGGTACGGGCTCCCGGCCCCGGCCCCGGCCCGGCCCGGCCCGGCCCGGCTCCAGGTACATTCACTATCACATTCCACGCCGCCAGCCAGGCCCGCACGAAGCGACGACTCTTGGTGTCGGCTCGGCGCTCAAGCTTTTTTGGAGATTTTCGGGAGAAGCAGCAGCATCGAATCATCTTTCTCCCTCCCTCCCTCCTCTCCCAGTGTGCTTGACGCACACACACACGCACGAGGGGTGAGCTGAGGTAGCTGCTGTCAATAAACGGAGGGCGCTATCAGAGATGGGGCCATTGTCTGCTCCGATTTCAGGGTCGGTGGTCAATCATAAGAGCTCGGGCCGGCCCGGGGCCCGGCCGGGCCGCTTCTGCTCTCGCTTCTCTCGCAGTGCAGCGCTACTGCTGCGTTACCTGGTGCCGCTGCCGCGCCCCTGCCTCCCCCTCCCCCCTCCGCCCGGCCGCAATGCCCCCGCCGCCCGCGTCCATTGGCCGGTGCATGTAGGAAGCGCGACGCTGCCGGCCAATCGGATTAATCGACGCGTATTTGCGGACCGGACCCCCCACTCCAGCGGCCCCGCGGGGCTGGGCGGGACAGGCAGGCCTAGCTCTGTACGCCCGCACCACGGCCGCCACCACGCTCAAACCCCAAGTGAGTGAGTGTCGCACACGTGTAGTTGTGTGAATTCCCATTCGCACACTTGAAGGTGTAGCTTTACTGGGCTTTCAGTACGTGACGGCTCGCTTTTGCCTTTGCCGTAATGCCAGCGTTGATCCCAAAACACGCGACGAGGTCGGCAGGGGGCGGCCGAGGCCGGGCCGGGCCCAGGACCCGTGTCATTGCCTTGTCAGAACATCTCTCTTTTCTTTATCGCGGACACGGAGTGGGAGGAGGAGGAGGAGTACGCGCTTCTTTATGTATCGTCAGGTAGCGGCCACGCCGCGCCACTCCCAGGTGAGGCGGAGCGCCAAGCGGGGCGGGGCGGGGTGGGGCGGCCGGGGGTGCGCGCGGCGTGGCGCGGCGGCGGCGTGCTATCACCGGGACAACAATACCTCAAAGGGTTAGGGGGAGGGTCGCCACGCGCCGCCCGCCCCGCCCCGCCCCGCCCGCGCCCCGGCTAGGCTCGTCCGTATGGATTGATTTTATTGTTATTATAGATCTGGAGCTCTCTGGTCGAGGGCGAGGGGCTCGTTAACCCACACGCGCCCGCCCCGCGCGCGCCCTGACCTGAGCGGCTTTCGTCCTTCTCCTTCTCTTTCTTTCAAACACTCTGGTCTCTCTCACAAGTTTAATACCGTCACCTGTACGCCCGGGGTAGCGCAGCCTGACCTGCATGTTGTGCTGGGTGAACGAGTTTCGCCCGCGACCTGCTCCAGCGTGCTGGACCGCGCGCAGCCGGGCTCGCAGGCTAGAAGACCCTCATGTGCCTGTTAGCCGGGCCGAAAGCCTGAAGAGCAATTTGAAACAATGTTGTCGGAGCGGATTAAAAACAAAAGGGCTCCCGCTGGGTTTATTTTTTTCTCGGCCCGCGGAGGGGAAGGCGCGGGGCGCGGGGGTGGTGCCGCGGACAGGGCGTGTACTCCGGGTGTCCCCGAGGCCGATGGCTGCCGGTGGCGGAGGTCCCCCTGCCCGAGGAGGAGCAGTGACGCAATGGGGTTGTGCAACCCCCAAGCACGTCGCCTCCCCCCCGCGCCGCGCCGCGTCGGTCCAGGAAGGAAGACGCTCCCCTCTTTGGTGCTCGCCGCGGCGAGAATTTCGCACGCACCGCGCGGACGTGTAGGTGACCTCTGGTGACCCCCGCCCCGCCCCGAGCGAGCAGCCGCGAGGCGAGGGCGAGGCCCAGAGAGGTCCACTCGGCAACCTCTGCGTGGTCCATACCCTTCTCCGCCCGGACCGAACAGGACAGCAGACGTCACTGTGAGATACCTGCGCGAGCTTGAGGCGACGCGACGCGCTGCCCGTTTGTCCCGCGAACAAAACGAAGCGACACCGCATCGTCCGTAGAGACGCCCGACGCCGTCATCGTCGTGTCGCTCGCAACATCTGCCACCGCCGACGCCGCGCGAACCGCCACGCCCGCCACCCGCCCCGCCCCGCCCCGCCCTCCGCCACGCCCGCTGCCGCGCCGCAAAAAAAAACGCGACGAGAAGAAATCATTTATTACGAAAAGCGATGCGCGTCGCGCGCTCCGAGTGGCGTGCTCGCCTAGGATACGGGATGCCTGTCTATCTGTCTTTCTATCAGCTTAATATATCCGTCTATCTCTATATCGTCGCCTTCTAGTGCCCTAGGCGGTCAGAGGTCGCGGCGTTTGGCCCTTATCTGGATCACAGTCTAGCCGAGGTGCGCCATGCGGTCGCGTCATGACTCAATCGATCTCGATACGTTGCCAACCGGCAACCCATCCCCCTTCCCTCCCCGCGCCGTTCTGCCGTAATCTCTGCGAGTCCTCTGCTACCACTGCTTCCTCTTTTTCCGGCGCTCTGCGCCTGCCGGGTCTTTTTTGAAAGACGAGCGAGCCGTGTGCGAGCGACAGGGATGGTCATCTGGCGAACCGTATGGAAGAGAGATGGAGAGAGATGCCGAACAAAGTTGCTGTGCCGGACAAGGACGAGCCGGCCGGCGCAACAAAGTAGTACAGCAGAATCTCAAAGTCACACACACACAGACATGCGCGCGCACGCACACATGCAACTTCCACAGTTGCTGATTGACAGAAGCCCCTAATCTGTCAGTAGCATGTCGCAGGAGGTGGATGCACTTCCGCCAATGACCGGCCGACCGACCTGTTGGCGTCGTCGCCGGGCCCAGGCTGAGAGCCGCTGGCCCCGCCCCGCCCCGCCCTACCGCCCTACCCGGCTCAAGAGGATTAGCTGGCCGGCTTTTTGTGGAGCGCTTTGCAAATACGATATCCTGGGGCGGGGCGGGGCGGGGCGGGGCGGACAGGGCCAGGACAGACGGACAGACAGGTGGTGGGAGTCGCTCTAGCTATGAATTAATCCCGTGGTCGTGAGTGTCGCTAGGCCGGCGAGGAGGTGGTGCCGGTGAGCCGCGGCCTCGGTGCTGAGGAGCAGGGCCACGCCTCGAGCGCGGCGACCGTGGGGCCTCGCCCCGCGCCCTGCACTGCACTGCGCCCTGACCTGGCCGCCGGCCGGCCGGCGCGCCGCCCACAGCCTGCTGATGCGGAGGCAGGTCAATGACTCTTAGTGGACGACAAGATTGATAAGAACGCTGTTTTTGTGTGTGTTTTCAGGGCCGAGGTCGGAAGCGAGGCGGCATCAACAAGGGCCGGGACGGTCTCGGGTGGCACGCGGTGGACCACGGCAACCCTGAGGTGAGTGATCTGTCTGTTTAGTAAATTGGAGCGGCGAGAGATAGGCGTATACTCGCCCGCCGGGCGCAGGCCATGGACCCTATGGAGCTCTGACCTGACCTGTGTCACGCGTCCGCGCGGTGGCGGGTGGGGACGCCAGCCTCGGGGCGAGCGCCGGGGGGGTAGGCAGCCCAACGTACGCGGTGCGGGGAGCTGGGGCGCCTGATGGGTAGACAGCCCAATGTGCGCGGCGCTCAGGGTGGTGGCACGCTCGCCTCGACTCCGCAGCCTCCGCGTGTTCTCTTTGTGCCCGTGGCTGACGGAGCCCCTCTCAATCTTGTTGCAGATTTTCGGATCCAAGGCGGACCTGCAGATGCACACGCAGCTGCACATGCGGGAGGCCAAGCCGTACAAGTGCTCGCAGTGCTCCAAGACGTTCGCCAACTCGAGCTACCTGTCGCAGCACACGCGGATCCACCTCGGCATCAAACCGTACCGCTGCGAGATCTGCCAGCGCAAGTTCACCCAGCTGTCGCACCTGCAGCAGCACATCAGGACGCACACGGGCGACAAGCCCTACAAGTGCCGGCACCCGGGCTGCAACAAGGCCTTCTCGCAGCTCTCCAACCTGCAGTCGCACTCGCGCTGCCACCAGACCGACAAGCCCTACAAGTGCAATTCTTGCTACAAGTGCTTCGTCGACGAGCCCTCGCTACTGGAGCACATCCCCAAGCACAAGGAGTCCAAGCACCTCAAGACGCACATCTGCCAGTACTGCGGCAAGTCGTACACGCAGGAGACGTACCTCAACAAGCACATGCAGAAGCACGCCGAGCGAACCGACAAGCGGCCGCCTATCGTCGGCCTGGGCCGCAACGCCCTGCACAACATGCACGCGGGCCAGGGCCCCGGGGCGCCCGGCGGCCCCGGCGGCCCCGGCGGCCCCGGCCAGGTGAGCCAGCACCCCGGCCACCCCCACACCCCCGGGCCGGGCGGCCACCCGCACGTCCAGAACAACAACAACCTCCCCGAGCCGCAGCACCCGCAGGCCCAGCACGCGTACTGGCCGAAGGTGTCGCCAGACACGGCCAACTCCCTCGTGGATGCCATCAGCCAGCACGAGCGCATGGAGGCGTGCCTCCAGCAGCACCAGCAGCAGCAGCAGCACAACGGCATGCTCGGGGAGCACCACATGGTGGGCTCGCACCACCGCGCCCTCATGGAGCACCACCGGCATATGAACGGGACGCCCGTGGGCGCGCCGCCCTCCCAGCAGACGCCCAGCGGCGGCGCGGCCTCGGGGGAGAGCGGCGAGGACCTGGTGGTGATCCGGTCGCAGCAACAGCAGCAGCAGCAGCAGCAACACCAACAGCAGCAGCAGCACAGCAACCCCGGCTCGTCTCCCACCCCAGCACCCCAGCAAGTGATCGTGTCGTCGCCGTCCTCGGCGCCTAACGGCTACGAGCACCTGGGCATCAAGACGTCGACGCCGTCCTCCACGTCGGCCTTCACGCCCATCCAGTCCATGGGGGCGCTCCCGCCGCACCACCACCTCGGCGGCGTGCACCTCAACCCCCACCAGCTGGGCATGCCCCCCGCGGCCGCCCGGCCTGCCTACATCCCCTACGACTCGCTGTCCTTCCCCACCAGCAAGATGGGCGGTGCGGGCATGGGCGCGGGGCTGGGCGGCCAGCAGGGCGGCAGCTCCTTCCCCAACCAGCTCATCTCGCTGCACCAAATCCGGAACTACGCGCACCAGCCCATGGTGGGCGAGCACCTTCTCGCGGGGCTCAAGGACAAGGCCCAATAGTGGCACGCCCCCAAGGTGGAGGCTGTGGAGCCGGAGCTGGCGCCGTCCTGGTCCTAGGAGGCCGCGGCCGGCGGGCCGGGCCGGGCCGGGCCGCAGCGCGGCGCCCTCTCCGAGTCCAAGTCGTCCCCCTTGACGCCCCCGCGTGCGTGGAGACGCGTGTGTAAATGCTGAGTGTGCGTGTGTGTGTGTGTGAGAGAGTGAGAGAGAGAGTATGTGCTTGGTGACGTGATGCTCCTTCCCTGGACCGCCCTGGCTCCGGGTTGGGTCAGAAAAAGTGAAGTGCTGCGCGTCGCAAGCCGCCCACCAGACCAAAAATGATCAGATTACCTCAGTTTATGAAATGTTCCCTTTTTAAATAAACAAAAATACTTTGTTATTATTATTATAGTTATAATCATTATTAATGTGTTCTTGATGTATTTATTTCGCAAAGCAGTCATCGCGAGACGCGACCGTAGAGAAATGCCAAAATGGTTGCAGTGTCGTTATGTCCTGTGATAGTTGTCCGGCAGCAACTACTTTGGTTTCAAAGATTGCTCAAAGGTTTAGTCTTTGATTTGGAGTATTACTAAATTTTTCACTCATGGAAAACGAATTGAAATGTACTCCTAGGTAGAGGTTGCCGGACGACTTACTACACTAACCATTTTGTTTGGTACTTTATGGACTACATTCTGTTGACTATCCATGTGAGACTGAACGGACTCCAGAACCGTCACTCACCTACTGCGCAACAGTAATTTATTTTGGTAACCGCGATCTGTGATATTATGTAATTTTAGAAAGTTTGTTTCAATTTAATTGATTACTATTAATAATAAATACATATTGTGATTGTAAAATATGCAATTTTGTGTATTTTTTATGTTTAGGTGTCTCGGTATCTTGTAACAATGAGTAGTTTAAATGAGCAGATGTCCTGCTTTTTCTGTGAATTATTGGCTATGAACTTATGTGAATACCTACCTAGAAGTAATAGATGTTCTTTATTACAAAGGCAATAATAGAGCATGCTCTCTGCTCTTTCATCAGTCCAGCAGTGAGTGGATTTTTTGTTTTAAACACCTTCCTGTCCTAGATACCTGCTGACTTTCTGTGCCGCTATTAATACTTTATATCAGGAGTTGTACACTTTTATAGTTATTCTCTGGTATTAGAAATCTTACATGACAGTAGACTTTTGAATCTGTAATAAAATAATTGCAATGTTATTTTTAAATGTTAATGTTATATTGATATTTGTTGTAAAACTGGGTTGTTTAAGGCATGAAGCACATTCAAATCTTATCTTTACATATGATTTTAAATTGTGCAATTACAGATCTCCTGTAGCCATTCTTTGCTGATGTTTCAGTTTCTTATCCTGTCATCTTTACCATACATCTCCTTTATTTCTCTTACCTCTCTTACATCTTTTCTAAACAACGAACCTTAATGATTTGCTTTCCTGTAATTTGTTTTACAAATAGCAGTTATATATATTAATTCTTATAACTTTTCATATTACAAACATGTCAAGTTGTTATCAAAATTTATGAGGTCTATTAAACTTTTTTCCAGTGAAACAAAAATTTCAGTGAAAAGGCATGAGGTCAGTTGTTTCTTAGTTTGCGCGTACATGCTTTGTGATAATGATGTTTCCGATTTGCAACTCAAAAAAAATTATAATTCTAAAACATGCCAAGGGCACAACCATGACATGGAGAAATTGAAAATATGGAGATTAAATATGAATGCAAAAGTCCAACCAAACTGTTTATGTTACTTTTTAATATTTTAATATGTATCAATGTGTACTCAAATCGTGTTGTTTTGTTCATCAAGTCTTTTGTCACAAGTTTGCTGTTACGTCCTTATTGACATAATACTTATTGAGTCACACGTTTAAAATGTTGTTTTGTTTCTAGTTAAGTGCTTGTACAAAGGTTTGGCATTGTAAAAATGATTATTATATTTTAAAGTATACCAAACTGGTGATCCATTTAATCAGAGATCTCCAAATCATGTATTTGAATGTCATTGGTGGTATGAAAATTTTACTAAGTAGGCCTATCTTTGCTTTTGATGATAAATGATATCTAAAACTAAACTCTTGTGTAGTGACTGTTGAAAGTACCTGAGGAATAACCGTCTAAAATTCTCTAGACCCAACTCGCGACATTTTAGAGTAAAATATTTTTCGACCAGAAATCGAAAGAATGCAGGACTCCTAGGACTTGCTATGTGTTTTTTGGTCTCAGAAGGAGGTAACCTGTGAGTTTAGTCGAAATCCGAGACAATTTTTTTTCGACCGAAAATCGCAAAAACGCAAAGGCTATAGCCTTTGCATTTTTACGATTTTGGGTCGAATTTTTTTTTCTCTCCAAAATGACGGGGGTTGTACAGGAGGACACTAACGTACCCCTAGACCAACCCGGAAGGGTCAGTTCGTCCGAAAACCCGGTTTGTCTGCGAGGGAATGCAGTATTCCTAATAGCGCGCAATGTGTTCGGGCGAGGTGGCTTAGGGGCCTATTTTGTCACTAACGAAGTCCGGTATAGGACTCCTAGGACTTGCTATGTGTTTTTTGGTCCCAGAAGGAGGTAACCTGTGAGTTTGGTCGAAATCCGAGACAATTTATTTTCGACCGAAAATCGCAAAAACGCAAAGGCTATAGCCTTTGCATTTTTACGATTTTGGGTCGAATTTTTTTTTCTCTCCAAATTGACGGGGGTTGTACAGGGGGACTCTAACGTACCCCTAGACCAACCCCCATGGGTCAGTTCGTCCGAAAACCCGGTTTGTCTGCGAGGCAATACACTATTCCTGATAGCGCGCAATGTGTGCTGGCGAGCCCCCGCAATGGTCGCATCACCCTCAAGCCGGGTTCACAGCGAAGAAATGCACAGCGCCGGCTGAGGTGAGGTGGGCGGGGAGGCATCCAGTTTGACTCGGTAGGTGAGTGGGTTGCCTACCGTCACGGCGGCCGGCGGCAGCGTTGACTCCTGGCCGCTCGGCTCGCCGATCGCCGATCCGATCGTCTGTCGGAGCAAGGCGTACTGGTGGCGTTGTTTGGTAAGTGGAATTATTTCAGTTGAAATGGCTTTAATAGTATTTTCTTATGGGAATTTGTACGAAAACTGTTTGAGGGAGTTAACTGTGTGGTGCAGTTTCCCGATAAATTGGAAGATTGGGGAAATGGTATAATTTAAAGTTGTGAGGTTATGTTGTCTCTTTTGACATTTTATTTCAAACTTGTCGTGATGGACGCCTGCAAATGAAAACCCAGTCCTGTTTGTTAGTTTTTCGATAAATTTGTTTTTGAAACTTTGCTGTGGTATGTCCAATCCTGATTGAAGATGGTAATTAATTTCTGTTGTTGACCTTCAAGTGTGTCTGGGGGAGAAGTCTTGTATGGGTGTTTGTCATGATTAAAGTTATAAAATGAGTGCTGATTGAAAGAGTTCCATTTTCGCTGTCTTGTTAGAAATGAAGAGAATAATGATTTTTCAGTATTAGCATAAATAAAGAAAAGGTTGATATGAGTTAAAGATTGAAAAACTTGAGCTTTGCGTGAAGAGGGGAAATTGACCGTAAAATAATGAATAGTTCCATATCAGTAGAATATTGGTTTATGATTGTAATATTGTTTGTTTGTTTAGTTGAGAGCATGCTGAAGTATGTGTTAATCATATGTGTTAAATCATGTGACAGTATGATGGGGTCCCGCAATTATTGAGTAGTTTACATGTTGCTGCAAACTTGAAAATGAGTGGATTGGAAGTGATCGGTCAGTTATTGCACAGAATAAGGTTAGTCAGGGGAGGTGAGGGTGTCTATACTGAAAGCAGGCATAGATCGACCGTGGAATAGCACAGGCTCTTGTACATAAGGACGAGAGATATAGTTTGGCTGGTTGTTAAATGCAGCTTGTTGAGTAGGGGATATGGGAAGGTTGCGTTGAAGCTTGTTTGAGAGGAGCTCTGTATGGCAGAATAATGGTAGGAAAGTGTCCAAGTTTAAAGCAAGTTGAGGATGACAGCCTCTTTGAATTGGTTATCCATTTCAACGTGACATAATGTTGTCAAGCCATTGTGCGTGATTGTCCATTTGTTGTGATAGGAAATGGCAGGGGAACCGGGAAACTGTTGATATAGTATTTTTTGGGAAGTGGTTGGAGAATTGTATATTTGTAATATTGTTTCCATTCACTAATTGCTGTGATGTGGAGTTGAGGAGCTTGAGGCTTTAACAACCCATTGGACAGTTGTAAATTTTTTACATGCTGATCTGTGAGAGGAAATTGTACGTATGTGACAATAATTCATAGAGAAAAGTCAAGGGCTGGGTTCTGTGTAGATTTGTAAACATTGTTGATAGTTTGATCTGAAGCTTTACAGGCTACAGCTCTCTCTGCCCTTTGTCAAATTCCCGCGCACGTTTTCTAAATTTGACATGTTTGCGTTTCAGAGCTCGTACCGGCCCTTCACTGATCAGTCGTATCAAGCCCTCGCGGAATGTCGTGGTTGACGGAGTATCGCCGTGACGTTGAGTGTGGTTGAGCAGCATTCGCAGGCTTGGCATTGGTCATCGGTGCGCGGGAGTGGTGGAGTATCTCTGGCGCTGAAGGAAGGCGAGTATAGACAGGTATAGATTGTTTCGGCCGGGTCGTCCGCTAGGTGGCGCTCGACCCGGACGGTCATCTTTTTTGCGCGGTGTGTGCCCACAGAGGATTTCCTATATTGTTAATTCTCGGGGGGGATCCCCGAGACGGTGGGGGGGTTGCGGGTGGGGGACATACTTAAATGCACGCGCACTTTTTATCGCTTGAATTTTTATTGTGATACTTTCTCATCCACAGGGTTGGCTCTCCTAGTTCCACAACTCTTCTCCTTCCAGGCTGATGGGGAGGGGGCCTCCACGTGGTGCATCTTGTTACCGAGATGGATCAAGCCTTGAGGAGCTGCATCAAAACCTGAAGAGAAATCACAAGATGAAACATCAGGGTGAGAATGATGACTTGGATTTTATTTCAAATATTAGAAATAATATTTATAAAACTTACAATTGTTTTCTTCTTGTCAGGTCTGTTGGCTCACTTATTTTCTTCAAGATGATTCTTTTCTTTGAGATTTGCCGATCAACATTCAAGTCATGGAAGCCAGACGGCAGTAAACATCATGTGCGAAACCATACACTGCTTCACAAGGGGATCAAGAACGCTGCTTGAAAAACCTGGGTCAGAAGAGAATATTGTACGTTTAAAAAAAAATTATTTCAACACTTTAAAATATAAACTCAGTTTCAATTTGTACCTCATCAAATCCACCAATCCCAACCAAGCTGCTTCCTCATCCAAGAACCTCTCACATTATGCGTGTGAAAGAAAACAAAGAAATGTTGGAAGGTTATTTATTGTTTTAAATCTTCTTCCCTTCTCCTTTGCTGTCAAAGATGTTGCTCGAGGAGCAGGTCCTGTCCTTCCAGGTAGTCGTAGGCACCTACAACATAGAAATTTCAAAAAAAGTGAGTTGGTGTCACAGTGCTTACCACTCAAGTGAAGTCAAGTTAAGTAATATGGGGACGAGCAGAGCTCTGCCAAATCACCGTCCCAGCCTGGGACCCCCAGGAAGACCGAATCAACTAGGACAGCATTTAGCAGAGCTCTGGGGGGACCCTTTATCCTCTGGGTGAGAGCCGTCTGGTGCCGAGTTTAGACTCTAGCTGGCAAAGAGTATTTGCTTTAACCATAGCAACCATGGGGTTGTTTAACCACAACAACCAGGGGGCGACACGGCCTCGCCAGGCCACCTACAGTGTGGAAAACACCCAAACTGCAGGATTTTTTTCACCCACACCCCAGCCCTCGAGGAAGCTACAAGAGATGTTATTAATTTGCAACTTTTAATAGCCAACAAAGTCTGGCCAGCAAAAAGCTTATGAGAGCAAAATAAAAATAGGCTACGCAAAATGACTTTAAACAAGAAAAATTTAAAAGCTCACAGGCATGAGCAATAGGCACCCCTAACAGGAGCCTCAAAAATTAGATGAGTGGTAATTGCTGTGACACCAACTCAGTGATTGCTCACCTTGCAGATTTGCATTTTGCATTTTCTCCTGACGAGCAGTAGCCAGTGGATCCTGGGATCCTGGGGCGCCAAGTGAGCAGGGGCCAGGATAATAGTCCTGCCAAGGAAGAAGTAGAATACTAATTATTACAATTTTAGAAAGTTTGTCAATTATTTCACATAAAATAAAAGACTAAAGCAAATTTAGTTCTTCCGCAATTCCTAACAAATTTTTATTTTAACAATGGGCTCCTAATACTGTCTCAACATGCTCAACAACAAGTAATGGGTAGGCTTAGAGCCAAACAAAAAAGAAATCTCTTTAACCACCACGAATTCCATAACATTACTGACAACAAACATCTATTGAAAACTTCTTCTCCAAACTAAAGTGGTAAATATATTCAAACAAAAGAATTAACAGAAAACCAGCAAATTTTGAGGAAATATAAATGTTGCAGCACTGACTTGTAGAACATGTCTTCTAATTTCCATATGAGTTTGAGAAATACAAGTAAGAGGACTCTTTGATGACTTTCAGAGTATTTCACGATTTTGTAATGCAGGCTTGAAACACATCACTTACAAAATCAACATAACCTAACCCAGAGAGGAACAAATTTACATGCGATATCTTAATCATATAAGAACGATATCCGACATACAACAGTGTCAATTCAACAAGCCCACTAAAAAACCAAGTTGCCAAATTAACCGACATAATGTCGTTTAGAAATAGTGCTCGTTCTTTACCCTTCTAACATGTGAAAATATGTCTTCTCCTGAGCAATTGATATTAGCTAATACCTGTGTCAATGCTGAACCCAGAAAAATTACCTTCACCTAGTTTCAATAGTTTTACATTTAATAGCATTTTTCAATGAATAAATTCAAAAAAATAGTTTACTTAACTAGCACAATGTGTAGCACAAAAGCACCTTTTAAAGTTTAAAAACTACTCATCTGATCACTTCAATGACAATGAATGGGACTTAGAAAACTGGCACAGACCTTTCGCATCTTGAGGTAACTTTTCTAATTTCTTTATGTGCTTACCTTAAAATCAAAGAAATCACCCTAAAATCACTTCAAAATATCAAAAACCTTTTAAAAGATGCAGATTTGTCAATACTTTCAATCTCTGATATGGCGAGAACATAACCTATCTTTACACAGTAATTTGTTTTTGCAATATTTTTTATGTGAGGCAGGAACTGATAAAACCAACTCGCATTTTTTGTCAGTGTTCAAGTGTTAATTGCTGAGAACATATTTTCACATGGGTACATGCTGTGTTTAACGAGAAGAAAGTGAGTTGCTAAATTACACCAAGCCGGGACTAATACTCGTTCTTTTTACCTTCACATCATATACCCAACAAAAAGGGGTAAAGAACGAGTAAAACTTGAACAGGAAGAGACTATTACGGCACAAAACCAACACTTTTCCGAAGGAAATTTAATGTTGTAACTTACCCTGAAAACAGACACCAGCGGCGGGCACCATCAACAAGAACAACAACAACACAAACAACAACACAGCAGAAGAGGTTTGCTGTTTGCTGTCTCAGGAAGAATGCATTTTCTCGCTGAAAACCCCGGTTTTTTGGTTCAATCAACACTCGGGAAGTGATCAGGGGGTACACTAGAGTCCCCCTGCACAACCCCCTTCATTTTGGAGAAAAAAAAAATTCGACCCAAAATCCTAAAAATGCAAAGGCTATAGCCTTTGCGTTTTTGCGATTTTCGGTCGAAAATAAATTGTCTCGGATTTCGACCAAACTCACAGGTTACCTCCTTCTCAGACCAAAAAACACATAGCAAGTCCTAGGAGTCCTATACCGGACTTCGTTAGTGACAAAATAGGCCCCTAAGCCACCTCGCCCGAACACATTGCGCGCTATTAGGAATACTGCATTCCCTCGCAGACAAACCGGGTTTTCGGACGAACTGACCCTTGGGGGTTGGTCTAGGGGTACGTTAGAGTGCCCCTGTACAACCCCCGTCATTTTGGAGAGAAAAAAAAATTCGACCCAAAATCCTAAAAATGCAAAGGCTATAGCCTTTGCGTTTTTGCGATTTTCGGTCGAAAATAAATTGTCTCGGATTTCGACCAAACTCACAGGTTACCTCCTTCTGGGACCAGAAAACACATAGCAAGTCCTAGGAGTCCTATACCGGACTTCGTTAGTGAGAAAATAGGCCCCTAAGCCACCTCGCCCGAACACATTGCGCGCTATTAGGAATACTGCATTCCCTCGCAGACAAACCGGGTTTTCGGACGAACTGACCCTTCCGGGTTGGTCTAGGGGTACGTTAGAGTCCCCCTGTACAACCCCCGTCATTTTGGAGAGAAAAAAAAATTCGACCCAAAATCCTAAAAATGCAAAGGCTATAGCCTTTGCGTTTTTGCGATTTTCGGTCGAAAATAAATTGTCTCGGATTTTGACCAAACTTACAGGTTACCTCCTTCTGAAACCAAAAAACACATAGCAAGTCCTAGGAGTCCTATACCGGACCTCGTTAGTGACAAAATAGGCCCCTAAGCCACCTCGCCCGAAGACATTGCGCGCTATTAGGAATACTGCATTCCCTCGCAGACAAACCGGGTTTTCGGACGAACTGACCCTTGGGGGTTGGTCTAGGGGTACGTTAGAGTGCCCCTGTACAACCCCCGTCATTTTGGAGAAAAAAAAAACTCGACCCAAAATCTCAAAAATGCAAAGGCTATAGCCTTTGCGTTTTTGCGATTTTCGGCCGAAAATAAATTGTCTTTGATTTTGACCAAACTCACTGGTTACCTCCTACTGGGACCAAAAAACACATACCAAGTCCTAGGAGTCCTATACCGGACTTCGTTAGTGAGAAAAAAAGCCCCCAAGCCACCTCGCCCGAACACATTGCGCGCTATTAGGAATACTGCATTCCCTCGCAGACAAACCGGGTTTTCGGACGAACTGACCCTTGGGGGTTGGTCTAGGGGTACGTTAGAGTGCCCCTGTACAACCCCGTCATTTTCGAGAAAAAAAAATTCGACCCAAAATCCTAAAAATGCAAAGGCTATAGCCTTTGCGTTTTTGCGATTTTCGGTCGAAAATAAATTGTCTCGGATTTCGACCAAACTCACAGGTTACCTCCTTCTGGGACCAAAAAACACATAGCAAGTCCTAGGAGTCCTATACCGGACTTCGTTAGTGAGAAAATAGGCCCCCAAGCCACCTCGCCCGAACACATTGCGCGCTATTAGGAATACTGCATTCCCTCGCAGACAAACCGGGTTTTCGGACGAACTGACCCTTGGGGGTTGGTCTAGGGGTACGTTAGAGTGCCCCTGTACAACCCCCGTCATTTTGGAGAGAAAAAAAAATTCGACCCAAAATCCTAAAAATGCAAAGGCTATAGCCTTTGCGTTTTTGCGATTTTCGGCCGAAAATAAATTGTCTTTGATTTTGACCAAACTCACAGATTACCTTCCAATCGGTGTTTCTTGTCAAATCAAATTGCGTCAGCTAGCTGGTCCAGTTGGTAGTGTGCATAGGTAGGGTATGTAAGGGGTATTGCATGTGATACTGGACAGGTTTCAGTAATCAACTCAAAATGATTGATTACACACTCTTATCATTTACTAAGAATCACGACAGTAATTACACAGCTGTGTTGTTCTTGGCTTCTTTCTAGAAGCCACTATGCCATCCTGTAGCAACACAAAATGGGAAGCAATCTTTGCACACAATCACGCTGTAATTTTGAGCAGTTTCTGTTATAAAGAGTTACCCTTGTACAAATTATAGTGTAATATATACATTTAATATATTGGGATTTATAATAAAAAATAACTGTACAATTTATCTAGGTATTTGCCTAAGACAAACCTTAGTTTGTCCATGGATTAAGAGCTTAATATGACATTAAGAACTATACAATAACAAGGAATTCATACGACAAGTTACAATAATGGACATACATTTACACAAATCTATAATATACAACTGGTTTACTATGTATACATTCATATATATTTTTCATAGTTCTTTGTAAGTTTATATAAATTATTATATAAGAAATTTCAGATAAAAACAGATATCTTAAAAGTGATGTATTGCTTAATGAGGAAAATGGCAGATTCACTGCGAGATCTGTTTTTAAACAGACGCTGATGAGGCCACTGCCAAAATAGATTTCAAAAACTATAACACAAGTAAGCATAACAATTAAAGTAAACAATTTAATGGCAAATCGGGAGTGAGTTTGTATGGCGAGTGGCATTTTTTTGTAATCTTGACAATGGATATAAATTGGATTATGAGTTAACCGCCTTCATTTAGTACAAAAATTTCAAACCAATTGATGTATTACTGAGAAGACTGACTGAATATCAGCAAATGAGACTAGAGACAGATGTGATTCAGAAGTTTGACATTTGATGAGCAACTAAATCTTCAAATGTATGTTTCAATCATGCTATATTATGCTAAGTCTTATCTATTGTTGTTATTTTGTTACTATATGCACTAATTTCAGCATTAATATTTGAAGAGTTAGGATTGAAAACAGTCAGTAAGAACTCCCAGAAATAGATTTACAGAATACACTAGAGTTAAACCGGGGAATATGGAGACTGAACAGAATTTCCTATTGATTTACATGAAAAAGAATAAACCCTAGTGAAAAGATGAACTGAGGATATAAAATTGTATGTATAAAATCAATAACAAATATAACATGCAGAGGGACAGGGTAGAAGTCATTGTCTTATATCATGAACAAATGAGGCGTGAAAATAGTTCACTTATATATAAAAATGAAAAATCAGAATAACATGAAGGTACAATGCTTTAAGTTGTTTTAAAAACAGGCACATGAACATTCCAGATTTTCAAACTCTACAGTCTGGGGTGTGTGAAGTTAGGTGAGACATGTAAAGATCACTGTTGCAATACTTAATTAGAAGAAAAGAAAAGAAAGAAAAATATCCATAGTTTTAGGAACAATAGAAAGTAAGACTACCCCATTAAAAAAAAAAAAAAGGAAACAGATAAGGTGTGTTCAGACAGGTAGTTTTAACTGTATGGGTAGATGCGGCTGGAAGTATAAGAACAAAAAAACGCAGATCCACAGCATTGGAATGTGTGTCATGTTCAGCTGTTACAGTGGCTGTTTTTCTCCTCATTACTGATCTACAGCACACATGCACCCTACACACCCTTTCATCTGGATCCACCTTTACCAATAGATATACTGTATCTGTTATGTTTCTCACATATTTCTTCACAATGTAAATAAGATTACTCACACACCCCAGTCTAAACTACAGCACTGACAGCACTTAAAAAGGAAGACGAATAACAAAACAAGGTGCTAGGCACCATTGTTTTAAGTCCGTTTCTTTAAAAAACTTGGCTTTAACTTTCAACAATAACGAGAGTCAACAGTGTACCGAATATGTCAAGCTTGACAAAACCAGATTGTACTGTTAACCTTATCACAAGTTCCTAGGAATGAAACAGAACAACAAACAGTCTTGATGTGAAAGGGTGGCACATTTAATCCCTGTGCAGCAGACCTGCACGAGACCTGCAGCTGACCTGCAGAACCAGATTGCATTACAAATACAGATCTTCATGATTCTCAGCATGGTAAGAAAGATTCATTTGAAGAAATTATAACCTTGATTATAGTTGCTTCACCCATGCCGTTGGGACCCATTGTGGCTCACGCTCCAAACTATTAATTTCTGAGAGAAGTTGACTGAAAGCACGTTCAGTGTCACTATTGATGATCACAAGATCAAGCATATGCCCATACTTCTCTTCCATTTCTCTTGCTTTTTCTATGGTTTCCTTCAACTCTTCCTCCTAAAAGAAAATAAAACAATAGAGAAACATTGAAGAATAAGGTTTTAAATATAAAATATAAATATTTGAGTTGTGCAGCATCAATAAAAAATTTCAAATTTACCTTGAAAGCCTCTCCATTTCTTAGTTTTTTCTGACGTAACTTTTCAAGAGCTGGAGGAGCAACTAGAACTACATATGGCTTCAAGTCTGAATTTCTCAAAATTCTTAGGGATTGAGGGTGCAAGTTTAATACACAAATCTTTCCAGCGGCAACAACAGAACGAATGGCATCAAGAGAGGTCCCATAATATGCTCTCTCATATTCTCCATGTTCAACAAATTTGCGAGCCAATATATCAGCTTCAAATTGCTGCCGGGTGATGAAATGATAATCTTGACCATCGACTTCATTATCTTTCCTTGCACGACTAGTATCTGAAAAAGTCATTAAGGAAAAATATGTGAGATACTGAAAATTGAAAGCTGCAATACTGTATTGTATAGATTAAAATCTAAATGCTCAAAACCAGAAAACAATCACAAAAATTACTGAAAAGTTTCTTACGTGGAATGGCTGCTGCAAATCTTTCTGAATCCTCCATTAGCCTTTGCCGCAGCTCATGACGGCCAATATTTGGAGGACCTATCAAAACTACAGGACGTTTGTGATTATCCCGTGGGTAATACAGAGCTACTTCTTCATAAGTTAATATTTCTTCGGATTCATAATCTAAAAAGGTAAAATGAAAGGACAATTTGAGCATTAATGCTTTAGAAGATCCCTAATTGCAGAAGTAAGTTAGCCTTATATGTACCATCAGCAGTACTTGTAGAATAAAGAGGATAGTTTCCATCAACGTAAGACGATCCATAGCCTTTCTTTTTCTTCTTTTTAGTATTCTTCTTGGCACAAAGTAAGGTAGAGGCCTTCTTAGTTTTTTCTTTCGGGTCAGTGTTTGCTATACTGGCTTGTTTGTAAGCTTCTCGTCTGAAAGTTTAATAGGTTATATAAATCAGCTTATATGAGAATGGAAATCAATAAAGAAATGCCTAAAGGTATACATACTGGTGCTGAAAAGATTTGCTAGGGATAAGGCCTGCCAATGTTTGATCCTCTTCTCCTTCTCTGTATGCTTGCCACCAATTAGGGTCCTCTTGGCTGATGATATGCAAGACATCGCCTTTTTGAAAACTAACACCCAATTCTCGACATGGAATAAACAAGTCATCCTCAGGGTCGTAGTCAAAATGAGCTCTAACATGCATCTGGAATACAACAAAAGGTGGAATGTCTTAAACAGGCTCCAATTTCTAAAGCAAGGTTAAATCAACTATCATAGCTCAGTAATTACCAAATTCTCCCTTGGGAGTGGAGGTGGAAGAATAGTCTTTTGAGCAGGCACAACAAAGAATGTTAGAGTGCCATTCATTCCTCCCAAAATATCACACACTTCATTCACAGATTTGCCTCGCATTGAAACTCCATTTACTTCCAATACTTCATCACCTTGATGCAAAAGACCAGTCTTTTCAGCTGCACCACCCCTCACTACACGGCCAATCATGACAGCATCGCCCTCATTACGTACGGTAGCACCCTTAATAAAAAAGAAAATTGTCAACGCACATTTACAGCCAATTCAATGGTAAATAGTATCATATAAAATAATGGTGAAACTAAGTAATTACCAGAGGTTCATGAGTCTTTTCAATTTTAATAATTTTGATATGCTCCTCAGTAAAAGTATTTGGGATATGTGCAGGTGTAGTATGCACTGGTGTATGGGATGGTGTAAGTACAGGTATATGAGGGTGTTCTTCTGGGAGATTTCTTTCTACTTCACTTAAAGTTGGTGACACAACAGCAATATCATGTGATGCAAGAGTGTCATGAGCAAGAAGAAGCCCTTCAATATCATATCTTGTTAAAATTTCAGCCAACTCGGTGGCCTCAGGGAGGGCACAGGGCTGTATCACATCCAAACACTGCAGCAGAAAACACAAAGTCCGTTTTTCAAAAGTAGGAAATGAGCACCTAAAGAATAGCAAAGACAGCCAAAAAGTTTTCCTTACATCTCTGAGAAGACTTTGTGCGTGTGAGGATACTGGTTGTGAATCAGGCTGTGTGTGCAGCTGGGCAGAGACTTGTTGCACCTTGTTATGAACAGCGAGGGCTCGTCCAAACGCAGGGCTCAAAAGCAAGGTCTGCACGGCCGCCACCTGCCCCTCCAAGGCAGAGTATCCACCACCGGATATGGTGCTATTGCCAGTCTTTTTAAGTTGGAGCTGGAGTCGCTGAATGGAGGCAACCAGCTCACCATAGCCTGGAAACAGACAAGGAGGCGTCGTCATCAATGTACACATGTACCTCACCAGGGAAACCAGGGAGAACAGAGACTTACTGATGACCCTGTGGACGACAGAGGTGGGGTCATCCACGGGCAGCTCGGGCTCCAGGTCCGCGTCCTCGGCCGACGAGTAGCCGTCGTTGACGACGCCCGCACGCTTGTCCTGGGCCTGCGGCTGCGGTAGCGCCTGCGGCTCCTGCAGCGCCTGGAGCTTGCGTGAGCCCCGCAGGGACCTGTTCAGGAACTCGGCCTGTGCCGCCTGCCGCTCCTCCTCCGCCCTGCGCTGGCGCATCTGCTCCTGCAACACGAGGGAAAAAGCGGGGGAAGGCGTGAGACGGGAGGGAGTAGCGACGCGATGCGACGGCGGCAATACCCTCCGCGGGAGAGCGCAGGGGGTATCTCCGCACGGCGCAGCGGGACCCGAAAGGGAAGCCCCGCGGCCCGCCAGGACGGGTCGGGGGGGAACATAGCACCACCACCGGCGGCGCACCGTGGTAAGTGACATTCCCTCCGCTCAGGCGGAAAAAAAAAACGAGGCGCAAAAAAAAAAAAAATGTGACAAGGCCCCAAACACTCTGAGTAGGCGGAAGCCGCGAAAGTTGATGGGGCCCCACTTGCAGAAGTCTCCATTCCCCCCGCGCCCGCCCCTGCCCCGCTACACACATACCTCACCGCTAGTCGGTTCCGGCCCTTGGCACGGCACGCCACGCCACGCCATGCCACGACACGACCCCGCTTGGGTGACGTCACATGCTATCCCACCGCGGGGCGGAGTGCGATACGGACGGCCCTGCCGCGCCGCGCCGGGCCCGAGGAACGTGACGACATGACACTGCAGACGTACCACATGCCCGTCGGCGCCGGGACACGAGTGCAGACACACGGCGGCCAGCACGAGGCGGCGCCAGGCGTCCACCACGCAGCCGGAGCACGTCCCGAAGGCGTCCAGGATGGCGGCGCCGACGTCACCGCAGGGCCCACCAGAGGCGTCGCGGGCGTGCCCACGAGGGCCGTCATGGTGGACACCGACGCCGACGCCCCCTACCGCTGCTGCAGCCGCGGACGCCGAGCCGCTCGCCATCCCATCCCGCGAACCACTATAGGGTCCGCGGCGGCGACGCGCGCTCGCCGTGCACCTGGCCTGGCCCCGCCCCGCCCCGCCCCGCCCCGCACCTGAGCAGCACCTCCGCGTCGCGACGCTCTGTAGGTTATCTTATCAGCACCCCGCTGTGAGTCATACGGGCGCAGCGCGGCCTGGCGGGCCGAGGCCGCCGAGCCGCCTGGCCTGGGCGGGGCGGCGGCGTGGAGTATGGCCGCGGTAGGGCGGCATCGGCAAAAGCAATCGGGATACAGTGCACATCATCGGGTAGGTCGCACGGTGCCGCCCAGAGGCCCTCCCTCTGTATCTCCCTTTGCGTCGCACAGCGCTGACCTGACGGCATCCCTTTCAAACGCAATGCTCATTTGTATTTTCCTTTAATTTTTTATTTCTTTTTTAGAAAAATATTTGATTTATTTACAGGGAACATACTACGGCATTGGTCCCGCCGTGCGACCACATTGTTTGATGTTTGCCTATCTGGCCCGGCCACCTTCACACGGAGTGTCGGGAGGGGGGGGGGGGGAGTGCAGTGGGGGTAGGGTAGGGTGGGGTGGGGTGGTGGTAGGTGGGGCGGTGGTGGTGGGATGTCTCATCTCACCTTCAATTCGATCTCTTCGCCTCGACGCCGGGTTAGCGTCGCTGTCGCTAGCGGTTGCAAGGGAGGAAGGAGGAGGAAGAAGAGGTGGAGGGTGGTTTTCGAATGCAGCCGCACGTCCATATCGCTGCGCAAACAATCATTGATCGTGCCCCGGAGTCGCCCCTCGGGCCGGGCCGGGCCGGACCAGGGCCCTTTCGGCCTTTTCCCTTATCGTCAAAGAACGCTGGTCGGGGCGGGGCGGGTCGAGTCAACACGCAGACAGGTGCCTCTATCACAGGCACGCGCGCCGCGCCCCGCGGCCGCGCTGCGCCGGTATGAGCTCCTCTAGGACTATCAAGACGACCGACGATTGTTTGAAGAGACGACCGTCTTTGGCAACCTTCTATTATGCTGTTGGCACGCTTAGGAAATTTGTTTGCGAAATGCGTCTCATCGACCTCCTCCCCCTCCCCGTGCCCGTACCCCCGGCCAATCTCTGTCCCGCAGTGCCGTGCCGTACCCACGGAGCTTCATTAGCATTTCAACTCTGGGCTGAGAAAAGCCATAAGCGAACGGGAGATAAAAAGTTTGGGTTGCGGAGCAGCGGCCGGGGAGGCCTCGGCAGGGCTTGTCTGGACCATCAGTGGAACACTGTCCAGACGCACTAGCCAGAAGCCACGCGAACAAATGTTGCTGTTGCAGGTTGCCCCCTCCCCCCCTCCACCACACACGCATCATATCGCCGTCCTGCATTTTTCCGTTCTTTTTTTTTTAGGCACGAAGTAGCCTTATGGTTTTGTCTCAGGATGCGATTTTTTTTTTAAAGCAGCCCAGCCCTATCCCCGGGGCATGTTCGAGGAAAGTAGGCGCCCCGGTTCCTCCTTCCCACTCTGTGTCCTCAGTGTGGGCGACTTACGGGGTGGGCCCGGGCCGGGCCGACAACACGCGGACCCATAGGTGTACTGTGCACTCAGAATGCTGGACGTCAACGGTCAACGTGCAGACGTCGGAGAGAGAGAGAGAGAGTTCTGACCGAAGAAGGTAAACGGAAAGCAAACTCCCCCGTGTCCCTTCCGTTCTGTCCCCACGCGGGCGTGACGCAGTGGGCTGGGCTGCGCACGGGGTGTTGCTGGTCCAGAGGGCAGGGCTGCAAAGGCCCTGCTGGGGCCGGCCCGGCCTGGCCCGGGCCAAGCTGGGCGCCAGGGGCCCGGGCCCCCGCAGCCCCCAGCAGCGGGCTGTGGCGCGGCGGGCCCGGCCGGGGCGGAGCCCACCCCTTGTGAGCGCAGCTCTCATGCTCTGCCTGGTTCTGCCCCGCCGCGCCGCGCCCCGCTAGTGTCTGCGCATGCGCCCCACGGGCCTACACCCACCCCGGGCCGGGCCGGGCCAGGCCGGGCCACAGGGGTTGGGGGCGGGCTGCTCCCCGCTGGACGCGCGGCCGGGCCGGGCCGGGCCGGGCCCCCTCTGCTCAGCAAGGCTAGGCGCCACGCCACGCCACGCCACGCCGCCCCGCCGGCATCAGATGGTGTGTCTCCCTCCCCTGACTGATCAGGCAGGGGGCGGGCGCGGGGGCGGGCGCGGGGGCGGGCGCGGGGGCGGGCGCGGGGGCGGGGGCGGGCGGCGGGCGGCGGGCGTCTCCACCTGATGACCTTGGCTCGACGCACAGGCCCAGCCCGGCCCGGCCCGGTCCTGCATGCCACACCGCCGCGCCGGGCCGGCGGCGCCCATGCATTCCACTTCCGCGTCACTCGTGCTCCCCCCGCGAGGCTTACCTGGTACTTGCGGATGGAGGTGAGCTGCTCCTGCGTGGGCTCCTTGTCCGGGTCGTTGTTGTTGTCCGGCGGGCGCGCGGGCAGCTGCGGCGCCGGCGCCCGGTTCACCAGCCGCCCATCCTCCTCGATGCGGAGGTGCGCCCGGGGCGGCGGCACGGGCTTCACGGCCGACCCGTTCACCCCGGGGCCTGCCGTGCCCTGCGGGAAGAGAAGCAGACGGTCAGCTCGGCTGGTTGGGGCGAGAGAGGAACAGGACGGTCGTATCGGTCGGGGCGACACCCGGGGGCTGACTGCCTGTCGGCTCGGCGCGGTCGCTAGGCGCGCGGACCGGGCATCAGCGCGCCATTCTTGCTCTTCTTCGCATCGTTTCTGCTGCTCACGACATTAATATCCGCTTTCATCCGCCGAACCAGCTCGCGCAGCGGACGCGAAGGGGCGTCTCCTCTTTCCCTTCCCCAACCTCCACGACGCGTAGAGCCGGCCCGGCCCGGCCCGGCCCGGCGCCGCGCTGCCGCCGGCATTGTCGCATCCCCGCCCCGCGGGCTGGGCGGGCGGTAAGCCCGACGTGCAGAGTCTTCTGCGGCTTGAAAAGAGGGATTTGGCTCCAAAACGCGCGGCCCGGGCGGGGGCAGGGGCTTAGCGTCGCGTCCGGGAGGGAAGGTTGCTGCGACATGTAAATAGGCCACTCTGGGCCGGAGCGGTGAGGCGCTCAGTCGATACGGTACGCGGCGCGGCACTCCAGCACACAAGCCCGTCGTCGAAAGCAGCATTATCCCGCCCCTGCACCCACACCGCTCAAGTACCACGGAGAATTTGCCCCCTCCCCTCCCCCTCCCCCCCCGGGCCGGGCTCCGGGCCCCTTGTTACAGCGCCGGCGCAGCTACGACACGACAAGCTCAGGGGGGCTCTCCACCACTAGGTTCCCCCAAGCTAGGCTTCTCTCAAAAGCACTCCACAAAATCGGGCGAGGCACTCGTCAAAGCCCTTCCTCTCCCCCGCGCCCCACCCCGCCCCGCCAGGATCGATCATGCACCGCACACTGTCACCGGGAGGTGCGGGGCGGGGCGGGGCTGGGGCGCGGCCCGTAAGACGTGGCACTGCACCACGGCGACTCACTCGGCGACGCGCTGGCGGCGTCGTGGCGGCGATGCGGACCCTGCGCGGCTGCGGGTGCGGGTCCCGGCCGAGGACGGCGACGGCGGCCCCCCGGGGGGCCCTGGGCGGCGAGGCGGAGACACGGGGGGCGGACCTGGCGGGTACGGGCGGCGGCGAGGGGGAGCTGGCCGACGGGGGCATGGCACCGCATGGCACTCTACTCCACGCAGACTGAGCGGGCCCCGCGGCCCCACGGCCCCCGCGCCCCCCGCGGCCGGTGCCGGGGGAGGGAGGGAGGCCGCCGATGGCGCCGAGTCAGCGGGCCAGAGCGCCGCGACGACAAAACACGGATACGAGATTCGCATTTCGCCGCCGAAGTCACATACCGAGTCCGCCGCCTGCCGTCGCGAGGGTAGGCAGCCGGCACGACGCCGGAGCCCGGCGGGACGCCTGACGCGACCACGCGCCCCGGGCTGGGTAGCCGCGGCTGTACTCACCACGGGTCGGGGCGGCGGGTACCGGGGAGGCGTCTTGGAGCGGGCGATGAACGAGTCCGGCACGTCCACCGCCATCTCCCGGTGCAGGGGCAGCGGCTGCCCGAGCGGCTGCCCCAGCGGCTCCAGGTCGGCGCGGTAGTCGCGCGTCAGCGGCAGCGAGTCCCCGGCCAGCATCCTCAGGTCCAGGTTGGCCTCGGCCGCCTTGGAGCCGCCGACGAGGCTTCGCCGCGGCCTGTAAAAGACAGATAAGATTTTTGTCAGTACGGTCTTGGACGCGGAAAACACATACTATATTTCGCTGGTGAAAAACAGGGGAAAAACAGGGGAAAAACAGGAAGCAAGAGAAGGCAAGGCATTTGGTATTGCGACACGACGACACACCATTTATTTCCGGAAATGGCTGAAACGGGGCATAGCAGGCCCACCCCACCCCACCCCACCCCACCCCACCCGCGTAAATATTCTCATTGATTCTACGTACGGCGCGGGCCGGGCTGGGCTGGGCCGGGCCGCTGGCAGTAGCAGTAATTGCTTTTCGCAGATTGGGCCTCACCTGTGATGGGGATGGGCCCGTGCCGCGTACCGCCCCGCTCCGGCACAAAACACTGCCATTTTATCATCATGTTTATATTATTATTACTATTACTACTTAACGCTTTCCCGCTGTTTTCCGCATATTGTGTGTCTGTTTTTTTTCCTACCTTCCCTTTCTCTCTCTGGCCCTCATACCCACATGCATTCCCCGGCGCTGGGGCCCCCTCCGCCCACAGCAGGAGCGGCGCGGAGCAGCGCCCCGACAGTCGCGGCAACGACGGCATACTTGTGCCTCCGCGCCCCGCCCCGCCCCGCCAGGCCGCAGCGCAGCACGGCTAATTGGACAGTAACTCAAGTGTCACGTAGTTTTCGCCGCCTCATGCCAAGGCATGCTCTTCTCCGCGCCTCTCAGCACGGCGGGCTTAGGAGGACCCCCCCCCCCCCCCACACACACACACACACCTACCCCTTAGGAGCCACGTCCAGCCCGCACCCACAAGGGTGCAGCCGCGTGGTGCAAAAGGGACAAAGCGTAATTTAAATTTTAAAAAATAAAATGAAAATAAAACCTGAGCGGGGGCGTTTTAGTCGGTTTTACTCTTGGTTTTACCGACACAAAGGGCACAGAGTTGAATACACAAAGGGGCCAGGCGGCGCTGCGGCGCACGCCCCCGCGCCTGCTTCTGCGCCGCCCCCGCGCCGCCCCGCGCCGCCCCCGCGCAGCCACGCATTTCATGATGTCACCGGGGACGGGCTTCTAGACCAGCGCCATGGGGGTGACGGGGTGGAGGAGAGTGGGCACGAACAAGGAAATCCGCGCGGCAGGTAATGTAACCAAAACGACAACCGTCATGCAGGCAGGCCTCCAGGGCGCCTTGCCCAAGCTGTGCAGTGCAGCGCGGCGCGGCGCAGGCCAGGGCGCCACGACGGTGGGAGCATTCGCACGCGCCCACAGCTGATCAGGCCTCCCGCCCCGCCCCGCCCCGCCCCGCCCCGCCCCGCCCGGGAACAGGACCAGTGAGGCGGGGCGGCGGCGGCGGCGACGGCACGCATAATTATTTTACAAGCATTCTGACCTGTACCACCGTGCGAGGTGAGGCGGGGCGGGGCGGGGCGGGGCGGCGGGCTTGGTCCGGTCACGTGGTGTTCCCCGCCCCGCCCCGCCCCGCCCCGCCCCGCCGCAGCATGCACCCCAGCAGTGGTCGATAGCCCCCACCCCGACCAACACGTACCCCCTCCAAACAAACACGCACCCCTTGCTTACAAGTCGCGACTTTATAAGGCTATACTACTTAAGCATATGGGCAAAACACAGCTCCACACTTATTTCATTTCTTAAACGTATACGTATATGCATTTGCAGAGCATGACATATCTAAACGGTGCCACTCCCGAGACGGCGCGGCAGAGGCAAAAATTTTGCCAGTGCATATATCAGCTGTGCTTTCTCTCGCTAGAGGCGCCACGCCACGCCTCGCCACGCCCCGCCACTGACTGCAAATCGTAAAGGCCGGCCTGCAGTGCCTGCACGCTACAGGGGTCCCCGGCACGCTGCATGCGCTGTGCGCTTATAATCACTCGCCTCGCCGCTTAAATAGAAAATAACTTCCCTTCCCTTTCTCGATGTGCTCAACGCGTCCCCCCGTGACGGTCCTCCTTAAAACATCCTTCGACTACACCGTTAAAAAAAAAGTTGCTCGAATCAAAATTTAAAAAAAAAAAAAATCTTAAACGTTCAGCTTGTCATCAGGCTTTCTTTCTTTAAAAATTAATTTTTTTAGGGTCCAAAAGCGAGCGCGACTTGTGCCCCGCGGGCCCCGCCCCTCCGCTCCTCTCACGAGGACGCGCGGCGTCGCGGTGCCCTAACGAGCTGTTTGACGGGTTAAAAAGCATTAACAGCCAACTACTTTCACCCTCGGCTCGGAGGGGCGCGGCGCGGAGCTGTGGCGGCAGCGTTTCGTGGCCTGGCACCGCAGAGAAAGGCGTGGCGTAGCGTGGCGTGGCGGCCCCGTCTCCCTCTCTCTTTCCCGCCAATACGCCCCACCCAGTCCAGCCCGCCGCCCGGGACAGGACAGACATTCCGGCGTCGTAACATGCGTACACTGTAAAGTGCATAAAATACGTCTACAGCGTTTAGCTCTGGAAGTATATATTCTTTTTTTCTTTACGGAGGTATTATAGACACTCCTTAACATTCGACCGGAGCGTTATTTGGCAGACTTCAAACCACAAATAAAAGTACTTTTTGAAAATTAATTTTGATAATGACGTAAAACGTACTTAAGATTTGGCAGTGACATCCGCAAACACTATACTACACTATGCTAGCGACACCTGTCGCGGGGGACATGGCACAGTGGCGAGGCGTGGCGTGGCGTGGCGTGGCGTGGCGTGGCGTGGCGTGGCGGGAGGGGCGGCGCGCGGCTGAGTCACGCTTGCATAGGAGGCGCGGCGCAAAACACATACCACACATGTGCCTGGCGACGGGGCGGGGGCGTCAACAGAGAGGAGGGGAAGTGGCGGAGGGGGAAGCACCACGTCCTTTAGCGCCATCGGCCGCGCGAGTATTAGCAAAAACACGTGAAACACGCTAGGGGCACCAACTTGTGTATTTCTGTGTACACTTGGCTCTTGAAAACGTGCGCGAATATTTTTTTCTGGACGCTCTGAGAGCAATGACGAGAATAGCCTATCCTTCGAAGAAGAAAAAGTCATTTCATGGCCGCGATTTGCACTCCAATTCAACTGTAATTGCGACGGAAAAAAATATGAACGACATACGACAGGACGTCCGCGAGGCAAATTCTGGAAATAAGTTTACGCTTGACTGAGGCGGGCCCGCGCCGGGCCGGGGGCCGGACCGAGCTGGCGAGGCCCCAGAGGGGCGTAGCACGGAACGCCCTCCCTCGTTCCCACTGCGTTGCGTACTGTACCGCCGCAGATCACACTGCAATCATGTAACCGAACTCGGCTCAGTGCCGAGCCGAGCCGAGCCGAGCCGAGCCGAGCCACGTTCAGCAGTGACTCGCGGGCCGGGCCGGGCCGGGCAGTGTCCACAAGGAGAAGCTCTGAACGTCGGCCAAAAGATTGGACTCTGCAGTAGGAGTGAGGAGGGGTGGTGCGGTGGGGAGGGTAATTCTGCTGGCTGGGTGGAGTAAGGAAGATGGAGCGAGCAAGCAGGCGTGGCGTGGCGTGGTGGGGCGGGGCGGGGTGACTGGGAACGCCTCGACAGACCCAGCTAGGGCCTGGGTGGTGGGCCAAAGGGGCCGCACCGGGCGACAAGGGCGGGACGGGACCGGGATCCAAAAAGTCGAAGCGCGGCACTCAGCAAGATGGGCTGGCAACAACTCGTGCCGTGCAAAAAGTCGTACAGCTCGGAAATGGTAATTTGAAAAAAAATATGAAAAAGTTACAAGAAAACCCTCGCCCACTCAAAAATGCAATCGCAGGACAGATAGCGGCGCGGAAAAGGAAGAGAGGACTGTAAAAGGGGAGAGAGGCAGTATAGTACAAGGTGTCCTCTTCACGTGAGTATTTATTGCCCCCCCTCCTCCCCCTCTTACAACCGGACGGACTGTAATGCCCCTGATGCAACAACACGCACGCGCGAGAGAGACGGGGCGGGAGCACAGGACAAACGGCGACGAGACTATGCACGCCACGCCGCGCCACGCCACGCCACGCCGTGCACGCATTCCGCCGCACAGCCCCGGCCCAACCATTTCACGCGCTAACGGGCGGGGAACGCAGCGCAGCGCACGGCGGCCCAACTCCTGACGGTGACGGTACCAGAGTGACATTGTCCAGTGCACCGGGCGGGGCGGGGCGGAGTGGGGCGGGGCGGAGTGGGGCGCGGTGGGGCGGCGCGGGGCGGGGCGGCCAGCACAAAATACTATGGCATAAGTTCGCACGTCGGGGCATGGCTGCGTGGCGCAGGGCAAGGACGTCAGACGTCACGCGCGTGGTCTTATGGAGCAGATCTCCGACGAGCGATACAGTACACCGCAGCGTTTAGTCGCAAGCCTTATACACAGCGGCCGCACGGAACGGCTCTACTGACCACGCTGCGCGCTACGACCGGTGAACGCCCCGCCCCGCCCCGCCCCGCCCCGCCCCGCCACCGCTGGCAATACAGGGGTGGCCCCCCTTGACCGGTCGTTTCAGCACGCGCATGATCGTCAGGACCACCGCGGCGCCAAGGTTTCTGGCGGATCGTGTGCGCGAATATAACTGCCTGGCAGTCTGACGGGTAGGAGCCTGCCCCCCCCCCCCCCTCCCCCCCGCTCCAGCGGCTCCGCCGGGTTCCAGACATTCATCAGCGTCTCAAACACAAGGCCCCCCCATTGTGGCCGGGCGCCATGTTCTCACGCCTCCGCCCCCCCCCCCCCCCCAGCGGGGACCCAGCGAACACACCGATCCACCACCTCTATTTCTCCCGACGACACCGGAGCCTGCCGCGGGCGCGCGGCTAAACCATCATCCCCACCAGGACCAGGTGTCCGCAAAACCCCTCCCGCCCGGCCCGCGAGCTGTTTTGTTGGTAGACTCTGACTCCTCCGCAGGCAACAGCCAAAGCGGGTGGCCTACCTCCACGGCACATGACGCTCCGCACCGCGCGAGTAGGCAACCCTCCCACACGAGTGAACGCGGTATAGTGAGTGCACGGCGTTTTCCAGCCCGACACTTTTGCCTACTTTGCAAGCAGGCGCGTGGCTGCAGAAATGTATTCATTCTCATTCTCTCCAGGGCACGCGGAGTGGACACACTGGCCACATTCACACCTCGCCTCGCCTCGCCTCTCCGGCGGCGCGCCGCGGCGGGACAGCGGTCAGCCTCCGCGCTCAGCGTTTGACAGACGGACGCAGGGAGAGAGAGAGACAAGGACGCCTTTGTCCGCTGCCAAACTCCTGACGCCTCCGTGTCGGGGGTGGGGTGGGGGCTACTGCAGGGTGGTTGGCACTAATGCGGAGGGCTAAATGGCACCAGATTTATGGTGGTATTGTGGAGGCCAGGCCCGGGCCGGCTCGGTACCGTGTCCGGACAGCGCCGGCCCGGCCAGGCCCGGTGCGGGCAAGGTGCATGTCGCACCGTCCTCGCCCTGATAAAGGCTATGGAACGGCGACACGAGAAGGTAATCCGCTCAGGAATTTTCTCCCCGGCCTGCTCGGCGTGGAGCGTGGAGCGGGGCGAGAGGGGCCCTAATCGCGTTAGCGGCGGCGGGGCGGGGCGGCCGCCACGGAAACACGGCCCCGCAACAGTCACGTTCACTCGCAAGCGCGGCCCAGCGGCAGCGCAGCGGCTCGCTCTGGAATCCAAACGGCCACAGCCGCGCATCGGAGCGGAGCGGAGCGGCCGGGCCGAGCTCCGCGCCGCAGTCAGTACAACGGCTGAGATCGCTTTGCCTTCGCGGCACCTCGACTGCTGGAGGCGTCGCGGCGGCGGCGTCCTGCGTCCTGCGCGGCTGTCCCAGACGGGTGATTCCGCACAGTGCGGTTATTTCATCGCCCTGTCCTTGTCGCACTCACGGGGCGCGGCCATGAGGAGCGAGAGAGAGGACGCTACCAGAGACACACCCTGCAGCGGCGCGGCGCCACCAGAGAGGTTATTTCCAGTCGGGCCGCCCCGGCCGCCCCGCCCCGCGCAGCACCGTAAGGACGAAATCATAACAATGGGGGCGTGTCATCCACGCGGCCTGGCCGCGGCCGCTGCTGCTGCTGCCGCATTCCGCGGCGTGGCGTGGCGCGGCGTGCCTGAGAGGGGGATCCCGTTGGTGGGTGTGACGCGGACGCGGACCTGGCGAGCGGGCGGGCGGATCACAGGCCGCCACGCCCCGGTCCGGTCCGGCCCCGGACTTCCGGCCTGCCCGTCCCGGCCCGTCGCCGTCCTGCTGCTCCTGTTTTCATTCATGCCATGCGCCGCGCGGCCGGGCCCGTCCTGCGGCCGCTGCAAGAGCCGCGCCGCGCCACGCCGCGCCAGCAGGCGCCTCCAACATGACCGGCATTATTTGCACTCCCGCGCTCAGCCGTTCCAGGTGATTCAATGGCCAGGCAGGAGCGCGGTGTGGCTCTCGCGTTCCCCCGGGCCGGGCGGGGCCGGGCGGGGCCGGGCGCGGGCGCGGGGCTTTCCACCGCGGCCTCCTCATTACCATTTATTGTGGAACAGCGGCAGAGCGAGCATGCAGCAGCAGCAGCCTGAGCGCACAGACACTGGGGCGTGAATAAAAACGTGTGGAAGACGATGGAAATACGCTTGTTGCGGTGACGGGGAGGTATGAGACATGTCATATCACACAGCTCGGCGCCGAGCGGGCCGGGGCAGGGCTCTAGTGCCGCACCCCACCCCGCCCCGCCCCGCCCCGGGTCGTTGCACCGCGTGCGGCCGCAGCGCCACTCCTTTCCTCTCCACCCGGGGCGGGGCGAGGGGGGGGCGGGGTGGGGTGGGGCGTGGCGGGGCGGGCCGGGGTAGGGCGGGGCGGGGTGGGGCCGGCACCGTGAGACCCCGCCGCGCACTGCACACTCGATCAGCGTGTGGCTGTCGCGACTTGTCGTCGACGGGGCCGTGGTCCGGCTGGCGACGACCGCGATGCCGCGAACGCTTCGATCGACTTTTTCTCACAACCTCGTTTTTATTATACCGAAGGTTTCACGTCTCCGCAATACCTCTAGTTCATTCTGCGACAAGGTTTCGTAACGTTTGAAAAAAAATTTGAAAAGGTAGTCGCCCCTTTTTCTACTTGGTTGATCGGGGCGGAGGCTTTCTTCCACCGCAGCGATGCGGACCATGCGAACGAATCGTGAGACTGCGGGTGATTCGCCCGCCGGTACGATCTCTCCTCGGCAATCCGCTCCTGAATGCACCACGGCAGCGGCAGCAGCAGCGGACAAAAATGCTTTTCATCTCTGCCCTGAAGCCGGTGAGGGCGGCTCCCATCCCCCACCCGCCTCACTCCAGCCTCACTCAGGTGGAGAGGGTGCAGGAGCAGTCAGACTGGACAATGCCACGGCCCGGCCAAGCCAGGCAGATAGACCAGGGCATCAACGCAATGGTGGCAGAGCAGCGGGGCGGGGCGGGGCAGGGCGGGGCGGGGCAGGGTAGGGCGGGGCGCGCACCCACCCGGCACCAGCACCCTGCCTGCCCGGGGCTGCACCTGCCCGCCGGGGTGGGGCGGTGGGGTGAGGCGCGCCATGCGTGACGTGCCGCGGGGCGGGGCGGGGCGGGGTGGGGCGGGGGCGGACCCACCCGCACCTGACGCGCCCCAAAGTGTTTTTGTCGAGGACGCGCCTCCCCCTCGCCTCCCTCTCACTATGTAACTCATTATTCCCCACGTGTACCGTCCCCGTCAGGTCCTCGCGTACCGCCCACCCCTTTCGCGCGCCCTGGGCCTTGCTGTGATCCGCAAGGTCGCAGCGACCACGCCACGCCACGCCACGCCACGCCACGCCACGCCCTGCACGGAGGTAAGCCGCGCAACGTGTGCGAGAACACGGCAGCGGCGGCCTGCTCTGTCCTGTCCTGTGTCAGGTCAGGGAGACAGCGGCAGGAGGAGGAGGAGGACGGGGAAGAGGAGGAGGAGGTGGAGACCTGCAGCGTGCCGCGCCACGCCACGCCACCCCCGCACGCCCGAATGACTGTGATCCTGAGAATGACGACGACCCCGCCTCCCCCGCCTCCTCCTGTTCCGTCGTCCTGGTGCCAGCCGAGGAGGGATCAGGAGGGATGCGCAGTCGGGGGTGCAAGTGGGCGTGGCGGGGTGGGGTGCGGCGGGGCGGGGCGGGTTCGGGTGGGGCGGGGCGGGACTGACTGAACTGTAGCGGGTCAGAGCACCGCGACGGCGGCGTGGGAATAAAGGCAGTGCCCTGCCCTGTCCGACGCCAGAACAAACGCCGGGCAATGTCGGGATAATTTACAAAATGATTCGAAATAAGACAAGCGAGAAAGCTACGAAGGGAGGGGACAAGAGAGACAGAGAGAGCGTTACGGTGGAGAAGGAAGAGCAGAGAGGAAAGATACGAACACGGCGACATTGTCATGGCTAGGACAACGGAGGCGCCAGGCAGGCAAGCAGCTAGGCAGGGATAGCCTAGCCTAGCCTCGCCGTGGCCAGCGCCAGCGGAGGACTCTTGGGGCGGACTGTAGGCAGGGGCGGGGCAGGGAGGGGGGGGGATACCTGGCGTGGCTGGGCAGGGGCTTGGCAGGTAGGAATGGCAACCTGTGCCGCTCCTCGCCTGGCCGCGCTCACCTCGCCTCACCTTGCCTGGCCGGCTTTGGGCCGAGGAGAGAAGCAGCCGGCTACACCAACAAAAAAGGAAAATAAAATGAAAAGCGATCAAATATTTTCTCCGTAACCTTTGTCAAAGTGCTCTGAGTCACTGTTTTTCTTGTTATCGCGGCGGCTACCTGGATGGCAGGGAAAATACGCGGGTCCATTTTGATTTTTATTTCACCATAAAAAATAAATTTTGGCCTCGCTCAATGAATCTCGTAGAGTGTACTTGACTGATTTATTAAAATGATCGTCAGGATTTTTATCAGCCATTAAAGTTGCCCAATGAGGTCCGATCGATAGGGAATGACACCCTGCGTCATTCAAAACAATATTTCAATGAATTTCAGGTACTACCAACACACATCCTGTACTTAATTTATTTTTCACCGTATTTTTTTTTTTTTTTTTTAAATTTCGAATCAATTGCGATGGCAACTGATTGGCGGCGCCAAACCACAACTGTTCAGCTATCGACCACAACGCGAAGGCCCAGTCCGGGCAGCCCTGCAAAGCATCGACCTCTCCTCCCTTCTTCCCTTACCCCGCTAGCCCCCCTGCCCCCCCCTCCCCTGACATCCGGGGCTTCTTTCGAGGGTTGGAAGGGCCTAACTCCCTGTCCAAGGCAAAGGGGTGGTCAGTATTCGCTGTCGCACAATTATTTTTTTCAATTTTTTTTGAAATGTGTAAAAATCCACCTGTCAGCCTCTACTCCCTCGTGGAAATAGTTTTGGAGAAAATAAAAAGGATTGATACCTTGTCCAGTAGCTTTTGATGAGTCTCATGACGGCGGTATCCTTAGGTAATCCTTTTATATCCCGGGTGCGTAGAGCGTTATCCTTTCGTCGCGCACTTTGTCACTTTCGCGTGGAGTATTCACTGAGACACTGCACTCGCGGCGCCACCCCGCGGGGGCAGCTGCGGACGCCGCTGCAGGTGCGTCATGAGGGGCGGCGCGGGGGCGTCCACACACACACACACGGGGCAGGTATTCAGGGGCGTATCCACCACACCGGGCTCACGGGCGCGTCACTGGCGCGCTGCTCCTCACCATCACAACAACACCACAAGTAAACAACAAAAACAACAACAAACTCGGCGGCCCCGCAGACGACGCCTGGCGTTCAAAACAACGGGTGGGGCGGGGCGGGGCGGGCGGTGCCACGGACACAGAGGACTCGGCCCGGCGGGTACGTGTATGCGACTGGCGTGCTGGTCGACGGCCCGGCCCGGCGAGGCGCGCTGGCGGCCAGGCAGGCAGCAAGCCAGGCGGCGGCCCGGCCAGGCCAGCACGCTGCCAGGGAGGAGGGGAGGGCGGGGGAGGGAGGGGCGGGGCGACTTGCCGTACCGGGCCGGGCCGGCCGCTACGCTGCGCCCCGCCGCGCGTCCACAGCTCGCCAGGAGTAACCTCCCCCGGGGTGCGCCACGGGTGCGGCCGGCCGGCTACTCCGCAGGATAGCGTGGTCCGACTGTGGACGTCAGCAGCGCGGCGCCGGCCGGCCGGCCGGTCAGAGTCAGGAGCTCCGTCCCGTCCCGGTGTGGAGCATGGGACCCAGCCAGCCCGGCCGCGCCGCGCGCTGGTTCTGTTCGGCCCTACCCGTCGGGCGCGGGCTGGGCTGCCAGCGCGGGCGGGGCGGCGCGGCGGCCAGGTACACCCACTGACGCCCAGGCCGAGCTGGCAGGCGCAGGCGCGGCGGGGCGGGAGCCGGAGGACCCCGACTGTGTTCCTCTCCTCATCGCCCGCCCGAGCCCGTCGTTATGCCCCACGGGGAGACCTTCTGGAAACCTCTGCGCCCGCCGGTAGCATCGCGTCGAGCGCATCCGCGGATGCACGTCGCGACTGTGGCGGGGCGGGGCGGGGCGGGGCGGGGCGGGGCGGGTAGAGCTTACTCACATACTAGCGCCGCATCGCATACCAGAGGGAGCGCGGGGCCGCGCCGCGCCGCGGACCACTCGCACGCGCGCGCTGGGAAACAGAGTGTAACATGCCCGGCCCGCGCCCCACCCCGCCCCACCCCGCCCCCGTCATACACACCAACGCCACGCGGCGCCCTGCCGACCAATTACTCAGCGAAAGCTGCTACAAGTCATGTCAAAGAAGATGGCCGCGGGTGCGGGGCCGGCTGGAGCGTGGTACGGCCTTACAACTATGGAGATTTCTTTTGCTCACCACGTCTTTCGATAACAAACAAACAAAAATATTTACGAAAAATCCGGAAAAATTTAGAAAATATCAGGTTATTAATGTATCGCAATTCAGGAACAACATTTAACAAAAAATTATTTCATAAAAATTATGTCAGTTATACTAACTGAAAATGATTGTCGGCTCCCGGCGGTGTTGTAATGCACGTGGTATACTTTAACTCCGCGCCGGGCCCAAGTAGTCTCTATCTCTCTCACTCACACACATACTACAGTACAGCCCGTCGCGTAATCCGTACAGGAATCCGTCCCTCTCTCGGCTTTGAATCCCAAAGACGACGACGTCAGTGCGGCGTGGCGTGGCGTGGCGGGGCGGGGCGCGGGGGAGTGTTCAGGGATACCAGGAGGCTGGCAGACGTACGTACACCTCACCTCACATACCCGGCCAAGACAGACACAATCGCCATTCAGAGTGCATCCTCCCAGTCTTATCGCTGGCTCCCGGCCACTCCCGCCCCGGCCCGGCCGGCTGCCTCCAGCACCTCCAGAGACGTGAGAGGAGGGACGGGCGGGGCGCAGCGGAGTGTACTCCAGTGGGAGCGAGTACGGGTACTGACGAGACGAGGGAGAGGCGTATAGGATGCACCGTTGCCACTGTTGAGCCCAATAAAAAAAGCCTTTTGAATAGAATTGTACCCTGACGGCGGGTCTGGGCCCCTACCCTACCCTCGGTAAACTGTACTGGGGCGTGCTGGCGGGGCGGGGCGGGGCGGACGCCTACGGCACATGCACTCGCCCCTTCGAGCGGCTGCCAGGGCTTGTTGGAGGAGTTGACGTGCCCCGGAATTTGTCACTCCGCTCCGGTCCGCCCCGCCCACCGCCCCTCTGCTCTCCGCCCACCCGACCTGCCGCCCCGCCCCGCCCCGCCTCACCCCGCCTCCTCAAGAGCCCTTCAAGGGCCAGGGCCGCAGGGGTAGGGGCACGGCGGTGACGTTTTGCGACAGCAAAGACCTCCTGCCTCGCCGCTTCCAAAATATCGGAGGCGATGAATCAAGCGTAAAATATTGGTCGTCGCGCAGAGTCGCGCGCTAAGTGGCGGGGGGTTGACGGCGAGGGGGCTCCGGCGGGTGGGGGGCGGCGCCGGCTCGGGCCGGGGCGGGCAGACGGCGGTGGGGGGGGGGGGGGGCTTTGGCGACAGGGCGGGGCAGGACACGGAAGGGCGACGCCAGAGTACACGCTCGTACAGGCGACACACCGTACACCGATCTGTTATTTTTACCGACATTTCCGGGCATGTCCAGCATTAGCTGGCACCGCAACAACAACTCTCCTTGCGAGCGAAACCTATACGCACAAAACACTCCACCTCGACAAATAATAGTTGCGCTGCTCAGGAGAGGATAATTAATTGCCTACTCGCGCCGATTGCGGATTTTCTCCTTTTTTCTCCACTCGGCTCGGCTCGGCTCGCGGACCGGACGGTTCAATTGGCGAATGGCTGGCGCATGTCGCGGCTCTGCGGGCCATTAGAGCCGCTCTCCGCCCCGCCCCGCCCCGCCCCGTGCAGTAAAGCCCGCGCGGAATGCGGCCGCGGCCGCGGCTTGGTTCGGCTCTGTTCGACCGCGGAGCCTCCGGCTCGCCACCACGACGCCGTCCTGCCCGGCCCGACGTGTCACAATGCCCCGTCCCGCCCCGCCCCGACGCGCCGCGACAGAAATACGACGCTCGGACACACAGGATCAGGAGGATCGAGGCTCCGTATATATATTTTAGTCTCGCCATTCGAAAAGGGCCGTTCGGCCGGATGACGCGAATAGTCGCGACGTTTGCAAAAATGAGAAGGAAATGGATGTGTTCCTTCCCGACGACGTACGTACGTACGTACAAGGCCACGGTATCCTCCGCCTGCTCGGCGGCGCGGCGGCGGCACAGGGGCAGGGCAGGGCAGCGCACCAACACAAATGCCCGCCACGTTTCTCTCCCGCGCGTTTCCGGTCGTAGTTTGTGTTGTGGTGGCGTGGGGGCGGAGGAGGGGGAGGGGGCGGGGGAAGGCACGACGATACCACAGCGCGGTGCCGGGGAGTTCTGAATAAGTCGCCTCCCTTTACCGTCGTCCTATTCAGCCTCATGTTGGTCAGAGCGACGCGCGAGGGAGGAGGAGGATGGGCGGGGAGGAGAAGAAAAATAAAAACGAGTAAGATCGCTTCCATTAATCTCTCAATTTCCTGCTGGCCTGGCTGCGGTGCAACGGCGGGGCGGGGCGAGGCGGGCCGGGGGTCCATCCGCCCACGCCCACGACCTCGCCCCGCGTAGCGCGGGGAGGGGAGCGGAGCGGGGAGGGGCGGGGTGGGGCGTAACAAATGCAGGCGGCAGGTACACCTCACGCCCCGCGCGAGGGGGTGGCTGAGGCTGGGGGACCCTGTCGAGGCCGCGTCAGGTGCAGCCGTGGGGCACAGGGTTGCCCCCACCCCCGCCCCTGCCGGCCACCCCCAGCACTGCTACGCGTCCACGAGCCGCGCCCGCCCCCCTCAACGACTCGTATGGCTTTGCTAGCCGGCCCCATACCACTCCCCGCCACGCCCCGCGCAGAAGTCCCTATTACGCGAGGATCCGATTTCGCGCACCCCGACGTTCCCTCCCCCGCCCCGCCGCACAGTTTTAGAAAACTAAACCGGAGATGACACTCCCGCAGCAGCAGTGATATCAACGCACGACGGGCGGCAAGAGTCGAACAGCCGGCGCGGCGCCGCGAAGCCTCGAGACCTCGAGTAGGCGGCCGCACCCTCGTCGTGGCCGTGCAGTGCCAGCCGTCACCGGTGGGAGGGGGTGGGGGGGACCGCGCAGGGCCGTAAGGACCGACGCCACGGTTTTGTGGTCGTGTGTAACCCTTTCTTGTTTTTACCTTTTATGTCTTTCCCCCTCTCGTCTCGGCGTGGCGGGAGAGCCTCATGCCACCACCGCCGTCGGCATCCCTCCCCCGCCCCCGCCCCCGCCACGTCCCCCTCTCGACCTCCTTGTCAGCGGCACTGCACGCTGCTGCTGCTGCTCGTCGACGTCCTTTGTCTCAAGGGTTTATTCGTGTAATAGGCCCTTTACCCATTTCCGGCCACGAAAGGAAGCCTCCCTCCGCTCTGAAAGGCCGAGCCCGGTGAGTACAAGAGGGGGGAAATTGTCGGGGTCGGGGAGGATCAGGCTCACTCGGTAGTGGACACGTTTCACTGAGTAAGAGCGCGCCTGTCGCCTCCGCGAGGGCCATGCAGGGTGACTCCAGTACACCTCAATCCACCGCAGCGCTCAAGCGCAAGTCCAAGAGCCGAAGCGCGGCGCGGCGCGGTGCCCGTCCTGCACTGCGAACAGGTAGCGACAGCTCTCGTCGCAGCGATAATAAGAATAATATGTCTCCACGACTTTCGCGGCGACTTTTTTCTCTCTCTCCGGGAGCCGCGCCGACGCAGTATGCGCGGCATTCCTGTGAAATTGCAGCGCGTCGACGCGTCGCGGTACGCCCCGCCCCACCCCGCCCCGCCCCATCACCCGCGTGTCGAAAGGCACCTATCTGGGCCACATCGCAAAGCCCGGGCGTTGTGCGGCGTGACGGAAAAATTTGAGTCCGCTGTCGGCGTTTTATCGGGCAGGTCGGGCGGGAGCCTCGCGGCGAGCGTCGCCTTTGCTTCGCACTCGCGAGGCCGTCTCTGCAGACCGCGCCGCCCAGCCCCGTAGGTAGGCGTTGGGGCGGATCGCCCGCGGCGCGGAGCAGACCGGAAGTAGAGTCCGGGTGGGGGCAGCTCATCACACACGTGCTCGGTGACGCTCTGGTGCCGCCGCCGGTGCGAGCGCCCAGCACCGCGGCTCTTTTCGGACGACTCCGCTCCACCGGCTCCACCTCCAAAGTGGCGTGAGAAGCTCTCGGCTCGGAGTCAGGGTCGGGGTCTCGAGTTCAAATGCTGAACACGCGAGAGCCCCGGCCGGGCCGACCTGAGGCAGTATGAGCTGGAGCGACCATTAGGTGCGCGTTTATCTCTCTCCTCCTCTCTCTCTCTGTTTTTATTTTTGCCTGTTTCCTCTCATCTCTTTCCCTCTGTTTCTGCAGGTTTTCAAAGTCTCCCGGCGGGCTCTGCTGACGTCGTTGTCGCCGCGAGCTGAACAAAGACATACGAGCGGGACGGGAGGTGCCGAATGGAAGGGCATGACATGTGGCGCGGGGCTCAGCGGGCAGGCACATCCAGGACCTCCACGACCTCCAGGACCCCCAGGACAGCGGTGCTGGCGGGGTGCCGCCGCCGCCGCCGCGCCCACCCACCTCCTGCGCGACTCCACGAACAATGTGCGACTCACGTGCTCAAGAGGCTGTGAGAGGGAGAGAGGGAGAGACAGAGAGGAAGAGGAGGGGCGTATGCGGGCGCCGCGCGTGCGCGACAGAGACAGCGCACAAAGACCGAGAGAGAGGGGGGGAGGTGGGGAGGCGAGGGCCGAGCCAGCAATGAGCAGGACTTGTCCCGAACAATGACGGGCGAGTGGGTGTCGACTGCGATTGTCTCTCCCCCCCCCCCTCCTCTCACCTGGGCTCTAGCAGTAAGGAGAGGAGAGGAGACGAGACGGGTTTAACCTTAAGCTGACTTACAACCTGCCTCAGTCCCTCTACCGCACCGGCATAACAGGTAAAAAAAAAATATTATCATAATTATAACAAAACGATAAAAATAAAAACTCGTCTTAGCTCGAAGACTGTGTCGTAAGACCAAAGTCACGCAACGCAAAATCGTCTGCATTGTTCGCATATTATGAAATCATTTTTTTCCCCTGCCAGACTGTATGCTGATTGGCATACGTACATGTTGCGGTGGGAGGGAAGGCGTTTCCGATCCCAACCACCTCGACCACCATCGTGATCAGCAGCCCGATGACGTGAGTTCTCCTCCTCCTCCCCCTCCTCCCTCCTCCTCCTCCTCCTCCTCCTCCTCTGCGGTGTTCACTCTGCCTTTCCCATTCCCATCCCATGTGCGGGTGCGGCCGAGCTGCGCGGGAAAAATGTGATGGTGAATGCGGATCTGCCATACGAGCGGCGGCGGCTTCATGGCACGCTCCCCGCGGGGCGGGGCGGGCGGGGCGGGGCGGGGCGGGGCGTTCCTGGAAGCACGACGACGTCATGTGTCGGGCGGGGCGGGACAGAGCGGTGGAGCCCCGTGCAGATATGCTGCGCCGCACGCACGGCTGCTGGAGGGTTGCCTACCCGAGCGGTGTCCGCGGGGGCAAAGTGTGTGGCAGTGAAGGTTGGCGAGTAGGCAAGTCCGCCTGCAATGTGATGCAGTATGAACAGGGCGCGGGGGTATTCCAGACACCTGGTACATAGTATGTAAATACCCTGCATAGGGCACGCGCCGCCGTACTGCGCGCTCAGAGCACATGATAGCGGGGCGGGGCGGGGCGGGGCGGGGCAGTGGCAGGACTTTCACTGCGGCGCTCTGCGGGTGGGACACCACGCCACGCCACGCCACGCCACGCCACGCCGCAGGGCTGAATGAATGGGCAATGAGGTGCGGCTGCTGCGGCCGGTTTGACGACGATCACGACCACGAAAACGGCCTGGCGGTAGGGGCGGAGGAGGAGGAGGGGGAGGAGGGGGAGGAGGAGGAGGGGGAGGAGGAGGGGGAGGAGGAGGAGGAGGAGGAGGGGGAGGAGGGGGAGGAGGAGGAGGAGAGGGCGGGGGATAAAGAGGACATAAACAGGCAGAGACGATGGCGGCCAGAGGGCCTCGAGGAGAGGTCTTAGTCGGTTACGCCCCGCTGTCAAGAAAATTGCAAACCGAGCAGGTATTAGAGGGCACGTACCCAAGGTGTGGGCTAGAGTAAGAGGGGCGGGGGAAAAGGGTTAGGCCCGGGGTACCCCACACACGAGTCTCCCGCCGGGGCCGGGCTGGAGGCGGGGCGGGGCACTCGGAGGGGCACACCACACGGGCGGCGCGGCGGCGGCGCGGCAACAGCGCTCACGCATACCAGCATCTACCGCGGCGCAGCGCGACGCTGCCACTCGTGCCGGGGCGTGGCGGGGCGGGGCGGGGCGGGGCGCGGTGGGGCGTACCTGCCTGGACCGCAGCATCCTCGGAGCCGGAGCGGCGGCGGGGCGGGGCTGGCAGGGGGGTGCAATAGAGAGTGTGGCGTGTCTCGCGGAAGGGCTTGGCGGGGCGGGGCGAGGTGGGGCGGGGCGGGGCGAGGTGGGGCGGGGCGGGGCGCGGTGGGGCAGTGCGGTGGAGAACGATCGGGGAGACGAGACGTGAAACGGCGTTCGAAAGTTGATCGGCCGCAAGTACCTCCAGCCCCGCCAGCCGACGAGTCGCGCCTCCGCCCCGCCCCGGCTCAGGCGCGAGGCGTCGCGGCGTCGGGAGAACCGGTGCGTGGGAGATCAGCCGCGCCGCGACGCGCCGCGCCGGGCCGGGCCGCCCCGGGCACACCCCAGCCTCCAGACCTAGAGCATCGACCGCGGGGGGCTGGGGCTGGCTGGCAGTGGGACCGCGTGGCGCGACTCTACCCCCACTCCCCCTCCCCCTCCCTTCCCCCTGCCAGGCCACCATAGGTCGCAGCGCTCGACGAGCGCCCTCACCTCAGGTGATGGATTGAACTTCTTCCCCGACTTATTTGACTTTTAATTATCTGACGTTCGCTCTCACGTCCGACCCGGCGCGGCGCGGCGCAGCTCCCCTGCATCGGGCCCCGGTGGAGCATGCCCGCTGCCCCCCCCCCCCCCCCCCAAGCTTGATTGACTCGAACAGATCTTTTTCACGGCCGGTCCGGAGCATTAGGCCCCGGCCCGCGTGCTCTCAATACAGATCTCATAGCTCCAGACAGAGAGAGCGAGAGAGAGGGAGGGAGAGTTGGAGCGAAATGGAGAGAGAGAGGGGGGGGGAGGGGGACTAATGAAGGCGACGCCGCTCAGACAGGCGAGGCCCGTGAAACGAGCCCGTGTGAGAGTAAAACGACGCGGGGAAGTCGGATATATTACCCGCACAAGTGTGTGACATTCACACGCCTAGAAGTGCGTGACGTATCCACACCGCATGAAAAGTGAGAGGCGTGATGGACTCACCGGACGGACCACTCCTCCTGGCTGGGCTGCTCGACGAGCGCCGTGGTCCTCATGCGGTGCGGCGCATCGAGCGGGTCGCCCGGGATGAGCAGCTCGGTGCGGCCGTTGGTGAACGGCGAGGAGGCGCGGCGGTCCTGCGGCGCGCGCTGCTGCTGCTGCTGCTGCTGCTGCTGCTGCTGCTGCTGGGGCTGCGCCGCGGACACGTCCGCCTCGCCGAGGTCCTGCTTGAGCTCGACCTCGGGAGCGTCCGCCTCGTCGAACGACGCCCCGCGGCTCTCGGACGACCCTGGGCCTCCCGCCCCCGCGGGTCCTCGCGCCGCCGCCGACGACGCCGACGCCGCGCCCGGCCCGGAGCCGGCGCCGGAGCCAGAGCCGTGGCCGTTCGTCAGCCGCGGGGTCGGCTGCTGGGACCCGGAGCTGGACGGCCCCGCAGTACTGGAAACACGGGGAGGCCACACCGTCAATATTCGATTTTGCCTCATTTATAATTTTTTTGAAATTTTGATCCGCGGCCCTATAGGGATTTTGGTCATTTGCGGGACTCACCCTGAAGTGGACGGCCCTTCGCTCGCCGGTCCCAGGGAGGTGACGAAGACGGAGTTGTGGTCGATGAGGCCGTTCCACTGCTCCTTCGACTGGCTCGACTCCTGCAACAGTCGGCGTAACCATCAGCCTTCGTCCCGTCCGGCCCCGGACCACACTCAACACACACGCGCGCGCACACACGCACACACACACACACAAGCACAGGTAAACACAAGAAAGTCTTGTCCAAACAACGGCCCTCGGTTCGCCCTGCGGGATGACGGCGACGGCGGCGAGGGCCCGCAACTTGCAGGGGAAAAAACGTGGGAACAGCTTCACTAAGAAAGTGAAGTCTAACGCGAAGCTTCTTATGTCATCATTAACTTTGTTCCTCGGAATGGTGCAGTGTCGTGCCACAGTATGTGGCATTATTCTTAAGGTCGAAAACTGGTTGCTAATGAAATACTTTTGATAACACGCCATGGAATATTTGCGTGTAGATTCCTTCGCGCCATTCTTTATTACTCGCTTGTTTGGAGTTCCCTTAGTATTGCAGTGCATTCCGTGCGAGAGGCGAAAGGTCGCCGCGCCTCAGCAGCGCTATGCCAAGGGCGCCCCGCCCCGCCCCGCCCCGCCAAGCGCCGCGCCCGTCGCGAGCGTGCACAGCGCGGCCGCGGCGCCCGCCCCGCCCCGCCCCGCCCCGCCCCGCCCCGCCCCCGTGTCTGCACGCCCGAGGGCAGCCAGCCTCGCCTCGCGCCGAGCCCCGTTGGTGCACCGCGCCTCCCTACACGGCACGCCCAGGGTGTGAACGGTCATTGAAAAAGTATTCTCTCGGAAACGGGAGGGATGGCACGGCGCCAAACAAGTCACGCAACGTTGACTCTTAGCTCCTCTTCCCCCGCAGACAAACCTCCAGAGCCGCCTTCTCAGGACTAGTACACTCCCGCGAAACTGAACTGAATGGTTCCAGCCCCGCCCCCGGCCGCCCCAGACATTGGGGGCGGGCGTGGGCGGCGCCAGGGGGCGACCAGGGCGACGCAATAGTCTCTGGGTGACCAGCCAGCAGCCACAGCGGGCGGGGCGCAACACGAGACGAGACGCCAGCAGGAACCAACCTGAGCCACCCGCCCGCCCCCGCCCGCCCCCGCCCGCCCCCGCCCGCCCCCAGCCGGGCCATGCGGCCTGTAGGGGCCCGGGCAGGGCGGGGCGCGATGTTTCTGAGAAGTCTCGCCCCAGCGGGCTGGGCTCCAACTCCAGCGGCCTCACGCAGGACTCGTAGACCCAACACGACCCAGAAGGGCGGGGCGGCGTCCACGTGGCACACAGACCTTGTTCAAAGTGCACACCCGATCGACGCGAAATGCAGATTCGGCGTTCTTCAGACACTTAAGTGAAGCGATACGCATTGCCGGCCACAGATTTACGCGTAGAGCTGGCGGTCGGTAATACTGGCGTGGAACTCGACTGTGGCCCCCCCCCTCTCCCCTTTCTCTCCAAACGAAGCCTAATAAGCCGCTTCTAGCGTTCAGAGAGGGTGGTTCTTGCAGGGGTTGAGGGAGCCCCCCCCCCCCCTCCCTTCCGGCCCTAGGTGTTGTCACAACACTGCCCAACAAAAGCAGACCCCTTCCCGATTTGCATGACACACGCCGCTATTTACTACTACTCTGCGCCAAGTTTTTTCCTCGTGAAGGGAAATAATTTCAGTCCTCTCTTCACGCAGAGGTTTTATTTTACTTAATTTTAAAGATTTAAGGAGAGAGTGAAAGGTAAAAATAAGCTAAACTTACTCTCGAGGGTCCAGGTTTGCTGGGTGATCCGGGTCTCTGCAGCGAAAAACAAAACGAAACATAAATATCGATTAGGCAAAGTTTACTTCAAGGTGACGGGTAAAGAAACAAATTCTGCTGTCTTTTAGTTCTAAAGCCTGTAAGCGTCCAAAAACCAAGTTCTACGACTGATCGTCATGCAGTATGGTTATTTTAGTTGGTTAGCTATTAGGATTATTGCGAGTGATGATTTAATTATTAAAATACAGTAATGCTGCCTACAGTCGTAGCGGCAACACGGAGCAGGATGGGATGGGTACCCTCCCCACACAAATGAGCAAAATGATGAGTTAAAATTTATCGGTATCGATATGTTCAGATTTGTTAAGGGTTTTAGACCACATGCCTTGGATAGGGTTAAAATATTGTGTTATTTAGAAAGAACTTATACTTTATCGTTGAAGTGCATTTTAAATAGTTTTCCTGTTTTATATAATACATTTAGTTCTGGCGAGCAAATTTACTTGCACAATTTCCGGTGAACCAAAGCAGAAAAGATAAAACAAGGTTAACATAAAAGATGGAAAAATATCACAAAAAGCCACAACCACAAAAAAAAAAAAAAAAAAAAATAAAAAAAAATACTAATTACACACCGATTATCAAAGTAAAGTAAAATAAAAATAACACGGAAGTGCATGAGTTGGGCGTTCCCGTCACGTTTGGACCACTTATATATGACAGGACAATTAACAGACTATGCAAGATGGGCCGGGAAGCAGGGGAAAGGGCCACAGAGGGCACAGAGGTGTGTTGTTGGGGAGGGGGTTAGGGGGGCGCCTACAGGGACCTATGAGGGAGGGATCGACCGTTAGCCGGCAGGACCAAAGTCGAGGTCCAGGGGGGGGGGGGGAGGGGTGGGCAGGGCGTTCAGGCCAACACCCGACCGCCGTGAGCACTCACGGGCACCAGGGGCAGCAGGGGGGGGGGGGGGGGTAACGGGGTAGGAGGGGGGCAGCCACGAAAGCGGGGTAGAAACTTTGCTCTCGGGCTCATCGGCGGGGAGGGGGGAATGTAGCAGCCCTGTCCCCGGCCCATCCCATCAAATTGGCGGCGACACGAGAAAGGGCCGCGAAAGGGAAGAAAAATATAATTTCATTTTGTTTTTCGGCGAAGTTACAAATATAGTGGCGCCCCTTCGTAGACGGTGCTCATGTTCATGTCCTGTTGTGTGTCCCGTTGTAAAACGGCCTGCGGGCTGTGCGCTCTGCAGGCCGGCTCCACTAGCTCTCGCTGACGAGCCGGACAAACTTTGGCTCCATTTTCAACCAAAGTATTTTTTTTTCTCTTATGAAAAAGATAAATTGTTTGAAACAACTGCATTGCGTTAACGTTAAGTCAAAGTTGCCGTAATGATAAAGTAACGTGTAGAGCTGTTGTCCACCCGTCTGGGACAGGCCCGTGGCGGAGGCGCGCGGGACCGCCCTGCTGGCCTGCACGGCCTCGCGCGGGACCGCCCTGCTGGCCTGCACGGCCTCGCGCGGGACCGCCCTGCTGGCCTGCACGGCCTCGCGCGGGACCGCCCTGCTGGCCTGCACGGCCTCGCGCGGGACCGCCCTGCTGGCCTGCACGGCCTCGCGCCGCCTGGCCGCGCCGCCTGGCCCCCCGCGCCCCGGGGGAGACCCATCACCACCCTGACGTGGACCGTGGCGCCGCTACGTACCGACAGTCTCTCCAACAGGTGCACTCTGTTTCCGTCGGTGGTAAAATGGCCGTAAAACACCTGCGCAAGAGGGAGGATCAAACACTGGGTTAATCATGCAGACATCGGCAGAGCGCGGGCGGGGCGCGCGGGCCCGGGGGCGCAAGTACACTATGTTGTAGAACCACGAGCGGAAGAGAAAAGAAAATGAAACGAAGACTGATACAGAGCGCGGCGCGGCATCTGGTCTACCATCTCGCTCTACCACCTCGGCTCTACCCGCGGCTGCGCGGTGCGGCAGGGAACACACTGGGGGGCGTTTGCCAGCAGCAAGAAGCAATCTCGCCCCGCCCCGCCCCGCCCCACCCCGCCCCGCGTGGAGCTGAGCACACCACCGCCATCCCCTTCGTTGTTCTTTCATTTACACCCCGTAGAAAAAGAAAGAAAAAAGTGGCCCCTTCTCTCCTCTTCTCTGCGCCATTACCGCAAACAACTACTACCACGACCCGCCTTGGCGTGCTTCATTTCGCGACGCCACCGCCGCCACCGCCGCCACCACGCGTATGCTGAGCAAACAGGAGGCGGTGGGGGCGGCGGGGTCGGCGGGGGCGGCGGGGGCGGTGGGGGCGGCGCGGCCTCACCTCCACCCCCGGCGCACCCACCCTCCCCTCTCTCGCCGTGACCCTCTTTCGCGCTCTCTTGTCTAGCACCTCTGCACGGGGCCCTGCCCTGCCCTGCCCTGCCCGGGGCGCTGGCTGGAGGGCGGAGGGACAAGGGCCGCGAGACGCTCGAGAGCCTATTTAAGCCCCCGCTCCCCCGCCGCCCCCGCTGCCCCCGCTAATCACACCGCCAGACCACGCGAGCACTGGCGGCGCCTTTTCATTTAGCGAAAAGTGTCGAGGCGGCCGAATAATCACTTTCCGTCACTACCCGGCGACTTGAACATTTCAATAAGAAAAGTGAAAGGGAGAGAGAAAGAATAAGCGGGAAATAATCAGCTTCCACCAAGAGCGCGCGGCGTTCTCGCGCGAACGATCCTACGAGGCACGGGTTTATGCCACACCTCACTCGCCAACCCCTCCCCCTACCCTCCCGGCCGGTCACATCCCCGTCACACTACCCTTTTCATCCTCCGCCCCGCCCGCCCCAACCCGCCCCGCTCCGCCCCACCGGTACGTTGGATCAGCGGATTTTCTAACAGAGTGAACTTGTGACCCAAGCCGGGCGTGGCGGGGCGGGTCGGGGCCGCCCCCCGCCACCCCCTATAGTGCGACTGTACTGCTGGGGCTGGGGCCAGCCAACCCCTCCCCCTCCCCTCCTCTCCCCTTTACCACAACAAGCGCCCTCACTTTGCCTCTATCATGGGTTAAAGGTTTGTTCCGGTTTCAAGGCGGGCCAACGCAGAGGGAGCTGGCAGGGCAGGGGTGGCAGGGGAGGGGTAAGAGGAGGGGGAGGGGGAGGGTGACGCCTCAGCTACACCGCCAAAGGCCCGGGTGCAGGACAGATAGTTGGGGGGTAGGAGGGGGGGGGGAGGCTGGCAGGAGCGGCGCGTTGCGATTGGACGAGAATGACGGAGGAGACGCGACGCGCCCGCGGCTCTCTCTCCAGCGCTCCAGAGCGCTCCAGAGCGCTCCAGCGGCGTACAGAACCGGTACTGTATCCCGGCTCTACCCGTCCAGGGGCGGAACTAGGAGGGAGGGGCCGCGGGGCCACGCCGCCCGCCTCCTGGAAACAGTACTCGCACAGCGGCGGCGGGCCGGCGGCAAGGGTCGCCTTGTAGGTAGGCAACCCCTTCGACTCGCCCGCCCGCAGGGAGGCAAGCGCTGCCTACCTCACGGGCGCGCGCGTGGCGCGCCGACCCTCGCCTGCCTAACATGACGAGCGCTGAACTAGGGGAGAGGCAGGGCATGGCCAGGCCACTCTTTGATGTCCTGCCAAATTCATTACTTCGACCAGAACAGGTCTGGTTTGGGGACCAAACCGAACGGCCAGTCTGTTTTTGGAACGAAAGGCAGCAGACGGGCGGGGCGGGAGGAGAGGAAGGGAGAGAGAGAGAAGGAGAGAGAGACGAGTGAGAGGGGGGTAGCCGCAGTTAATAGTGCCCCAGTGATCCCTCCTCTCTTCTCCCCTGCCTGACGCGGAAGCGCCCCGCTCGGGACTGGCGATAACAAACGACTAAAAATGAGCAAAAGGACGAACGGGTCCGGCCCAAACGTGCCCGTGCAGCGCAGCGCAACCCCCCCCCCCCTCCCTCCCCCTAGTCGCCCCTGCCCAATAGACAAGACTAATGAATAGAACAGTTTGCGAAAACTCGACGCGCATCAGCAATGAGGCGGTCGCGTACTTTTCTTTTGCAACACACCCTTGAAAATTCCGTTGACAGTCGCAGAGAAAATAAGCAATGCAATATGGCCGTTAAAAAAAACATTAAAATAAAAAAGAGCTAGGAAATTGTGGCACAGACCCTCATTTTACTCCCGACATCTGTTCAGGGCGGATTGCAAGGTTGTCGAGAGGACTGCACATATGTGCAACGCAGGCAAGGCAGAAAAGAAAATACAACTTTTGAGCCCCGCACAGTGGTGCGAGCGTGGGAGGAAAAAGGGGTGGGGGTGGGGGCAGGCGAACAATCAGCGAGACATTCAATATGCATCACATGATTATCAGAAGCGCGTTTGGTTTGTGGAGAGGTGGGGGGTGGTGGGGGTGGGGGTGGCTGGTCGCGTTCGAATGAATGCAATCAGTTCGCTTGCAGCGGGAGTGAGGGGCGGGGCGGGGCGGGGCGGGGCGGGGCCGGGCTGGCGCTGCAAACGGACCAAGTCAAAATAAATCGCCACAATGTCAGGTCCGGCCCAAGCCCCTGTTTAAAAAAAAAAACAACAAAAAAAAAGTTTTTCTCGCCCGCCAGAGTGATGAGATTTACAGACTGCCAATGCTGCGCAAACGATCGCGCTTTTATTCTCCAGTTCGGCCCGGCCGCGGCCGCGCGTGCTGTTTAGGGGCGTCGCAGGGCCGCAACCCTCGCTTCAATACGCTGCAGATGTATACATTTAAATTCGTCCACTTGTCGCTTCAAGTGAACGGAAAACCCAGGAAAATTCGCACCTTTGGTTGACGCACCCGCAAGTGTACTACATTCGCCCGCCCCCTTGCGTTTGCAGTGTGCTCCCTCGCCCCCCGCGCAGCCCTACAGCTCTACCGCATTGCCTAGGCCAGGCCCGCGACGGACCCTCGCCACTCACCTGGTCGCTCAGCTTGTTCATATCCACGGGCTTGATCCGCTTGAGCTGCGACAGCCTCTCCAGGCGCTCCTTGGCCTGCTGCTCCACCGCGATGACGAAGGCATCCTGGACGCTGTGGGCCAACTCCGCCGCTGCAAGCACGAGAACGACGACGACGTCAACTCCTGGGCTGGGCGGGGCGGGACATGTCGCACTGGGGAGTGTCGGACCGTCCAGGATGACGACGGTCTCGGTGGCGTGAGCGTGGCGTCGGCCCCGCCCCTACACCGGCCGGCTGGACCCGCGCCAGGGGGTCGCACATGATCTATGGCGTCTTCCTTGTCACGATGGACCTCCCCACCAGACCCGGCCGGCCGGCCCCACCACAATTTAAGACCTTCAGCGAGCGCGGAAACTCCATTCCTTTCTCCTATCCTATCCTTTCCGGCCGCTCCCCGCCCCGCCCCGACCAGTTCGGCATCTTATTTATGACGGACCAAATTGAAGGTTCGCCTCAGTCTGGACCCTCTGGGCGCCTCGGGGCGCGGCGGGCCCGGCCGGTGGGAGCGGCACGGACCAGCGCCGCGGGTCATTCGCGGCCAGAGTAGAGTCCGAAAAGTGTAAGCACCGGCGTCTGAAGTTCATCCAAATAGTTTTCCCGTAGTTCAAAAACGAATGATCCTCTGCAGTTCAAGCCTATTGCTGCTTGATCCAGCCATGCCGTAGAGAGTATGGGATATCGGAGGTCGTGGCCGCGAGCGCCGGGGAGCAGCCGCGCGGCCCGGCGCGCGCCGCGTTTAAAAATAGCCGGTGCAGCGTCGCGGCGGAGTGGCTGCTTTTTTGCGCGTTTGGCAAACGCCAAAAGCAGACCGCCCGTGCGACGCGGCGGTGGACCGGGCGGAGGCTATGGGGCTACGTCGGGGGGCCGCGGGACATTCCGACACATGAGAGTGGCGGGCGGGGCGGGGCGGGGCGGGGCGGGGCGGGGCGGGGCGGGGCGGGGCGGGGCGGCCCCACGGGTGTGGGAGTGGCCGCGCGGGCCCGGTGACCGGTCCGGTACGCTCCGGCCCCTCCGGAGGAACCCGAGACGCACACACCTCCCGTGAGCGGCAGGTCCTCCTGCGCGCCGGTGCCGGTGGCGGTGGCTGCTTTCCGGGAGGCTGGCGAGCGCAGCCAGCGGCGTAGGCGGGCGTGGGCGGGCCGGAGGCCGCGGAGGCCGGCGCGGAGGCCGTCCCGGAGCAGCCTCGCTAGCTGCCGCGCCGAGGCCGGGGCCGCAGGCGAAGGAGGAGGCCCTTCGGGGAGTACCGCAGCCAGCGGCTCGCCGAGGAGTGCGGCGGGGGCGGCGGGGGCGGCGGGGGCGGCGGGGGCAGCGGGGTTCTGGGGACCGGCACGAGCAGGACTCATAACGACACGTCGCCGGCACGCGTGGGCTTAACGTCACGCAGAGAAAAATGAAAAGTCCGATCTTATCAATTCCATATTTTGTTTGACTATAAAGTACGCCAGAAGGTCGGCATGACATTATGCCGGAGCGTTGCACCACGTGCCAGATGCACTTTCGTAGCTGCACTGTGCTGGGTGCTTGCTTATGCTAGAGGTCTAGCTGCCTCTGACCAAGGCGCCGTGCGAGTAGGCAACTGTCACGCACTTCGGTCTACTGCAACTACCAGAGTGGGCGTTCCGGACACAGGTACAAATCGCTTTTCATCTTTCTCAGGTGCTTGACGGACAGCGGCGCCGGCGCTGGGCGGCTCCCCGGCAGTACGGGGACGCTGCCCGCCCGGCGGCCCACGCGGTACCCCAGCAGACACGCACTCATCCCGCGGCGCCCCCGCCTCCTCCACGACGCACAGCTCGGAGGCGCTGTGCCCGCGGCAGCCGGCGTCGCCGTCGTCCTGGTGCGGGTGGCGCCGCCGCTCCCGGTCCCGCGGCTCGGCCAGCTCCACGGCGGAGCGCGCGGCCCACAGGTCGGCGCCGGCGCCGGGGCCCGGGCCGTCCTGGGCGTGGCGCGCCAGCGCGGCGCACTCCGACTGGCTGTGCTTGCACCAGGACAGCGCCGAGCGCCGGCCCCACGCCGACGACGCCCTCGCGCTGGCGCCGGCGCCCGGGTACAGCGACGACTCGGACGACTGGCCGAACCAGAACGAGCCGCCGGACCGGCTCGACGCCGCCGACGAGGACGCGGGCGTGTCGGGCGCGTGCCCCGGGCCCGGGCCGCCGGCGGGGAACTTGCGGTGCAGCGGTGGCGACCGGAGGTACGAGAGCGACGACGCCGAGCCCAGGGCGGCGGGCGTCAGCGGGGCGTCGCGCGCGTCGGCAGGGCTCGGCGACGGTAGGGCCCCGGGCGGCCGGCGCCGGCCGGCGCACGAGCACAGCAGGCTCATGACTGCAGACAGCGAGGCCCCGGCACGGCACCGGCACGGGCGCGGCCGCCTCGGGGACCAAAATAGTGACCAAGTGCAAGGGAGGGGTGCGGCGGGGCGGGGCGGGGCGGGGCAGGGCGGGGCGCGACGGGGCGGGGTGCTCTGGTGTTGCACCTGTCCGGCGCGGTGCCCGGGAGCGGCGGCCCCGGGGTGCACACTTAGTAGTAAAAAGGACGAGTCGTGGCGTCGCGGCCCGCTCAGCTGGCGACGCAGCTGCAGCCGTCTAATTTTATGAAGAACTCCGCAAAACGAGGGTCGGGCGACGTCCAATATATCTATCTAACGGGGGTAGGCCTACTCAGTTTTTTTTCCTCGGGGGTATTAATCCCAATGCCCTGGGAGGTTACCGAGGAGGGGGTTACTGAGTTTAGGTTTTTATTATCCTTATAGCAATTCCCTGGGCGGATGCCTACGGGTATCATTCTAAGGGTTCTGGGGGTTATACCAAGGTTTTAAAAGACTAGTCACCCGCACGGTTCCACCCGCCCCGCCCCGCCCCCGGCCGTATGCAACGGTCCGAGCTTGGAGGAGAGCGGCGCGGTACAGGGGCGGGAGGAGCGGGGGACGCGGGGATTTGGTCAGTCAGGTTTGCGGCGCGTGGAGGGGTAGGGGGAGGGGGGCGGAGAGGGCCCGCTGCACGGCTGCACGGGCGACCTACTTGACCAGGACCAGGCAGGCAGGCAGGCACTGGCGGGGGGCCGGGCTGCTGCAGGCCAGGCCGCCGTACACATGCCGCGTGTCCCCCCTCCCCTCCCCCTCCTCTCTCCAACCGGACCCAGAGCCGCATCCGCGACCGGCCCCCAAACGGTGCCCGGCGAATAATCGAGCATCAAATCGAAGACGCGGGCCGCTCGTTCGCCTCGAGGCGCGCCGCCGCCGCCGCCGCTGAGTCTTCTGGCCTGATCTCTAGTCTGGTGTAGAGAGACTCAGAGCCTCTCTAGGTCTGGCCGAACCGCAGCCCTGGGCCTGGACAGCTGGGCGCCAGCTGCTGAGTCTGGTCTGGTCTCTAGTCTAGTCTAGAGAGACTCAGAGCCTCTCTAGGTCTGGTCGCAACGCAGCCCTGGGCCTGGGGACAGCTGGGCGCCAGCTGGCGCCGCGGAGCGGAGAGAGAAGGTGAGAGTGCACGGACGAGGAAAAAATTATAACGCGACCAGAGATATTAAATTTTAAACATAGAGGAACGGTCGCAATTTAGGCGTAAAATTCATACTCAGTATGAAGGAGACGAGTCAAAGCAGCCGGCTCCCCCCTGCCGGGCCAACGGGACCCGGGACGGGCCCGGCAGGACACGGCCCAAATGATTGACGTCCGCGATCGACGCGCGCGAATTTCACGGCCCAACGGAGACGCCATGTTCGCCGCAGCGGGAGTGCCCGGGGAGGGGGGGGGGCGTAAAGGGAAGCGGCGGGGAATTCAAAACGGCGCGCAGAGGACTCGCGGGGGCCTGGCAGTGGGACGGGGCGGGACAGGCGGCCCGGCCCGGCGGATTTCTGGAGGGCAGCGGAGCGGAGCGGAACAGGGACTGGGGTCAGGGACTCGTCCATCGTAAGACTCCGCGCGGCCTCGGCGAGGCACGGCCGTGGCCGTGACGGTCGCGTGCGGCTTCCTGGGCCGTCACGGGCGTGACGAGACGTGACGCAACGCTGGGCGTCGTGTGTTTGGGCGAGCGTCGGGCAGGGGGCGCACGGCGCGGCACCGCCGACCAGACGACAGGGCGTCATCTCCTCGCGGACACGCGCTGACGTAGGAACGACGGCACACCAGCCTGGTCGCGGGGAGGGTGAAGCTGTGGTGGGGTGGGGTGGGGCGGGGCGGGGGCGGGGTGGTGATCACCATGCGGCAGCGCCGCTGCCGACGATCTCTGTGGGAACGCCGCACACCTGGGGGAGGGCCTCATCCTCCGTGCCACGCCGGTGTCACTCGGGGCGGGGCGGGGCGGGGCGGGGGTGGCTGTTCATCAGAAAACACGGCAGCCATTGAGCGCACGGCGCGCTGTGGGTCGGGCTCAGCGCGCGGCGACGAGCCCAGGTCGCCGCCAGCTTTAGCAGTGAGGCGCGGCGCGGCGGGGGTGAAAGTACGCGAGTAGTGATGTGAGAGGCGCGGCGCCGGCCCGGCCCGACCCGACCCGACCGCACCGTTAGTCTTGGCGCGCCACAGCCGGGGCGCCTGGGGGGTAGGCAGGCCCGGCGCGCGCGGCTGCGCAGAGGGGTTGCCTACCGCGCGGGGCGCTCGCCACGCTGCTGGCGGGCAGGCGAGCAGCGCTGCGCGGGCAGAGTGTTGAATGGGAGGCCGGGAGGCACCACGCCGCGCCGCACGGAGGGGAATGAAGATTACTTTTTCAAGAGGCTGCTGCTCATGAAGGGGCCCTCCCGTGTTTGCCCTGCCGCCGCCCCGCCCCGCCCCGGCACCCCTCGCCGCCTCTTCAATGCTGCCTCCTTGTGTTTACTGCCGCTCCGCCCCGCCCCGTGCCTCTTCCCACTAACAGGTGAGCCCTTATGGTGTCGAGGAAGGGGTCCTCGCCCCGCCACGCCCCGCCCCGCCAGCACGCCCAGCACCCGAGGCAACCCCTGCTGCACCGTACCATACTCGCGAGTCGGACTTCCGGCGCGCCGCCTGACGGACGGATAGGCAATGCGCACACTACTTATGCGCAAGCGCAGCGCATAGACCAGCACTGTCCCCGCTTGTGCGGACATGGCGCGGGAGCCGTGGAGCCACGCGGCCGGGTGGTGGAGGAGGAGGGAGGAGGAGGAGGAGGAGGAGGCGGAGGAAGAGGAGGAGGAGGTCGGGCTGCACCGCGTTGCCACGTGTCCTCGAGGACGTCGAGCCGGCACCGTAACGCACCACCAGACCGACCTCTGCCGACTCTTACTTCCATCTGCAGTTACGGTCCTCAAGCCTCCTCGTCGTCCTCATCGTCCTCGTCCTCCTCCCCATCCCTCGCATCGATACGCGCGCCGTGGCACCTCGCAGCTGTGCGGGGCGTTTCCCGTGGGCGAGGAGGGCGCAGGTGAGGCGGGAGGGGGCGTCCTTAACACCTCAACGGCGCGCTACCGGGGCGTACAGCAAAGTCAGCGTCACATTTTTTTTCGAGTAGCCCGCCGCTGACGGCGAGGTGCAAAGCCCAGGTGTAGTGGAGGTGGTGGTGAGGTCGCTACTTTCGAGGTGCTTTTAGCCTTCCGGAGTCTGTGCTGCTACCGCCCCCCCCCCCCTGTCTGTGCACCCCTCCCGTCCTCCCCCCAGCGAGCACTTCACCCCCCAGCCCGAGCAGCACAGCCCTTTTACAGAGCATTACCTCCCCTCCGGAAGGAGTGGGGGGGTGGGGGGTGGGGGGGCTGAGGACCCAGCCAAACGCGCCCACAGCTGCACCCCGCCCCGCGGTCAAGTTCAGAATAAGCGCCCCTGCCTTGCCCCCCCCTACCTCCCGTGTAACGGGACCGGTCCGGTTTGACTCGCTAGTTTTTCGCGCGCAATATCTCAGCCAGGCCGAGCCACACCCACTCAGCAAACGAGTCGGCGAGATATGTAGGAGATAGGAGGGCCAATCATTCCTTTTTTTCCCAACTAGCAGACGACGCAGCAGAGGGAAGTCCGCGCCGCGCGGCTCACAACGACGAGCGACTTCCAGGAAAGGCGAGCCGCGATTAGATCCAGGAGCAATCCGTCGACGCGTCTGCGGCCGCGCGGCGCGGAGCGGCGCTCCGAGCCTCGGCATCCGCGATTTTTACGCGCGTATCCAGTGGACTTATTGCAATGGCAGTAATAGGGGTAATGAGCCGGGGCGGGGCGGGGCGGGACGGGGCGGGGCGGGACGGGGCGGGGAGCCAGCAGCAGCAGCCGGCAACGAGAGCTGCAGCGAGCAGCCATCAGCTGCGGTCAGCGGCGGCCAGCGGTCCCAACCAACAGCAAACACGGCACCGCGCGTGTCGGACAAACACTACAAATGTATTTGTGTTTCGAGGGGGCTAAAGAGCTCCGAGATGCCTGTACTGCTCGTAGCTCAAAAAGACTCTTGAAAAATCAAAACAAATCCGTAATTCTTTTAAAGCGGTTGAAAAATTAGCAAATCTGATGAAGGCAATGGCTCAATAAAACGTTTTGAGGTAAAAATTTCAACAATACTTTTTCATCTCATCAATCGGTATTTTTCTGTAGAAATTTAAGCCACAGTACACCACAATGTGTGCAAATACAGCGCAAAACTGCGATTGGTGTGATCGGTTGCACACGGAAAAGTCGGGTGACAACTGCTCATTTAGAAAAATATGGCGCCCTCTGTTTCGCATTGCTTGCGGATTATCGCAGCGCAGCCGGTAGTACGCTTGACAGTGTAGCTCCTCTCTCCTCTCCGCTCCTCTCGCTCGCGAGGTGCGCGCCGGTGCGCCACTCCGCGAGGTGACCGGAGCGGCAACAGCGCGCGGCGCGGCGCGGGGCCTAGCAGCGTACCTAGAGCCCCGCCCCGCCCCGCCCCGCCCCGCCCCGCCCCGCCCCGCCCCGCCCCGCCTCGCCCCACCCCGCTGGCGGAGCGGGGCCCATCCCATGGCGGAGTGGAGCCGAGGTAGGGCAGGGCCTATGGCCCCTGGGCCGACCCGGCCCGACCCGGCCGCGGTGCTCATGGCTGTCATTCGGAGAGGGAGGGAGAGAGAGAGAAACAGAGAGAGAGAGGGAACACCCCGCCGCGCAGCGATCTGATCTGAGCGCCAAATGACTGCGAGAGCGCTGCTGCTGGCCGCACTGTTCGAGTTCACTTTGAGTGACGCAAGACAGAAAAATTCGCGCTCGCACTCGCCACAGCCGCCGGCAGGGCTCCAAGATATTACGATCACCTTTGGAGGCCCCCCTCCCCTCCCATGTGCCCCTCCAGGGCGTGTTCACCTGCCCCCATTGCAAGCCCCCCTCCCCTCCCCCTCCCCCGCTCCCCCGGTCGGCCGTATGCTGAATAACGCTTTCCCGAGCTTCTTTATGGCCATTCGGCGTCCCGCTCGGCTCCGCTGAGCCATGCCGGGCCACCACCAGGAGCAGGACGAGAGGCGAAGTGACTGTGGGCGCGGGCGTGGCGGGGCGTGGCGGGGCGGGGCGGGGCGGGGGGGCCGCACGGACCCCCGCAAGAAATAACATCATCGATCATGAAGAATCAGGTCGGAGGTCCTGCGTCCCGCCGCGGTCCGCTGCGCTCGGCTCGTGTGTGAATAGTCTCCCCGCAGGGCCGAGACAAAGGACGGGCGGCGCATAGCAGTCCCCGAGGCCGAGGCCCCACACCTCGGCGCCGACCACGGAAATGCAGAAAAAGAAAAATGGAGGATAGGAAGTTACAGGAGCCGGGCCCCGTGGAGGGAAGGTAAGATGAAAGGGTGAGGCGACTCGACCCGCGCGGTCGAGGTGTGACACAGGCTGGAGTACGGGCCGGAGCCGGAGCCGGCGCCGGAGCAGCCCGAGGCGGCGCCCCACTGAGGAGGACCGGACGCGCTGAGTACGAAACAGAACAGCACCTCGCCGATCGCCCCATCGAGATACGAGTGAGGGGGAGGGCCTCGACCCGGAGGAGCTAACGGCGTGACCCTGACCGGAAGACGCGGGGCCCGCCCGGGGCCCATAGGCGCCGTCGTGGACCTGACGGGGACGTGAGCCGTGACGTCTGCACCAGGAAGCGTACCATTCAGCCGGCAGCGCCCGGCCCGCCTGTCGGCTGTATGTGGTCCATCAAAGCATGAGGTCAGCCGAGTGCGGCGCGGCAGCCGTTCCATCGGCCTCATGTCACACGGAGCCATGAACTGTGCCGGGCAGAGCACTGCCATGAGAGTACAGTCCACGGCTCTGCGCCGCGGCAGACGTTCGAGGTCGTCCGAGTCATGAGCAGCTGAGCGGAGGAGAAGGGGAGTGGGGGTGGAGGGAGGTAACTGGACTCTGGAGCACGGTGTACTACAGGAGGACGCTTTGGGCGGCCTGCGTAGGACCTGCAGCAGGCGACGAGGCTGGTACTCTTGCCTGTCGCCCCAGCCTATGCTCCCCCGCCCGCCGCTACCCCCCCCCCCCCCCCCCCCCGCCCCGCCCGATAGCCATTTGTATTCTCCCTGTGCCCTCCGGCCCTGCCCGGCCCGGCCCGCCAGCACCCAACGATACCCGGGGCCCGCTGCGTTCAAAAGTGCCCGTGTAACAGTCCCTTGTCCCGCCCGTGGCCCGCGCGCCGCGGCGGCGACTATTCGCACGCGTCCTCTTCAGCCCCGCGCTGCTTTTTGCATCCAAATCACAGCAGCGGGCGCAGCAGCGGCGCGGCCGGGCCGGGCCGCAAGAAGTACCAGTCTTGGTACGCTACGAGTACCCGCGGTATGACTCCTCGGGATGCCCGGACCGGCCTGGGGGTCAGGGGTTCAGACGGTATTCGACACGGCAACAGCGACAGCGTGCCGGTCCGGGCCCAGGTCACGGACGGGTACGCGAGCTCCTCAGGGCGGGGTCGAGGCTCTCCGAGTCCTCACCAAACACGCTCGCACGGGGCCATGATCGGAATCAGCCAGCCCGGTACCTTCACCCACAAAGAAAAATTATTTCCGAGACAGAGCGTTGCTGGTCGCTCGTGGACAGCGGCGCGGCGGAGCAGCGGAGCCTTCTTACACTCTTTTCCTTTTTCACTCGGCCCCTCCGCAGCCTTTCCCCGTCCCCGTCTGCTCTCGGGCGGCAGCATGGACAGTTCACGTTTTATTGTGCGCCGTCACAGAGGTCGGCCGCCCGCCCCGCCCCGCCCCGCCCCGCCCCACAGGAGGGCAGTGCAGGGCAGGGACAGGGCCCCTGTATGGACCGGCCGGCTCCAGCGGCACCGCCCCGCTCCTGCTCGCCGCAGGTCCCGCAGGTCCCGCAGGTACGCCCGTACCCGACCCGACCAAGTTTGGCCTTCCTTTTTTCATTCCGCGTCATAAAACGCGTTCTGCTGCCGTGCCAAACTATGCGGGTGAGCACCGCCACGACGACGTCCTGCTCCGAGGCGAGAGCTGGGAGGGACCCGGCGGGCAAGTGCCGGGGCGGGGCGGGGCGGGGCGGGGACGGGCAGGTTCAAAGTGTCGGCCGTAATTATTATGACTTTGGCTTTTAAGCGCAAGCAGCAGCCCGGCGCGCCGCGCGGACGTCCCGAGCCGGCCGGCCGGCACTCTCGGGCGAGTTCCTTGTTTGTTGTGGTCGTGCAGGTGGGCGGTTTCCCTGGAACGTGTCCCACCCCGCCCCGCCCCGCCGCCACGCCCCGCCTGAATACCCCGCCCCGCCCGCGCTATCACTTTTATTCCACGTATTTGATTGATCACAGAGGCGCGCCCGCGGTCGAGACAATGCCTGGAGGCTTTACGACGGGCTGGAGCCTGGGCTGGAGCCTGGGCTGGAGCCTGGGCTGGTGGAGCGGAGCCGGGAGGTCGCTGGAGTCTCAAGTTCGCCTGCCCGTTGGCAATAATCCTCCTCATCCAGCCGACTCGCTCTCACGGAGCCGGCTAGGCAGACCGGGCCGGGCCGGGCCGGGCGGGTTCAGCCTCCAGCGGCACCGGTCAAGAATCTCGCGCAGCTTCTCCAGTGTAACTTTGTCATAACGCCTCCCGGTTCATCACTGCCCTGGCCGCATCCAGCACGGCTGTCACCGCGGCGGCGTGATCCAGCTCTGCTGTAGGCGTGGCGTGCCGGGCGTGCCCCGCCGGAACCGGCTGCTTCCCGTCAGACTCCAGGCGGGAGTGTGGTCTGGTCTCCAGCCACTCCAGTGCAGCTTTGACAGCCAGGCCAGGTGACGTCCTGCCCATAGCGGGATCTCACCGTAGAAAAGTAAGGTTAATCCAATTTCCGACGGCACATATCACTGCACTCCTCTTGACGCACACTGTATTCCACTGGGGCGGCTCTCGCGCGCACACGCACACACACACGCACACGCGCGCACGTGCAGGTCCCGGTACCGCTGGATACCGCTGGGTACCTGTGGGTACCTGTGGGTACCCGGCGGGTAGGCGCAGGTGCCTCGGCGCGGCTCGGCGCGGCTCGGCTGCGGCACACGGCCCGTACGTCGGCCGACGGCGGTGACGGGGAACTGAACTGAACCCACCGCACCGGGCCACGCCGGGCCGGGCCAGGCCGGGCTCCGGCTCGGCCCCGCCGCCCGCCACGCCGCCTTCAGCGGGGCGGCCACGGCCCCTCTCCTCCGCGCCGCGCCACGCCGCGGGCCGCCAGCTGCCCCCTCTGCAGCTGCCAGCTGGACGAGCAGCAGTTCACGTGAGTCGCGCGAGGTTCGCGTCGGCGTCGCGACGGCATCCGCGGTCCGGTCCGGTCAGTCACGACGGCACTGGACGGACGGCGGCGAGGGGGGCGTCTCGCTCGTCTCCCCGACCTGCGCCGCGACGCCGCGCCGTGTCGAAACAGACGGCCGCGCCTTTGTGACCGTCCCCCCGCGGACCAGAGACGGTCTCGCGGTTGCGTAAAAGGCTGCGCCGGGGCGGGGCGGGGCGGGGCGACACTCTAAGGTGCGGTCAAGGTCGTCCCAAGGTCGCGAGACCGGTCACCCGCGTGCTAAAGGGCGCATCCCTTCGTCTTCCAACCGCGGCAGTGCTAAAATACATATGGTATTCCATCTTTTTTTTTTCTGGCAGGGTGCAATGTTCCGCGTCACGGCGATTTCCTCTCAGTGCACGGCGCGGCTACCTGGGGCCATCTCGACCTTGCGCTGATGAGGCGGGGCGGGGCGGGGCGGCCGCGGTTGAGACAGACGAGGGAGGCGGCCCGCGCGGCTCGCGCTGTGAGCCTCGCGGCCGGATACTGATACTGATACCTTTTCGTAATGACGGTTTTCGGGAGAAAAGAAATGGGCTCCGATATGCCTGACGCCGGAGGGGCTTGAAGAGCGAGAGAGGGGAGAGAGGAGAGAGGGGCGTGTCTGCCGTGGAGGGAAGCCACGCGGGTCTGGTCTGACACGTCGACGCGGGGCGGAGCGAACGAGTGCACTGTTGGTTCAGACTGTACCCGGCCCGGCGCGGCCAGTCTCTGACAGACGTGGATGCCGCGGGCCTCCACGGCATTCCCCGTCCAAAAATGTACGGCGGCCAATGACCACGTCTAGTGGCGCCACGACGGGGTGCGGTTACGCCGCGCCGTGCCGCGGCCGCAGCTCCACTGTACGTTCCGACTACAGTAGTAGTTCCAGCAACACTGTGCGCGATGTACCGCCTGGTTCAGACAGAACGGGAACGTCACAGTGTTGCGGGTCTGCCTACCCCAGTGGCCAGGGCGGCGCCTCACGACTGGAGCGGCTAGGCAGGCAGACCCGCCCGCATACTGTTACGTTCTCTCTGAAAACACCCGCGGTACGGCGAGTGGCCGGCGCACGATGCCCTGTCGGGCTGGTCGGGGTACTCACCCACGCGGGCGCTCGTCCGCCGCTTCACTCGCAGACATATCACACGGGACTTGATGCACTGCAAACAGAGAGAAAGGCGCGTATGAGAAACATGCATACATACCCAGAGGCATAGCGCTCAAACCTCCCCCGGGCGCCGAGATTTTATAGGTACACTTTGGCATTTTTCCACGTGATTTCTGCGAGCCCACTGCTCGCCGGGGAAAGGAGGAGAGGGGGGGGGGCGCCGCGTGGACGACGCAATGACACCGCGTCAACCGACTTGAACGGGGCAATTTGGGGCACAATTTCAGCCGGCAATTACATGGGCGCAACGCGGGTAGACTGGGCGGCGGCGCTCGCCCGGGCTGGGCTGGGCTGGGCTTGGGGTTAGGGCGCCACGCCACGCCACGCCGCGCCGCACAGTGCTGCTGCGGTTTCGAGTGGTACAAAGTGTAATGAGAGCGAGAGTCTGCGGCTCAGTGCGCCCGCCCGCGCCCGCGTCCACCGGGCCGTGAGGAGCGCCCAGTGGGTAGGCAACCCACCCGACATCCCAGCACTCTCCCCCCGACATCCCATCTCCCACTCTCCCTCTGATCGCGGCAGGCTGGACACTTGCTCCACGTTCTAATGATGAGCCACACTGTGAATCACTTCTATCGCTGCTCCCCCGGCCCTGGCCCTGGCGACCCCTCAGTGCCCCTCTAGTGGCCGGCATTGGGGCGGGGCGGGGCGGGGCGGGGCTCTGCGGTCTGTTCCGCTGCTACAAATCGTCCTCATCCATCAACTGCTCCCCACCCCACCCCACCCCGCCCCGCCCCGCCCTTACTGCTCTACGCCGCCCCATTCTTTTCACCTCCGGCCGCGATCGTTCACTCGCAATTGTTCATTCCCCGCCCCGCCCCGCCCCGCCCCGCCCCGCCCCACCCCACCTCGCGCTCAACATCCTGGTGATGAGGTTCCCTGCCGAAGATGAACGAGGAAACGTTCCCGCTTACCGCATCCCCGCTGCCGGGCGTGGAGTGACAGTGTCAGTGTCAACGCGTGCGACTCGATCCGACCACTCCTCACGGGCGAGAGCACGTCGGGAGGAAAATAAAACGCGTGAAAGGCGGTCGGCACGGCTTCCGCCGGCGAGGTAGGCAGCCCATCGGCCACGCCCGATGCGAGCGGAGCGGAGCGGGCGGCACCGCGAGTCCATTGCACTCTCCTCGAGCTCAGCTCAGGCCAGCGCAGAACTTCGGATCGGAAACTTTACTGCTATTAACCAATAAGTGAAGAAAATCGCCCGCGCAGCATCGACCAGGGGGGGAGCGGCGGGGAGGGGGAGGGGGTTGGAGTGCGGTGCTGCGAGAGATGTGCATTCGTCCTGCCCGGCCCCGCCCCGCCCCGCCCCGCCCCCTCCCGCGTTAGCAGACATTACTTCCGTCTCGCTCACTCCGCTCGCCCCGCAGCGCAGGACCTCTGCCTCTGACCTCGACTGGGAGGGAAAGCCGGGCAGGCCTGGTGGGTGGTGGGAGCTCAAAGAGAGATGAGAGATGACTCAGGGAAGATAATACCGCCCCCGCCGCGCCCCGAGCCACCCCGCCCCGCCTCGCCCCGCCCCACCCCACCCCGGTATAGCGCCCCGCCCGCCCCGTCCTGGTCTATTATCAGGGCTGAACATTCCAAAACTGATTCGCGCCCCAAAAGAATGTTTGAAAAATAGAGAGTTGAAAATAAATTGCGTCAAAATTAGGCGTGGACTCGGTGGGAAATGTAGTGTGATGAGAAACAGGGGAAAGCCAAGGCACCTGCGGAAAGAGAGAGGGGATCAAGGAAGGGAGACGCGTAGAGAGGGAGAGAGATAAGGAGGGAGGAGAGCGAGAGCGAGAGAGAGAGAGAGAGAGAGAGAGAGAGAGAGAGACAGAGAGACAGACAGAGAGAGACAGAGAGAGAGGCGCCATCCCCACGTGAAGAACGAGGGAGAGAGACGCCGGGGCGGGCCGGGGTGCTATTGATTCGCTGGTCCAGGCGGTGCGCGGGCGGCGGCGGCGCCCAGAGGGGGGCGTTGCGGAGCGTAGCGAGCGCGGCTGGCGGGGTGGGGTGGGGTGCGGTGCGGTGGGGTAGGGTGCGGTGGGGTGCGGTGGGGTAGGGCGGCGGGGGGAGGCGGGTGCAGAACGAAGGGCTAAGGCAGGGGCGCGCCGGCCCGGTCCGCGCCCCGCCCGGTGGGGACGGGGTAGACGGAGTGTGTCCCCTGGCGGGGCGAGGCGGGGCGGGGCGGGGCGTGGTGGGGCAGGCGGGGCGGGCGGGGCGGCGCGAGCGGATCGCACTGCAGTGCGTGCACTCCCCCGCGCGGCCGCGGCACTCACCTCGTGGATGAAGGTCAGGATCTCCTCGTGCGAACATGTTTCCAGTGCTCTCCCGTTCACCTCGAGTATTTCATCGCCGATTTCCAAGTCGTTCTTTTCAGCCGGCGAACCTGCAAGCATAGGAGGTGGAGTCAGTGGTGGCACACGCTCGCGGGAAGGGAGGGGGGTGGGGGAGGAGGGAGGGGGGGCGGCTTGGGGGGTTGTGACTCGGTTGGTGCTTTGATGGTATCTGTTTGATGGATATTGACATACGGGATGGGCTTAGTGCAGCGATCAACCATGCGACAAGAAATACTGCACCAATTTCGTTTTATTTTGGGATTGCTTTTTTCCGTGGGTCATCTTTCTTTTTTTTTAAGCTGTCGAGTCCCTTTCTGTATTTGAGCTACAACTAAACACGTAGTTCTTCCGCGTTTCCTCCCTCGTTTTTACTAAAGAGCTGTAAATAGTTGAGAGATCAACGACTCGCGTCGAAGAAAAGGTTTAGTTACAGTGTAATATGCACGATTTTGGACGACTTTCATCGCCAAATAGTTGAATTTTCACCGTGAATGCAGAGTTATTGCAGCAGTCTGTAAGTAGGTCAACACTTTAGAGAATTCCCCATAAAACGCGCTCCGTGTCAGGAGTATAAAATTCAATCCAATTCTATTTTTTCTTTAAAAAAAAAATAAAAATATTGCCAACAAACGGCACACGCAAGCAAAACAAATACATCAAAAACACGTCAAAATACACATAAAAAATGTCAACATTTAGGGAAAAGAATAAACAAACTAATAAAAAATAAAATTGGTCAAAAGTACAGAAAATTCATCACAACACCGATCTAGCAAAATAGCAACAGATGGGTTTAGGACGGGGATGGGTGGGAGTGCTGTAGGGGAGCTGTCCGAGAAGCGGTTAGGCACGAAGTGCTTGGTTCCTAGATAGAAGGAGGAAGACGAAGCGAAGATACTGGCTGCGTGTGTCATGGATACATACGTAGACACAGACAGAGACAGAGACACTCGGGTCCGGGGCTTCCTTCTGGGAGCATGTAACCTGCGAACACAGGTCTGTTCCAGTCAGCTGTTCAGGGCTGTTTGAGAAACAATTGTCATATTTCGACCGCGGATACAAAGCTTGCTAAAGAGTGATAGTAGTATTGTCTATTACTGTGGGGGAAGCAACTCTAAAATAACAAAAACAAACGAAACTTGGTTAACCTGAGCTGGGGTTTGCTAGCTAGATTTCCAAATTTATTGTTTACAGATTAGCAGTAATGACACACGACGGTACAAAACGGACTCGTCAAAATGGACTAGCTCTTAGCGTGCATGTTACAGCTACTTTTATTAGATCTACATGCAAGGCGCCGAAAGTGGAGGTTTTAAAAAACATTAGAAATCACTCGGTACCACAGGAGGAGCTTGTCGATAGTTAAAGCTGAAAATACAAGAGAACGCCCGTCACAATGTTCGAAAATAAAAAAAAATAAAAAAAGAAATTAGCCCGGAAACAATAATTAACCTGTCAAAGTTTTAAGACCGGCGAAATTACAAGAATAGGACACACTTGACGAGCTTAAGTCGTTATTTTTTAAATTATTGCTCTAGTTACTGGAACAACTTCATTCTAAAGAAAAAACTATAATTGGGTTTTTAAAAAAAGTTTAAATGCAGGAAAGTAACGATCGACTAAAAGTGAAAGTATAGAACTTTACTTATATTTTAATGGTAAAATTACGAGCAGTGCTCTTTTGTAGGCTACTACACAAAATTTGGATGCAAACCATGAACTAAAATCGTCCGAAAGGCCGCCGTTTGCGCGGGGCGGCAGCAGCTGCATCACTCACCAAAGAGTTTGATCTTGCCATCTTGAGTCTGTACCAGGATGATGACGTAGCCCGCCAGGTCCACCATGTTGGCAGAGTTTAGCTCCAAGCTACCTCGCCAGCGGGACTCATCTTGCATCGCGCGATGGGCTTGCCTCGGCTGAGGAGGGCCCTACATCCTGGGCGGCATCCTGGACGCGGACGAGGTCGTCACCGCCACCGTCCTCTTCGCCGTCGCTGGGCTCCGCCATTCCGCGTCGTGACGCCCAGCTCCGGGACACCGGGGGCGGCGCTGGGGGCGGGGCCGGGGGCGGCCCGGCGGCGGGGGGCCCCGCGCCCTGCGGCCGAGCCTACGGGCCCCCCGAGCCTCGAGCGCGCCGTCGTGGCGGGGGCGACTGTGGTACCTGCAACGGAGCGGGGCAGGGGGCGGGGTGAGCGGCGCTACAAGGATGCGCGCACGAAAGGGAAAGAAAAGATTAGCTAAGACTCTTAGTTAATCTTTAATTTTCCGTGCGCGGCGGAAGACAGCCTCCCCGCCGGCCGGGTCAGGGCGCGGTGGGTGGTACGAGCGTGGGCCCCTCGCCTCGCACGGCACGTAATAAAAGCACAGCCCTCTCTTCCGGCCCGCTGCGGACCTAACGAAAACAAATGCTCTTCCCCCTCTTTGCAAATCGGGCGCGCGCGCGCCCTGGCGGCGCGGCGGTGGCACGGGGCACCCCTCCCCCCTCAAACCCCTCATCGTGACACGGCCGGGCCGCCCCGCCCCGCCACCCCTTCATTAGCTCCCCCCCCCCCCCCACTCCCACCCCCGGCGGCGCGGCGGCGTAGGTTACCTTATGAACAGACAGCGAGCGCGACGCAGCGGCAGCCGGCGCTTAGCGGGCGCGCTTAGCTAGGCAGGCGCGGCTACGGCTTCGAATCTCTGTGTCCCCAACAAAAAAACTTAGATTGATCTTTCACAACCGTAGCCGTATGGATACTATAAAGTTTTCGGAACCGAATAAACTTTGGCGTGCGCAACTTTATTTAACGTGATGCAATAAACGCTACCGGGTACCGGGCCCGTGCCACACGAACGATCTCGTGCCCTTGACGCGGTCCCAGGGCACTACCGCGGCACTCGCCCGCCTCTCCGAGGGAGGACAGAGCCCGCACCGGGACAGAGCTACCCTTCTGTAATATTTTTTCGCGTCGCCGCCGCAAGTGGCAGTCCTCTCTCGACGAGCCACTCGGTAAAGGGGAAGTGGCGGAGAAAGGCCGGGCGGCCGCGGCCAGGCGGGGCGGGGCGGGGCGGGGCGGGGCGGTTCCTGCGACAGCCTGCCCTGGGGCCGGCCCGGCCCGGCCCGGCCCGACCCGGGGCGGGGAGGACTGGAGAGCTTCCATCATTCATGAGGCGCGACGGACTTGACTCGGACTTGCCAATGCCCCATCCCGTCGGTGGCGCGGTGCGACCCGGGCCGGGGCCGGGGCCGGGGCCGGGGGTGGTGTCGCAGTTGCACGGCCCCGCCCCACGGCCTCGGCGCGGTGCACATGCCGCCCAGGCCTCGGCCCCGGCCCCGGGCCGCGGTCGCAGTACAGTCGCACTTAACAGGCGAGGCCCGCTGCGCTGCCCCCGCTGCGCCCGCTGCGCTGCTCCCCCGGGCTCGGGGCCGGGCCTGCGTTCACACGGCGCCAGCTCCAGCCTGTCTCGCCCTGCCCTGCCTCGTCCCCCAGACGACTAAGGACTGCCCCAGTGCGGGGCCGGGGCCTGCCGCTGCACAGCCTATGACCAGCTGTCCTGATGGGACTCGCCGCCGCCCCACCGGGCGCGCCGGGGCGGGGCGGGGCGCGGCGGGGCGGTACTCACCTCACGGGTTGCCGGCCTGGCCGGGGCGCGGCGGGGCGTGGCGGCGGCCGCGGCGGCGGCGGACGGGGGCCGCGGCGGCGCTACTGCCCATGGCTGCCCCGGGGCCCGCAGGGGGCGCGGAGCGGGGCGGGGGCGGGGGCGCGCGGGGCGGGGCGGGCCGCGGCGGGGCCCAGCGGGGTGGAGAGCCGCGCGCCCGGCATGGCACGGCTCGTCCCGAGACACTACTGGACGGACACGCCCGCCCGCACGCACGCCCGCACGCACGCACGCTCCTCGCGCTCACTTATACGCTCGCGCACGCTCGCACGCACACGCACGCACGCTCGCACGCGCTCGCAGCCGCGCTCTCCGGTACCGTGGCTCGGTGGCCTCCGGTCTCAGCTCGTCGTGCTGCTCCCGCGCCCAGGCCGAGCCGCGCCGAGCTCCGCGCGCAGGCTCCGTCGCGTTGGACTAGACTGGGGCACAGCCGGGCGGGGCGGGGGATGCTGTGCCGCCCCGCCCCGCCCCGCCCCACCACCCTCCACGCAGGGGGAGGGAGCGGGGTGGTGGGGGAAAGGGGTCAGGGTGAGGTGGGGGCAGGGGTGTGGGGTCCGCGGAGCCTGTGCGCGGGGGTGGGGTAGGGGGCGAGCCGTAACGAGATGTTTCCCGCCAGACGAAATTTCGGCAGCGACTTTCGGATTTAAGTCCGCCCCCCCCCTCTCCTTCTTATAGCCCTACCTATTGGCCGCACGGGCCGAGGCTGTGGCCATCGAGGTAAGTAGCGTGAATACAACCGCGTTAGCACGACCAGCTCCGCCCGCCGGCTCGGCCGCCACGCGTGTTTCAGACCGAGCCCCTGCGGCCCGGCAGATACCGTCCCGCCATACAGCCGTGTTGGGCGGGCGGCCCGCCACCCCAGGGGCCCGGTCCAGCCCAGTGGCCAGCGCGCGCGCGCGGTCCGAGTCATCTGCAGCTGCTGCTGGCAGCGCCGCGCGGGCGGGGCGGGGCGGGGCGGGGCGGACGGGCCGAGGAAGTGCACTCGTTTGCAATCTGAAACTACCCCGCCCCACCCCGCCCCGCCCCACACCGCCGCGGATCCATTAAAACTTGAGACAGGTGGCGCTACGCTGCGGCTAGCGGTCACTCAGACGGGCCGTCGTGGGTAGATGCATCGCGTAGGAAGATCGGGCGAGAACACACACCCACACACACTCTCTCTCTCTCTCTCTCTCTCTCTCTCTCTCCTCTCTCTCTCTCTCTCTCTCTCGTGCAGGGGGGAGGGGGGAAACTACCCCCTGGACTCAAGTCCACCGCAACGCTTTTTGCAAAGCCTCTCTCCTCTCCTCTTTAAGGGGAAAAAGCAATTACAGGGAAATAATCAAAGTTTCAATGCATGCTCAAAGGGGCTGCGGCAGCGGGTGAGCCTGGCGGAAAGAGACGGGGGCCTCGGGTGAAAGGAAAAGAATAAGGGATGATAATAAGTGGGAAGAGAGGTGTAGAGAGACGTGCAGGAGACGAAGAGAGACGGAGACAGACAGAGGCGGCGGCAGACAGACCGAGGGGAACACACGGCCGGTGCGAGAGAGACGGGAGAGATCAATACGCGCTGGGGGTGGGTCCGGCGCGTGAGTGAGAGAGACGGGGCGAGCTGAGCGGAGCGGGGCGGCGGGGAGAGCGAGAGAGACGGAGAGGGAGACTGAGGTCCGGACACGCACGGCCCGCGCACGGCCGGTGCTGGTGTGTTTCTCTTTTCCTCTCTCTCTCTCTCTCCCATCTTTCCAATTCCTTTCATCCCGCTGTCAACGCAAGAGGACTCAATACAGAATCAAATCAAGTGGGTAGCATTTTAAATATAAATGTGCAAGTTATAAAGAATTTGAAAAGTCTCACACTTCGGATAGTCGGGACAGCATGCACTACACGTTATGAAGATCTGAATGTCGCAAGGTGGACAATGTCCTGTCCTGAAGCGAAAGGGGTGGGGATTCGACTATATCGCAAAAACAACCATCTCCGCCTCGATAGAAGGTGTTGCCGCCCTATCAACGGTAATGCTGTATCGCAGCCCTCGCCCCGACTAGATCATCGGGCACCTCACGAGTGGACGGGACGGCTCGGGCCGGACATACCCCGCCGGCCGGGCCGGGTGCCCCGCGAGGGGTAGGGCCAGCTCGAGGTCGCTACGCCACCCCCGCGCCCCAGCGCAGCGTTTGAGGTTGCGCGAGCGCGCTCAGTGGGAGACGAGCTGGACGTGGACCGCGGGCAGTGTACATTGTATAACATCGCCTCGCCGTGGAGCGAGATAGAGGGATATTGTCGGAGCGAACGGGACAGCGCACAACAGAGTAATGTACCGGGCGTTTCATCAAAGACGCAGGTGCGGGCGGGTTTGCCTACCCAAGGGGCTATGGCGCCTTACGGGGAGATCGGGTAGGCAAACCCGCCGGCACCTGCGTTTTTTATGAAACGCCCGGTACACACCAATAACTCCAAGCCCTCACACCAACGACCAGTATTTTGAAAGTTCTTTATGACTGGTGGATAAAATGTGCAGCTGGGTGGAAAAGGGGTACGCTCGCCCTCCCCTCCGTGTTCGAAACACGAGGTCGTGCTCCTGTCTGTATCGCATAAGGACTGCAAGAAGACAAACCTCTGTCAGCGCGCGCGGCGGCTCACGCCCGATGTCCTGGCTGCTCTCGCTGGTCGTCGTCACTCGGGCTGCGCGGAGCCCGCCCCCGCCACCGTCGGGACCGCGGAGGCACGCTCGCGCTCGCGGAGCCGCTGGAGGGACTCGTCGAGCTGCTTCTTCATCCTGTCACTGTTGGGCGTGTGTCCTAACTCTGCGCGGCTTGCAGAGCAGAACTCCTCCACCTTGTCCAGGGCGTCCTGTACGATGCGGCACACCGCCGACACGTCCTTGCCGCCCAGGCGCATCACGCGCTCGTCCTCCATGTGCTTCAGCAGCGCGTCGAACACGCCGGGCGGGGCGTCGGACTGGACACACCAGTGCAGAGGCGTGCGCTGTTTATTGTCCGCCTTGTACACGGTGAGGCTCTTCCACACTGGGGACTCGCCCTTCTTCACCATCCTGTCGTGATGCGGCAGCAGCAGGTCCAGCTCCCGCTGCAGGAGGAGCTCCACCACCAGCTGCGAGCCCGAGAATACAGATCCGTGGAGAGCGGTCTGACCTCCAGGGTCCGCGTGCTGCAGCAGGTCCAGTCGCACGCCCCGCTGCGCCTTGGTAGGGACGCTGCTCGGCACCAGCAGCTGTACGACGTCCAGGTGGCCGAGCATTGCAGCCGTGTGCAGGGGTGTGTTAGCAGCACCAGGGGGGTACAGGCGGGCGCCCGCCTCCAGCAGCCACCCCACCACCTCGGCGCGGCCGTGGCGAGCAGCGAGCCAGAGGGGAGTCGCATGAGCACGCTCCTGCTCCAGCGACCCCGTGTTCATGTCCGCGCCCAGCTCCACCAGCCGCTGCACCGCCGGCAGGTGCCCGTTCTGAGCTGCCAGGCAGAGCGGCGGGTCGCGCTCCCCCTGACCCGACCACAGCCGCCGCAGCTCTTCTCTTCCCGCTGCTTCCTCCTCGGTGAACGCGAGCTGCTGGAGCTGCTCCCACATCACAGAATCCTCTTCAGCCGCCGTGTGCAACACCCAAAGACGCAGCAGCTCTTCCCTTCTCGCTGCTGCCCCCTCCGTTAAGTCCCACAGCGCGCTGATCACTTCCACGTGCCCATTCTGCGCAGCATGGTGCAGCGCGGTCCTGGAGTCCTTGTCTCTATGCAGCGGGTCAGCCCCGCGCGCCAGCAGGGCGCGCACCAGGCCGGCGTGACCATACAGCGCAGCCACGCCGAGGACTGTGCGGCCCTCGTCCAGCTCCAGCCGCACAGCCTGCGGCCAGCGCTGCAGCAGCTCGCCGGCCACCTCCGCGCTGCCCCCCGCGGCCACTTCGCGTACAGCCTGACGCGCCGCGGGGCAGTCCTCCAGCGCCCCGCGCTGCTGCAGCTCGGCCACGAGCGTGCGGAACGCCTCAACGTGCCTGAGGCGCCCGGCAACACCAGCGGCGCCCCAGCAGTCGTCGGCAGAGGCCAGCGGGAGGAGGGGCGGTGGGGGGTAGAGGAGGAGCCTCACAGTGGGGGCGCTGCCGGACTGCGCTGCGTCAATGAGCGGTGTCAACTCCTGCTTGCCGGCACGGTACTGCGCCCCAGCCTCCAGCAGCAGGCGCACCGCCGCTTCGTGGCCGCCGAGTGCAGCACAGTGCAGAGGTGTGGTGCCATTGTCGTCCTCCGCGTTGAGGTCCTGGTGGGGGAGCAGCACCCGAATGACATCCTCTCGCCCGGAGAGCGCCGCAGTGTGGAGGGGAGTGTAGCCGGCTGCATCCCGCTCCACTGCAACAAACGGGCACGAAGCTAGTGCAATAGGGTAGGTAGGCTGAATATTACTTGAGTGTGCTGTGCTACCCGCAAGCAGGGTTCGGTTTTGTATTACCCTAGAAAAATTAGTTATTAAACAAGCCTCAGTAAGTGAAGTAACTCACCTTGCTTGCACGGTTGGAGTAGCAGCTTGGCCACCTCCCCAGACGCAGCGCAGTGCAGCGCGCTCCGTCCTTCCCCGTCCTCAGCGCGCGGGTCCACGGCGTCGGTGCCCAGTTCCAGCAGCCATTTCACCACGTCGACCCTGCCCGCCTCGGCCGCGGCGTGCAGCAGCGTGCGGCCCCAGCAGTCCCTGCTGGAGATGTCCACGCCGCTCTCCGCGGCGCGCTGCAGGCCGGCCAGGTCACCCAGCCGCGCCTTATTGAACATGTCGTCCTTGCGCTGCACCAGTAGCAGTACCTCGTCGGCACCGACATCGTCTGCCGCCCGGGGCTCCGCGCCCTGCTGCCCACTGATGAGATCGTCACGAATGAGAACCCACAACGCCAACAACTCGTCAGAAACTATAGGCGTTGAGGCCGCAGTCGCACGGGAACAGATCTCCATGATGCTGTCTCCGTGGTGCAAGTAGTCTCTTAGCTGGCGGCCAAACAGGGCGGGCGCGTGATAGTCGAGGAGTGGCGGGGCGTTGTCGTCTTCCTTGCTCCAGAGGGATGCCAGTGCCTGCAGTCCGCCTTCCACTGCATAATACCTAACCTTAACGTCAATGTCGGCGACGTTTGCTATGTGCTTTAGGGCGCGGGTCACGGCGCTGTACTGGGTGGGTCTGGCCGCTTTAGTTGAACTGTCAACGCCCTTCAGCATGTCGTCTTTAAGTGAGCTCAGGTTTTCAGAGCTTTTCCAATCCAGGAGCCTGTGAATTGTAGTACAACATTGCGGGCCGTGTTGACGGGCATACGCGTAAATTTCGTCGGTATGAGCAATGACGTTTCGGGTCCGTGAGTCGCAATTAAGTAGAATATCAATTATACTTTCAATGTGTGATTTTGAGTTTAATCTGCGTCTTAGGACATCCAATTCGTTGCCGTTATGCACTGTGGCTTTTTCGAGGATTTCTATAACTCTTGCATTGATTAAGTTGTCAATGGAGTCATCACCCCCCTCCATCGCTACTGATGACATGATTCTGCTCACTTCCCGATGGCTCAATCTTGTTCGCTCTCTCGTCTTCGTCACCAAGTCGACTTCTGCCTCTCGTAGTAAGGCTCGGACCGTGCGCAGGACTCTCTCCAGCTCCTCCTGTAAGCGCTCCCTCTCCTCCCTCGTCATGGTCAGCTCAGCTGCAGCAGCACCCCCGTGCGCCTGCGTGTCACGGATCCCTTTGCGGAGGACCTTGAGCACGCCCTCGGGGGCCATGAGCTCAAGGAGCCTGGTGTAGCGACCGGAGAGGTTCGGCGAGGTCCACGAGTTCTTCATCTTCTCGCCCGCCAGGAAGAGGCCCCTGCGCAGGGCGAGCCAGCCCCACTGCTCCCAGTCCTCACTGCTCAGGCCCAGGGCCTTGATTGCAGCCTCCAGCGCCTCCGAGATCTCTTGGAGTGAGCGCCAGTCTCGGTGCAACGCAAAGTCCTCGACGAGGCCGGCCAGACTTTTATCTGTCGTTACTAACTTGGCCATTTTCTCTCCCCGCTCCCCACCAGGCAATCTCTCCATCTTCTTCATTGTATCCTCCCTGTCTGTTTTGTTGTGACACCTGGACCTCAGCTCCTGTAGCTTCTCCAGGAAATACTTCAGATGTGTATTTACGGTCTCCGCACTGGCCAAAACGAAGGCAAAGGAAAGGGACAAGGTCTGCGCTTCGACGAAGAGAGCGACGAGGTACTCCATCTCCTCCCAGGGCACCTCGCCGTACGCGCCGTAAAAGTACCTCTTCACAGCGCGGATGCCCAGTGCCGTGCGCCTGGCCAGCTCCACGACCTCGTCCACCTCCTCCGCGTTCCGTCCGAGCATGGCGAGGAGTTTCTTCGAGTCGGCTTGCAGCCGGTCCACCAAGCCCCACACCGCAGGCCAGCCCAGCGGCTTGCCCTCCTTCTTCTTCTTCTTCTTCTGACGCGTCAGATCATAGCGCAGCTTCACCATGATACAGACTGCACACTGCCGCACCTCCTTGCTCAGGGGCAGACCCTGGGCGTGCGCGCGGCGCCACGCAGCCGTCAGACTGTCCTCCACCAGTGTGCCGGGCAGTCTGGACAGCGCTCGGTCCAGCAGCTGCACCAGCAGGTCCAGGTTGTTCCTCCGCATCGCCTCCAGCAGCGCGCCGCTCAGCTGCTCGGTGCTCGGCGGCCCGCGCCCAGTCTGCACCCCGACCAGCTGGGCCAGCTGGCGCACGCCGGGCTCGCGGTGCGACCTCAACCTGTGGCATGAAGAAGGTCAAGGGTGTCGTGAGGGACCCGCGGGCACAACAGTGCTGACCTGAGCACGGAGCAGTAGCTTACCATGACTTAGCGTCTCCCATCTCAACTTATACGCAGTGGGCTGTGAGAGAGAGACGGCAGCTTTTTTCTATTATCTGAAAATAACAGTAAATTGAACACAGAGTCAACACGCCGGGAAAATGTCTGAAATATTTAGTAGCCAACACGCAGAGCACTAAGGAAAAGTCGCATTAAGGCCTAGGCCCCGCCACCACTGCGATAGGACAGGACGTGCACGAAATCATTGGAGAGATTACGCAGGCATAGACCACGGCGATTACATCACGGATTTCGAGTGCCAAACTTCTTAAATTTTAGTTTCTGTTAAAAGTGTCTAGACATTTTCACCCCCCCCCCTCAAAAAAAAAAAAAAAAAAAAAAAAAAAAGAACTACATGAATAATAAAAGTTTGAGGAATAGACTAAGCCTTACACCACACTCAATTTCTTGAGTTGGTGTTTGATGAGGATGAGTTTGGAAGGGAAAGGGGGCAGGGGGAGGTGAATCGACCTAGAAAATGCACTTTCTAGAAATCACGACTTACCTAGCAACAGCCTCCCTTCACCCGTTCACAGACCAATCACGCCACCCGTCGCTTTCTCGCCGTGTATTCCCTTCACCCACCTTCACCTTGTGCGCGCGTAAGGTGCGGCCGGACTACCAAGCCTGACCTGCGCGGCGGCCCGGCCCGGCCCATCACCTTATCAGCCGGCTATCGCGAGGCTATCTCACCGCGGCTGCGCCACGTGTCAGCTGCAGCCGCAGACCGATTGGCAATGGGCCATGGCGAACTGGATCTCAAATTGATCACAAGTCATGATAATATTGGATTCGTCTTTTTTAAACGCTGAATCACTGTACCGTCGACGTCGTCCACGGATAGTGAGGCGCGCGACCCCCTCTTCTGGAGCGGATATTTACGCGCTGCTGTCGAGCGGATTGCCTACGGAGCGGGCTGCAGCGCTCGCCGGGCTCGCCGTCGAGACCGTGGCCGCGCCCCACAAGGCGCTTGTGCGCATGCACTCTGTCCCCCTTTTCAACTAACTAGGTAGGCAGTTGCGCTCGACGACACCCTGGAGGTGTTCCGAGGACACAGCTCATCGAGATGCTCCCGCCTCTGCGGACGGGGTCTGCCTGGGCGGTGCGTGAGGAGATGATTGAGATCGTCTCCGCGGTCCGGCTATCCCCCCCACTCTCCCCTCTCCCAGGTTATTTCCGTCGCTCCTTGGCCCGGCGCCGCGCGCGTCTACAGTCCCTCCGACCGCACCCCCTCACCCCCTGTCTCACTGGCGCTCGACGGCAACCCCGGGCCGCTTAAACCCTCCCGACTATACCTCCCCGTGCCGGCCGGCCGGCCGGCGCCCGGGCCGCGCAGGGCCGCCCCTCATGTAGTCGCCAGCGTAGCGCCATGGCCGTGGCACAGCGGGGCCCCCGGGCCGCCGCCACCTCCGCCGTCGTGGACCTGGAGGTGAGCGACTGGTCGGACCTGGACCCCAACTTCACGCAGGTCTGCAGCGACGCGACGCTGCAGTCGGACCGGCGCGGCTTCTTCCTCGACCTGGCCGAGGAGGTGGCGGACGACGCGGGGCTCGGCTTCGTCGAGGAGTTCGGCCGGCTGCGGGACGACGCGCGGCGCCTGGCCGCGTGCCACGCGCACCCGCGCGTGCGCGGCCGGGTGCGCGCCATGCTGGCCAACGTGCAGCCCGTGTACCGCGACAAGGCGGCCGACGTGTCGGCCCAGCGCCGGCTGGAGGGCGAGCGCGTGCTCCGGGGCGGCAACGCCCGCGGCGCGCTCACCACCCTCAGCCAGGCCGTGATGCGCGCGCCCGCGCCCACCCCGGGCCAGGAGCCGCTGCTCGCCCTGGCGCTGTGGGCGCGCTCCGAGGCCCTGCTGCAGCTGCGGCACTTCCAGCCCTGCCTGGAGGACGTGCAGCTCAGCATGAGAAGCGGGCTGCCCGAGGACAAGAGGTGGGTGCCAGTGCAACAACGGCGATATTTTTTTTCAAAAAAAAATTTCAAATCAGCGCGCTGCTTACCTACTAACAGTACCGCAAATAATTTCGCGGAAAAATATATCCTCACCATACTCTAAGGCTGCCAATTAATTTTACTGCAGTAATTTTAAAAAGAAGTAAGCTTGTCATAAATAGCGACTAGCCTGCTGTCGCCATTCATCGACGCTAGTCAGTCACGCCTCTGGGAGGCGATGGAGCCCCACTAGCAGGTGTTTTACGCCGCAGGCTGGACGCGTTCTACCGCATGGGGCTGTGCCAGCACGGCCTGGGCGACGTCAAGATGGCGGCCGCCTCGCTGCAGGTGGCGGCGCGGCTGCTGGACAAGATCGCGAGCGCGGCCGAGCGGACCGCCTGGACGGCCACCATCCAGCAGGCTGTGGGCGCGCTGCGGGTGCCGAGGGAGGGCAAGCCGCCGCCGCCGGCCCAGGGTGAGTAAGGCGCTCGGCCCCGGCCACGACGCCCGTCCCGTGTGCCTCGGTAAGCGTGAGTGAGTAACGCCGTGCCTCGCTCTGACACCATAGCGCCCGGGCCCCCACCGCCCCTCGCCGGCGGCCAGCACGCGCAGATGGCGGCCGCCTCCAGCCTCCTGAGGGTGTCGCGCTCCAAGGCGGCCGGGCGGCAGATGGTGGCCGCGCAGCCCATCAGGACGGGGGACACCCTGGTGGTGGAGGCGCCCGAGGCGGCGTGCCTGCTGCCGGACAAGTTCGGCACGCACTGCCTGCACTGCTTCGGCCGGCTGCTGGCGCCGGTGGCGTGCGCCACCTGCAGCGGGGTGGCCTTCTGCGGGCGGGCGTGCCGCTCGGCCGCCGAGCCGTACCACCGGCACGAGTGCCGCCACCTGGGGCTGCTGCTGGGCTCGGGCATGAGCGTGCTGTGCCACCTGGCGCTGCGCGCCGTCACCCAGCGCGGCCTGGCCTTCCTGCGCGGGCTGCGCGGACACCTGCCCGGCGCGGCCGCGGCGCCCGGGACCGACGCCGCCGACGCCCTCTCGGACGAGCAGCGGCGCTTCCTCAGGGTGTGCGCCCTGGAGGCCCACGAAGACAGGCGGCCGGCCAGGGACTTCTTCCACCGGTGCATCATGGCCCTGTTCCTGCTGAGGATTCTACAGGACAGCGGGTTCTTCCCCGAGGCTTCCAGCGTGGAGGGTAAGTCGGGCCCCGGCCGGGCTCCAGCCGCCGTGCCTGGACTGCAGTAAAGCTGTGCCGTTCGCTGCGTCCCGCAGGTGAACTCAACGAGGACGAGATCCTCGTCGGTTCGATCCTCCTGCGGCTCCTGCAGATCCTGCAGTTCAACGCGCACGAGGTGTACGAGACCGTCATCCTGCCGAGGCCCGCGTCCACGATCGAAGAGGCCCCCCAGGAGGCGCGGAGCAAGTTCCGGTCCGCGAGGGTGGTGTACATCGGCGTGGCCGTGTACCCCACCGTGGCCCTGTTCAACCACGACTGCTACCCCGCCGTGACCAGGCACTTCCGCGGCAAGGACATCGTCGTGACGGCGACGAGGCCGCTGGCCGAGGGCGACGTCGTGGCGGAGAACTACGGCCCCATCTTCACCAAGCGCACGCTGCAGCAGCGGCAGCGGACCCTCAACTCGCGCTACTGGTTCCACTGCAGCTGCGCGGCCTGCGCCGAGGACTGGCCGCTCATGGAGCAGCTCGCGGAGGACGACTTCAAGTTCAGGTTGGTGTGCCACGTCCGAGAGGGGAACATTTTTGAAATTTTTGTGCACCTCAAAAAAAAATTCAGAAAAATGAAAATAAAAAAAAAATCAGGAAAATTCAGAAAAATTCATAAAAATTGAGAGAAATTTAGGAAAAATTCAATAAAACTTCACAAAAATTCACGACATTTGTACACCAAAATTCAGGGTTGTTTTCCCCTCGGCCACGTGCCTCGATGAGTTAGTAATGACAAGTCCATCTTTACCGAGGCCACCCCCGCTCAGGTGTCCCGCGGCGGGCTGCGAGCAGACGATGCGCGCCCCGCGGGCCCAGGACGCGGTGGCGCGGGCCCAGTGCCCGCGGTGCGGCCGCGCCGTGGACCTGGACGCGGTGCGCACCCGGCTGCAGGCGGCGCGCGCCGGCTTCGACGCGGCCCTCGACGCCATGGAGCGGGACGAGCCCAGGGCGGCGCTGCCCTGGCTGTGCCGCTTCCTCGACGACATGCACACCCTGACCAAGCCTCCGGTGCGCAGCGTGCACCTCGCCCAGGAGGCGCTGCGGACGTGCCTCGCCGACGGCGGCAACGTGTGGACCGCGCAATAAGGCATTCCAGTACCTGGCCCGGGTCACCAGGGTCCACTCCAGTACGACGTTGAATTAAGACACACGTTTGGCTACAAGCACTATCTTTATTAGACTAGAGAATGGCAATAAAATTAATCACATGAAGTCATGGGAAAATTAATTTTTACAGTTAAAATTGTCCATCTTAATATCATATGGCAAGTTTCCATTTAAATATAAGCGTTTCGAGGCTTTAACTTACCTAGTTTGAGATGAATAGCAACTGATAATTAAAATCTACATGCATTATTTTTTTTTTTGAAGCCCATTATTATTTTATAGACAACTGTCAAAAAACTTGAATAATTTGTACACTTTTATCCACTTTTCAGAATATTTGCTAGTTCATTTACAACAGAACGCTGACTGTACATGTATGCCTTGCATTCCCACACCATGTTGACTAGTTTTTCATCACTTTTTTCATTGATGTCAATTTCTTCAGTGAGTTGAGGAGAGAATCGGTAATATGGAACACCAATCATGGAACACCAAGACCGAGCTCTATCTACAACTCTTCCAGCACTTTGAGTGGCCTAAAAGAAATAAACAGAGATTGTATCAGAAAATAATGCTTACCTTAATTGTCTTTAAGGAACATTTGACTTAGAATGTAGATATAATTTTAATAACTATTGATTAAAATTTACTGAGAGGTTGTGAAAATGTTCATAACTACACACCTGGTCAATAATAAGTGTTCCTAGTTGGGCAATCCCAAACACTAGCTTTGTAGCACCAAGAAAACTATCAGGGCGCTGAACATCAATTTCCTTAAGCTGAGAGGAGCAAATTTTTGTAGATTTACTTTTCCAAGAAAAAAAAAAAAAAAGATGCAAGAAAATACAAAAGATGATAATAATTTTTTTATACCTCAGTAACTGGAATATTTCCTGTTCCAAGAGACACAACTAATGTGACTGGAGCAACCTCATAATTTGGATCCATTGATTTCATGGCCAAATTGTACTCATGAATTTCTGTTATGCAGTCAAGAGTAGGATTGTTAGAGATCAATCCACCATCCAAAAACCGGCCAAAAGCACTGCAAAATATTTATTTTAATTAAATTTAACACATTTTGTATATGTACAAGGAAACATAATACATAACTCTTCTGGTTTCCCCACGCAAAAGGTTTCATTAACTAAGAAAGCAAGAGTTTTCAAATAAACCTGAAAAACGTTGGAGCTGCTCCAGATGCACGAGCTGCCCTCCACATCAATTGTTCTTGAAAATGAGTTGGCCTCACAAAGTTGCACTTTGCATATTCGTCTTCATTCAAAATTTCACAAGGTGACATATAGTTGCGAAATATGTGAAGGTCAACAGGTTTTCTGTCAGCCAGCAGCCCAGTAATTACCAGCCTTCATGGAGATAATTTGTTTGATTAGAACAATGGAGAACAAAGAGGGTGGAATCATTATAAACAATAAGAAATGCGTAAGAAAATAGTTCGCTTACTTAGGATGGCTAACTTCAGCCATGATAGTGTTCGGACCATAAATATCTTTTAAAAGGTTTTCTAAGGGTTCACTGGGGTAAGGTCGTTTACCAACAAAAGTTATATCCTTCATTCGGAAATATAAACATAAACATTCATGTAAGGATTTTCCTGAAAAGTTTAAAAGACGTGCTAATTAAAATTTTAAAAAATAAAAATACAACCAACACCACAGACATTTGATAAAATAATGAACTCACCAACAGCTAAGCCTAGAGCAAGAATACCACCAGTTGAAGTACCAGCGACCCAATCAAAACAATGTAGAATTGGCTCGCCAACTGCTCTTTCTAGGTCCATTAACATAACAATAAGAACCAGCCCACGAACTCCACCACCATCAAGGCACAATGCATGACAACGCTTCCTGTAAATACAAGAAGAGCACAAAATAGATTGCTAAATGAAAATGTTGCATTTGAGGGTATTTACAAGACTCATTTACAAACCGTTTGGGATTTTGGCTGGATGCTATATCCATTGCATAAGAAAAGAGCATTTGATCAAGAGCATCTCGAGTGCAACCAAGAGGGGGAGGAGGTGGTGGAATACCATTAAAGTCCCCATTGTAGGCACAACCTGGAGAGCATTTTTCCATGTCTCTCTTGCATCTCTCAGCACCAACCGAATGGAGAACATATAGCAATCTACATACATCTGCAGAGGATTGGTCAGGGGGAACGATATGACGAGCTGTTTCACCAGCAAAATTCCTAGAAAATAAAGAATTCAATATATTTTAAAAAAGAAAAGCTATTAAATCTACTATTCTATTTTTATTTTTCCTCCTACTTTAATTGAAACACTAAAAGTAATAACTAATTACACAAAGAGAGCATAGAGAAAAAATCTGAAATCCTTCTTACTTATGTTGCAGATCTGCTTCAAATACCGTCAAAGCTTGTACAATTGGTATGTTTAGTTGTTTGACTGCCAAGTGTAAAGGAGTATTGCCTTCTTTGTCTCCAATATTTATTTCAGCACCACGGCAGAGAAGTGCCATAACACATTCTAAACGTGATCGTAGCACCTATAGCACACAATATCAACAAAATATGGTACTATTAATGATAAAAAGAAAATACAAATTAACTAAGAAAGATGTACTAAAAATGGCAAACCAAAATGAGGACCAAAAGAGACTTACAACAATTTCTTATTTTCTACTTACCATAATGTGCAAAGCTGACCGCCCGTCAAAATTCAGGGCATTGATATGACAGTTCATATCTAATAATGTATCAATAACTTCTCTGGAACACGACCAATGCAATGGTGTGCCACCATGTTTCATATCTTGGGCATAGAGTTTGTGAGATTTTTCTTCAAAAAAGTTACTCACAAGCCCTGGTTGTCTCGACGATTTTTGAGAATCCAAAAAGTTTCCAGTGTCTGCTGAGATGTTGCAGTCTGCTCCAGCTAAAAGAAGTGCCCTTACACATTCTGGTTTGTCAGAAAGACATGCCATATGAAGAGGAGTATGGCCCTTGGAATTACGATAGTTTAAGCACTTTAGTCGGTCCTTGGCAGTCAAGATCTGGAGAAAAATTTTAACTGTTGTAAACATGGTACACATTTAATTAAAACATACATATTTGTTGAGCATAAGAAGAATACATACAGAAATAATATCCTTGTTAGTACTAGCAGCATAGTGAAAAACAGAATTGGCATCATGGTCTAAATGTTCTAGCGAAGCATTTTTACTGATAAGTACTCTGATGGTCAAAAGATTTTGGGACTGAATGGCAACCAGTAAAGGAGAAAGACCAGTATTAGGATCTGAAGCATCCATGAATCTAAAATAAAAGCAGTATTAGTATTAGTATTTTTTCTCAATTATGCATAGACTGCTGATGGTTGTGACATGCACCAGACGCTTCAAATGAGAAGTTTCAGAAAACTGGAACATACTTTGAGATTTCTTCAGAGCTAAAAGTGGTATGCAAATCAAAATGTGCTGCTAAATGTGCCACTGACCATCCAGGATTCAGCTCAAGTGCATCACACATTTTCTGGAGCATAGCTGGATAACAGGTCTGCAAAATAATAACACTGTAAGAAAAGAAATTAAGAACAGCGCAAATATAAAAGGATCTGTACTTACTTCTTTAGCCACATCTACAATGACTGGAATCTTATCCTTAAGCTGGATAAATTTGTTTTCTGCACTTTCTACATTGTCTGATCGAAATAAACTGAAAAACATACAACAACAATGCTACAACTTATTGCAAAAAAAAATTAATACACTAACATGGGCAACAATTGCACAACTTGTGCACTAACCTGAAAGCTTTATTCATTGATTCAGTTGTCGGCCTGTTCATCACAATTTCATACTTATTGTCTGTTGGTCCGTACAATACAATAGCATCCTCTCTGCATCTTATAGGACGGTGGCTATAACGATCCTGCTTCACCTCAAGAACTTTGTTTGGGTTAGAATCTGTGTTCAAGATATTTCTGAACAAGCCACCCGCAGCGGGGGCGAGCATATCCAGCCACCCAGCCATTTAAACTTGTCTGCTTGATCAGTTTGCACAGTCTTCACAAATTAAGCCCCGCAATCAAATTTATATTCAACTACAAAAGTTCGAATCGAAGTTCATTGTAAAAATGGGCGAATAGATGAATTACAATTGTTTTCGCAAAACAATAAATAGGACCGGTTGAACATTGATTATGCAAAGAACTCTAATTTTAAACCAGTATTTACTATTACCACCATCAAATCTTGGTTGGTCGGTTTAAAAGGCAAACGTTAACCAGCTTAAACGTCACAACACAACGTCACAGCAGACATCATCAAAACATAACACAGCTGCTGCTGTGATGGGCGTCGACACGGGCGAATAGCGGCGAGTCGACTCTTTGCAGAACGCGCGAATTTATGAACGAAGAGACGAGCCGAGCCGCTCGGGCGGGGCGCTCAACCCTGGTCCCTTGCATGGCGCACTCGTCCAGTGTTGCCGAAAAAGTAGTCAAAACTAATAGCCTGCCAAAGGTAGCCGCCTAAACACAGCGAAAAAGTGGAGTAAAGTGGGCTGCGGCAGCGCCTGCCTACTAGGCATCGTGCATGGACCTATGCTGACGCGTTGCCTAGTAGACAGGCGCACGTGCAGTCCGCTTCACTCAGCTCCGTCGTCAAGCACGCACCGCCCAGTGCCGATCAAAATTTGTACTATACACCAAAAATTTGTACTCAATTTGTACTTCTACCCTATCATAGTTTTAGAATTTGTACTGAGATAGTAGTGATGCAAACACAAACACGACATCACAGACTTTTCTTTTTCTTGTAAATTCATTTGATCACGAGGGGCAGAAATCGTTTTGAGATATTAAAAAAAAAAAAACATATAAATATTTAAAAACAATAGCAAAAGAAAGGCCGATGAACAGGCGATATGTTCCGTTGGCGAGGCAAAATTGGCAGACGCCTGCAAAGCTGATGTTTACTAACAACCGGACCTTAACATGCGTGTGGGAGGGTGGGGAAAAGGGGGGGGGGGGGGCTGCATTTAAGGGGCAGCCCCCCGCCCGCGCCCGCCTTCTGGTGCTGCGCCAAGCTCTCTAGAGTAAACCAGGGGGTAAGCAAACAAAACACTGCGGGATGGACACAGCGGCGCGGTAGGCGCGGCGCTCTCGCTCGCACGCTCCCACTCGCGCCAGCAGCCTCTTTCTCTGATGGCTTTCGCCGAGATTCCAACGAGGACGGATCAAGTGTTGTTTGCTGGGGCGCAGCGCGGCAGCTCGTCGCTCTGGCGCGGGGCTGGTCCTCGGGCTGGTCGACGCCAGGCCCAGGCCAGTCCGCAGCCCCGGGTAGCACGGGCAGCACGGGCTGCTTCGTGTGCGCCGGGCCGGGCTTCGCGCCAGTATGTGGGCCTGGGGTCCGCACTGGGTGCTCTCCCTGTACTGGACCGCCATCGCCGGCCCGCCCCCGGCCCCGCCCCCGGCACCGGTACTCGGCGGCTACCCTCCCGTCCCCGTCGTGGTCATGATGGCCCTGCCCCCGGGGGCGGCCTGGCCCCCGCTGCACTGGGGGGCGCCGGGGCCGGGGCCAGGTCCCCGGGCTGGCCGACGACCACCCCAATTCACCACGAGGGCGGAGCAACTCCATCGGGCGGAAAATGCGATTCAAAGTGACATCGGAAGAAGTCCTGGAGGTTACCCGGCCCCGTGGTGGAAGCGCCGGCCGGGGGACTCCAGCAGGCCCCGCTCGTCCTACACAGTGGTCGCCGACGAGGACAACGTCTTCCCCCCCTTGGCCGACGACAGCCAGGACGGATCGACGCTGCCCCTATCCGAGGACGACTCCGACCCCGATGCGCTGTCCAACGACATCCGGTAAGTTGTCTTCCGGGGCGTTGATCGAAAGCGAAGATCGACCACTCAACGAGCTCGATAGTACTCCAGTTATCCGTCCGCATAATGGTAACAGTGTTTGTTTTTTTTACTTTTCTATTTCTCGGTTTTGAGCGCGTGTCCGCGGCTGGGGCACACGCCAGATAAAGCCTTTCTGTCCCTGTCGAGCATTACCATAAAATTGCCCGACCATATCGGCGTCACGCCGCGCACTGCGCGTCGTCCTCGTCCAGTCGTAGACTTGGCGGGCGCCACGACGGGGTGCCTACTCGCTCGGGCTGCGGGGAAGGCGATGCCGGTTACTTCCTTTCTTAAATACACGAGGTTTTGAAAAAACGGGAGAAGTGAGAGAGACGCACACAGGCCGAATCCTCCACCTCGGGGTGCACACTGGAGGCTGCAGGTGAAGGCGCCTGAAAGAATCGCCTTGAAAATGGTGACGCGCTCCTGAAAGAGGAGCGCGCGCCCGCACATGCGCCGTGCCGTGCCCAGCCCGGGCCGGGCCGGTGACCGGCGCTGAGAGTGCGAGAGAGACGGTGTACCGTGTACCGGCGCCAAGCCCAGCCGGGCGGCCGGGCCGGGTCGGGCCGGGGCGCGCGCTATCGCCCGGGGCCGGGGCCGGGGCCGGGGGCCGGGGCGCGCAGGACGGGGCACTAAAGTGCAGGACATGGTGGGTGCGCGGCGCGACGTGTACGCCGCGACCAGGATGCTCGTTAGGCTGAGGCCCCGGGGGCCCCGCCCCGGGGGCACTGTGCCGCCGGCCTTGTCCCCGAGGAAAAGAAACGTGTCGGGATATATTCCACTCCAAATACCCCGGGGCCGGGCCGGGGCCGGGGGCCGGTAGAACCCTCCCTCCCTCCTCCTCCTCCTCCTCTCACCGCGCGCGCACGGCGCACGGCCCAACGGCCCAGGCCCGCGATCACGAGTGACCTAGCCGTGGCCTCCCTTCTGCTCCAACAGCAGCCCGTTGATCAGCCCCAGCACGCAGGACTACTCCACTTGCCCACGCCGCGGACTCAGACGCAACGCGACCGGCCGGGGCCGGGTCAGCGAGCCTGCTGCTCTCCGACTCACAAGCGCCGCGCAGCCCCCCGCGAGTAGGCAACCCGCAGCCTCACTCGCGTGTAGGCAAGCCGCAGCAACACCCCGCGTGTAGGCAACCAGCAGCACGCTCCTGACTCCGACCCCGCGTTGCCCGGAAATTGGGCAGTAAGTAGCTCAAACACAGTGCAAGTAAGCGGACTCCAGCCCAGTAGGCAACATGCACGCACCTGTGCTAAGGTGTTGCCTAGTAGGCAGTGGCAGGCGCAGACGCGCAGCCCGCTCCACTCCACCGGGCTACTGATTGCCTGCTCTCCTGGCTCCGCTGCTCCGCCAGCCGGATGCCGCCCTGGCGACCTGTGAGTGTGCCGGAGACCTCGGGGATCACCCGCCGCACGCCCGACTCACCCCTACTCCGGGACAAACCAAACTGCACCTGCCCTACCTCGCCGATCAAAGATTCTGAATAATGTGGAAACACCGCGCCCGACGCAGGGCAGGTTTCCGCCGGTGTACTCCCCCCCCGTGGACTGACCCATAGAGTCTCCGCGTTGCCCCGCCCCGCCCCGCCCCGCCCCGCCCCGCCCCGCCCCGGGGCAGCAGTGCCGCCTCCGAGGGAATGACCACGCCATCCTGCGCATGTGCGCGGTGACCTTGGCCGTGGGATTCCCGGCGGGCGGGGCGGGGGACCCGCAGCAGCAGTCCCCCCTCTCCCTCCCTCCCCTCTCTACCAGCCCTCCGCGCACGCTTCCCTGCAGCAGCGCTATGCCGAGTCTCCTCTCCTTTCACTTTCATTATGCATCCCCGGGGCGTGACGTCACGCATCACGTGACAGCCCCCTCCCCCTTCCCCCGTCCCTACGCCACACTATTAAAACGCAAGGAACACAAGACCTGCTCAAAGTAAGACGCAAGGAACGCAAAATAACCTGCTTAAAGTAAGACGCAAATGAACGCTCCACCTCGACATTTTTTAAAAAAGCGCCTGAAGGATAGGCAGTATTGCCTACATCCCCGTTGGCAACCCACGCTGCTGCGCCACCGCCACCTCCGTCTAGCCGCACCTTATTTTGTTTTAATCCGCGCGTGTTGCTGCGGATCCTAAGGCGGCACACATTTCTGGCAATGCAGGGCTTATTATCTTCCCCTGTACCGGGAACCGTTTCGGTGTCACAATCAGACGGAGCAGAGCGGCCGGAGAGTATCACCGTCACCGTCAGCCCATAAAGGCGCGCGGAGGCTAGGGCTCGAGCCGCACTCCTCTTCCATGTAAAGCATGGCGGAGTGTGGCGCGGCGCGGCGCAATCCTTCACGGCGGCCCGGAGGGACTCCCGGAGGGTCCGCGCCGCGCCGGCCGGCCGGCAAGGTGAACTACTTGGCCGGCTCAGACGGGCGGGGCGGGGCGGGGCGGGGCGGGGCGGGGCGGGGCGGGGCGGCTTAGTCCTGGAAGTGATGACCTGTGCGGGGCGGGGCGGGGCGGGCCGGACACGGGCGGGGTCCTTTACCCCACTTCCGTCGCGGTGAAGTATGGCGGCGGCTTACTCCTGCGGGAGGCAGCAGGGAGGACTCGAGTCACCCTGGCTGATGGGGCTCTCCTCATCCCAGTGGCAGAACTGCATAGGGAACGGCATGGGAAATGCTAACACATGCGGGTAACTTATGGGGGCATAAAGAGCTCCGCACCACCTACATCGTCACCGGCCGCCCCGCGGGCCGGGCCAGGGCGGGCCGGGCCGGGCCGGGCCGGGGGGGCCGCGCGCGCATCAGCGGGGAGGGGGCCGCACGGCGCGCGCGAGGCGACGCGTTTAAATGTTATGGCGCGCAGGGAGCCCGGCCAGTCCCTCGCCACCTCGCACGGAGCACAGAGCAGCCCGCCGACGACCAGCAGCGCACCCCGTTCCGCCCCGCCTCCACATGGCGCACCTCCTCTCAGGGGCGCTGCTCCTCCTGCCGCTCCTCCTGCACGCCCGCGCCGCCGACGTGGACAAGTGAGTGACCGGGGACTTCCCTCCAGGGCGCCCGCGTGGCCCGGCCACGAGACACCCTCTCCCGCCCCACGTCCAAGAGGAGTGCGCAGGTTGCCTGACGCGATAAAACAGCCGGCAATACTTCTGCTGCCATTTGACCAGATCGTTTTGACTTTGGTCGCGGCGACCGCGCGCGCAGAATTTGGCAATCAGCAGGTGCGGCTGCGGCACACACAGACCGGCTGGGATTGCGTCAAAGCAAATACCTCGCCGAATACTCTTCAAGTGTACGTCAGTGCGGGCGGCACCTACATGCAGGAGACAGTATTGTGCTGAGTACGTAGTTACGTGTATGGGTGGTTTTGACAGGAGCCGTCGTCGCATTTCCGCGCGCTTTTTATTTAAATCGTTACTACGAGCGAGTCGCATCCTTTACCGACCCTTCGGTAGTGTCCTGCCCCCCCCCCCCCCGGTCGTCCTTGCGGCCGGGCGCGTCGCGGGGGCAGGGTCCTCTGACGGCCCTCCGCGCCGCGGCCAGGCCCCCCCGGCGGTTCAAGTTCACGCGGCCTTGTGCCACCCGTTTCCCTGATCCCATCCTGTTCCCGCCCTGGTCTTCTTCGTCATATTTCTTTCCATTTCCCCTGCGACATCCTGCTGCTGTACGCGCCGTCAATACCGAGCAAAATTCCCCGAAAATAAAAGGCCGCTTGTCTACTCGCAGAGACACACGGTGAGGCGTGTGTGCTCCATGCGCGGAGCCTTGGGTGTTCACAGGACGCGTCTGCCCTCTGCTGACCGGGGTGTCCACAGGACGCGTCTGCTGGCCTGGCTGAGCGGGGTGTCCACAGGACGCGCCTGCTCCCTGAGCGGGGTGTCCACAGGACGCGCCTGCTCCCTGAGCGGGGTGTCCACAGGACGCGCCTGCTCCCTGCTGAGCCGGGTGTCCACAGGACGTCCGCACCAGGAAGAGGCGTGGACAATGCAAGCCGCGAGCGTATTTCCCCGCTCCTTCTATGGCTCCGACGGAAGCAAATGCAGAACAATCGCGGATATCTCTGAGGAGCGCTTAAAAGTCGCGGAGAGCACGCGATACGATACGACACTGGCTGAGGCGTCGGATCAGGTCGGCTGTACCATGGTACCATTGTGCCGCTCGACCGTGAACACTGTGCAGTGCACGCTCCTGGGACACGATCAGAAATTATATTTTATAGGCGGGAAACATACAGTCCAGGAGGCAGATAGATGCCGCGAAAATTAAGTCCAAAAGTTTTCTCACGTGACCGCGACGAAAAAAAAAAAAAACGCCTGGTCAACGTCAATATGTAGGAGTGGTGGGCGATCATCGGCTAGCATAGATATAGTGAATCCCTTAGCTCCGCGAGCACATTACACATCTTAAGTGTGAAAGATGGGCCCTGGAGCGTGGTGCGTGCGGGGCGCTGATAACACGGGGCGATTGCGAGCCCTGAGGTGTCTCAGGCTGACTCACTCGCAGGGCTCATAATTTGACATATCATCATTCTATTAGTCGGCGTTACCTACCCAGAAGGCGACCCCAAAACACATATTTCGGGGCACGAGTCACCGTAGAGAATAACAAGAAATTCGGGAAACAAGGCACGCGTTGTAAATCGCTAGTGACGCATTGGACCTGTGGGATGCTTATCTTAAGCAAGGAATGTTGTAGTTGTAGAGTCTGCGAGGTCAGTGACAGCTGCCTGCTCGCATCCGATGACAAGGATTTTCGAACGGAGACGGAAACACATTCTTAAATACGTTATAAAATCTTTTCGCGTAAGGGGAACAGGCAGAAGTTTATAAAGTTAAAAGAAAAATTGTCCTTAAATCAATTTTTTAGAAGGTCTAAATGTTTATTTTAAAGAGTTGATTCTGATGGACTAACTGAAATAACGCGAGACTATTTTCTAACTACAGTATTAACTATGGGCTTTGGTTTTGATATATTTCGCGTAATAGTTTACGGAAAGATGCCATTTGGAATATACATATTGTTTTTGCTTTGTGATCTATATGAAGTTACCGTCAGGCAAAGATTGGATTCACGCCACCGATCACGTGAAGTAAAGGCAACAAACCGACCCAATCGTATTAGGATAGTTGCACTAGGCACGCGCCACGCGCCCCGCGCTGCGAAAGGGAAAACTCCACGACGGGACGGCGGCCGGGCCGGGGAGTATGAACGGTTATCTGCGGATTATGCATTCGGGTTATCACGGACGCATACTGCACCGTGCCGGCCGCTTCCCCGCGGGGCCCGGGCCCGGCCCGGACGGAACCGGTCAAAAAACACGTCCAGCCGACCAACCGTTTGAGACAGGCTATAAATTGGACGCGGCGCGACAATGCCCGCGTTATCGGCGTCGTCACGTTCTCCCCGCCCCGCCCCGCCCCGCGTTACCGGCGCCCTGAGTTGCAGTTAACGCGTTTGGTAACAGGCGCTAGTTACGTTAGGCGGGCCGTTATCATAATCGGCGCCTAGAGAGCGGAGGCAGCGCGGCGCGGCGCGGCCCCGACCTTGAACTTGGGCGGCGCCGCGGAGATAGCCTGTTATGCAAAGGGGTGGTCGCTGGTCCAGCGGTGGCCGCGGCTCTTGGTACAGTAGAGGTGTGACCTAACGCCCCGCTCCCGTGGGGGTCACGGTCACGTGTCTACACTGTAAATTGGGTGTTCCCTTGGAGCACGACTTAGTCGCTTGCCTCTAAAAATGGTACGCCTTTAGTCGCTCTGCCACAGCACACCTTAGTCGCTCCCCTGTAGAACACCTTTGGGTCCTCCTGTGGCTCCAGAGGAAGATAGGGGAAAGGTGCGCTGTTACTGCACACCTTGGACCGTGCATATGTAGAGCTGTGGGGATTTATCCCACCAATACCATGCAGTGTGAGGAACTCACAGGGCCCAAAGGTGTTTTTACATGGGAGCGACTAAGGTGTGCTGTGGCAGAGCGACAAAAGGCGTTCCATTTTTGGAGGCAAGCGACTAAGTCGTGCTCTCAGGGAACACCCAGGTTTTACAGTGTAGGCTTTCAGCCCCGGCCGACTGAACTGCATGGCTCCTCTCGAGTAACGCACGCCCCTCCGTTCTGTTGCAGCAACATCTACCCCCTGCAGGACGGTGGGCCGGTGGACCTCGGCCCCCAGCGGCCCCACGGACAGTTCCCGCCCGGGGTGGGGCCCGCCTACGCCGTGGACCTCGGCCCCCAGCGGCCGCACGGGCAAGTCCCGCCGGGATCATCCGGGCCCCCCGGGGGGGACCTGGGCCCCCAGAGGCCGCACGGCCAGTTCCCGCCCGGCGCCGACGTCGTGGACGTCCACAGGCTGGCCGACGACCAGCGCCGCGGCCGGCCGGACAAGGATCTGGGGCCGCACAGGCCCGCGGGGCTCACCGACCCCAACGGACCCCCCGGCGCCAACGGCGACCTGGGCCCGCAGCGGCCGTCCGGGCAGTTCCCACCGGGCACCAGGCCGCCGGGGGCGCAGCCGTCCGCGCCAGTCTACCACGACACCGTGGACGCCCACAAGCTGGCCGACGACCAGCGCCGCGGCCGGCCGGACAAGGACCTGGGGCCGCACAGACCCGCGGGGCTGACCGACCCCAACGGTCCCCCCGGCGCCAACGGCGACCTGGGCCCGCAGCGGCCCTCGGGGCAGTTCCCCCCGGGCACCAGGCCGCCGATGGCGCAGCCAGCCTTCGACGACGCCGCGGCCGCCCACAAGCTGGCCGGCGATCAGCGCCGCGGCCGGCCGGACAAGGACCTGGGGCCGCACAGGCCCGCGGGGCTGACCGACCCCAACGGACCCCCCGGCGCCAACGGCGACCTGGGCCCGCAGCGGCCCTCGGGGCAGTTCCCTCCGGGCGCCAGGCCGCCGCCCAGCCAGACCTACTCCGCGGAGCCCACCGACCTGGGCCCGCAGCGGCCGCACGGACAGTTCCCGCCGTCGGCCGCCATGGATGACGACGACGAGCAGGACGGCTTCCGCGTGTTCTGGAACGTGCCCTCCTTCATGTGCCACCGGTACGGCTTCCCGTTCAGCAACCTGTCGGGGCGCTACGGCATCGTCCAGAACGACGAGGACGTGTTCCGGGGCTCGCGCATCACCATCCTGTACGACCCGGGGCTGTACCCAGCCCTCGTCGACAACGATGTGAGTATATCCCGTCAACGAGAAAAGTAACCAAAGAGATTTTTTTTTAATGCGAAAAATCCATATTTATATGTTTTTGCAAAAAATTTTGCCATGCATAAACGAAACAATTTTTGACTCATTTTCATGTGAAGAACAAGGGGAAGGGGCAACACAAGAAACGTCCGAAAAAGAAAAGGGTAAGAAAGCATCTGGAAACTCGACAACAAACTCTCTCGGGAGTTAAAGTTGCCGAGCGAGAAAAAAAATGTTTTCTTTCCTTCTTCTTTTTCGGATACCAGTAGTAACTCAATCGTATCTCCCGCCAATATCGCCTCGGAAAATAAAATGTGTTTTGCTTTCTGCTTTAGGGCACTGTTTTCCCCCGTAACGGCGGAGTGCCTCAGGAGGGCAACCTAACTCTCCATCTACAGCGGCTGCAGGAGTCGATCGAGGACCAGGTTCCAGTCGATTTCGATGGTAAGTCAAGGTCCTTTTTTTCTCTCACGTCCTCGGTCCGTGTATTTTTTCTATTTAAATTTAATATTTGCCAGGTCTGGGAGTTATCGATTTTGAGGCGTGGAGGCCCGTATGGGGGCAGAACTTTGGCACTCTGAAGGCGTACCAGACGTACTCCATACAGCTGGAGAGGACGAGGGACCCCACGGCCTCGGACACCACGTTGCAGAACAGGGTAAGTCCGAGAAAATTATCTTTTTAAATAAAATTCTTAGCTCACATTTTTTTTTGTAACTCGCGATTTTTGAAATGTGACGTTTTTAGGCAAAACGACGGTTCGAGGCGGCAGCCAAGGCGTTCTTCCTCCAGAGCCTATTCCTGGCGCAGCGGATTCGGCCAAACGGCCGCTGGGGCTACTACGCCTTCCCGTACTGCTTCAACAGCAACGACGAGAACTTTGACTGCTCCGATAACTTGCGGACCCAAAACTCACAGTAAGAATACCTACTGCACCCCCCTTCTCGCAACGCCCCGTGACGTGGCACACGAGTTTCTCACGCCTATAACCCCGCGGTTCCTGCCCCCAGGATCCAGTGGCTGTTCAACGCCAGCACGGCGCTCTTCCCCTCCGTGTACCTGAGCAAGAGCGACCGCAGCTCGGACGACCAGTTCCTCTTCATCACCGGCAAACTCCGGGAGGCGCTCCGGGTGGCCCAGGGTCGCAACTACGTCTACCCGTACTTCTGGTACCGCTACCGCGACGCGGGATTCCTGTCCGACGTAAGTGTTACACCCCTCAGGGTTGGGATCAGGGTAGGAGTACCGGACGGGTTTGACTAAGCGTCGCGCCCGCGGGGGTTTGTTCAGGACGACCTCCGGAGCTGCCTGGCCATACCCCGCGCCATGGGCATGGCGGGCGCCATCGTGTGGGGCTCGTCGGGCGACATGAACAACCAGACCAAGTGCCAGACGCTCGACGCCCAGCTCGAGAGCCGCCTCGGACCGACCATCCGCAAGTTCTCCGTCACCCTCTCCAACGAGCGCGTGCGCCAGTACGTGGCGCAGCGCAACCCCAACAGCAGCTCGTCGTAGGGACACCGGAACCGGAACTCAAAGAAACAGGTACCTGCAGGACCGGACAGTGTCCGGCTGCAGGGATGTCTAGTCAATCATGATTCTCATGCGGCGAGGGACTCTCCAGTCGAGTATTATATTGTGACGAATTTGTGTCGGAGAGAATCGCTCTCTTTTAAAAAGTAAAGTTACCAATATCAATTAGTCCGAAAACTTTCAGTCTTAAGGTTGTTAAAGTGGAGTAAGGATATTTCTTTTCGATAAAATACTGGGTACCATTTTGTACATAGACACTTCTTGTGACAAAAAAATCTCATTACGTGATTCTTTTCCCTCCAAGGGAACGACTGTGTTATAGGTGTATTTGTGCTTGGCTGTTTTCGTAAGTGTGTAAAGTTACGTGTTACTAAAATATACATTATTATCTAAGAATTATGTGATTATGCTACAAAATTGTGCAATTGCTTTTTGTGAACGTGTGCTTGTTTGAGTGTGACTGACGCACGTTGCTCATGCAACAATAATCAGTAAACGTCATCAATCTATGAATCGTGCCTTTCTATATCTCCACGCGCGCTCCCCCTCCCCTCCCCTCCCCACAAGGCGCTGTGTGGGATGCCTGCCGCACGGGGCGCTGGCGTGCACACCGCGCACGTTGGGTTGCCTACCCGCGCGGCGCGGAGTCGTTCGGGTCGTTCGTTCAGTTGATAACGACAACACTGCGAACACAGTTTTAACCAAACTACTACTGCCACAATACGCAATTTACACCTGGTAGCATGCATCTGCCGATTTATAGGACCAGGGAACGCGCTGCAATTATCACAGTAATCCAAAAGTAAGGCATCAGGAGCGTATCATGCTGCGCGGTAAGATTTCTTTTTCGAAATATTCTCGAGGGTAAGTGCTAGGCGCCCTTCCTTGTCGGATGCAGCCCAACACGGCCGGGCCGGGCCGGGCCGGGCCGCCCTGATTAGCAGTGCTGTTGCTCCGGGAAACAAGACAAGGCCCCGCTGTCGCGCCCGCGCCCGCGCGCCTCAACTCGCTCTGGCAAAGTTGAAAAAATTTCAAGGCAGCCACCGGCCACAACAGACTGCAGGGACAATAAAAGCGGAACACGGCGTTTTCTTTTTTTTTTTCTTGTGTGGCCCTCTCTTATCTTTCAAGTTAAATTATCTGGGAATAGCTGGGTGCACCGCACCGCACCGCAAGGCGCACAGCGCAGCGCGCCATGGCGAACGTGAGGCCGCCTATAGGGGGTCCATCCGCCTGCTGACAAACGTCGTTCCCTAAACGCCGTGCCTGACCTGACAGGCCCAGTAATCGGCTTGTCAGGTCGGTGAGATCGTGTCAGTGCGGCGGGCGGGCGGGACGGGGCGGACACGACTCTCTTCGCCTCCTCGGGGATGACTCGGCCGCTGGGGGCATTGTCTAAAGTGTGGGTCAAGGCGCCACCACGCCGCGGCCCTGCCTGCCGGCCGGCCGGGGCCCGTGCTCCTCCATCCCTCCACCAGCAAAGTAGGCAACACGTATAGCCCATACGCAGAGGAGTAAAGCGGGCAGCATCGGCGCCTGCCTGCCGCTACACTGTAAAAAATACCGTCAATTTGAACCGTACAAACCGTCATTGTACTTGAAATTAACAGTAAAACGCTGTACATTCTGGTCATTATACCCTACAATGTACAGTAAATATTAACAGTTTTCTATTGTGTTTAGAAATAACAGTTCCCGACTGTTGTTAAATTGTGGTATTTTATAACAGTGTAGGCAACAGCTTTCGCAGAAGTCCGTGTGCGTGTTGCCTGGTAGGCACGGCCTCCGGCCGCTGGCGTTAAGGACGTAGGTCACAAGCGCTACAGATCACAACCGCTACAGGTCACAAACGCTACGGCTCGCTAACGCTACGGGTCGCAAGCGCTACAGCTCGGTAGCGCTACGGCTCGCTAGCGCTACGGGTCACAAGCGCTACAGCGAGAATCCTCGCGTTAGGCGGAGCCGAGCCGAGCTTAACCTTGAAAAATTACGCACGTGCTCTGCAAATGAAAGACTGGCGTGAAAACATGGAAAATTTTTGCGACAGTAAACCTTCCGAAGGAGGTTGCGGTTCCCGCCAGGCACAGGGCTTTTACCCCCCGTGGCAAGCCAACTACTTCGGTGTTCTTATGGGAACCGGTGCTTTTTGGACTGCGATCCTGTCGCGCAATTCGACAGATTTGATCCCCGTACTGCCAGATTTAGTCGTACGGTGGTTAACCGAACTGCCCTGTCCCCAGGGCATGGAAAAGCTGTTTTTGGAGCCAGATTCTAGGACTTATGACCCCACGACCGACCACCAGTCGTGGGCACGGGACGGAACTTCCTGGCAACCCGCTGTCGCTACCAGTGAAGAACCTACCTGGGTTTGAACCAGGCCCCATGTGCCGAGTCTCACAGACACCCCACGGCTTTCGCGGCACCACTAGACCACTAGACCGTCGGCTATTCCACGAGGGAGCTCGGTTGAAATGGGGGGCTTGAATTCCACTCTCCAAATTGTTGTCCTCAGAAAAATTAAATTATTTGGTAAGATTCGAACCTCCGTCCTGCGACTCTCCGCGCCGACACTATGCCGGCACGGCTACGACGCCACGGTAGCAGAAGCGGGACCACTAGGAGTCTTGCTGCGCGAGAAGCCACAGTCACCGAAGAAACGAACCCGGTGTCATCAGTGCGTCTGCTCTCCGGCCAGTGCTGGGCCGGCCGCGTAGCGTCATTGGTATCGACGATAGCACTTGGTGGGCAGTGGTTCAAAAACCGCGTATTTTTTTTAGGCCCCCGTTAGGGGTGCCTATTGCTCACGCCAGTGAGTTTTTTACTTCTTAGTCTTGACGATGGCCCCTTATGACCGCAGCCGGTTGTTTCTATACGATTCCCATCAAAGTTAAATGAAAAATACTACGAAAAATTAGAAAATTTTGGAGATAGGTGCGATGTCAAACTGTCTATACGTTTTTGCATAAAATTAGTTTGCATTCGCTGTTTCCATGGTAATTACGAGCGGAGCAGCAAGGCCGAGCCGGGTCGGGGAAGGCTCTGACCAATAAAATTATTTCGCGGTTTTTCCCGACCAATGAAAAAGATCACTTGTTGCTTTGTACCTCGATGTCCAAAAGTTTCTAGGCAGGAGTGGTCACGTCAGAATCGCAGCAGTTTCGCGCCGTGCAAAAGGATACACCAGCAGGACAGTTTTGAACGCGACCACTAGCTGCCGGCAGCGGCTCGTGATTGTTGGCAGGGACTGTAATTCCGCCTTCCAATAATTTTATTTGAAAGTGGGCGGGGCTTCTAACAATACCGCCAACCTAAGATTCAGTCCCAAGTTCATGTTTTTAGTAAATAGTTTAAATTAGTTCGCCCATGTGTCCGTATGTTGGTGCGCGAAGGCTTTCATAGTTGTATGCTAAACGCCTGCAGCATCCTTTTACTTCATTTCCTAATTTAAAACTGTTCAAGTATATTAAGTCGCGAAGTGGACGCGTGAGCCGCCGGGCCACCGGCCTTCTTTTGTCGAGTGGAAGTCCCAGCCACACCCCCCGCCGCGGCCCCTAGCTGACGTGTCCAACTCGCGACTTTAAATCATTGTGTAAAGTTATCGGAACGTTTACAAGGCGAACTGAATGCTTAAAAATTAGTTTTATATCTGCAGAAATCGTTTTGCAAAGTTTGACTTCAATATGGCGAGAAGGAACAAAACTGATTCGTGAAATGGGGCACATGTACGTGAATCTTTACGTAAACCATTTTACGAATCACTTTTGTTCCTTCTCAACGAACCTACGTGAAACTTTGTAAAACGATTTCCGCAGGTCCAGAACTGATATTTACACATTTATTTCGACTGTCTAACATTTTGTTCTCTTAATATAAAGAGTTAAAGTCGCGAGGTGGACGCGTGAGCTGCCGGCCTTCTTTTGTCGAGTGGACATTAAGCCGGCGTTGTTGATAGCTAGGCGCTAGGCATTTTATGTGGCAGACGTGTGGCGGATAAAATTCATGATTTGATTCTCACAAATAGTTTACACTAAATATTTTAAAATTCTTTCTATCTCATTTTATAATAAGTGTTAAAACCTAGGGGGCCGTTTAACGCGTTAGCGTTAGAATTTTTTCTTTTTTTCTTTTCTGTGGACCCATTGCTCTTTCCAGCTTTACCGTCCTTGAAACTTGGGCAACTGCAAAAAAGGCACAGCGACTGACTTTAAAAAAAAAAAGACTTGTATCAAATGTGACCGGCTTTCCGCAAAAACTCATAATTAAACGCGAGGTATTAACGTTACTAAAACTTTTTATTTCTGTACCCACACTCGGGTGGTCGGTAGCCGGATGCACTACGCCCCGGGCCGGCCGGTCCCGGACCGGACAAGGACGTTGTGCCCTTATCGCCCTTGCCGCCAGTTTTGTCGCCGCGGTGTCCGCGCGCGGGCCGGGCGGGGGACACACGATAGCGGGTATTGTGCCGTGCGGCGAAACAAGGCAAAACGTGGGAGAGGCGATCCGTCATAGGCTCTAGCAGCAGAAAGAGAGGGCAGAGGGAGAGGGAGAGAGGGAAGGAGAGAGGGAGAGGGAGAGAGGGAGAGGGAGAGAGAGAGTGAGAGAGAGCGAGAAAGAGAGAAATAGAGAGAGAGAGAGAGAAAGAGAGAGAGAGAGAGGGAGAGAGAGAGAGAGAGCGAGAAAGAGAGAGAGAGGGGGGGAGGAAGGGAGAGAGAGACAGAGTAAAAAGACACCATCGGCGCGACAAAAAGAATTTGAACAAAGACAAAAACTGAAAAACCATGCGGCCCTTAAGGCCCTGCCCTGACCGCTCTGACCCTCCCCGAGCCTCCAGGCCGCTCCAGGCCGCTCCAGGCCGCTCCAGGCTCCAGGGCGCAGGGCCCCGAAAACGAAAGGAGCTAACGCTAAAAGGCGGTGGCGGCGGCCCAGCCCAGCCCAGCCGCGAGCCCCAATTAGTGTCAGAGTCAGCCCTGGAGCCTGGAGCCTGGACCAGGACCAGCAGTGAGTGATTACGTCTAAAATAACAACGCCGCGCATTTTCCCCATGGCTGGCGCCCTTTGATCCAGACGAGGGCAAGCACGCGCCTCCTTAACACCTCGGCTGGCCGAGGGTGTGCGTCGAGGGAGTGCCGGCCATGCCGATTGGTCCCCCACTAAAATACTCATTGTACACCAAAATAATTACTGGCGAGTTACTCGCGAATACTCGCGAATACTCGTGAAAAAAATCAAGAAATACTCGCACGATACTCGCCAAAACTCACGAATACTCGCCAAAACTCGCGAATACTCGCGAATACTCGCAAATACTCGCGAAACTCTTTATACACCCTTTTGGAGGGTGGGGGACCCCTCGGGCCATGCGCACCGCGCAATTCAAAGAACGCTACCGTTTTTCGAACGCCAAATAGTTCAGACAGACGTTTTCTCCCTCGAAATTTATATTCAAAGAAAAAAATTAGACAGGACGGTGCTCTTTTTTTAATCCACGCCAACTAAGAGGAGGGGTGCAATGTTACAGCCCCTGTATCACAGCGGGGGAAAGAGGTTTGGTGCGCGCGCGCGTGTGTGTGTGTGTGTGTGTGTGTGTGTTATTTTATAAAGCTCTTGTGACAGGCCGGGCTGTGCCCACTGGTGCAAGACTGCCGCGGCGGGGCGGGAGGCAGCTGCTCGTTGTGAGGATTGTTTTTCTCCCAAGGTCCGGCGTTTTTCGGCATTGTTCTGATCCCCGTCCTGACGCTCCCCGCCCCGCCCCGCCCCGCCCCGCCTAAGCCCTGCCTCCCGCCCTGTTGCGTGCCCGTGCCGTGCTCGGCCACGCCGCTCCGGGTTGCGAAGGGCCGGGCCCAACCTTCGCGGGGCCGCTGAATACATTAACGCGTTTCTCACACACGGCGGGGCGCGGGCGCGGGCGCGCTGCTCGGGACGGGACCAGGAGGAGGACATCTCCCGCGCGAACCGCGCGAAATTTGAAATGTGCAACGACATGAACCCGCGCCGCGGTGTGCGGGCAGGACCTTTTATCTAAAGCCTAAGCGCATCACGACGTACCAACCGAATAAAAATAAAATACGCAGTGTCATGTCGTATGAAGATGGCGAGACAGGAGGACCGGCCGTGCTGGGGTCCATGCTTTTGATGCCAGCCAGCGGGGGTTGGTCAAACGGTAGGGAAAGCCCTGGCCGGCGCGGGGGTGGTGAGGCGGGGCGGGAAGAGGCTGGGCGGGGTGGGGTGGGGTGTGTTGGGGTGGGGTGGGGTGGGCGGGGTGGGGTGGGGCAGGGCGGGTGGGGTGGGCGGCGAGGCGGGGTGGGAAGGGCGGGGCGGGGCGGGGTGGGGTGGGGTGTGGCGGGGTAGGGTGGGGCGGGGCTGTGTACGTTCCGCGGCCCCGGCGCGCGCGGCGCTTTAACGGCCGTGTGAAGAGGTTATAGTGCGCCGCTCAACGACGTGGCAACATTTTGTTTTCCTCCTCCCAGGAAACCTGACATAGATTTTAAAAATATCCTTATATTTCTGTTACGACAGGCTGTGAATATATACCGCGCACATATCGGCCCCAGGAAATAAAAAAAACAAAGAAAAAGAAAAGACGATCAGTGCCGGCCCTATCCAGACCGAAAAGCGTCCCACATTTCTGCTAGTGTATGTATTTTCATGAGGTTGGTTGAAAGGGGATTAGGACAGAAAATGAGGTAAAGTTAATACGCGTCCGATATGAATGCCGCCATATATTTCACCACCTGTCCGTGAGAACTGACCACCTCGCCACGCGCACACGAGGCGGGGCGCGGCGCGGCCCCGCGGCCCGTCCCGTGGGACTGACCTGGACCCGCCCCATGTCCGGTCCGGTGCGCTCACAAGTATTTGCGAAATAATGGAACCGCACGCGTAAGGAGCGTAAAAGAGCTCCGCCGGGGAATGTGTGCGAGGTGAGAAAAGTGGCCACCTACTATGTAGCAGATTAAAGGAATCATTTTTAAAAACGGGCCGAGGGTCGTCCACCGGTTTGAAGCACTTTTTTATATTTAAAATTTTTATGGACAAAAATAGCACCATTGCAAAATTTAGTAAACCAATTTTTTTTTTGTTCCAAAACCGGGCTTAAGTATATTTTTTAATTACGACATTTGTTTTGCATTATGAGCCAACGGATGAGATTCACTGGCGGGGATTATCTCGAATCCTTCATTTAAAACATTATCAACTTGGAGGGGCAGAAACAAGCCTCGCGCACAGATCGGTCAGGAAGAAATCGCTCCGGGTTCATAGTTCCCGGAGGGGGCGGTTCTGCCCTGGGGTGGGAGGGAGTCGCGGGGCGGTCGCGGGCGGGGCTGCACCAGACAATGGGCTGGCCGTGGGTGCCCCGTGCCCCCCCCCCCCCCCCCCCAGGTCCCCTCCCCTGGTCCCGACTGGCATTTTCACGGTCATCCCCGGCCGAGGGAAACGTGAGGGTAGGGGGAAGTCCAGGGTCCAGCGTGACCAGGGGGAGGCTGCGCGGCGCGCGGAGGCTCTATAAGTAGCGGCGGTGGGCACGCGCCGCCCAGTCAGGGTGCGTCAGTGCGTGCGTGTGCTCGTGTGCTAGTGTGTCAGTGTCTGTGAGTGCAGTGCATCATGGCGGCGTACGGGAAACTTCAGCAGGTCAGCATTTTGGATTGGATTATCTCAGCGCCGCCGCAAAACCTCAACGAAAACGGAAGTGATGCATCCAGTTTGGACGTAGATGCGCTCCGGGATAGTTGTGATTTTCGGAAGAAAGCTTGCCCACTAAATGACTTTTTTAAATGATTTGTTTTCACAAAATGGAACCTATACTTCGTTTGCGCAAAATTGCACACACCAATGTCCTTTTTTCATAAATGTCAAATTAAGGGTTTTTGCGCGCGGATTAATGCTAAGCGAAACTTAATATGTACATGAAAGTTAGGATAAAAATGTGTGCTATGTATGTAGCTCTGACCCGCAAGTCAGAGTCTGGGAGGGTTAAGCTCTCAAAAGTGAGCTAATGTGAACTAGAAAAAACAAACGACGCCCCCCGTGCAAAAGATAAATTCGTCGATCCAACAGTTTGGCCTTCCCGCTAAAAGACGGCAAGCCTGGATTAAAATGTTAAAAATTTCATTTCACAGCGCATTAAAAGAATTAAAATCAGTGTCCGTATCAAGGATCAAGGGGCTTAGGACCCGAGCCCGGTGTAATGGCCCTGCAGTGCTTTCGCCCGCAGCCAGAGTACTCATTGCAGCGGCCGGCTTATTTCGACAAATTGTTTGCATCAATTTATTGCGGCCTGGGACGCGCGGCGTCGTCCTTGGCGGAGGCTCCGCCCGCCTCCCTCCCAGGTGGACCACTTTTCTCAATGAGACTTAAGCGCCGACGGCTGAGCTAGGGCCGGGCCGGCGTGGCACGGACCTACAATGGGACCGACCTAGCAATGGCCCCTTAGGCATGCCAACATTTTAAAATCGATAGCAGTGACTCAAATTTCAAAATATCGCCACTTTTCAGAGGGAATTTTAAAAAGCCAATTGAAAAATGATTATGCAGTAAATAATTTGAATATTAATTTCTTTGTTCAGAAATGCAAATTTGCGGGGGGGGGGGGGAGTTAGAAACAAAACGAGCACAGGGGCCTGTGGTCATCGACTCTGAACCTTGGGGCGAGAGGTCGTCCCCCGCGGGGTGTCAAGGCCACTCCGCCACTCCGGCACGCCACGCCGCCGCATCCCGCTGCACGCCGCGACAAGCACCAACCCGCCCCGCCCCGCCCCGCCCCGCCCCGCCCTGGGCGGCCCGGGCCCATTACCAAAGACAATGGCGTCCTTAAGGTGTGGGACTTTTGCACTCCCCGCGTCACTCTCTTTTCGACCCTCAATTAAGTGTTTACTTTACGCCAACCCCCCAATAATGACAACGCAATTCGTCCAATTCATTCAGCGAATACCGGGTTCTTTCCAACAGCATTCGATCCTGTGTGTTTTATTCTAAATATTTTTTTTGATGATACTTGATGATTGACCGCTGTGCTTTCTGTCCAGGCGGCGCCCCTCCTGGCCGTGGGCCTCCTCGCCCTCCTGCAGCTGGCGGCCGCGCGGCCCGGCTACCACAACGTCGACTACTACGTGAGTGGCCCGGCCCATGTCCATCCAGCGCACGCGTGTCACTGACGGGGACCTCGACGCGTCCGAAACGCCACCCGCGCCGTATGAATATTCACCTCTCCCAGCACAGCAGCCGCGTCCGTTCAAGAGCCACGCGTTCCCACAGCCCCGACTGCTTGATAAAACACATACTTTCCATTGAAATAAAATCAAAAGGAGCCGAACCTCCTCCCAGCGCAGCGCAGCTGGACCCGGGCCACGGGATGCTGCGCTGCGCCTCCCATGAGAAGCCGCCGAGGCCGCGGCGCGGCGCTCTTTTGTGTCACAGACGCCGCGGCATATCGCATCGCCGGCGGGGCGGGGCGGGGGAAGGCCGTCGCGACGCCCCTGTCCGCACGGCTGCATATCATTTCCGCCCGACGCCCTCCTCTCGCATTATTATTATTATTATTATTATTATTATTATTATTATTATTATTATTATTATTATTATTATTATTATTGTTATTAGTATTATTTTGGGAAACTGATCGCGGCCCGCTTGAAGCTGCGCGGCTAGGCCTCAGTCAGTGAGTTATTAACACACTCTCGGTGCGGGACGCTGTTACCCCCTACGCATTGACACGCGGGAGCGTGGCCACATAGTGGTCACGCCGCACTCTACGCGTTAGAGTTAAGGTAAACGCACGTGAGTGCGTCCGCCCTTTGTGGCGTGCGCGCCGGGCCATGAGGCGCCGCGGGGCTAACTGCAGCCGTCCCGCGGCCAGGAGTCATAACTCTGTCATTAGCAGCATTGTGCTGGGCCCGCCCCGCCCCGCCCCGCCCCGCCCCGCCCTGCCCCGCCCCGCCCCGCCCCGCCCCGCACGCAGATGCCCGGCACTGATAGTCCGGCTCCGGGCGGCCCCGGGCCAGGGGCAGCTGCTGGCACCTACCGGAGCCCCGGCCTCCCCTCCCCCATCTCCCAAATTTCCGTTCGCAAATGAAGAGTTCGTTTGCTGAGAGTAACACTCAGCCCTTTCCTCCCCAGCCGCGCCTCCCCTATCCTGTACCGACCGGGGGTTTGCCTACCCGCTCCAGCCCGTAAGGCGCCGTGGCTAGACGGACCCGCACACAAAAAATTGTACCTTTGATTTATTCCGTTAATACAACGAACTTTGACTTGATATTAAAACAATTTTCTTTAGATCATGTGCAAAATTTCCTTAGGAACAACGGAACCGTTTTTTAACGGAATATTCGCGAAATCAAGGGTACAATTTTCTGGGTGCGCAACACTGTGTTGTGTTCTGTGAAACAGGTAAAGCAGCAACCCCCGCCCCCCACCCCCTCAGGCCCCCTTTGCGCCACCCCCGGGCCGGGGGCGTATCTTATCCCCCCCTCAGCACCGCCGCGCGCCGGGTTCAGTTTCCTATATTCGCGCCATCTCGGCTGCAGTGGTCAGTGGTCATGCGGACCCGCCCCGGCGCGCCGACCAGACGTGTGAGAGTTCCGAAAGGATTTCATTAGCGTAGCGTAACAGAGATTACGATGGCCGGCACGCATAAGCCCCGCGCCGGCCACTTCACACGGCCCTACGGCGCGCGCGCGCGCGCGCAGGTCACCAGTGGGGGGGAGGGTCTGCTGCTGCTTGAGACATGCACGCCGTGCGAACCGCGCAGCATGTCAGCAAGACAAGTGGGACATGGAAAAGAACGAGGACTTTGGAAACTTTTGCGGAGAGGAGGGTGGAAAGGAGAAGCACCCGGACGGCGGCAGGGAAATATGAAGGGGTCGAAGGCCATACTATTCTTGCTAGCGATTAAAAATCACCTGTTTGTTTTGTTTTGAGTAAGTTAAAAATATATTCCGGTTTTAACGAAAAATTTAACAAAGAAAAAATAATAATAGGAAATTTAATTTTTTCAACTTTGGCATTTTAATTTTTTTTAATCCTGACTTGCACCATGCCTGCCCGCAGAGCCACCCGCGGTACGCCTTCAAGTACGGCGTCAACGACCCGCACACGGGCGACCAGAAGCACGCCTCCGAGACCCGCGACGGCGACGTGGTCAAGGGCCAGTACTCGCTGGTGGAGCCCGACGGCTCCGTGCGCACCGTGGACTACACCGCCGACTCCGTCAACGGCTTCAACGCCGTGGTCAGCAAGAGCGGGCCCAACCTGCACGACCCGCCCGCGCTCAAGGTGACATGACGTCAACATTCAGTTGGATGAACATCACCATTCCAAAATATAAAAATTCAAGCCAATGCAAAAAAAAAAAAAGGCGATTCAAAGAAAACGTTTGATGTAAAAAAAAACCTTCCTGGTGCACACGGAATTCTGAAGCTCTGAGTCATGTCTTTCCCTCCTACCGTGTGCCGCAGGTGCCCGTAGCGCTGCCCGCCGTGCCCGTGGCGCACGCCAAGCCCGTGGTGGCCGTCGAGCCCCTGGCCGTCGCCAAGCCCATCTTCAAGCCCTACTCGGCCCTGGGCGCGGACTACGGCGACGTGGCGTACGCGCACGCCCCTATCGGTGAGTGTCCCGGTGTTCGATGCATGATCGATACGTCGTAAAATAGCAAAGAGTTGCCGTCTCAACTCGTGACCCTTGACCTCTCTGACCCCGTGGCCGTCGCAGCGGTGGAGGCGGCGGCGCACCCGCACCTGACGCAGGCGGCCCTGGGCGCCGCGCCCGCGCACTACCAGGAGTACGACGTGTACGACGAGGCCGGCAGCTACCTGGGCCTGCTGGGCAGCAACGGCCAGTACACCGCGGCCGCGGCGTCCGCGCCCCACGAGGCCTACTCGCAGTACGACGGCTACTACTAGCGCTCCGCTCCGCTCCGCCCTGATCCAGCGGCCGACCCGACGTCACCAGACCCGCCTTGCATTATTAGTGCCAAACTCAGGAAGTACAGTAGGAATTAAAAAAAATAAACAGGCCAGTCTGTGCGGCGTGGAGCCACCATCAGGTTTGCACTCACCCCCAAACACAAAAGAGCGCCCGGCCAAAAGGGACTTCCCCGAGCCAAAAGAAAATGTAATTTATAAAAGATGAGAAGAAGGTGTTCGGCATGAGCTCCTCGGGGAGAGGGTGATACGACACATCGGGCGAAACTAGAGTAATAATGTTGTGCTGTAAATATGGCTTCCCCATTGTTTTCTAGGATTATGATTATTATTTATAATGCGTGATGGGCGTCGCATGCATGACTTCAAGAATCTTGAATGTAATCTCACTGCCTTGTGGATGACCGTATGGCGCGAATCTCTGTTGTTACCTGTACCTAATAAAAATTGTTTCCTCTTTGAACTTCCCATATCAATGTACGCCCCAGCCCCACGCCTTACGACAGTTAAGTTCAGAACAATTTAGGCTCCATAAAAAATATCGGATTTTTTAAATTTTACTTGTGCAAGCCCGCACCTAACGACTGGGCGAAGCAGGGATGTGCTAAAGAGTACTATAGCTTAAACACATATCGACGTCGATACCCCGCGCACTGGGCGCGGTTCCTCGAGACGGAGGGTATCGCCCGCACGCGAGGAAATTACCGATGCGTTGAGCGCCGCGGGCCGCGGCCTTGCCTGCCAGGGCCTCCCCGGGGCCGGCCGGCCGGGGCCAGTGCGGCCTGAGGGGAGGAGGGGGCGTTCACTTTCTTTGGCGTCCGCCCTGCCCTGCCCCGCCCCGCCCCGCCCCGCCCCGTCCCGCCCCGCGCCCCAGCAGGGCTGAAGCTGCATAGCGTCTCCGTTCCGCTCCGTGGGGCCCCACTGCAGGACCTGGGGCCCGCCCCGGCCGGCGCGCGCGGCGCTCCCGACAGCGAGAGTGAGCGGCGAACACCGACACGGCTGCACGGCCGTTTCGTTACCGGGGAATCCTAGATAATACCGTACTGCGCCGTTATGACCCGCCCGCCTCATGATCTTGGACGACGCGTGTAGTCACGGTAATGAGGTCAAAGCACAAAGCCAGAGGAACCATAGTAAACACCTTACTACAGAGAGTGGGAATTTAGTGAGGATCCACGGGTTACGTTAGAACCTCTAGCTCAGGTCCAGGTTCCTTCTAAACACGCAACGGCGCGGTGCGACGCGCGGCGGCCGCAACAGCAGCGCCCCGCCCCACCCCGCCCCAACCAAACACAAAGTGAGGGAAATCCGGTGGGTGCTCGCGGAGCAGGGCGGGGCGGGGCGGGGCATGGGCTTTGGGGGCGGATTGCCTTTGGGCGCGGAGAGTCCGCCGGCGCCGAGCGTTCGGCCCTGGACAAATCGCCATGCTTCCTTGGCTTTGGAAGGACCGGCAGCGTAGCGGGGCGGGGCGGGGCGGGGCGGGGCGGGGCGGGGCCGCGACGGGCCGGCGGCTAAATCGGCGGATCAGGTGGCGGTGATCGGGTCGGGTCAGCCGCTTTTATAAAGGGACCGGCGCTGCGCTGGAAGTCATTTGCCCGGCGCCGCTTGACACCATGGGAGCAGCACGGGTAAGTCGGGAACCTCGACGCGGGGGCGGGGCAGAGCATAAAGTTTGAGGTTTCTATTAAAGAATGAAACCTTTTCAGTTCAGTTTGCGTTAAATTGTAGATAGTGCTATGCCATAGTGCTGGATTAGAGAGCTTAGAGTATATTATATTCCTATCTGACCAGGTGCCCGGCTCTGCCTGGATCTTCATCGTGGCCCTGACCGCGACGGTCGCCGCTGCGGGTCCCGTGGGGTCGGCGGGCATCGCCTCGGGCCTGCACCGCCGCCTCGACGGCGCGGGCTTCCTCAGCCCCCAGGAGGACGACTTCTTCGCCGACTACAAGGACCTGGTGACGCCACCCAAGGACCTGCTCGAGACGCCCAAGGACCTGCTGGACACGCCCAAGGACCTGGTCGAGACGCCCAAGGACCTGACGGACACGCCCAAGGACCTGCTGGACGACCACGACGACCTGGAGGCGTTCGCGGAGCACGGCGGCGACGGGGAGGGCGCGGAGCAGCACGAGGAGGTGGACAGCACGCACCCCAGGGACGACGACACCGCGGCGCACGACGAGCTGGCCGACCTGAGCCTCGCCCAGCACCTCAAGGACAGCGACAAGGAGTACGGCCGCGAGGAGGAGCCCAGCGGCGAGCACCTGGAGGCGGCCGCGCCGCCGTCGCCCTTCAGCCAGCCCGACGTGCACGTGCACGACGACGACGGCGTGCGCGCGGCCTTCGGGTCGGCGGCAGCGCGACCCGCCTTCGGCCTCGGGGCGCGCGCGCCGTACCAGCACGACGCGGTCCGGACGGCCTACGCCGCAGGGCCCGCCGCGCTCAAGAGGCCCGCCGGCCTGCACGCCCGGCCCCCCGTCAAGACCCTCGGGTACAACGGGCACCCGTCCGCGCCCCTGCGCGGCGGCAGCGACTACGGCGAGTCGGAACACGTGGTAAGTGCCAGACTCGAACGGTAAGCTGATATTTATCATATCAAAGAAGTATTTCTCTGTCCCGAGTGTACTTGCGAACCCTCGATCTTTGTCAGGTGGGGCGCGTGGTGCGGCCGGAGTACGCCTACCGCTACGGCGTGCACGACCCCAGCACCCGGGACGTGAAGAGCGCGTGGGAGCAGCGCGACGGCGAGGACACCCGGGGAGGCTACGCGCTGGTGGAGCCCAACGGCCGCACCAGGGTGGTGGAGTACAGCGTCACCAAGGGCGGGGGCTTCAACGCCAAGGTCAAGCACCTGCCCCCGGGGCACCGCGGGCGCTAGCCACGCGCCTGCCGGGCCGAGCACCGCGACAACCCCCTAACTTATTGCCTAGTCATCGCGTGACCTTCTATAAGTGTATGGGTAGGATTCTCACCTTCTCGATACTCAAAAGTTTGTGCCTTGAATGAACTAGGTTATGTTTCTGTGTTATAGAGTACTTTTACTTTTTCCAAGTTTTGTTAATAAATAAAATGATGAATTGAACCAAACTGTCGTACACTTTCTTTATAACGGTTCGTGACTCCCTGCGCACAACTGAATGAGCAGGAGGTCGTCGGACAGCGCTTCCAAATCAGCTTCGAGTAGTGCTGTTCCAAATGACATCGACACGATTCACCCCGATTTGACACACCCCCTCGACCACCGTCACACTGCGCAGCCCACCACGCCCCTGGCCGACACCGTCACACCGCGGCCCCGTCACCGTCACACCGCGCGGCGCGACGGGCGCGACACTCAGCGCACCGCGACGACGCGCCGCCTTGGGTACCTAATTGGGCGACGAAAAACGCGGAAGCTCAGCGGATGCCGAGTGGGCGTTTAAAAAAATATATACAGAGGGCAGAAGGAAGCGAGATCAGGAGGAGGGTAGTACGGGGTGGAGTGGAGGGAACAGGGACCCTTCCATGACCGTGACCAGGACCAGGACGAGCCCCGCGCCGCCCGCGCACGCCGGAGTCAACGGACCACTGACTGCCCTGCCCCGCGCCCGCCCTGCCCCGCCCTGCCCATGGCACAGTTTTGTCGACCGCTTGTTTTAGGAGCCTAGTTGTGTCTGCGGATGCGCCGCCGTGAGGAACTAGGTTTATCTCTCCCGCCCGCACGCTCCGGTAGCGCGGCACCCGCCTCCATGAGAAATCACCTGGTCTATTCCTTCATCCGTCTCACCCCCTTCCTACCCCCCCTCCTCCTCCTCCTCCTCCTCTCCCTCTGCGGGCAGAGTGAGAAGGATATCTCGTCCAACTCCTTTAGGAAACGACTCAATCGTGAAACAGAAAATAGAGATCTGTACTAATTTGCTTATTTGTGGGATTTCAGCAATAAAAACATCTCTCAATGAAATAAAACCCGGTGCGCAGAGCTCAAGCGAATGCAACTATTTTTCAAGAGGTAATGATTTGAAAATGTATACGCAAATAAAAAAGGATGTAGACTTCGACCTACGCATACCGAAATGCGTAAAAACATAAGCTGTTTCGTTTTCTTTTGCATAGCATCCCTCCGCAGTCAGCCGTCCCCTCAGCTAACCAGACTCTGCTGTCTCCCAAACAGAACCATGTATGATACTTCTTGTAGGTTATGTCACTCACCCAAATAACAAGCAGTGCAGAAGTAAGTTGAAGCGATCTTGGCTGTCATTTCAGCAATCCGTGACGTTCATTTCACAAATCAAACACAGTCAAAGGTATTTTCAGGATAACTTGAGGCACTGCGAACGCGAAACATTTTGTTCAAACCGCGGAGCGGAGACGTACGTACGCGAACGGCGGAGGCGAGTCGACTATGAACAACAGAAGCCCGTGACAGCAGTGCTGCCAGTCTCAGGACTGGTCAACCCATACACATTTGAATTTCAAACAGCAAAAACTGATACTATTCTGTAAGGGGGGGATGAGGATTTGAGCGGATTTGTTGTGAGTTTTTCCCCTCTGCACAAAAATAACCGGGAAAAGCGTGAATTAATCCGATTTGAAAAAGAAAGTTGTTTTTTTTTGTTTCTTTTTTTTTTTTAAATTGGAGAGAGGCAGCTGTGCGGGGCGGGCGGGGCAACGGATGTCGGCGGCGGGAGGTCAAGTTTAACCCCGCACCGCACTGGGGTCGCGCCCTAATGTCATCGACAGCAACCACGTGACAAACGCCGCGCGCGCGCGCAAGTTTGTCGTGACCAAGTGGAAATTAGTGCGCGCGGGCCAAGGTTGCCGCCGCGGCGCTGGTGATTTTCCTTGTGACACCGACACTAGACCGCGGGCGGGGCGGGGCGGGGCGGGGCGGGGCGGGGCGGGGCGGGGCGGGGCGGGGGCGCGTCGAAAGGGCGCGAGCCGTGAGCCAACGCGACATTTAGCGGCGACGCCGATTCAACCTGCCGCGAACCCTCGGGCGGAGGACCGGGGAGGGCTCGACCTGCGACAAGGAAACGGTAGGAGTGAGGAGGGGGAGGGGCGCGGGGGGCGACGGAAGGGCTGACCCTGGCAGCGTCCACTGGACCGGGCTACTCACTTAAAACTCAGCCACCGGTCCTGAAGGGTATCACTGTCAGCGCAGCAGTCCGACGAACACCAGCGGCAGCAGCGGCACCGGCTCCGAACATGGCTCTACAGCGGGTGCGTACCGGCCACTGGCCGAACCCGTACCCGGGCCTTCTGCCCAACATCGATTCGTGTTAGCATCGCTACTGTCTTAGTACAAATTCAACAAAAACTATCATACGGTGAAAGTACCTAGTGTAAAAATTTTGATCGGCACTGGGCGGTGCGCGCTTGACGGAGCTCCCCGGCACGGCGGCGGTGACAGGGCAGAGCTCCCCGCCGGCCGTGCCTGATCCTTGTCCTGGTGCCCGTGCAGGTGATGCTGGCCGCTATCCTGGCCTCGGCCGCAGTCTCGGTCATGGCGCGGCAGGCGCTGTCTGAGAGCGGGCAGCAGGCCGCCGAGCTGACGGACGGCCTCGAGAGGTACCACCACCACGACGAGCACCACCACGTGAGTAGCCCCAGCGTTGATGTCGCCTTTCTAGTTCCTGGCATTGAAGAAAAAAAAACTTCGATGACAGCAAGATTTTTAGTTCACAAAAAAACGTATTTTTGGTTTACATTTTCTGCCTAGACGAAGCCCAAGTATGCCTACCAGTACAGCGTTCACGACAAGCACACCGGCGACGTGAAGGACGTGTGGGAGCACCGGGACGGCGACGTGACCAAGGGCGGCTACACCCTCCTCGAGCCCGACGGCCACACCCGCGTCGTGGAGTACATCGTCACCAAGAAGGGCGGCTTCCAGGCCACCGTCAAGCGTCTGCCGCCCCACCACCACCACTGAGCGCCCCAGAATTTAGTAATAAATACATTTTAACCACAACGCTGTGCACTTGACTTATTTATGAATCAACCTTTACGCAGTGAGAAATTGAAAACTTAAAAGTCAGGTAAGTTACCTGTTATCACTCACTACAAACATGGGAAATCGCAGAGCAGAAAAAACGGGTCGATAAACACTAACACTAACTAGAACAATAAGGTGATGATAGGACCGGCAGCGGGAGAGAGAGAAAGAGAGAAGGAGTGGGAGCGGGAAGGGGAGAGGCGGGCGCCGGCGGTGCCAGCGCGCTCACTGCTCGAGAAAACGAGAGCGGGAGGAGGGGGGGGGTGTAAAGTGCGCGGCTCGCGGCTCGTCGAATTAAGTGAGGTAAGAATAACCAACACGGAAGTAGACGTCATACACACACTCGCGTCAGGTGGACCTACTGAACGTGAAGACTCTCCATTTGGCTAGCTTTTGCAGTCTACTTGTGCACAGTTTTCTGTCACGCATCTGGGCCACTGCGGCGGCGTGGTGAAATATTCTCGTCGCCGAACAGCTCTGGCTCGCGCCCGACCCCAGCGCGCAGGGTGGTAGTTTTCTGCCTGCGATTTCAGAATTCAATTACTAGAAAGAAAGAGTGTTTCGGGTCTGTTGCTGGACGCGCTTGACGGCGCAAAACCCATTCACTCGTACTGTATGAGTCTGGTACCGCTCTAGCCTCAAGGCTGTGTAAACTCTGGCAGTGGCAACCCTCGCGTTTTACGCGCCTTTTTCATATTTTTTTCTGTTTTAGAAATGAAACATTTAAACTGGAGACGACACAGGGAAACTTTGCTTTCGCAGGGTTTGCATTCGATAAAACGTCCGTGTAGTTGAAGGGAATATAATCAGCTGTCTTAGGACACAGAAAAGCAGTCAAAGAGGGTGGTAAAAGTCGAGGTGCTGAGGCAAGTAGTGAAAAGATGACAAAGAGTCAGAGGACAGAGAAAGACCCGGGTGAGGGGTGGGGGGGTCCAGCCCGCAGCAGCCGGCCACCGCCTGTCGCGTCCAGCTGGTCCAGAGGGTCGTAAAGGGGTGTGTATAAAGGCGGGCTCCGCCGGCCGCCCGTCACACTGCGACAGAGGTCCCCGCCAGCATCATGAAGCCCGTCCACGTGAGCGCCACCGCACACACTTCTCTTTGCATTCCTCTACGGAACAATAATTTTTTGGGGGGATGTTTTTCGGCAGGTAATCATCGTCTTGGTGTTGGCGGCTGCAGCGTGCGCGTCCGCCTCCAAGCACGGCCACCACCACCACCACCACGACTACTATGTGAGTGACTTTCCAGCCGGCTTGGGGTCCAACTCTGTCGACCTGACGATTCGAATAAGTGCGCGCTGCTGTTACAGGCCAAGCCCAAGTACCACTTCAAGTACGGCGTGGACGACCCCAAGCACGGCGACCACCACAGCCAGTGGGAGGAGCGCGACGGCGACAAGGTGAAGGGGGGCTACACCGTCAAGGAGGCGGACGGCACCTGGAGGAAGGTGACCTACACGTCGGACAAGGAGAGCGGCTTCAACGCCGTGGTGGAGCGGCACGGCAAGGCGGTCCACCCGCACGGCGGCGGCCACCACGGCGGCCACCACGGCCACCTCAAGGCGGACATCATCGTGTCGCCCAAGGGGGACACCCACGAGTCCCTCGAGAGCTATCCTGATGGCGCCTACGGTTACATAGGCTGAGGCCGATTGTCGTTGCTGTATTATGTGTGTGTGTGTATTCCATTCATCATTGAGCCGTAATCCTGGCGCGGCCGATCTTCTGTGATATTATTGCGTTCGAGAGTATTGTGACGAGAGGGCGTTATTCTGCATGCCGAGAGACGCGTCCATTCACGAAAACACGTGTTTTTATTACAAATAAAACATTAAAAAAGTAAAGTAAGACGTCTGCATATAAATAAAACAAAATTATATAAAATTATATTATGTACAAGTAATTAAATAAGTTAAATAACGACACGGTGGCGCCTCCCCGCTGGCAGCGCGTCACGTACGATACGCACTGCCACACACACATGCAAGCAAGCTGCTTATCACAAGATGTAGTCGCTCTCCCAGTGCATATGGCTCGGCTACGCTGCGCAGGTCGCGCACGAGAAAGATTTAAAAGTCGCGCGTTACCTGGTAGATCGGACACAGTCTCTGTCAGCACAGCCTCAGTTGGCGCGCTTGCTGCGCTCGACGTACTCGTAGGCGCCGTCGGGGTAGCCTCCCATCCCGACCTCCACGAAGCTCCGCTCGCCGTCGGCCGAGGTGCCATGCCGGTAGGCGCTGCTGCTGCTACTGCCGCTGCCGCTGGTGCTGCTGCCGCTGCCGCTGACGGTGCTGCTGGGACGATCGTCCTCGACAAAGCGCTGCGGGCCGCGCTGCGCCAGCCTCGCCGGCGGGGGCGTCGGCCTGTAGCTCGACGAGAACCTGGGGAAGCCGTCCTCGTCGTCCTCGAAGTCCTCCTCGCTGTGGTGGACCGCGTTGCTCGCCTGGTCGTCGCTCAGCCTGGGGAAGGGCGGCGACACACTGCTGGAGGGCAGCTTGGCGGAGAGCGGCTTGGAGCCGCGCGCCGGCCCGCTGGGCTGGCTGGAGAATATGGAGTGGCTGCCACCGGTGGGGCCGGAGTAGCTGGACGGGCTGCCGGCGTCCTGGCTGGAGAAGCTGGAGAATCCGTTGGACGCGCTGGAGAAGCTGGCGGGCTGGCTGCTGCCGTGCGGCCCCGGCTGGTTGGAGTCCCTGCTCGCGTGGCTGGAGAAGCCGCTCCCGGAGAAGCCGAGCACCGGGCTGGAGACGCTGGAGTACGAGTGCGACGTCCTGCTGGAGTCCGCGGGGCCGTGCCGCAGTTTTCCCGGGGCGGACGGCGGCGCGCGCGGCGCGGGTGTCGAGGGGCCGAACGCGCCCAGGGACGGCGTGAAGTGAGCGTCGTCCGAGTGGGTCACGGAGCTGACGTAGCCGGCGCCCGTCAGGGGCTTGGAGAAGACGGGGGAGGGCGTGGAGGAGGACGCGGTGGCGGCCTGCGCGGCCAGGCGCGCAGACGTGGCCTCGGGGGTGACCTTGAACGGCTCGGGCTTGGCACCGGCGACCACCCTGCCGGGGAAGTAGTGAGCGGTGGCGGGCCGCGGGGAGGAGGCCTGCGCCGTGGAGGACCTCGGCGACGAGGCCTGCACCGTGGCGGAGCGCGGCGAGGACGCGTGCGCCTGGGGCGCGGGCGACACGGCCACCGGCACGGCGCTCACGGACTGGCTGGAGGGGGCCTTGCTCTCCTCGTAGCGGCTGGCGTACGTCTCCTCGTGCTTGCTCGCCTCGCCGCCGTGCTCGTACTCGCCGTGCTCCAGGTGGTGCAGCTTGCCCGACGGCTCGTGGTAGTAGGTGTGGTGGACCTCCTTGCCGTGCTCGTGCTCGGGGTGCTTGGCCTTGCCCGAGCGCGTGACCACGGCGTTGAAGCCGTTGTGCTTGTCGGCCGTGTAGGTGACGGTGCGGTAGGTGCCGTCCGGCTCGAGCAGCGAGTACGCCCCCTTGACCACGTCGCCGTCGCGCGTCTCCCAGTGCGACTTGTAGTCGCCCGTCTTGTGGTCCTCCACGCCGTACTTGTAGTCGTACTTGGGCTTCGTCTGAAAAAGCAAATGAGTCACAATAAATCAATCCTGCTGAAAGAAAAAGCTGACTGAAAAATCGGAACGACAGTCGTGGCACTCACGTAGTAGTCGATGGGCTCCTCGTGGACGTGCTCCTCGTGTTCGCGGTGCAGCGCCTTGCCGGCGCGCGCGCCCGTGAGCAGCACGCCCGCGGCCAGCGCCGCGCACGCCAGGCGCGCCAACATACACTGCGGCAGGAAACACGGGGGGAATTAAAAAGGAAAACTTGTAAAGTTATAAGGTGAGGCACAGGCACAGTAGGTGGCGAGCACTGGAAAGAGCGAAAGGGTGGAGGGGAGAGGGGGTGTTCCCCTGCTGCGCTGCGCTCCGCTCCGCGCTCGACTAGTCGCGTGGCGCTGTTATGTTTTCTTTGTCGTGTGAACTGCCGTAAGGGTTAGCGGGCGCGGCGCCCCGGAGCTCCGTAAAGAACCGGACGAGAAATGTCTCAATCTCGTCGCCCGCGCGCCGGAAACGAGAAAGGTCGTTAACGGGAATAAACGACGTCGGCAAAAGTTCGCGCGCGAGGCCGGACCGGGTCGTCACCCCCGCGCGCGCGTTCAAACAGCACCAGTACACAATTATTTTTTTCCACGTTTTCCATTGACGCGGAGCAGCGGAGCACGTTGCACTGCCTGCCCCGCTCCGCACGGCGATGCAGCAGTAGCAATTGAGCGTGTTGGTTTTCATGCATCACTGTAGTCCTGGTCGATGCGGTATCCTCGGGAGCGGAAGCACAACGTGCGAGAAACACGCACCACCAGACTGTCGCACACGACGCACTGAGGTACACAATAATTCTGTCGACGACCACACCAGACGACTCGGAGCGTGAGCTGTGAGCCAGCACAGCACACTTTGGGGCGCGCGGGCCGCCCTGCCCGTACCCGTACCCGTACCCGACACTCACCGGAGCGGGCATGGCGATGCGACTTGCAGGAGACTGAGGCACTAATGCTGCTCTCTCCGGACGCCCCCGTGCTTTTATTCGCTCACCGTACGTGGCGTGGGATGCACCGCGGCGTGGCGTGGCGTGGCGTGGCGCGCGCCCCTTCCCTCATCTCCTTCACCTTCACCCATCTCTCTTCCTCTCGCCGATTTTTCGCACCTCCCCACCCATCGCCCCGCCCCACGCCGGTGCCCCGCCCCGCCCCGCCCCGCCCCACCCCGCCCCCGCCTCCTGCACAATCGCCCCATCTCCCCCGACCCCACCGCCTCCCCTCTGCTCTCGGCCCGTACCTTCGATATGAAGAAGCGCCACGCTAGCCGTTTAATTGTGAGCACTGCCCCACCCCTCCCCTCCCCTCCCCACCCCTCACACCTGCCCCTCTCATACGTACCCCGCTGGGGCTCGATCCCACCCCCAGCAGAGCGCTCTCCCATATCTTCTATCCGAAGGAGAGAGAGAGAGAGAGAGAGAGAGAGAGAGAGAGAGAGAGAGAGAGAGAGAGAGAGAGAGAGAGATGGGAGGGAGAAAGGAGGAGGAGGAGGAGGAGGAGGAGGTCATAGCAGACGGCGGAGCGAGAGGGAAATGCAGTGTGGGAAACATATCACTCTTCATTGTGTTTGATGCGCCGGTCTGGTCCGGTCCGGTCCAGGGAAGTGAGTACGTTAGAGCCCCGCCCCGCCCCGCCCCGCCCCGCCCCGCCCCACCCCGGTGCAGAGTGATCACAGTCGCTTCGGCGAGGATACGGAACCTGCTGTGGAAACCGGTAACAGCGACTTCATCAAAAACAAACTTGTGTCGGGAGTGGCGCTAGCCCCACAGTAAAGATAGCGTCTGCTCCTAAAGACCGCTCCTCAACGACTTTGTCATAGGTACACAGTGTGGATAGCAACGTATTTAGTTCCTTTCACAAGATGTAAGGCTGTGGGGCGTAAGGGCCGGGCCGGGCCGTAATGATGCAATATGACTCGAGCCAGAGCGTTACGTGTATTACACGCTACCGCGCCGCTATCGCTTTTCCTTCGCACGCGGCTGGAGAGGAATCCCTCCAGAGATAAAGCGGTGAAACTCCAGTGGTGGCCTGGCGGTGCTGGCCGGTGCTGGGCAGTGTGCCGGGCGGCGGGGAGGGCTATTACCTCTCATCTCCTTGGGGAAGAAGTTAGACATAGGTTGTCCGACTGTCAACCGCAGGACCAGAGTTCAATTCCCACCTACTCCATTTTTTTTTATTCTCAAGCTTTCTCGCTTTTTGGGGCGTTTTGAAGCCTGAGCAACAGCATATCGAAAGCATGCAAAAATTTTCGAGATTAAACTTGAAAGAATTACGTACGGACACCGAAGAAAAATGAGGGAGACCTAACCCATCCCTGACTAAAAAACATAAAGACATATCGACTCTTCTCATAGCACTAGGAGGGCAGTGGTTCGAATGCCGGTCACATTTGCTTTATGTTATTTAGTCAGTCGCTGTGCTTTTACACAGTTGCCCAAATCACAACGACGGTATAGATGAAAAGAACAATTGGTCCACAGAAAAAAAAATTAAAATTAATACGCGGTTTTTGAACCACTGCCCAACTATTACTATGAGCAGTGCCGATACCAATGACGCTACGCGGCCGGCCTAGCAGGGCGCGGAGAGCAGGCGTACTCATGACACCGGGTTCGTTTCTTCGGTGACTGTGGCTTCTCGCGCATCATGACTCCTAGTGGTCCAACTTTCGGAACCGTGTCGTCGTAGCCGTGCCGGCATAGTGTCCGCGCGGAGAGTCGCAGGACGGAGGTTCAAATCTTACCAAATAATTTAATTTTTCTGAGGACAACAATTTGGAGAGTGGAATTCAAGCCCCCCATTTCAACCGAGCTCCCTCGTGGAATAGCCGACGGTCTAGTGGTCTAGTGGTGCCGCGAAAGCCGTGGGGTGTCTGTGAGACTCGGCACATGGGGCCTGGTTCAAACCCAGGTAGGTTCTTCACTGGTAGCGACAGCGGGTTGCCAGGAAGTTCCGTCCCGTGCCCACGACTGGTGGTCGGTCGTGGGGTCATAAGTCCTAGAATCTGGCTCCAAAAACAGCTTTTCCATGCCCTGGGGACAGGGCAGTTCGGTTAACCACCGTACGACTAAATCTGGCAGTACGGGGATCAAATCTGTCGAATTGCGCGACAGGATCGCAGTCCAAAAAGCACCGGTTCCCATAAGAACACCGAAGTAGTTGGCTGCCACGGGGGGTAAAAGCCCTGTGCCTGGCGGGAACCGCAACCTCCTTCGGGAGGTTTACTGTCGCAAAAATTTTCCATGTTTTCACGCCACCCTTTCACTTGCAGAGCACGTACGTAATTTTTGAAGTTTAAGCTCAAAAATGTTTGTATGCTTTCGATTTGTTTTTGACCGTATCAAGGGCGGCAGAAATTAATTCGGCCAGGTCGGACAAAAAGAAGTTGGACAAACGATGAGCATCAGTATAAAGGCCGATCTTACAATGTATTGTTCTTAAGGCGGGATTTAGCTCAGCATTCAAGCCGAAGGCTTGCCTGGCTATGTACTCTACATTTGTACTCTAGGCCCGGCGGTGCCCTTCCAGACTCAGCAGTAACGCCCAAGGCCCGCTCCCACCCCGCCCGGCTCCGCCCCGCCCCGCCCCGCCCCGCCCCGCCCCGCCCGGCCCACTACTACAAAAAGGTGAAGGAGCGGCGCGATGCCGGAGAATCACTCTTGTGGAAGAAGTTTTGCTTTCTAGCAGCGCCGCTAGGGCCGCAAGCTTGCAGAGCAGCAATTAGCAGAAAGCCTACCCTGCCCCACCACGGCATTAGCTTCGAACGGGCCGCCGGGCCGGGCCGGGCCGGGCGGAGCCGCTCAAGCAGTCATTGGCTGCACTGCCCCTCTCGCAGTGATGGGGGGAACGCCCCTGCGCTGCGGGTGCCGGAGGATTTGCATTCGAGCACGCGAGACGCCGGGCTCCTCCGGGCGGCTCCTCCGGGCGGCTCCTCCGGCCCGGCTAGGACCCCCCCCCCCCGTCTCTCTCTCTCTCTCTCTCTCTCTCTCTCTCTCTCTCTCTCTCTCTCTCTAACCCTTTCCCCCGGAGCCCCCGCACTCACACGCACGCATTATTGGCTTCGCAAACAAGCTGGCCACGATTGTATCGGCCCCATAAACAATTATCGAGTTTGTAAAACGACTAAAGTGTCATTTTCTTTCCCATCGATTTTCGCATGCTGTGGGGTGGGAACAGCGTTGGTTATTGTTGAGGTACTTAAAGTCAACATGAAATTTTTAGAAAAACATAACAGATATTTATTTTTAAGAAATAACAAAAACTTAACAAATAAAACAACGCATCAACAGTCATCAAAAATCAGTCGTTTGGAGTGATCTCCAGCAGAAAAAAAAAAGTTTACCATCCGACATTCAGCCTTCCCTGTATCACCACCTCCACACCCGGCGCACGAAAGTAATAGTTATGGCAACAAAAATGTGTGCCGGTGGTTAAAAAACAGAGAGACTCAATTTAAAAGGCCGGTGTCGTGGCAGGGTCCGAGGTGGCGGGAGGAATAGTGGTAGGGACCGTCGGGGTGGGGGGCAGCGTGGAAGGAGGGGACGGGGAAGGGGAAGGGGAGGGGGAATGCCCTTGGTGATCGACGCGCCGCAGGGCCGTCACCGGGGCTGTCGCGGGGTGGAACGGGTCCGATGCCGAGAAGAAGGAGGCTCTCGTGGGGGCCGCCGGGACGAGGCCGTGGGCGAGGACGGGGGCGAGGCTGGGGGCGGGGGCGTAGCGGGGGTTGTGCGCCGAGTAGGCGCCGGCGGCCGCGTGGTGCGGCGAGTTGACGAGGCTGGCGTGGATGCGGATCGTGGGCAGCTCGCCCAGCGGGTCCACCAGGATGTAGCCGATGTTGCCCCTGCTGACCAGCGAGCGCGTGTGGTCCGGGAAGGCCCGGGCGGCGTGGCCGAGGCCCGCGAGCGCCGAGGCGGACGAGGCCGTGCCGGCGGTGGCGCCGAGCGCGTGCGCGGCCAGCGCGGCGCGTTTGCCGCCCCCCAGCGCCGTCACGGCCTCCACGTCCCGGGTGACGAGGCCGGAGCGGTACCCGGAGCCACCGAGGCCCCGGAGCCGGCCGCCGGAGGCGTCGTCGCCGCCGTCCCGGGCGCTGCGGAAGGACGAGAAGTACCCGGCGCCGCCGCCAGGGGACGTGTACGTCTCCAGGTAGCTGGACGGCCCGGCGCGCTTCTCCTTGTGGAAGGAGAAGCCGTCCTCGAAGCTGATCTCCTTGGAGGAGAAGGAGTGGTCTCCGAAGTCGCGGTAGTGCAGCTGGTAGCCCACGGCGGCCTTGGGGGGCCTGAAGGCCGCGGCGGGGGCGGGCGGGTGCGGGCGGTGCGGCGGCGCCGAGCTCGCGTCGTCTGCTGCCGGCTCGTACCTGCGGCGGGATACGAACCATTAGACGGAGTCACTTGCTCTCCTACGTGCCGAACCTCGTTGGCATTTGAACCCGCGACCCTGGCCCTGGGATTCAACTACCAACGCGCTGCTGGGGGCTAGGCCTCGGACTGGGCCTCGGGCTGGGCCTCGGGCTGGGCCTCGGGCTGGGCCGCGGGCTGGGCCCGGGCCTCGGGGTGCTGTAGCTCGCCAGCAGCAGCTCCTCGAGCGTCTTCTCGTACCTGGCCGCGGTGGGCCGCGGCGCCCCGTGCGTGGTCTCCTTGTTCCGGCCGCTGTAGTGGTTGTGATGGTTCGAGTTGTAGTAGTAGCTCTTGGTGGCGTGCTCGTCCCGGACGCCGTTCCCGTAGCCGGCGTGCGTCTGCTGGCGGCCGTCGCCGCTGTCCTCGCGGCCGTCGTCGTCGTCCTGGTCGCCCGCGTGCCTCGTGTCGCCGCTCGGCTCCGAGTAGCTGCCGTGCGACTCGTCGTCGCCGTCCACGCCCGAGCTGCCGGAGTCGTCGTCGTCGTACTTGGTGTAGTTGGACGACGAGTACATGTTGGTGTAGTTGTACTTCTTCGGGTCGATGAGGCGGCCCTTCTCGTCGTAGTGGAACTCCTTGACGTGGTGGTGGTGCTTCACGATGGGCTTCTCGGACGACGACGACGACGCGTACCCTTCGCTGCTGCTGGACTCGGAGCCGTGGTAGTCCGGGCCGTACGTGGTCGACGACGAGTACCTCCCGGGGCTGTACGTCGAGTGCTTGCCGTCGGCGCCGCTGCCGCTCTTGTTGCGGTGGTCATGGTAGAACACCTTGACGTCCTTGTTGTGGTAGTGGTGGCGCACGGTGGGGCCCTCGGACTTGTTGCGGTGGTCGTGGCTGTACTCGTTGTAGTAGTAGTGGTGCTTGACGTGCGGCCCGTCCGGGAAGTCGCCCTCCGTGAGGTTGCCGCCACTGGACGCCGGCTTGTGCACGATGGGGATGTAGCGCCCGTCCGCGTTGTACACGTGGTCCACGTTGTAGTTGTGCTTCTTGGCGAGGCGCAGCGCGTCGTAGGCCGCGTCCCTGGAGTAGGGCGCGGCGGTGGTGGCGTTGCCGTCGCTGGCGTTGTAGTAGTGGTGGTACGAGACGACGTGCCGGTAGTGGTGCTCGCGGTGCGTGTCGTTGCCGTCGTGGTCCTCGTAGTACTTGTAGTCCGTCTGGTTGTCGCGGTGGTCCGAGTAGGGGGTGCGGTACTGCTGTTCGTTGTAGTTCCGGAGGGGCGGCTTGGCCTCCGCCAGCGTCTTGTGCTGCCGCTTGCGCTTGTAGCGGCCCGAGGTGCTGCGGGTGCGCGGGGATCTAGTTGACGGCGGCGGCACGGCGGACCCCGGCGCCCCGACGGCCTTGGTGTCCCTGAACTCTCTGGTGTGCAGGTACCCGCGCTCGTAGCGCCCGCCGCTATCCGCGTCGCCTCTGTCCTCGTCGGACCCGTAGGCCGGACGCTCAGGGTCGCTGTCCTCGCCTCGCAGTCGGCTGGCCGAGGACGAAGCGCCGTCGTCGCCATCGTCGTCCACGAAGGAGGACGACGTCGCAAAGAGCGTCAGCGTGGACGGCGAAGTCCGAGAAAAGGACGAGGCGCCATCCGATTCGTCGGCGAACGGCGATCTGGAGGGGAACGGAGACGCGTCCTGGGCACCGAAGGGACTCAGCGACGGGAAGAAGCCGCTGAGGAAGCCGCCGCTGGGGCCGTCGCTGGAGGACGAGGACGAGCCGCTGGAGCCGCTGGAGCTGCTAGAGCCGCGGGGGAAGTCGCTGGAGAAGCTTCCGCCGCCGCTGGACAACTTGCTGCCGCTGCTTGAACCGGCGGCAAATCCTCTCGAAAACTCCCGGCCACCTGACAGCCCGCTGGAGAAGTCGTGCCGCGAGTCGTCGCTGCTGGAGAGGCTGCTGGAGAAGTCGCCTCCGCTCGCGAACCGGCTGCTTCGCGGCGACTTGCTAGTCGGAAAGACATCGTCGCCGGTGAAGTCGGCTCCCTGCTCGACCAGCCTGCTGCTCCTGGGCGCGGTGGGCGTGTCCGTCGGTCTGCTATTGCTCTCCCTCTTGCGCGAAGCGTCGGGGAAGTCGTTCAGCTTGCTGGAGAAGCCCCCCTTGCCTCTGGAGAAAAAACTGCTCTCGCTGGGGCTGGGGCCAGGGTCGTCGGAGAGCCCGCCCCTGTGTGGCAGGCTGCTGTCGCTGGAGCCGAAGCGCCAGGGCAGCGCGCCCCGGCTGGAGCCGCCGCCGCCGCCGTCCCCGGCGCTGGCCGGCTTGAACAGCGGGGGCGGCGTGGTCTTGTTAGCCGCTATGGGCTGGTAGTAGAAGTTTGGCTGTGCCTGCGGACAGAGAAGAGCCTGGTCAGACGGATGTATCCGTTACATAGAAATCACGAATGCCCGGGTGATCAGAAAATTTATAATATTCGCAGCGTTCAGGCGTGCATCGATTTTTTTTCTCTCTCGAGTTTCCACCCCTCCCCGGCCCGCCCTCTGCCTCGCGGCCACGCCCGCGCCAGGCGCCTGTGAAGAGGCACCCGTTCCCGAAGCTGCGAACAGAAGCCATGCAAAGCGCCGCGCGGGCCCGGACCGGCCAGTCCCTTCCCTTCACTCGGAAGCGCTCGGTACAATGGAGCCCCAGGGCCCGGCCGCTTCCCTTCTGCCGCCACCGATACTCGGACAGGAGGCGTCGCACACTGCCCTGCCCCGCCCGGCCCTGCCCGGGAAAGTAACAACGGTCTTGCCTTCCGCCTGCCGCCTGGCTATTGACTCGGCAGGCAGAACCCGCCCTATGACGTGTTTTCATTTTCACAGCTGATTCGGAGTGCAGTGTCTAAGACTTGACGGTGCCAAAAGGTCAAAGTAAAGTGGGCCGAAAAGTGGCCAGAAAGTCACCGTGTCGTAGACGGGAATTCCCGATGAGAATGGCTGAGAAAGTCAATCAGTTTCAGAGCGTCACCTCGTGAGTCGTGTGTGTAACATCTGTCGCTGCAAAGTCGAAATAGTTTACGAGACGTCACGTGATTTGTCAGTAACCAATAGTCACCTCCTGGCGGCCGCGCACCTTGTAGTCCAGCTCCTGCTTCTTGGCGGCCGCGTCGTACTTGGTCTGCACCACGCTGCGGCCCGACGCCTCGAGGACCTCCACCGCGGCCGCGGCCGACACCAGGCCGACAACGGCGACCTGACCGAAAGAGAGAGAGAGAGAGTTACGACAAACGTTATTCCGTAGTGACTCCAGAGACATATTTATCAGGACTCTTTGTCTCGCCGTGCTAGCGCCGTGCAGGCTGGCAACCCAACGTGCATGCAAGGCCGCGTGGTGGTCTCACGACGGCGGGGGACTGAAGGAGGCAGGAAAGTGAGAAAAAAGGAGGAAGGAGAGTGAGTGGGAGGAGAAGTAGTAACGGCAGGAGGAGGAGGATGTGGGTGAGGAGGGGTCGGAGCGGGCAGGTCTCCGGGCGGACCGCACCCCGCCGTCATCAGTACTTTTATTGAGGTTTGCCCGAGCGCGGAAACTGCCGAAGGGCGGGTGGCAACGCTAAGGGGAAGGGGGGGGGCGCCTGTTGATTTTCTCGCAATCAACCAGGGCTCCTTACTTTGGTGCCGTCCCGGAGGCAACCTAACCAGAGCGTGGACAGTATACCACTCCAACGAGCCGCGCCCCGCCCCGCCCCGCCCCGCCCCGCCCCGCCCCGCCCCGCCCCGCTCCGCCCCGCCCCGCCCCGCTCCGCCCCGCCCCGCCCCGCCCCGCCGCGCCCCGTCCCGCTGGGGAATTGTTTCGCGCCTGAGCACACTTTACTTACTTTTGCGCAACAAAACGGACGTACGTACAGTCGTAAGAATATGGAAAGTGGCCGGCGAGCTAGCGGCAAAACTGATCAATTAATCACCTTACAGCGAGAGGGAGAAAGAGAGAATGAGCGACGCAGGGCGAGAGAGGGGGCGGAGCAGGGTGAAGGGAAGTAGCTTTACACCTCATATAATAGAGAAAATTAATATTTTGCTTGAGTAAGCAAAAAAATAAATAAATGCACCAATACATTTTTATACTGTGGTATCTTGCATGTACGCTTTGAAAATGGAGGTCTGCGTCTAACTTTACGTCCTCAAAGATAAGGCAAAGACGATTATGATAGTGCAGTCCTGCCGGCAGCGAGGTTCGACTTCCTTCCTCACAACTCACCGGTCCTACCCTGCTCCAGGCACCTGCCCCGCCCCGCCCCACCCCGCCCCGCTACCACCTGGCGCCTGGCGCGCGCATGCGTGGCCGCGTAGTGCACAGGTGCATCCGCAGGTGCGCAGTGCAGCGGGGCGCGCCTGCATACTCATCCGAGTGCATCTTGCCTCCACCCGGAAAGAGAGTCGTGTCGTTTTAATAATTATTTCATTCAAAATTTAAGAAAGTGACTTTAAAACAGAAAGATTCAGAGTCCAACAGCTTCTGTACTCTAAGTAAACGGAACAATTTTGTCCGAGCAAAGACGGCATCCGGGGTGGTACATATTACTAATAAAAAATATTTCAACATAAAATTTTTCTTTTGCAACTTATGTAAGAAGTTTTTGGAATGGTTGTGGAAGAGGAAATTTGCGTATACCGAGTCGGCGAAACTGAATGGCGTTCTTTGAAGTAGGTGTTAATCTGCTGCTCTCCTGCGTGCCGCGCTTTATCGGACTCGGGCAGGCCAGGCGCACGCCTGAGACAGGACGTCCCTCGCGGCATAGCCTTACAATCATAGTTTAATTCGCTAATGCACCTCGTGACATGACGCTCCTGCTGTCAACCAGCAACAAAAAAACTTAAATGCCTCACAAGGGCACAAGAAAAAATTACACCTCGACATGGTGCCAAAAAAAGAAAAGTAAAAAAAAAAAAAATCTTGGCTACGAGATTTTATTTTTCAAGGACAGTAGTAAAGTTTTGAAAGGTTGTGTTTTGAAAGTGAACCAAGTCAATTCTCTAGAACGGCTCTAGTCGAATGTAGCAGGTTCCCCCTCTCGCCGCACTGTAACACTCAGGTACTCACCAGCCACGCCGGCGACGTCGACGCCATGCTCTGGAGCTGCAAGACCTGGAGCCGCTGCAGCTGGTCTGCACCGCAGCGAGCCGTCTGAGGAACTGGGCGCCGGCAAATGTCTATCTCGAGTTTTATATCGATCCGCTTGGCTGTTTCCGGTATATCTTCCGGCCCTTCCGGTCCTCGGGCCCTCTCCCTCCTCCCCACGCCGCGCTCCGGGGGCCGCTCCGCCCGGAGACGGGACGGCGCCGAGGGTGGCGCTCGCCGGAGCGAGCCGACGCGGCCGCTCCGGGCAGCGGGGGGCAGTGCGGCCCGGAGCCCGGAGGCCCGGGGCTGGTACGGTGCAGCAAGCAGCCGAGAGGCCAGCCCAGCGCCTATGCTCCGGGAAGAATGGATGCGCTGCCACGCAGTCACATGTAAAACTACCTCCAAGAAATTTTTCGCAGTATAACTAAATACGGATTTAAAAAAAAATAAAAAAATATCACGCTCTGTGTTCGAACCTTTTTTTATCTGGAATATTTGCCATTCCTCTGCAGTACATTCAGCTGTGACTGAAACACGAAGGCCATGAAAATCATGACGTCTCAGACATATGAGATGGATGTTCTCACGGCGGACGTATCGTGTGGCGACCCAATGCTGTGACTGAGAAGGTGATGCCCGCTATGTGACGCTGTCTCCCTCCGAAAATAATGATGATAATAATAATAAAACAAGTGACAAAACAATGCGGATGGCGCTCGGCCCGGACCAGTAGTTTGAGTTTTGTCCAGTGACAGCTGACTGGACCAGACTCCCACACTTAATGCCGTTTCGCTTTTTTGAGGTATCATTAAAAGGATAGAAATTGGTTGAGTGTAATCCCGTGCACGCGAAAAGATAACGTGGGGAATAAATCATAATTTAATAACTGGTCTGTATCGTAATTAGGCTGAGGTGCGAGAAGGGGTATACTTCCATTCGAGTAAGTTTTCTCACACGGTTGACTAAATTGTAAAAAATTGTCAATGGCAATAGAGAAATACTTGGCGTACATTTTAGAAAAACAATTTTATTACATACTAATAATGAATTACAAACGATATTTTATACAAATGAGCGCGCCGTGGTAGGAACTCTCGTATTCACATTCACAGTGGGCTGGCGTGCGGACGGGACGGCGCGGGTGGTGATGGCGGTGCGGGTGCGGGTGGCGATGGTGGCGATCTTGATGTTCACGCCTCTAGATGTCCTGGTAAATTTCGTTGATCGGAATGCGATCGAAAACCCTCGAAGCCATCTGCCTGAACATGGCTCTGAACGCGTCCTGGGCCGGTCCCTGGATCTGCTTGTAGAACAGCTTCCAGTCGCTGTTGAGGAAGCCGTTGACCTGCTCGCTGACCTGCTTGTTGCCCTTGAGGAGCTCGTGGAAGTGGCACCTCATCTGCTTGGGCGCAATTTCGAGCTCGTAGTCGCTAATCTTCCAGTACGTCTTGCCCTTCTTCTCGACGGGCTCCGCAGAGATGACATGCGTCGTGGAAACGTCGTCTGTAAAAGCGATATCAGAGACGTTTACTTTGCGGAGACTGGCAATTTAAATAAACGCGGTTTGAGTGACGTAATACATCCTAGCGGACGAGATTGGTCGGTCGTACCGAACTCGAAGAAAGCGGGTCCGTCGCCCTTGACGGGGATCACGAGGATCTTCCCGGACGCCTTGTACTGGAAGTCGAGCCGCAGGTGGGGAGTGTCCGCTCTCACCGTGAGCACGTGCTTCTTCGTGTCGAGTCTGGAGGGCGCGGGGGCGAGAGAGGTGTCAGTCATCGTTATCTACTTCTCTTTCTGCAGACGACCCATGTGTACTCACGCGGCGGAATCGACAGTCGTCGCCTCCAGGCCGGCGATGCTCAGGTTCTGGGCGTTGAGCACGAGCGTGATGGGGCCCGAGCCCAGATCCAGGGTCAAGTCCTCGACGTGCAAGGGCCCGATCGGCTGCAGACCCAGCGCCTTGTCTCCTGCACCGTCCGAAACAGTTGACAAACGGGGCGCCGTAGGAAAATAAATAAACCTTGCGCCCTCATACAACATTCCTCACCGTCTTTCAGATTCATGATGGCGCCCTTGATGGCATCCTTCAGGCAGGTGTTAAAATTGGCGTCGTTGACGTGGCATGTCGTGTACTCCGCGGCTGCGAGACAAAGGTTTCGGTTTCGGTTTTCCGTGCTCAAAATGCGCCCCGTGGTCACGCCCCGTGTACTCACGCAGCTTGGCGGCGAGGCTGAGGCCGCTCAGCGCGAGAAGCAGCAACGCCTTGGCGAACATGGTGTCCTGTGCTCTCCGGCGGGGTGGGCTTCGACGCTGACCGTCGCGAGAGGGCGCTCGTTGACAGATCGCGTGCCGGGGTTCGGATGCTACTGATTCCTCCAGGCGCGGCACCTCGCGTATATGTATGACCCTCCCTCCGGGCGGGGCGGGGCGGGGCGGGGTGGGGCGGGCGCGTGGCGGGACCAGGTAGGCGCGTGGACAGCCGCCGCAGGGGCACCCACCTGGCCGGCAAGGAGAAAAAAAATACGTGAGGAAAGAGGGGGAAGGGGGCAACTGGACTAAGTGACGGCTGGCTTCTTCCAAACCAAGTGCCTCGCGAGAAATTATATTCCGGCTTTATTATTATCGTCCCAACAAGGCTGCATTTAAAACGCGCGAAATTTTCGGAGTTCAACAATAAGGAACGACTGTAGACGAAACTGAACAGAAAATAATGTTGGTTTTTAAGATTTAAAAAAAATCACACAGCGTACGCTTTTTAAAAAACAATTCTTGTTTTTTTCACCCAGGCTCTTTTGGTGACGTTTATTTTTTAAAGGGCAAGCTGACATTGTAACAAATGCGTAGTGACTCAATTGTCACTATAACTTTTTGGTGAATAAATTTATCTCAACAGAGTGCTGTGAGCATCGCGGTTGTTTGCCAATTAGCCAATTGGCAGTTTCATCTCATGTCCACACTCGGACACCACACCACACTGCCTCGTGCATTCGAGGCGACAATAGTCCAGCTGCAATACCCTGCAGCATTATAGAGCTGCCAAAATATTTAATCCCAGGTGGTCACAGATGTACAGATGCTTTCTCTTATCTAAAGTGACCCCTATCGATGTACAGGCGCTGTTAAGTTGAATGCTGTCGGCATACACTTTATCTCTGAATAACGACGCAGTGCCTTGACGAGGTGCAGTCTTTACAGATGGATGTATGCCGGTGACACGTTGTGGCGTGGAGGTGCTGGTGCTATCGTATAATGAAGGATAGCGGAACAGACAATACTCAACAGGGCTAGTTTATTCATTTATTTACAAATAAAACAAAGAAAAACAATATCAACAAAGAAACAATAACAAAAAAAAAAGTTTAAAAACAATAAAATCAGTCCATTTCTTATGGTGTTGAAGGAAAAATTGATTTCTGTAGATCTATCAGCAAGTCTACAAAGACAAAAAAGGTGGACTAGAATTATAGCTCATTTCCGGGGACATCGGTACTGTCGAGTAGATTCAAGATCTATATTCTGATGTCAAACTATTCTTCACAGCAAATAGAGCCTCATTACCGTCTCAGTAGCGATCACAACGCTATTTGCATACGACATTAAAACTTCGAGAAAAACGAAGAGCTTTCCGATCGGTGAATCAGCCGCGGCCACTACTGTACATTGTACATTTCCCACGCGTGATAGTCAAAAACAAAAAGAGCAGAGAAATTTACCGTCGGATTCTCAAGGTTCGAGTTAGAAGTAGCTCGAAAGTTTGACTTTGGTCAGGGTTGACCTGTTGTTATTTGTGATTCCCCATCAGTTCTTGAAAACATTCCGCTTCTCGGGCGGTCGAGATGTTTTGGTCCGGCGCGCTCTCAGCTCCACAGCCTCCAGGCGGCGTGCTGCTGCTGCTCCTGCGCGGAGGTGCCCCGGCTGCGACCCTTGCGCCCCGGAGCCTCGGTCGGACTCCTCCTGTCGCCGAAGGAGGGGGCGGGGGCGGCCACTGGAGTCCACCCGGCGTACGAGAGTCCGCGCGGCTGCTGCCGACCCCCGGCGGGGGCGGGGCCGGGGGCGGGGCCGGGGGCGGGCCTGAGGTGCAGCGGCGGCACGTACCCCTTGGGGGGCGCGCGCCTGTCCCCGGCCGGGGTGGACGCCGACAGGTGCTGCGCGAACAGCACTGGGCCCCGGTTGTGCCCCTTGGCCGCGCCCCGCTTGGGCCCCTGCTGCTGCTGCACGGACGCGACCGTCGCCGCCGCCGCGTAGGAGCCGTCGTCCTTCCCGCGCACCTTGGACTTGGAGCCGAAGGACCACTGCGGCCCCCAGTCGGCCGTCGGCCTGGGCGTCTCGGGCAGGTCGGTCGGGCTGGGTGCCGTCGGCCGGGCGACCGTCAGCCTGGCGGCCGTCAGCGGGGCGGGCGCGTACCTCCCCGCGCCGCGCTCGCGCTCCGCCTGCGGCGCCCTGGCCGCGCCGAGGCCGAGGCCGAGGCCCTGGCCCTGAACCTGCTGCGCGCGCCGGGCCTTGGCGCGCTCCTTCTTCACCCAGGTCGGGACGTCCTTGGAGTCCTCGGCCGTGACCTCGGCCGGCCGCGGCCGCTCCAGCCCGGGCCAGTCGTTGCCCTCGAACAGCTGGCTGTGGCTGGCCACCTCGCTCCAGGCGGGGCCGAGCAGCTGCTCCATCACGGCGTGGTGCTGGCCCTGGGCCTGGGCCTGGGCCCGGGGGTCGTACACTGACACCGGCGCGACCTGCACCGGGGGCACCCGCAGCTGAGCGGCCTGCAGCTGCGCGGAGTGCAGCTGGGCCAGCTGCTGCTGCTGCTGCAGGTGCCTGTGCAGCTGCTGCGCCTGGGCCGCGTCCCGGTCCACCTGGCCGCTGCCCTGGAGCGCCTGCTCCGGCAGCAGCTCGTGGTCGTCGTCCGGGTTGTGCTCGTTCTCCTTGTCGTCGGCCTCGGCTCGGTCCTCGTCGTCCTGGTCCTCCTGCTTCTTGTCGTCCTCGCTGCCGAGGCCGTAGGGCTGATACCGCTCTCTGTCGTCGTCCTGAAGGCGATGGTCCTCGGAGACCCGGTACGGCTCAGACTTGACGGGCCGCTCCGAAGGCTTGTAGTACTGAGAGTCCTCAGAGTCCTCGTCCGAAGGCCGGTCGGTGTAGGCGGCCGACGAGCCCGAGTACGAGGGGCCCTCCTCCGTCGTGTGCTCCGAGTCCGTCGACGAGGACTCGTCGTAGGGCCTCTCGTCTTCGTCCTGCGGGCGCCGCGTGGTGCTCCTGTACGAGGACGCGCCCTCGGTGGAATAGGACGACGGCGCCGACGGCGAGGACGCGGTGTAGGACACGCCCTGGTCGCCTTGCGACGATTGCGAGTACGTGGCGGCCGGACCACTGTCGTACGCCTCGTCATCGTCGTCCTGGTCCCGCGCGGCATAGTAGGACGACGGCGGGCTGCTGTACGAGGTCGGCCTCAAGGTCGTCGAGGACGGCGAGCCCGCGTACGAGACGGGCCGGGGCCGGGGCGTGTACGAGCGCTTGTCGACGGGCGGCTGCTGCCGCGGCGCCGGCCTTCTCGTCGACGTGTAGGACATCTCGGAGGGCGCCTCGTCCAGCTGGTAGGGCTCGGCCACAGTCTCGTCGGTCGAGCCGCCATCCTTCTTCACCTTCAGCAGGGCGGGGTGGTTGTCCTCGCTGGCGCTCTCCTTGGCCGCCAGCAGCGCCTCCTGCCACGCCGCCTCGTCCAGCTCGGCGCCCTCGGCGCCCTGCTCCAGGTGCTGGTCAGCGTCCGTCAGCTCCCTGCGGCAGAGCGATATCGAGAGTGACATAGCGTAGCGCCCGGGGCCGTGCGCGCGTCGCGCCCCGTGGCGGTACGCGGAGCAGTGTGTCACTCACCCGGGCTGCAGCTTGCCCTTGCGGCCGTGCAGCGGCCGGCGCTGCACCGTGGCGTGGAAGCCGCTGCCGTCCGCCTCGTAGTGCACGGTGCGCCAGTGGCCGTCCGGGTCGCGCAGGAAGTACGCGCCCCACACGTCCTCCCCGGAGCGCTTCTCCCACGCGCCCTTCACGTCGCCCGTCTTGCGGGAGGCGACGGCGTACCGGTAGTGGTAGTTGGGCTCCGCCTGCGCGCAGGCGGGGAGCAGGACAGGTGAGTTTGTAGGACTTTTCGTCGTACAGGGCGGCGAATACGACGAAGAAAAAGGCGCGCTTACGTGGTGATGGTCCTCGGAGGTCGCCTCCAGTTGGTCAGGAGTGCCGTGTCCGGGGGGTCCCTCCTGCTGCGCGCCCGCGGCGGCCGGCTGTCCTGAGGCAGCAGCGGCGGCGGCGGCGGTGACGACCTCGCCGAGGGCGAGCACCAGCACCAGGCCGGTGACCTGCAGACAGGCGCCCCCGCCAACACCAGCCCCGCGGTCACTTTGGCCCTACACTCCTTGTTTGATTTTTGTTAAGTTTATTTTCATGGCCGGCAGGTCAAGTTCAGGGACCACAAAGTCGAGAGAGCCACGTCCGGGCGCCCCAGCCCAGCCCCGGCGCGGAGCGGAGCGAGCGTCCTCTGCGAGTGGCAGATCTGGTTCTCCAGGGAGGGCGCGGGCGCGCGCGGCTTATTCGACCCTCGCGGTCGCTGCTTACGGCTCCTGCCGGTCAGCTGGAGCTGACGTTAACAAATTTGTTTCTGAGTCCGCGGGTCGCAGTACAGAGAAGCAGACAAACAGGAGAAACGGAAAACACAAAGGTAATAATTACTGCGTGGTTTCGGCAGTTCCTATGTCCGGCGCGAGAGGCGCGAGGGCCTCTATGTACATATCGTGCAATCGACGCACGCTAGCTCAGCTCGTGGCGTGGCGTGGTGCTCGGCATGCGCCCCGCCCCGCTCATCTCCAAGACTCATTATCCGCTCGACATGCGATCTAATCCTCGCCACTTCCTCCCTCTCACCCGCTCTGATTTTGTCTTTCCGTATGCCTGCCCCCCACCCCCCACCCCCACCTCGCCACCGCCCGCGAGCAGCCACCGTGCTTCGCCGCCCCCGCGAGCCGCGGCGCGGGGCGAAAGGAAGGAACGCATCATCAAGGATCATAATACGGGTGCGCGCATGATGGTATCAATTAAAATTAAAGTTTTCAGCAAACGGTGCACTTTACTTTTTTCCGGATTCAAGGCGCACAGCACAGCGAAAGCTATGAGAAGTACCTACTTCCCGCCCATAGCGCATGCACTGCACTGCTCAGCCCGCCGTACCGCGCACCAGATAATGCACAGGCGAGAAAGTGATTTGGTTTTTATCTCTTTGCGTTCGCAATCTTCACTGTCCCACACGTAACGCCCTACCGCCCCCCGCCGCGCGCCGTCGCTAATAGACTGGGCTTCCCTCCCACGGACTTTTTTTTTTCGGCACGACGCGTAAAGACTTTACAGTAGTACAGACTTTTGCACTAGTCCCGCCCGCGCAAACAATGCGTCGGCGGTTGCCTTTTGTCAACGATTGTGGGGGCCGGGCCGGCGCGGGGCAGGAAGTAAAACAGTGCAGAAAGGATCAGCACCGCTGCCGCGCCCCGCGCCGCCCCGCGCCGCCCCGCGCCGCCCCGCGCCGCCCCGCGCGGCGACAGACGAGCACCTCATGTACAATGCTGGAAAGTTGTTCTCGCACCGCCGCGCCGCGCCGAGGCGCCCCGCATCGGACACGCGCCACTCGTTTTAGAATACTCGCCAACGCGTAAAATACGCACGACTACGACTGGATTGAAAAAAAATAAATGTAGCAGAGCTGACGAAGGTCGGGTCGGAACTCTTGTCTGGTCTGGGTGCAGTAACCGATTGGAGTCAACATTGGCGCCCAAAACCTGTCCGCCCCGTCCAGATTATTTGTCTCGACATTTTACGCAGCAGTAGCCGAGGAAGCCACTGCCCGGCCCGGATGTGCCGACCCAGCACCCGGCAGCAGAGCAGTAGTACGTAGTTGGACCCCGCTGTGGACTTACACCCAACGTCATAACAAAACAGGAATACTTTTCACTTAAAAAAAAAATAGGCAGGACAAAAAGGAGTATACGATGGTGATTCGTTAGCCTAAAACAAAGACCCTCTCCTCGAAAAAAGAAAGGGAATTATTTCACAAAAATACCTTGTTTTGTTTAAATTTTCTCAGAAAAAGAGGTGTCGGAAAGAATATTGTGTCGGCAAAGTAAATATGAGGTGTTCATTAAAAATAACCACTTGTCTTACATTCCTCTGCTGCGGGCTAGTCGGTTGACTATTAACAAAACAGTTTTCTCCGGGTGCACAGTTTAGACAGGCGACCAACAGCCATCTGCCTGACCTTGTTGAAGGCGACCGCGGGCGCAGGCGCAGGCGCAGAGTTCGACGACCCCGCGTCGCGACCGCACCGGGGGCAACACCAGCACTAGCGACGCAAGGACACACACCGGGCCTGCACCATGGCCTCACTCACCGCGAACCCCGCTGTGGCCGCCATGGTCCGGACCGGCTCCGGCGCGGGGACGGGACGGAACGGGGCGAGCAGAGGCGGGGGCACCTCGCCGGCGGGGGACTTGTCCTCGTGCAGGCTGACTCTCTGCTGCACCTGTGCTGCACCTCGGCCGTACGCTGCTCAGTGTCTGGATGGGCGCGGGCCGGGCCGTGCAGCTTATAGCCGCTGCAGCAGCAGCAGCAGCCCTACGACAGCGGAGCGCCGGCGGCGGCGGCGGGGCGGCCCCCACCCCGGCCACCCCCGCGCGGCCACCCCTGCCCGCCCCCGCCCCCCGGCGAAGGGGCCGGCGCCGCCCCCACCACCCCTCGGAGCAATAAACTGAGTCTGCATCAATGCGTAACGCGACGGAAGGGATGCCGCCTGGTACTGCCCCGCCCCGTGCCGCGCCGCGCGGTGTGGGTCCGCGGCCGCCCAGCCCCGCCCCGCCCCGCCCCGCTCGCGTTAGCGCCTGGAATGCAGACGCGCGATGCAGATCTGCGGTGCGGCGGTGGCTTTCTTCCTCGGATTTGCTGCTGCTCTGTGTGGGTGTGACGGGGAATATGTTTCAAAAATATATGAAATTCGCGGTGTCTGGAAATCGGCCAGTATAGACGGAAAACTCCACAAGGGGTGTGTCATGGTATTTATTAACAGTGCCAAGTGCCGTTGCCGATGCCGGGGATGAGCGCGATGCAAGGCACCTTGTAGTCCTTGAAGGCCCGGTCGAGCTCGGCGTTGATCCAGCCCTTGACCCTGGACGGCGGCACCAAGAGGTTGAGCACGCTCGACACCAGCCTGTTGATGGCGTTGAAGCCGGTCGTCCTCCACTGGATGCCGTCCAGGACGTCCACCGTCACGTTCTGCACCCCGAAGGAGCAGGAGGCATTGCTGGACTCGACGCCTACAGACATGGACACGGTGTTCTGGTCGATGGTGGCGCCCACGTCGCTCGTGAGCGACAGGAAAAGGTACTTGGCGTGGACTCTGTAGCTGCGCGGGAACGGAACAGACGACGCTGTCATCAGATGTATGGCATCGTATCCGACGGCTTGACTGACAATTACAGTACAGTATTAGCTATAAGAGTCGACATACTGTTAACTTCAGACTGAACGCAAATGTCGAGGGGAACTGACCAACGCACTGCAAACAGACCCGGGGCTCACATGATGGCTTCATTTATCTAAGGCAATTAACTTCGATTCTAGGTTTGTTTTTGGCAGCCGGGCATCACGCCGCCGGGGCGGGGCGGGGCGTAGTGGCAGGGGTTCTTCGCATGCACGAGACGAGGTATAATCGTTTCACCTTCCTATAGCTTAATTGCCGGCGAGGCGCAACAAGTTCCCCACGCAGCGGCGGCTCCTCCTGACGTGGACGGGACCGACTGTCCTAGTAGTTTGCCGAACAAACACTCGACGCACGGCACCTCTAATGTTTAGACCCGATCCTGATATTCCGCAACATCGGGAAAAACAATTTTGGTGTACAAATGTCGTAAATGTTTCTGATATTTCCTGATTTGTTTTGGTAAATTTTGGGGGGAATTTTCATTCAATATCTTGCAGTTTTTGCTTCGATTTTTCCTGAATTTTTGTGAATTTTCCTGAATTTTCCTGAATTTTTTTCCCTGATTTTTTCTGAATTTTTGGTGTACAAAAATTTCAGAGTTGTTTCCATCTCTCAACACACACGACGACCATACTTTACGCTACCATGGCTAGAAAGAGTAGTAGGGGGTCTGGGGCGGTGTTATACCTCATCTCCAGCGAGCCGAGGGTGAGCGCGGTGCTGAGCATGACGTGGTCCTCGGCGTGGTCCAGGACGGCGCCGCCAGTCCTGCTCAGGCTGCTCAAGCCCTTCATCATGCCGTCGCTGGCCTCGAGCGTCAGGCCGTTCTCGGTGCCGGACACGTCCGGGAGCTCAATGGTGCCCAGCCCGAGGCGCCCCAGCTCCCGGTGCAGGATCACGAGAATGTTGTCGACGACGCCATCGACGCCCACCTGCCCCGCGTCGGCGCGCAGCTGAAAACGCGTCTGATATCACAGCCTGTCGTCGTCCAGCTGCAGGGGGCGTCCTGTCCTACCTGCGAGGCGGACGACGACGACGCGCCCAAGGCCGCCAGCGCCACCAGGGCCACCGCCAGGCTGAGGGCGCAGTGGGCCATCGCGGACGCAGATGTGGAGGAGGGAAACGTCCGGTACCGTGACACAAAGCTGATCCTTTAGCGAGACTTCCCTAAGGACACCGTCGCGGCCGCGCCAGCAGGCGCATTTAAGTACTACAGCGGTACAGTGCGGACCGCGCCGAACTCGCTGATAAAATGACGCACTCGAACACTACGGCGAAATGTCGGCTCGCGATAAAGTCCGCCACTCTGCATCACCAAGGCAATTCCATTTTTCAAATAGCTGCCCTGCCCTGAAGCGCTCTCCTTGAAAGGTTCCTAGACAATACGAGACAAACAGGAAAAAGGACGGCCAGCGCCCGCGAACACCTGGGTAGGCAACCCATTCTGCACGGAGAGGAGTTCTCTAAACCTATCACTCTGGGAGATACCACCAAGGCATAATGCACATCTTTTACTTTAAAAAATAAAAAAAAATGTTCCTGCCGCGTTATTATAATATTTTAAGAATACTATCCGAGGAGTATATTATTACTCTGGAAAAATTAGCCATATTACAGCAAAACAAGACAACAATTTATTAACACTATTTATGATAGAAAAAAACACATTGGGCCAGGGTTAAACAAATCTTGTAGCAATGCTAAGAACTTTAGTATAATCAGCTCCCTTTGCATGAGTCTTTTTCTTCAATATTGTCCTCAGAACACTTGGAATTGGGACTACAATACGAGTACCAAGAGGAGTACCATTATCTTCAATCAGAACAACATTATTTGAGTCTGTTCTAGGTAGAAGAGCTGGTTGTTTAGCTTTGACACCAACAATAACTCCCTTTTTCTTCAGTCCTTTAATGGCACATAACACAATATCTCCTAGGAAAAAAAAAATGGTACCACCGTTTACACACCTCATTTATTTAAATTAAACAAACTGAAAAAAAAAAAACTTAAAAAAATATCCTTACCTGTGGTGCCAACGCCAGTTTTGTTATAAATGTGAATGATGCGAGGCGGTTTCCCCTCTAACATAGCCTGCTTCCCAAGCTCACTATTGTCAACAACACGCAAGCGGGATAGTTTTCGTAGCCGGTGGCATGGAGAACTGGAATGAAAACTTCTTCCAAGAGCCGCTGTGCAGCTTGATATTGTGTTTGCTAAATTTATCAACACGGACATCGTGTAAGATCTGAAAAAGTAAGGTAATAATTAAGAGCTATTGAAAGTAAAAGAAAGTACAACACCAGTAACAATGCAGTAGATAGTGATTATTAATTACAATAACGAAATATGAAGCATGCTTTAAAATGTGATGAAATAAAACTATTTCCAAATTGTAATCTAGCACCCATACAAACATCAGGTTAAAGACAACAATAACATTAAAATGAGTGTGAGGGAACCTGTAAGAACCCACAATGTAAGAGATTTAAAAAGATAATGGAAAATTACCTTTTGAACAGTAATAAGGAGGAAGAATGTCTTCGTCTTTTCCTTTGGGTAAAATAAGATAGATTTTGTGAATGCTGTAGCAGAAAGATTTCTAACCTAACCCTGTTTTCTGGTTCGAGCTGCGAGTTCGAGGTCTAATATTATTTACAGAGAGACGTCTCTATTCGCACGAATGTTGCCATGGAAACACTGGGGAACTGTGTTTGTTGATGTAGCGGTCGAAAACAAATGTCCTAGAATAAGTACAGTATTTCTGCTATCTAAAAAAAAAATCAAATACTCAAAGGACAGTGTCACTATGAATCGTAAACGTAGTAAAGATGATGAGATACCACTGACAGTGACAAAATCATCAATTCTACAAGAAACAAAGGAGCGTTTTGACACTTTGCTGAAAGCTGCTCTTAGCCAAGAAGATGGAATCCAGGTAATAAAAAAAAAATAAAAAAAAATAACTTTGATGAACTCCCAGTACTGTGAGAACTTGAGAGAAACTGTAACATTCTGTTGTCTGTTGACCAAAAGATTTTTCATTTTTTATCCCAAACTTATAAGCGCAGTCATCCTTCCTTCATATTGCGATCGTAACTTTAAATTTTAAATAGTAAATGATGTAAGATCAATGAGATCAACTACATTTCCCAGTATTTTAAATTTTAATATCAATGAAAAATTGAGTTGCAGGAAGTGTTTGTATTAAATTTTTATTCATCTTAAGCATTTCCCCCCCTCTCTTTACAGAGGAAAAGTGGGAAAGGAGGAAGAAAATCATCTCTGAAAGGCGATTTCTTGAAGGATGTGAAACCTCATAAAAGAAGGTCAGTAAAAAAATAATACAACTGTAATTTTCATTTTTTTTAAATCTTGCTATGTTTAAGTTTACAAATATCTAATTTGCAGGTCAAAGAAAAAGCTAAGCACATCCACACAAAAATTAGTAACAGAAGATGATCATTCAACATCCAGTGAGCAGGATGGGCTAGATAATAAGAATGAAACCTCTTTTAATACTAGTATTGAAGAAGTGAAAGATTTTACACCTGTTTCTAGTTCAGATGAGCATAATGTACCTGAGAAATCAGAAGATGGAAATCTTTCAAAAACAAAAGTGTTGATTCATTCACATAGCATACTAACAGATAGGGCTAACTCATCACCTATAAAGAGGGACACATTCAGCAAAACACCTTCAAGAGATGAATCTAGGGAATCTAGAGAGACTACATCAAGTCGTGTCTCAAGTCCAGATTCTGTTATGACTGCGATAGAAGCAGCGTCACCAAGCAAGACAATCCCGCTTTCGTTATCTGGAACTTATTCTCCTAGAGAAAACAATGTCGAGGAATATGAACTCAAGCCTTTGAAAGGTTTATCAGCATCATATGAAGAAATTGATGAAACCAGTTTGGACAAGGATTATGATAGCTATAGAAAAAATTCAGCAAGAGGCATGGAAAATGCTGCATCATATGAGGAAATTTTAGAAGACCCCAGAAGCCACCAAGAAAAAATTGAAACAGATAGCAATCTAGGCTTGTCTAGCAGACACACCAGAAATAAGAAGCACAAAAAAAGCAAACTGCAGTTACCACTTCATGAACCTAGAAGAAGAGAAGAGGGTAGCACTGATACTAGTTCCAATGATCCAATGCCAATAGATAACAGACATCAAAACAGGCGTGTTGCCCATGCACGGAAGAGGAGCAAGTCAACCCTAAATGACTATGAAAATGCCCATGCAGTAGTCCAGTATACATACGACAAAATCATAGGAATAACCATACATCGTTGTGATACACTGAAGGTGAGGCTTGGAGGTAATTAATTGATACAGCAATAATCCTACTAAATCTGTTTAAAAGGCAATACATTGAGTTTTCAATGTTTCTTTTAAGATTGATAGTCTCATTCAACATCCCATGGTTCGTGTTCATATTTTGGACACCAAAACTGGAGAATATTTAAAGAAAAGTCAATCAGGTCGAAATGTGTCTTATTATCAAGAGAGTCCTAGTATTGACTACATACAACCTTTAACATGTCAGCCCTGTACTTTTCAAGACCCAAGGTATATAATACACTTAGATCATAACTTTTGCAATGTTTCTCAAATTAATTTTCTTTTCCAAAAAACAAACAAAATAACAATGTAATAATGTTGTCTGCTTTTAAGGTCTTTAACTCCTATTTGGGAAGAGACTTTACTTTTTAATGAAGATATCAACCACATACTACAGCCTCAATCTTCAATTTTAATTCTTTTTGAAGTCTTGGATTGTGTTTCTGTAGATGTAGCTATTTCAAAATATAAAAAGCTTGGTAAGACTATATTTTTTATTTTTTTTAAATGACTTGTGACTGAATTTCTGAAATTTTCACCAATTTGGTCAAATTATTTTGTAAGGTACTGAGAGTGGATGGCACAGGATAGCTTGGGCTTTTTTGAAGCCTTGCGGACGTAATAACATTTTAAACATTGACAAGAAGTTGCGACTTCAGTTGTACAAACCTCGCTCAGAGAAAACAATAAGGAATAATCAGAATGCTTGTGATAAATGTGATGTAGGTATTTCTTTCCTCCTTATACAGTAGAACTTTCTGTACCTTTTAACAAGTAAAAATGTCATTAGGTTTACAGATGGTGGAGCAGGGGAGGTTGGATCCACTATCCATCTACCCTTCATATTACTGTCCACAGTCTTCCCATACCTTCTGATGTCACACCAGCTTTAAGGTCCTACTTTGCTCTCCAGCCCGAAGAGATTTCAGTAAACACAAATGATTCAGATGATGATGATGATGATAATACTGGTACTAGTCGAAGAATTGCAAGTGTAGGAACTGTCACTATACTCCATTCGCATTGTGTCTACGCACAAATTTAAAAAAATATAATAATGTTTCTTTTTGTTTGTAGAGCCGCATAAATTCAAGTAGAAGTCTTAAGGATGAAGTGGTTTGGTCTCGTCTTCCATTACAGTCCTGCAAGATTCCTAATGAAAAATTTTTAGATCTCCCTGATGGCTTAAATGGCAGTTTCTCAATTAAATATAGTCATCATGGACTTTATCTGGCCGTGACAGCAACTATTCATAACATTCACAGTATACATGTTTACAGAGTAAGTATCTTAAGTCATTGAATACAGATAGTTTGCATGAAGATTGTCTGACATGATTTCTCTCACAGGTATTAGATGGTACCGAAATTGTGCGGTTCCAGGGTCATCCTGCTATAATCTATTCTCTGGATTGGTCCTTAAATGATGAACTCCTTCTGTCTGCTTCTTCTGACTGTACAGCTTGTATTTGGTCTGTGAAAAGCAGAAAGATTTCTCCCTTTCAGGTGTGTTGTATTACAGTTTTCTTTTTCTTTGCTTTTTTTCCCCAATCTTATTTTAACATTAATTTGCCCTCTACCACCTTGGTGACATACTTTGCTTTTTAGATGTTACCTCATCCTTCGTTTGTGTACTGTGCTGTCTTTCTGAGTACAAAGCCCTTAAGTCTGGCAACTGGCTGCTGTGACCAAATGATTCGTATCTGGAGAGAAAACAGTGAATCATCTAGTTTTGAGGTTTGATAAATTCTGAGTCAAGTGGTATTTCAGGAGAGAATTATTTATAATATGATATTAATTAGAATCTTAAAATAAATGACTACAGCTAAAGCAAGAGATCAATGGGCATGAGGGCTACGTGAGTACCCTGTGTATAAATTCAAATGGAAATCTTTTCTCCGGCGACAGTAATGGACAAATAAGAATATGGCAGTATAACACTGAAGGAATTTTGTCTGAAATCAGGTAAACTTATATTAATTTGCCACATGAAGTATTGAGTCTATGAGCATTTGTATGACAAACAGTATTATATGCGTGTATTGCTAAATATGTTCAACAAACATTAACATTTTTTTTTTGTTTTTGGTGAATGTGGTTTTAGAGTATTGAATGTTCGTGAATTGAAGGGAGTAGTTTTAAACCATTTAATTCTTCACCCTGGAGGTAAACGTATGCTTGTGCTTGCAAGAGACAGTTTGCTGCGAATGATTGATATTGGCACTGGAGTTGCTATACAATGGTTTAAAGGTGCTTTGAATCACAGGTATGTTATTACTGCCACTACTATATACTGTATATCACATATGTTCAATCTAGAGTAAATTTCATAATTAAAATAACTTAGGTAAACTTATAATTGCTGTTTCTTATGTGTTTTCTATTGACAGGATTCATAGCAAGGCATGCATTACCCCATGTGGTGGTTTGGTGTTTTCACCAAGTGAAGATGGCTCCTTTTTTGTTTGGAATGCAGATACAGGTCAACTAATGGCATCTTACTCGGCAATATTTCAGGCAACACATGTAATTTCTCTTAGAAACTCTGGGCACAAACCTGAATCTTCAACTTTTATATTGAGTGGTGCTGTTGATTACCATCCATTTGACCATATAGTCGCTTTCTCAGTCTATGGCATACATGCACCTGTTGCCGTTTGTAAATATAACAGGTAGGAATAAAATACCTTGATTTCTCATTTAAAAAAAAAAAAGTCAGTATGCTTTCTTATTTCCTATATATTTACTATAAAGGGAATCATCTGGAAGGGATATTGGTCTGCAAGGGCAACAAGAAGGTGATAAACCTGTAACTATTGATAGCTTTGCCAAATCTGCTCAAATAGTTTCTAAGGTCAAAAGGGCTCAGATTAAATTGACGGAAGCATCAAACAAAGGTATGTTATTAATCTGTGTTTATTTTCATGGTTTTTCATGACATATTAAGAAGTATCTGTATCAAGAAATTCTTTTGATTTTTTTCAGATTTTATTCCAAGTGGTGGAGCATCAATTTTTGAAACTAATCCTGAGTGTCAAGATGAAGGACTAAAGAAAAACCAGCATTTGTCCTATATTATTAAACAGTTGGATTATGTTCTTCATCTTGGTAGGCTTTCAAAACAAGAACAGCTTGATGCATTGACTCCAAAGCCGCCAGATCCAAACAGCCCTAGCATTTCCATAGCCTCCTCGCGAGCTGGAAGCAGTCCTACTGCCCAAAGTATTCATGAAGAAAAATATCCCAAACATAAAAGCAAGTTCATAAAAGTTGATACTGAAGTAGCATACTCTGTACCTCATTCAAATGTAACAGAGAGACTCCAGGATGGATCCCCAATTGAGGAAGAAATGCCTTCAATGCAAAATTCTGGGAAAGCTAATTTCTCTTCAACTGTTGAACTTCAATATGTTCAAGAAAAGCAACCACCCCAACCCATGCCCCGTCAAAGGAAATTAAAGACTCTGCGTCCAAATGGGAGACAGTTAGCTATTGCGGATCTCTCAACAACTGATACCTCAATTTTAAGTTCAGAGAGTGAAGACACAAAACCTAATAAAACGACTGTACCTGCACAATTCTTTAGTGTTAATGAACTAAAAGATGCTCAGAACCTGAAACTAGAAACCAATAACAGAGTTCAAGGGGAGCATCATAATCCAGCAATTTTATCATTTGATTCTGACAGTGAAACTCATGTTGAGAAAGTCAATAACTTTATGGTGTAAGTTTAATTGTTTTTAACTTAGATTCCATATTGAAACATTGTTAAGACTCTAGTCATATATGATTTACCAAAGATTATTTGCCTGGCAAGAGTGAACATTTTTGTATTGCTCTGTGTTTTGTTCTTTTTCCTTACTGTACCTAAGTTTTTGTGTATATTATGGGGCAAGAAGCAAACAAGACTCATTGTAAATAAAAAACAAGTCTTTTATTTTTGGTTTCCAGCTTAAAACTAAGTGTTTATGGAAACACTATTAACAATAATTAATAAAACTAACATATAATTTAAATAGACAAGTAGAATGGCCAACATGTACTCCTTACCTCCATCTACATAACAACGTTTCAACAATAAATTATGTACACGAAGCCGCCTCAGCCCCGCTATCCGCGCAGCTTCAAGCCTCCTCCTGCTGCTCCACAGACTCCTTGTAGTCCTGCGGCGACATGGCAGGACTCCTGTGGACGGTGACCTCCGTCCTTCCCTGCTGCGCCTGCGCTGCCGCCACCCTCTGCCTGTGCTGCTCCTGCAGGATCTCGGCCACCGACTGCGACGGCCGCTGTTGCTGCTGCTGCTGCTGCTGGACCTGCATCTGCAGCTGTTTCTGCAGCTGGGCGTGCAGCTGCTGCTGCAGCTGCAGCTTCTGGAGCTGGGTGGAGCCGAACAGCTGGCTGGAGTACAGGAGCGGGTCGGGCTCGGAGGCCGTCACGTACTGCGGCTGCGCGGGGGCGGGCGCGGCGGGCGCGTACAGCTTGCTCAGGTAGTCGCGGAGGTACTGCATGCTGACGAGCGGGTAGGGCACGGCGGCGTGGCCCATGGCGTGGCCCAGCGGGCCGAGGGCGTGGCCCATGGGGGAGACGGCGTGCGCGAGCGCGGCGCTGGGCGACAGGGTGGCCGCGGTGGTCTGCGAGTCCATGAGGCGCACGATGATGACGGGGATCATCTGCGTGGCGGCGGCGTGCTGCCCGCCGGCCGTGGCGTACATGACGGGGTGGCCGGCGTGCGCCATGGCGTGGCCGTACATGGCGAGCGGCGAGGAGCTGGCGAACATGTGGCCGGCGGCGGGGCTGGCCGCGGCCGCCGACGTCAGGTAGTAGGTGGGCTCGGCCTGCAGCAGCTGCTGGTACGAGTGCGCGCCGGGCGCGGGGCCGTGGGCAGGGGCCTCATCCGCGTACTGCACCGGCTGCGCGTCGCCCTGCGCCTCCAGCTCGGACTGCTGCTGCTGCTGCTGCTTGGGCTTGGGGAGGTCGTCCTCGAAGGCGAAAGGGTGCTGCTCGGGCTGGGGCTGCGCGGGCTGGGGCTGCAGCGCGCGGTACAGGCTGACGGACTCGCTGTGCGGGCCCGGGCCGGAGGGCGCCTCGGTCACGGGCCGCGGCGCCATGGGCGCCATGGGCTCGCCGTGGTGCATCATGGGCTGCTGCAGCGCCACCTGCGGCTCCTGCTCGCGCTGCGGCTGCGGCGGCGACGGCAGCGGCTGCGAGAAGCGGAAGGGCGCGCCGGCGCCGCTCGCGCTGCCGCCGCTGCCGCTGGCCGCGCTGCTGGAGAAGAAGTGGTGCGGGTAGCGCTGCTGCAGCTTGTACATGGGCACGGGCTGCATGGGGCGGCGCAGGTAGTGGTGGTGGTGGCCCGCGGGCACGGGCCGCAGCACCGTGTTGTAGCGGTAGCCGTAGCCCAGGCTGTGGTCGATGGTGCGCTTCGTGTTGGACCGCGAGCCGCCCTCCTCCTCCTCCGCGGCCGCCGTGTTGTTGTTGGACGACTCGGCCACGTCCAGCATCTCGGCCTCCTTGGGCTCGTCGTTCACGGCCGCGGTGGCGGCGGCGCCGGCCGACGGCGAGGCTGCCGGGCTGGCCGCGGCCTCGGGGGCGGCATCGTCAGCGCCGCGCGCCGCGCCGGCCAGCAGCGCCAGGCACGCCTGCAAGCACAAGGGGGAGGCGGGCCGCGGGGTTAGTACAGGTGGCGGGGCCAGGGAGGGCTCAAAGGGGGAACAACTTTGAATTTTGGTGCACAAATGTCGAAATCTTCTGCGAATTTTCTTAAATTTTTTTGTGGATATTTATTGAATTTTTTGCAATGCTTTGGATTATAAGGTGTACGAAAACTTCATAGTTGTTTCCCTCTCGGGCGGGCCAGGGGGGTGGGGGCAGCCTCCTGGCGGGATTAGCACAGTCGGAGGTAATGTGTGACATGCGCCGTCCCGGAAAGGAAAGGGCCCCTCTGACCTGGGCCGCGGTTATGGCAGCACGCCCAGCGCAGCAGCACTGCGAGGCGCAATCCTCATTACTAACATGCAGAGAAACGGTTGCTTTTTTGTTTCTTTTATTCCGCGAAGCTAATCATCTCCACGCACCGCGCTCTTTTCTCTGCATACACACTACTGTGCAGCTCGGCGCGATTCATCCGCTAGCGTTTCCGTTTTAATCTCTTCTCTTCTCCGCCACCGTCACAGCTGTACCCTCTCCTCTCTTCCCTCCACCGGCCGAGTCGGAAGCGGCCGCTTCGAATGAGACCGTTCACTCCGTTTGATTCCCCCCGCCCCGCCCCGCCCCGCCCCGCCCCCTCCTACCGCTCGCATACCTCCGATGCATCCAGCGGCAGCAGTAGCAGCAGTCAGTCCGCGGGGCAACAAAGAAAGTGCATGTGTGGTGTGGCCGTGCAGTGCCGTGCGGTGCAGAGCAGCTCTCACTCGCTGCCCCCGGCCCGGGGCCTGGCCGGGTTAATGGCATACCGATACATTTATCCGCTGCCGCAGCGCCTCGGGACGCTGAGCGCAGCGCAGCGCACTCGCATAATATTATATACTCCACGCGCGCAATGCGGTACCTCGGTAGTAATGTCCATGATAATATTTCGCGGGTATTATGAAAGACTATCCGCATAAAGCTACACCTCTCTGCGCATGCCCTGTCAGCAGGTCAGACAACTGTTTGAGGCTGCTTGCCCTACCGTCGCTCGAATAAATACAAAATAAAATACTTGCGCATTTTCGCGTACAGAGAAAGAAGGGCGATCACACTGTGAAATCTGTTCCTGGTTTTCGAGTCATTCCCCGAGACAATGTCGTCTAAAAATAAAAATAAAACCCTCAGCCGGTATTCACGAGCGAAAACGGCATGTTTGCATTGTCCCGCATTTCGCAATCATCAGAGCTCCTATCCGTGTACAGTCATCGCTCGGCGCGGTCCAGTGCTCAGTCTCCGCTCAGCACAATGTGCCATGCAGCGGACCGGACCAGGCCTGGCCGCCACGCTGCGCCACCAGCACTCCTACAATAATATACTTTCGCTGCAAACTCCATACCTGGCCGGCGTAAAAACGGGTGTAAACCAGGAGACAGGGAGCCAAAGTCTGCAGGAAACACCACGCACCAACACGGGCAACTCAAATGATTTAAAAACGCTCGCACAAGCCGATGTTAGCACTAGGAGAAACGAAGAAGAATGACTTAAATCGCCGTGCAGCTGGCACAAGTCTACACAAAGTGCAATCGAAAGCGGAAGCAATCTAAAGCGCCCGGATGACGACGATGCTCGTGCACCCCAGTTGTAAGACAGACCCCCCCGCTCGAATTCTCGCACCTTCTCGGGCACTTTATTGTAAAGTGCCTCTACGCCTTGGTGTCCCTCCCGTCCGGTCAGTAGTCTCTGTGGTCTCGATTTTCAAATCACCTCTCTTTCCATTTTGCTCTCTCTCTCTCTCTCTCTCTCTCTCTCTCTCTCTCTCTCTCTCTCTCTCTCTCTCTCTCTCTCTCTCTCTCTCTCTCTCTCTCTCCGCTCGGCTCGTGCCCGGTTGCGCGGCTACCGCCGGCGCCCTGTTCCGAGAAGCCACTCCTCGCGCTAATCCCCCCGAGCAGCCTATGAATAATGGAAGGGAACAAAGTGACGCTTCACGCTGGAGAGAAAGAAGTGGAGGAGGAGGCAAGAAAAAAGGGAGAGAGAGAATAACACACACACACACACACACACAGCGAGGACCAGTTGGTGGTGGAGGTGGAGGTAGTGAATTCGGAAGAGGATGTGTGACTGGTGCCGCTTGTCTAACAGCAGACCCGGTTTCGTTTCCGCGCGCCAGAATAAAATTTCTCCCCGCGGTCGCGCGACGACCAGGAAGCAGGAGGAGACCGCCGACTGCGTCCCATTCATTTTCTTTCTCGTCGGGGTATCTGCGCCATTATCACTGCCGTTGACGAAACGCGCCGGTGTGGGAGCCGGGCGGGGCGGGGCGGGGCGGGGCGGGGCGGGGCGGGGCGGCGCCGCGACTCGAGAGAAGAAAGGAAGTCAAGTTTGGTGGAAGAGGCCCATCGACTGCTTAACAATTCGGACGGGGATGACACTCGCCGATGTACAAGTGCGTGAGATCTACCGGAACCGCGCCGAAGCGCCTGTGAGGTAGGCAAGGCCGAGCTGTGCCGCACACCGGCGCGCTCTCGTTGCCTACCCGCACGGCGCCCGGGAGGTAGGCAACGCAATGCAGCCGTGCGCCACGGTTGCCTACCCGCACGGCGCCCCGCCCGCCCGCGCCGCGCCTATGCCACTGGGTTACGCGGACGTGTTTTCGCGTGTCATCGCGTCCAGAGTGGCGGCCGCCAGGGCCCGGCTGAGGCGCCGGTGCCGGGCCGGGGGGATGTCGCAAACCACAGGCCTCCGGCCCGCGGCGTGGCGTCACTGCGCGCCCGGGCCGGGCCGGACCGACGCCTGCGCTCGGCCCCTCCACCTCCTCATTCCGCAACAAAGAATAATCCTCGGCAGGGCTGTTCTTCTCACACTTGGGCGCAATGGGGTCCTCCTCCTCCTCCTCAGCTCTAGGCACCGCGCGCCGTGACCCACCGCGGGTCCAGGTCGGGACTGCCCTGTCCTGTCCTGTCCGAGTTGTCGCCGCGCATCTCCAGCAGGACCGCAGGACGCGGACTTCTAGCCGTGGGAATAAGGGTTCCGCGCTACTCGTGCACCCTGTGTGCGTGTGAGCGCGCGCGTGTGTGTGTGTGTGACACGCCACCACCTCCGCGCGGGGGGCGCCTGCACGACCGCGACCAGGCACCTCGGCCGGTCACTCATCGCTATCATATCGGACATCGCGATATTTGATCGACGGGGTAGGGGGGTGACCCCTACCCCCTACCCCGCCGCAGCCGCTGCACCAGCTTTCCCGGCGCTATCTTCAGCATCGGCCGCGGCGGGGCGGGGCGGGGCGGGGCGGGGCGGGGCGGGGCGGCGGACACCTGTCCGGTCGGGCAGGGCCAGGCAGGGCCGAGCGAAAGGAGCAGAGGAGCAAACAAGGGGCTATCGCCTAATGGCCGGGCGGGGCGGGGTGGGGCGGGGCGGGGCGGGGCGGGGTGGGGCGGGGCGAGCCGGGCCATGGGACCCTTTTGTTCCGCTCTCCACCGCCGCCAACTGTTTGCGACGTATAAAACGGTTTGGCATAATGAGGGAAAACCACACAGTCGTCAAACGTGCTATGGAAAACACAGTGCCTCAACACTTTGAGATGCTGAGGCTAAAAAGCCCACGACCCCGTACGCACACTGGAGAGGAGTTCGCAGAGTCATAAACTAGCAGACGGTTACCTTGTCTTGCCAGACTACCATCTCGCCCGACACGAAATTCATTTATTTAAAAATAAAATATTCTGCCACTAAAGCTTGCTATACTGCATTTTGGAAAGAAAAGTGCACAGAAGTACTGTGAGCAGCTCGAATGCGCAGGTGCGACAAGTTGAAGACACGAGACCTCGACGCGCTGACAGAAGGGCCTTTCACAGCGGCGCCGAGAGGCGCCTTCATTCCACGTGCACGCCACGTGACGCCACGTGACACCTGCGCCCAAAGTCAGGCACACTCGCGCCGTTTGTTTTGGCCGCGAGGAAAGCACAGCAAAGTAGGAGTAAGGCCCCGCCCCGCCCCGCCCCGCCCCGCCCGAGCACAGCGGGCGCACGCCACGCTCCCACAGGCATTATTCAATAGGGACCCCTTTTACTTCTGCGAGGAGTGGACCGGGCCGGGCCGGCTGGGGCTGGACAAACGCTTTGCCTTTCTGTGTCCCGCGCTGCTGATATGAGTCCGGACTAGTTCCCACAGCGAGACGAGAGAGGAGACGGAGAGAGGAGAGGAGAGAGAGAGAGGAGGACCCGCTCTTCCGGACCACCGCATCATGATCCCGATGCTATCACGCGAGCTTCCTGTCTGCGCGGCCCGGCGCGGCCCGGCGCGGCACGGCGCGGTCCCAGCAGCCGCGAGCTGACTGACAGACTGACCGAATGACGACGGACACCTCTCCCTGGGCGAGCTGACTTCTTCTATCACTGACCGACGTACACCACGTGGTGTGTGTCTGAGAGTAAGAGTGGTGGAAGGGAGAGAGAGAGAGAGGGAGAGAGAAAGAGAGACAGGGAAGGAGAGAGAAAGAGAAAGAAAGGTGGAGGAGCAGGAAAGTGCTTACCCGGGCGATCGAATGGTCCATTACCGCCGCCCCGCCCAGCCCAGTCCTTTTATTTAAGCCCCTTGCTCCGCGCTCGCGCCGTGCAAAAGGTTCCGCCTCACGAGACACCTGTCTGTCTGAGCGGCGACGAGCAAAAGCGCGAAACACGGGGCTGTAGGATGAGGAGAGTGTTACTGAAAACGTGTTCCTTCTCACTGTGTGTGTGTGTGTCCCAGGCCCTCCGCACAGTGCCTGTGCCTCTTTGGGCCGGGGCGCCACCCGGGCGCCACCTGCTCACCTCACCTCCGCGACCACACGGACCTGGACCGCAGCAAGGCGCCTCCGCCGCCTGCATTGGCGCCTCTGGACCGCGGCTGAGGTTTTCTCCTGAGGCGGGGCGGGGCGGGGCGGGGCGGGGCGTGGCGGGGCGGGGCGGGGCGGGGCGTTCCTGGGAAGCATAGCGTCGCCCGCGTCCAGTCCGCGCGCGGGTACAAAAACGTCGCGCGTTACAGGTGTCGGCTCCTCCTCCTCCCACCACCCCGGACTTCCCTCTCACTCCCCCATGTTCGCTACGAGTAACAGCAAAAAAAAAAAAAAAAAAAAGGTCGCGTATCGTGAGAACGCACCTCAAGTTGCTGCATTCGTGCGCCGCAGCGAAATGTGCCTATATCGAAACGATTTTGTTCGCACCATTTGCTAAAAACGTTATAAGAACACCGCATGAAAGATGCGTGATCCATACTCCTCTTATTAACATCTTTTCCCCGGTAGCAGCAAGGTAATGACCTGCGAGCGAGCCCGGGGGGTGGGGGAGGGGAGGGGGCACATACCACATGCCACTGCACAAGAGAGTAAGTATATACAGCATCCATCAAGACTTTCACGAAATAACACATGAAGCGTTACGCTCAACTAGATAGCATTCCAGCGGCGTGGCGTCCAGTCCGCTGTGCATGCGCGGCGGTGCGGGGCGGGGCGGGGCGGGGCGGGGCGGGGCGGGGCGTGGCGGGGTCGGAGAGCGCGCGGAAGCAGACGACATGCGTGAGTCTGCGTGGCATACTCGACCGCACCGTGACGTGCGTGACAACGGCGTGCGCCGCGTTACGGAGGCGTGACAGCGTGACCCGGGTGACCGCGTTGACCCCCGGGCCGGGGCACCGCACCGCCGAGCCGGCTTAAGCAGCGGCGTTTTGGCGGCAGCGCGCGTAGAAAGTGGCAGTTTTAATAATAATTGCGGCAGCTGCCGCCTCGCCCGCCGCCGGACTCCACGGGAGGCTCCAGCTGCTTCCCCTCCTCTGCATGACACACGTGTGTTATGTGACACGTGTTCGGGGACGGAGGGGAGGGGAGGGGTCAGCCTGCTCACTCGAGCTGCTTCCGGCCCGGCCCGGAGCGGCGAGCTAATCGCGGTCATCTCTCATTACGACTTGACGCTACCTCCTCGCGCTGCTGCCGGCCGAGTACTGCGCGCGCGAAAGAAACTCGGATTTCATAACCGCGCCCTCTGACCCACCGCACACATCACTATAGCAAGCAGAGAAACCTTTTTCCTTTTTTTTATTATTTTTATTTTCGGGCAGAAAAATGTGATCACGAAATGAGCTGCGTCCCAAAGTCGCGACCCGCGTGGTGTGCGGCACCTGGTATGCACCGGCTGCTGCAGATAAAGCTCGGTGCAAGTTAGGCCCCGCCCCGCCCCGCCCCGCCCCGCCCCGCCAGGACTGCTCCGCGCGGCGGCCGACTGGCCCTGGCAGATAGCTGGGCCGATAGCCGCGATATCGCATAACAATTGCGGGTCAGAGGAGACACCCGGGCGGAACCAGCACAAAGCGGCGCCGCGCCGGTGGCGCTATCGCCGCGGCATCGCCAGCTAACCAAGTGAGCCGATTTCCGGTCGCGTGGGAGCCCCCGCCTTCCACCGCACGCGTCAAAATCTTTGAGGACAGCATTTACCTTAAATAAGGTATTTTGAAAAGATAAAAAGAAAAGAGAGAGGGGAAAAAACGCGACAGGCTGGTGGACTTGTTACAGCGTAGAGCGGCTTGAGCATTACGTCAGGACGACAGCGCGCCATCTACAGCAATCAAGGAGGGGAGATGAGACGAGAGAGAGAGAGAGAGAGGGAGAGAGGGAGAGAGGGGGAGGCTACTGAGAGAAGCAGGAGCTGCAATGAGTGATGCCACCGCCACCGCCCGCCATGCGGCCAGACCGGACCGGACACCGGACATCACACTGCAGGGGAGATGGTATTCCCACCCCCACCACTCAGACTCAGCTTGTGTTTCTAGCCTCTCTTTTTCTCTCCCCCCCCCCCTTTCTCTCTCTCTCTCTCTGTCACCACGTGGTTCACGGCGTTCCCGCAGTGACTCGAAAAGAAAGGCGCCAGTAGCCTTCAGGGCTGCCGGGTGGGCCGGGCCGGGCCGGGCGGCGCCGAGACGGCCGAGGACTATAAGGACGTCGGTCAGAGGGACACACACAAAAAAAAGCAAATAAACTGCGGTGAGCTAGAACCCGGCGAGAAGTTTTAATCCTAAACTGACAGCCCGGTGGCGCCGCGGCACTGCTCCCCACGGCCCGGTGAGGTCGCGGGCGGCCCGGGCGGGGCAGCAACCGCTTCTCGCACCATTAGCAGCTCGCGCATTTTACCTCGCAATTTCCTCTTTTTAAAAAACCATACTTTTCACCCCTCTCCACCTCGCCCCGGCGCCCGCCCCGCCCCGCCGCCGCTGTAGCTCTACGAATGTCACGATGTCGGTCGGCCGCAGAAGTCCGCGCCGTATCGCAATAACGAGGCGCCACCGCCGCCCGCCGCCCCCGCAATACTGTACTGCGGTGCGGATTTAATTTCAGTTGGCGGCGCCGCCTCCGCCTCCGTTTGTATTTAAACAGCAGCGGGGCCCGCGGGGCAGGCTGGCAGGCTCTCCTCACGCTTCCGCCCGCGAGAGGAGAGGGCTTAGCAGGGCCCGCCCGTTATGTATCAGTCATCGCGCCCGCTCAGCCTCTATCGCATCGGCCCGGGCAGAAAGCGCTTTCGGAAAGCGGCGCGACGGCGCGGAGGTGGGGAGGTGGAGGGGGGCGGGCGTGTCTCCCCGCCATTAAACCAGCGTGGCGCCGAGCGACATTTCCGCGCCGTATTCGGCGCGCACGTTGGCACGCCCCGCCCCGCCCCGCCCCGCCCCGCCCCGCCCCGCCCCGCCCCGCCCGCGAGGTTAGGCACGCGCCCCAAACTCCTCCCATGTCGGCGGATTATGGCACATAACCGACTCGCAGGTGACGTCCTCGCGGGGTCGTCACAGAGACACTGTTGAAAACAGCAGAGTCGGGCCGCGAACAAGCGGGCGAAACAAAAAAAGTCTCGTCTAGTCTTGACTTCCACTGGGACTCGGAATGCATCGACACTCTGTGGGATACGCTGTTTCCCATCAGCCAGTTATGTCAGGATTCTCGTTGGCAGCGAGCCTTAAAAATAAAAAAAGCATCCAAGTGCGGCCGGTCACAAGTCCATGAAGGGTATGGCGCCGGCCGCAGCCCCTCGCGCCCCGCGGGGGGCGTCGCGTAGCCGATATCTTCGGAAGAACCGCGCGGGGCGGGGCGGGGCGGGGCGGGGCGACCGCGAAGACGCATGCGGGGAGAAAGGCGGACGGGGCGGCTGCAGCCGACCTAGGCTAACCCGTCCCGAGAGCCGCGAGGTTGGCGGCCCCCGCGCCCCTCGCCCCTCGCCCCGCGCCCCCTGCCGACCAGGAGCACGAGAGTCTGTTAGTTACTACTTCGATTCGGTGTCAGCGGGCAGAAGGGGCGAGAAATGGGGAGTCGAAAAAAAAAAGAAGAAAAAAAAAGAAAATAAGGAAGGAGAAAGACGGAAACAGAGAGGGAAAGAGAAGAGCGAGAGATGGCTCAAAATGGTTTGACCGGAGGCGTAGTCCTTATAGCAATAATAGCGATGGGCCGTGCAGCCGGCCGGCCGCACTGGGCAGGGCTGGGCAGGGCAGGGCAGGGCAGGGCAGGGCAGGGCAGGGCAGCACGCGGCGCGGGGCCGGCTGGCCGGGGTGTTGGTTTGTCCGTAATGATTATTACAGAGGAGAAAGGCGCGGCGCGTCGGGATCAGTCAGAGAGAGAGAGAGGGAGAGCGAGAATCAAGAGGAGAGAAATAAATGGGATAGGGATTGTGAGGTAAAGCTAAGCGCAGCGCAGTATAAGGGAAGATGGATACCTTAGGCCGCGCCCGAGAAGAAGAAAAAAAGGCAAAAGGTAAAATGACATTGCCAGGGCGGGCGGGCAGGCCTGGCCGTATGTCCGGGGTTTGCGGGGCGTGCGCGCGCATGCGCGTTGCGTCACGGGCGGCGGGTCAGGTAGCGGCTGCACTGCTCGCGCTCACATGCTGATTTTTTTCGCGGTTGCATCCATGCGCCTCCCCGGGCCGGCGCGAGGAGCAAACTGGTTCCGCTGCAGGTGAGAGGAGCCAGCCGCCTGCTCGGAGGCTACACGCGCGACATACCGACCTGCCCTGCCCTGCCCTGCTGCCCCGTGCCGACTTTACCGGAAATGAAAAATAGGAAGCGTCGCGGGCCGGGGAAAGGTCTTTCATACGCGCTCCCCCCGCCCCGCCCCTCGGCAGTGTCATTCCTGAGGCACCTGCTCTGATACCAGCCGCCCTGTTGTCGAGGCGCGGCTTTCTTCCCATCCTCCTGCTGCACCGTCCTGCTGGCACCTGTCGGTCCACGGCGGACGCGGGGCGGGCGGGGCGTATCGAGTTTGACTGGCTCACGCCGCGACACAATACTCTCCCCTCCCCCCGCGGATCAGGCGCAGGTCTATAATCGGCCGCCCTTTTATCCGGCCGCCAAATGCGGGAGGCGCCGCGTGAGGCACCGGCGCGTCCCGCGGCACGCTGAACGCCGTTCACACGCCTCCCCCCCCCCCCCCTAGACCAGACCGGGGTGTGAATAAAGAAAGCTCTGCACGACATTTCCTGGACGTGGTCCTGTCCTGCCCTGTCCTGCCCTGTCCTGTCCTGCCCGGGGGACGGACCCCTCCTTCCCTCCCTCCGCTGCCCGCATTCACGCCCCTGTGCCGGGCCCCACCGGGCTCTACTCAACAGCTACTCAACGCCGGAGCACAACACTTTTTTTTCCTACGCTGGAGCTGCAGACTGCAAACTGCGGCGTGATAGATGCGTTTTCTCACAGCGATGGGGGGGAAGTCCATCCTGCCAACTTCGACGTAATGCCTAACTGCAGACGCTATATGCGTGGCTTGAAAGGTTGTAGCAGCGGGCGAACGAAAGTTACCTGCCGGGCAGGCACATGCAGACTACGAGGATAAACGATAAAAAAGTTCAATAAGCCCAAAGATAATTTTCAAGCAAAATTTTTGCTGGTTGAATTGTAAAGGGTTTTTACTTATAAGGAAATTTAATTGTTAAAAATAGTGCGAAGAAGTTTTTGTTTTTCTTCTAAACAATCCTTTTACTGTACTTTTAACGTAATCAAATTGCAAGTTTAAAACTGTCTTACGATTTCGCTCTCTTTCTGCACGCGCGCGTTGAGGTCTCCAAAATAATAAAAAGCGGAAACCCATGAAGCAGAATTAACTTTACGAAGTCATAGGAACGCCTCAATCGTTGCAGTGCAAAGAAATGGCAAAAATGTCGTCTGGGAGGATGGACCACACACCATACACTTCTAAGTCTACCCGATTCCTCGCCATTTCCGCTGCACAGTTCACGAAGCACTTAATCCACAAGCGGCACTTGGGTGGGCGGTAGTCCAACAGCGATGCCCGTCGACGCGACGGTGTAGGTCCACTGACACGACACATGTACTCACACAGACACACACACTCACACACTCAGGCGCATGCACGGGGACGTACCAGAAACAGATAGTGGGCACGCATCTCTGTCGGCACGGCGGAATGTCACCCACTCACTCCACAATCAACAATGATGCGCTCCGGCCGGGACACAGCTTTATAAGCGGGAGACCCCACCCCGCGCCCGGGCCGGGCCGGCGTCCCTCCGCGTCCCCAGCCCCGGGCCGGGCCGGGCCCCACCGTGGTGGTGGGGTGCGCCGCGGGCCGCGGGCGGGGCGGGGCGGGGCGCGCCGCGGCGGGGAAGGGGTAGTCTCCTCTCCCTTCCTGAGGAGTCCCCGCGCCTGCTAAGGAGAGGGCGCCACGTTAAGTTTTTTCCTCTAATTTGTTTTTTGTGGAGGGCCCAGGAGGAGGTGACAGGTTAAGCAAATAAAGTATGCAGACGTCCAACCGCGTCAGCAAAAAAGTCTCTTGGCGCGTTTGGTTATTTTTCGCTCCTGAAACGCGGTTTCCATGCCTAAATCGACGTCCGAGTCTTTATTTCGGCGCGGTGATTTTATTTTTAAAAATAAGGCGCGCGAACGCATCCCGCACAGACCTAAGCTACCCAGCCCTGCTCGCGGTCGGCGGCGATGACAAAGTGCCGCGGCTGCAGCGCGAACCGCAATGTGTTCATTAGCTGGCGCCAGGGCCACGCCACGCCGCGCCACGCCACGCCACGCCCGGACACGCCCAGCCTCTTCTTTTCACCGCCCCATCCCCTCTCTCTCTCTCTCTCTCTCTCTCTCTCTCTCTCTCTCTCTCTCTCTCTCTCTCTCTCTCTCTCTCTCTCCTCTGATTAGAGAGACAGGGACAAGGGTGTGGCTGCGGTCCGCGACCGCCGCAAAACGGCCGGGACACACATTAGCGCAGAGTCAAGTCGCACGGCGGCGCCGCTGCAGGGCCAAGCAGGCGCCCGTTTAGCGCCAGCTTTAATTATTTCACTTGACTCGGTCGAACGATACGACACGGCGTGGCGGGGCGGGGCGGGGCGGGGCGGGGCGGGGCGGGGCGGGGCGCGGCGGGGCGGGGCGGGGCGGGGCGGGGCGGGGCGGGGCGGGGCGGGGCGGGGCGTGGCGGGGCGCTCCGGACGAGATGATCACTGATAGGGCGGTCCTCTCATCAAACGGTTATGCTACGCGGGAGGGGCGCGTTCGAGGCGACATGCCTCCTCCCAAAGCGCAACGACAAGCGAACGGCACTATAGCAGCTGCTCTCGCGCGGCTAGTTACGCTAGCGCTTATGCGGACGCGGCCGCAGAGTCATTGAAGCGCACTGGATCGGAAACCGCTTCAATGGGTCGGAGGCTGAGGCAACGCGCGGCCTAAAATGCAGAAGAGGATGATCCCAATCCTCGGGGAGCAGCGAGCGCTTCCTCATCGACTGGAGGCGGGCGGGCAACCCGCACCGCACCAGGGTAACTGATACAAGATGTTATTGCGTCTAGTTACACGGTTATTTAAGTCACGGCTAGCTATACTTGCAAGTACTATCTGCTAAAAAATATATTATCAAAAAGTGGAAAATTACCTACACTTACCGTTTTGACTGTAAAATGTATCCGTAAAGTGAGCACTTTGTTCTTCAGCGGGAAATGCCGCAAACGCAGAGAAATAGTTTCTTCGCCCGGGAGGCGCCACCGGGCCTCGAGCCGCGACGAGGTGGCGAACACACACGGCTTGGCTTGCACAGGGCTTGCTCCACACACACGCTGACACAAATTTGACGATGCTACTCCACTCCACTCTACGGCTGGCCGGCCGGGCCGGGAGACACACATAGTAAATGTGGAGTGGCCGCGGAGGCGCCGCGACGCCCCGCGCCCCGTGACGCAACCGCCCCGCCGGCCACTCGACGGCGCCGCAGCGCAGCAGCCGCGGCGCACGCGAGCCCCACAACGCGTGCCCGCCGACCCGGCCCAGCCCGCGTTATGAGACGCAGAGTAAAGAAGGGCAAAACTAAATTATAACAGCTTTTTGAGTGGGGGGCCGCGGAAACTGGGGAATGCGCATGGATTTTAAATACGTATTGCACCGTTTACAAGACTTGTCCGTAGATTATAATTTACCCTCCCCCGAACCAATACGGGCGGACGTGCCCCGTGCGAGACCGAAGCGGAAATGTTCTTCGGCACGGGGCGGGGGGCCTCTGACAAGTGACCGACCGATTCCAGGAAACATTTCGCGTCCGATCACGGGTCGGCGCGGGTACGCGCGCAATCGCCCATATAGCCTCGCACAGGGCATTAATTAGGATGCGATGCATTCGACGTACGAGGACGGGGAGGGAATGCCACCGGCGGCATCCGAGAGGGTTAAGTCTCTTCCACCACGTGCGCGGGGAGGAGTAGGGAGGGCGCCTAAGGAGGTCCTGCGCTGATCACCTGCCCTAGCTATCGCGCCTATCCCGCCGGCCCTAACCCTCCCGCCCGGCCGCAGTTCTCTTTCGCTAGGCCCCGGGCCGGGCGCGGGGCAGGGCGCGGGGCAGGGCGCGGGGCAGGGCGCGGGGCAGGGCGCGGGGCAAGGCGCGGGGCAGGGCGCGGGGCAGGGCGCGGGCAGGGGCGCTCGGGGCAGGGCGTGGGGCCGGGCGCGGGCAGGGCGCGGGGCATTTGGCGCGGGGATCAAGAGCGCGGGGCCGGTCGTGGCGCTGCAGGGTGATTCCGAACAGCGTTCAGTAGTGTCCTCTCTCTTGCACATTATGGCCGTGCCCTATGAGTGCGACAAGGACAGAGAGACGAAACCACTGTGCGGAATCAGCCTACAGGGCGCAGGGCAGGGCGCGGGGCAGGGCGCGGGGCAGGGCGCGGGGCAGGGCGCGGGGCCGGGCGTGGGGCAGGGCGCGGGGCAGGGCGCGGGGCAGGGCGCGGGGCAGGGCGCGGGGCAGGGCGCGGGGCGTTCGATCACCCACTTGCGTTTTTAATTGGTCAGGCCGCTTATTGGCACCGCAGCTCATTAATGTCAGCTGCTTTCCTCTTCTTCCTGTCTTCCTCCCCGCCGCCCTTTGATATGGTGGCAACATTCTGACCGGTTGGCGCCCCCCCCCCCTGCCCTTGTCCCGCCCCTAGCTCCGCGTTTCTTCCCGCGACCGAAGAAAACACTCACGCCTATTAGCGGCACCCCGAGTACCCGACAGAATCAAAGTGCGCGCCACGCCACGCGCGCCGCCACGTCATGTCACACGCGATATCATCATTACCAGAATAGAAATGCGACCAGACTTCCTCCTGTCAATTTCCCCTTTACTTGTTCTCTGGCCGAGGCTCTCTCAGCACGCGTCGAGCCCGGTGTGGTCATAGTATGAGCACGGCTGTCTGCTTAAAAAGTATTGAGACATATCAATATTTTCATTGGAAGCTGTAAAACGCAAAAAAAAAAAATATTAAAAAATGCAGCCTTTCTACGCGCTGCGCTCAGGACCTACTGAGTGCGTGACCACGCTCGGCCCGGGCGGGGCCGGCCCGTGACGTCACCGCGTTAGGACCGGGTCATTATCATTCAGGTGCCCGCACGGCGAGGAAGTAGAGTGTGGGAGGGAGGAGGGTATTAGTGGCAATGGGGCGGCGGAGCCCCCCGAGACCTGCATCAATGTTACAGTTTTTTTTTTTCGACGAAGAGAGGCACTGCATTAATCATTTTGAGGTTACTTAAAAGCGCGCACACACACACACACACACACAGCGCCCGCGACCAGGCTGCGGTCTCCTAACCTAACCGGGTTGCGTCACGGAAGCTCCAATATCCCAGCGGAGACACAACTCTTTTGATGATATGGGTCAGCAGCGCCAGGCCGGGGCGCTCAGCGCTCAGCGCGCCCATCAGAACCCTCAACCTGATGGACTTGATGCTGCAGCCCCGATGCAGTTCTACGGGTGCGAGTTGCCGAGCCGGGCGGGGCGGGGCGGGGCGGGGCGGGGCGGGGCCGGCGCCGTGTCCGCATCACGACAGAACCTCTCAACATGTTGGCAGGACTGGACTGCGACCCTGCCCGGCCCTGCAGGAGGTGAACACCGCCCCGCCCCACCCCGCCCCGCCCTGCCCCGCCTGACCCCGCAGCCACTTCCGGCCTCAATTGGCATGCGCACCCGCAATGCACGTCGGCGGTTTATAAAGTCGCGGGTTGGCGGGGAAGGGCCGTGTCCTGGCTGCTGTCCGCCAGAAGTTTGGGAGAAAACATGCAGGTTTGCATACGGGGCCCAGAGAGTAGGCGGACCTGCAACACTTCTACGTAGTATTCTCAAACACAGCCAGCAGCTACGGGAGTTTTGTATTTCAAAGTGCCGGCTTCTTAAACGGCCGACTGATACTGGGTTTCTGTTTTAAGCACAGTAGTACACCACGCGCGGGCCACTTCGCGGACGTCCATCTGCTTCCATGCAACGGAATATTCCACGGCTATTCAAAAGGCGTCTCTGGCGAATCCTAGCCTATAAGAGTGTGCTGCTCGCGTCTTTTGGGCGGGGCGGGGCGGGGCGGGGCGGGGCGGCGACCGGACTGGCCGAGCCGGCACAACGGAGACAGCAGAGAAAGGATCATCCTTCAGTTACGTCAGACATGTCCGTCCGGACGGCGCGGGTCGCGGGCCACACCGGACACTGCAGACCAGACCTGATCAGAGGTGGCCGGCCGGTCGCCGTATGAACAGGTGAAAGATGGAAAGAGAGATGGTATGGTGGAGGGGGAAGTTGCCACTAGAAATACCATCAATAATAAGAGAAGTTTGGCCAGATCAGTAAGCCACGATCAGGATATGAGACTAAGCCCCAATCTACCACCATCTACGCGCGGGAAAGTCTTTTTTTTCCTCCCAAAGCTTTAAGGCCATTCCATACCAGCAGCAGCAGCACGCCTATTAAAAGGCATCCACCTCGAGTGTCCGTCGCAGGTAGCTCGGTGCAGCCTCTGCAACTCACAGCGCATACACTTTTTCCGCTAGTTCACCTGGCGTCTCATTCGTCCTCCCTCGAAAATGTCTCCCTTCCCGCGCAACACATGTTTGGCGTCATCAAGGTGCACCGTGCCCCCCCTCCCCCCCCCCTCTCTCTCTCTCTCTCTCTCTCTCTCTCTCTCTCTCTCTCTCTCTCTCTCTCTCTCTCTGCACACTCCACTGCGCCCACGGGAAGGCCCATCCCCGGCTGGCTGGGCATAATGGTCCTCATCGGCGACATACGCGAATAAGAGCTTCTGCTCCTCCAACTAATGACTGTCGCGAGCCCGCCCCGCCCCGCCCCGCCCCGCCAGCCTCGGCAGATGACCCAACCTCCCCGCCGCGCCGCAGCGCGCCGCTCGTCCCTGGCACCGGGGAGGAGAGGAAGCGAAGAGAAAGGCGAGGCGAGGCGAGGCGACACTGGCCCGTTCTTCACCATCTTTCTCGAATAACGCCTCACATTATAAGCAGCGCTGTCGCGGCTCCGCCCCGCCCCGCCCCGCCCCGCCCCGCCGCGCAGGCGCAGCAGCAGGCAGCTGACCGCGCGGTGCGGCGCGGCGCGGCAGTAACGAGGGCCGGTGCGTGCAAGCAGCTGACACGCTCAATTGAACTCGGTGATGTACCCGACGCACGTGCCCCCGGGCCGGGCCGGTCAGCTGGTCGCCTATTTGCGGTCCCCGCCCCGCCCGCAATCCTCCCAGCCGGGTCGGGTCAGCCCCTACAGGGGCACCCTAGCCTAGACGGGCACCCTAGTGGGTCAGCTCGGGCGCGACGCGGAGCGCTTTGACCCGGCCCGGCCCGGCCCGGCCCGGCGGGTCATAAAACGGGTGGCATAGCGCCGCCGCGCGGCCGGCCGGCCGGTCAGACGGACGGGCCATCGGCCAGTGAAGGGGTTACAGCATCAGCGAATGCTGCCGGCCCGGCCCCGGCCCCGGCCCCGGCCCCGGTCAGGGCGCTGCTGGGCGTGGCGGGGCGTGGCGCCGCGCCGACACCAGGATGCGTTCCCCACTCTCCCTCACGGGTCGGGTGCGTCTGTTACACGCGCGGTCACAAATCACACGGCAGGGCAGGGCAGGGCAGGGCAGGGCAGGCAGAAACTGACCGCGGGGGAACCTGTGAAGCGGTTACTGCGGCGCCCCGCTGCTGCTGCTGCTGCAGGGTCACGGGCCTCACCTCTCTCTCGTATGAGCTGGACTGGACTTCCCCGCCGGGCCCTGCGCCCTCAGCGCGCCGCGCCCACCTCTGCTGGCAGGCAGATAGGAAGGAGCGGGGCCGGCAAAAGCCTCAAAGGGAGGCTTATTTTGCCATCCCAATGACGACGCCAAGCTGCTGTTTTGATTGCAGCAGGTCGGGTCGCCAAACCCTTCCAGGAAGGCGCTTGGGGCCGCGCTTGTTGAACGTGTACGGCTCGGCTCGGCGCGGTGCGGCGCGGCGGGGCAGTAGCGCGTAACCCTTTGGCGGGACTTCCCTCCCTGAGCCCTGCGCTGGGCCCTGCGCCGGGCCCTGCTATGCCGGGACAAGCTCGCTCGCGCCGCCCCGCCCCGGCCCACCCGCAACCGGCCCGTGGCGCAGCGCTTTAGCATTCTGCTGATTCAATTATAGTGGCCCAAGCGCGGCCTTGATGGTAAAAGCTTTTATTAAGCAACACAAGTGACTTCTTTTCAAAGTCTGAACGAGGCGAAAAACAGGGGGAAGACTTTCGTCAGCCGCTCGTCTTTCTTGGTTTATTTTGTACCGATTGGTCGCATAGGCCCGGCCGGGCAATAGTCTTTCTATTTGGTGTGGCACTTGTAACCGTTGGTGCGGAAGCCAACATGTTTGAGAAATCTACTTCCTGCAAATGAAACGCCAGTTTTTTAATCTGCAATAACATTTTATTTCACTTGTCCAAACATATTATAATGTCATTTCTTGATCGTGAATAAGAATACCATTATATTTAATGGTGTTGTGCAAATTTTGCCAGGACGGGTCTGGTATCCTCTATCGCGTCAGTTGACGGCACCGAACTTCTTCTTGACCATTTCAGCGTAAGCCTAAAATAAAATCATAAAAGTTTTTTTTTAAATTGCATTCAAGTTGCAAAAATTACAGTGAGTACTGTGGTCCTTACCTCAGGAGCCTTTTCTCTCAGGCATTTCTGGTGGCGGTAACCCAAGTCACACAAGTCTCCTCCTTGGTCTGTACAAAAAAATATTGCGAAATAAATTAAAATCAATCCTAGAAAAAAAACATGAATTGCAAAACTAATTTATCGAATGTACGATTCCGCTGAACAAATAAGTTTACCGATTTCCACACACTGGCGAATCAGTTCCTGCATTTCTTGCGGCGCCGATGAGAGCATCGTTTCTAATACCAGGTGGCCGTCCTCGGTCATCTGATAACCATAAACGTTGGTTAGTTAATGTGATAAGTCTCTCGTAGTAAGATAAGTAACCGTACAACTGACCTTCTTCGCTTTAATCATGGCGCATTTCATTTGGCACTAAAAGTGAAAATATTTTTTTTAAATAGTAGACTTTATTTTGAAATTAAACTTTACATACTACAAATACCCCAACCTTACCTTCAAATTTTCGCTAGCGTCTGCTCCATCGGCCCAAGCGTACGCTTCCTCTGAAATAGGAAAAATTCAGAGAGCAAACATTTATTATATGATACCAAGTTTGAGTTCTACTTCATAAATTTCACAACCTATCTCCACGTAGGAACTTACCATAAGTGGCCCCCGTCTCCTGCATGCAGGCATCAAAGTCAGCTTTCATCGAGTCATCGGCATGCGGAGAGGGTGCCGCCAGCACCTTGCACGGGAAATACACAAACAAGTCTTAGAAATAACGAGAAATAAGTCTCGCGACCAGGATTTTCACTGACTCGAGGACTCACCAGCTGGAAGCAGAGGACGGCCACTAGAGCGGACTTCATCGTGTCTGAGCGGATCTACGGCAAAATCCTGGAGCGCGGCGCTTTTATATCTTGCCCCAGCCGGGGGATAGCGTGGTTTCGGCAAATTCGAAAAGTAATGACCGTTTGCAATGCATCCTAACAAGGCAATCCCGGGCGATTTAGGATGACCAGCACTGAGCGGTAATAGTTGATGCAAGGCCCTCAACTAGAGAAAAATGATAGTTGATCGTCCGTCCCACCCGGAAGGCACTAGGCACGCTTTGCACTCAACTGCACAATAGGGGGATATAGCGAACAATTTTAGTTTTCAAGATAGTCTTGAGTCAAAAATTGAGATAAACAATTTCGCTCAGATCACGGAGAGAACCGAAGGATGGGCGGCCTATGTGCCGGGCGCCGCAGTGCCGTGGCGGTTGGGTTGCCTGCCTGCAGGCGCAGAGGCGCGCGCCTCGGCAGAACACGCTCAACTCAGCCGGCAAACCATGCGGCGCCCGGCGCCTTGCACATAGGCCGCCCAGACAGCACCCCAGTGAGACGGGCGGCGGGCGGAGGGAGACTCGCTTGACTGACGGGTGGCCCAGCAGCCAGGCGGCCGGCGGTCCACCTGAGGCCGGCCACGATGGGTTGCCCGCCCACCGGAGGTCGGTCCCAAAATCGTGACGGATAAGGGTGCGCGATGCGGGACAAGGGGCGGCCAACTCATGTATTTCTGTGTACACTTGCCTTGTATTTCTTGTATTTCTAATGTATTTTTTGGTATTTTTCTCGTATGTTTGTTGAGGATTTCTATGTATTTATGTGTATTGTAGAGTATTTCCTTGTATTTTTAGTGTATTTCTAGAAATACAGTGGTATTTCTGTGTGCACGTTTTTTTCGAGTTGGCCGCCCCTCGATGCGGGACACCCCATAGTGGTCGGTCGGGACAGAACCCTGCACGTATTTTACTGTAAAAATTACAACGGAAACTTTGACGATTTGCTCCCCCGGAAATTGTCATAATGTCACAAATTTACAACACATTTCGTAAATCGTAATTTACAAAACATATCGTCTACAGAGATAATTTCACCGTGTCCGTAGTCATTACCGCAGGACGGACTTTATAACAGTGTGCTTATGAAAGAGAGTAGAGAACGATACGCAGGTACACATAGAGTACTCTACTTTGGGCGTGTTCTGCTGCATGACGCACACGAGGCGATGCGCTGGGCTGCCGCGGGCTCCACTACGTCCGCTGACGGTGATGCGCTGCGCGCCCCGTTGCCTCACGCATCCGCTGCGAGCGCATCGCACATCGCACTACCCGCGCGCCCCGGGCCCCGGCGCGGCCCCGCGGGGCTGCTCGAGAGGTGCACCACGAGGACGACACAGACACACTCGTGGTCGCGCATATCGCGGTACTTTTGTTTGTTTTCAGAGAGCAGAGGGATAGTTTCTGCGACTGTCTCTCTACGAAAGAAAAGGCATAGTGCGGGCGCGTAAGGGGCCGCGGGAAGCTTGTAAGCCTGAACGCCCTGGCGTTCGTGAGCGGCGGCCATTCCCTCGCACTCCCACGCCCAAACGCATCGAGCGACAGCATCAGCCACATCAGAGACTCGTTAAAATTAAATAGGTTAAAAAGACCTTCATACGAGCAAAAAGAATTATTTAGGAGCACACAGAAATTTTCTGCAATTTTAGAGATGAAGTAGGAGTCTTAGAATCATTTTTTTGAAAATACTTTTTCTACCGCTCGGGCCGTCGAAATGATCGGCTCGCGGGGTATGCCGCGAAACGATTGCTCTCTCATCCGCTACCTGTTGGTGAAACTATTTCTTCCTGAGAAGGAAGAGCGTTTACAACACAACTAAGCGGAGCCAAACATTTTGAAAAACAAAAACACTTTTCTCTGCTATTAATTTGCCTTTTTTAAAATATTACAGTGGCTTTATTACAGAGTAAATAAAGACACTATAATGACGCTTTCATCAGAATTCGTTATCGCAACCAGGCGCTAGGACCCTCTGTAGTTTTCTATCATTAAACCGAAAATATATTTTTTTCCGTTTGCTGGTCCAAATCATTCCAAACCCAACGAGGAACAGCCGCGTAATTTCACTGGCGAGCACACCGGGCATAAACTGATCTAGGCTTAATGGGTAACTCACTTCCAGTCCAGCGGCACGATATTGTGCGTGCGTCGGAGGGAAGGATAGAGAGCGAGAGTGAGAAAAGGGGAGAGCGATTGTCTGGGAGAGATAGAGGGAGAGAGAGAGAGAGACCGGAGGAGGGGGGAGCAAGGGGCGACGCCGACGCCCAGGCGAGGTAAGGGGGCGTCCCAGGCCAAGTCTACCCAGCGGGCGGGGCGGGGCGGGGCGGGGCGAGGTGGGGCGCGGGAGGGTGGGTGGTGAGGCCTACCTCCAACTACTGCACCGAGCTGCTCCTGCTCCGGGAGATCGCAGACCCCGTCCCTCGAGGGAAGGCGCCCAGGACCCGCTGCACCATTCGGCATCCAACTTCGGTGGGCGCCGGGCCGACTCGACTCGACTCGCCGCGACTCGAAGCGACTCCAGCCCAGGCGCTGCCCGCCCGAGCCCAGCCCAGCCCAGCCCAGTGCAGAGCAGAGCACAGCAGCTCAGGCGACCACACGGCGCCCCGCCCTCTTCCTCTGGGATAACTCCTCCAGGTGGGTACAGCGCGGCTGCCATCTGAAAGCACAGAGAAATCACTTAAGTTAAGGTTTCGAGATGAAGAAGTAATCAGACAGTAGCTGTGCCTCCATACAGGACAGATTGGTTCAGGAGATTGTAACTTTTCTTTTCATTGTATCTTGTTATCGGACCGTGAAAGGCCAAGATTTATATGAGAATAGTAATGCACTTGAATTGATTCATCAGAAAAATCGACATGTTTTAACTTTTAAGCTCATTACTTATTTCTTGATGACTTTTTAAAGAACGCTGATTTTGTTGGTTTAGCAATAAGAGCATAGCATGTACAGCATGCAATTTTACGTATGGAGGCTTGAATCCACACCCTCATACTTAGATTATTCGTCTTAATTTTGAATATAAGCTATGTAGTTCATCAAAGTAGTTGTGTCGTTTATTTTTTTTTTTTTAAAAGAAAAGTATCTGGCTCGCGTGTGAACCTGGCCGCTGCTGCACACAAGTTAGTAGTCGGTCAGTCCGCGCAGGCCAGTTGCATTTGGAGTGGGTTCCATGCGAGAGCCGGGGCGGGGCGGCGGCCTTGGTGCATGCGCACGCATGCAAAGAGCCCGCCCCACCCGCCCCGCCCCGCCCGCCCCGCCCCGCCCCAACGCGTCGTCGGGGTGCACTGCCCTGCCCGGCCGGCCCGGCTCGGACCCACCAGCTTAGCACCACCTGCTGATCACCTTCTAGAACTGTATGCGCTCGGCGGGGCGGGGCGGGGCGGGGCGGGGCGGGGCGGGGCGCGGCGGGGCGCGGTGCGAGTGAGTCGCTCCTGGTCACTCTAGTCCAGCCCGGCCCGCCTCTAAAGGTTAACGCCAGCATTCGTTCTGCCGCGTTGAATTGCGGTTTTAATTCACCCCGCAACGCAGTCACCGTCATCATCAACCTCAGCCCACTGCTAGGTCCGCGGGGGTGCGCGCGCGCGGGGCTTCTTTGTCCGTGCTGACTTTAGTCTTATTATATTAATGTTGAGAGTACCAATATATTTTTTTGAAATTTTAATTTGAGACTGCACAGACGGGTAGTTGAGGCATCGGTTGTCACCAACCTCGGTGACGAATACCTCCGTGGGAAAAGTACAAGGCGAGTAGGTAAAAGGGCTTGTACCTGTGCGTGCGTGTGTGTGTGTGTGTGTTGCGCAGTGGGCGGGCGGCCGGGGGGCGCGGGCGGGCGCGGCGCCATGCCGGCCTGGAACGCTGAACAACGCCCCCGGGGCGCCCGGGCCGGGCCGGGCCCGGTGTGCATAGCATTGTCGCAGCCCGCCAGCCAATTACCTGAAAAAGGTAACGGCAACAGTTGGGGCTCCAACAAATCGTTTCTCTCCACGTCCCTCTGTGTTGTTGCATTATTGGCCAACGGCGAGCGCCGCTGCTACCCAATGGCCCGCCCCACCCCGCCGCGCCCCGCCGCGCCCCGCCCCGCCCCGCGCCATTCGCGTGTGTATCCTGACCTGCGCAGACGATGAAGTCTTTCGGTCGCACCGCGCCGGCACGCCGGATGGAGTGTGAAGTAACCTCTGAAAACGAGCTCTGCGTGCTTTTTCCGCGGCCTGTTGAATGACATACGGTTGTACAGATTCATCACTGTTTGACATGGTTGTGGTCATGAACAAGTCAGACACACACGATCTTCAAACACAGCCCAGAATGAATCTCGCGTGAAACACAAAAAAAATAATAATAAGGCTCGGCGAAAGGCTGATCGATTGTGCATTCATGCAGGAGAGAGACAACTCAGTATGTATGCCTAAGAGGGTGTCAGACCGGTCAGACCGAGGAACAAGTCCGTCCAAAAAAATTAAGCAGTATTGTAAGAGGCATACGAACAGTGGTGACGATTGTCGTCGATGTGAAAAAGAGACGCGATCGTACTTTGGATCGCGCAATAATAATTGCTCTTACCGTCTACTGTCGTGTTCGATTGCGAAGGTGCGCAACTGATGATGATCGTCTCGCATCGCGGCCCGCGTCGGGCACTCTCTGCTCGTCCCCACGGCCTCTCCGGTCGCCCCGCCCCGCCCCGCCCCGCCCCGCCCCACCGCATTGTACCGCCGGGGAGCGACGTGCGAAAAGGGCCAAGTGCGAATCACGTCTTGCACTTTGACTCGCTTCCCGCCGCGCCGGCCGGCCGGAACCTCTCCATGGGAGAGGCGAGTAGAGCCGCAGGAAGAGCGAGTGCGAGAGAGACAGACAGCGACGGCAATAATAATCAGCACCCCGGCAATAAACATTACCGAATCGCTAAAGCGCAAAAGCGCGACGACAAAAGAAAATAAAGAACAGGATTAGAAAGGGCGGCACCGCACCGCACGTCTCTGAGCCCTCCGCTGGACCTTTGCCTCCCGTCCCGTCAGGCAACGTTATGAGGCGGCAATCAGGAGGCAATTGAATAGGCGTTCTGCAGAGTCGGGGCCGGATAACACGACCCAAAGCTAGTTAAGTGGCACCGCCAGCCGTCGCAGGAGACGAGAGAGTGTACAACTGTCAAAGGTCAATTTCTCCACGCCGAAATTTAGATATCTTCCTGAAGGCACGTCCCTCCTATCACGCACAAAAATACTGCTACCACCCCCCAGCCCCCACTCCTTAAAATGACAGAGCGTTTTACGCACGGCTGCGAAAATTAGTTGTTTGATTTTTAGGGGACCGTAAATTTGACACCTAGAGCCCGAGAAATGTAGGCTGGGGTATCTGTCAGCCGAAGACGGTTGGCCGTTCCGGAGCTGTGCCGGAGCCGCGCCGGAGTCGTGCTGGTGCCGGAGGGGGCGGGGCGGTGCCCGGTCCCTCCCGTGGTGCGTCACCGCCGCCCCGCCCCGCCCCGCCCCGCCCCGCCCCGCCCCGCCCCCCGCGCACGCGTGTCGGCCCCTAGGCGGCAGTTAGAGGAATTTGGTTGCCGCCGCGCCGCGTTTGTTCCGGAAAAAGACGAACACGCTCACCTACTTTTTTTGGCGTCAATGTTTCGTCAGGAGCCCGACGGCCGCGAGGACCTTGTGAGCGCCGCCCCGCCCCACCGCAGGGTGCGTCACGGCCCCGGCCCCGGCGCCGCGGCCTCGGCCACGGCCGCGCACACTTATCACAACCCCGAATTATTCTTTCAATCTAATCGCCATCTATTTCTAAGTGAGTAGTCTCAGGCCGGGGCGCTCGCTCGGGGCCGGGACCGGGCGGGCGCGCGCGCGCGCTGGCAGGACGTGGCGGGGCGGGGCGGGGCGGGGCGGGGCGGGGCGGGGCGTGGCGGGCGGCATGGAGGGGTCAGTCAGTACTTATGCAAGGACCGTGTATCGCGCCACTCTGTGCACGGCCTGCAGCTAGGCCCATGTTGGCAGCCATGCCACACACCCCGCCCCGCCCCGCCCCGCCCCGCCCCGCCCGGTCGCGCTGCGATCGCCAAACCGACTATCCCGTCTCGCGGCTCGGGCGGCACCGGCTAGCCTAGACTGCACTCCAGTTACTAGACCAGCAGCGGCGCAGGCCGCGGGCCGCAGCACTCGCCTAGCCCGCACCCACAGCCCTACATCTACAAAATTAAAACAGAAATTAGCCACGTATATCTACAGGATGTCGTTCAGGAAGGACGTAGGATAACCAAGGGCCGAGTTGCGTCACGGCAAGCAGCAGGTGGAGGTTTCAAAAAATAGCAGAGGCCGGCGCTACAGCGTGACCCAGACTCGAACTCACGCGATTGAACAGTTAGGGACCGTGACCGTACTGCTGCCACAGGTAAGCCCACGGCAGCTCTCTCTCTCTCTCTCTCTCTCTCTCTCTCTCTCTCTCTCTCTCTCTCTCTCTCTCTCTCTCACCCCCGGTGCGTTGGTACAGACCGGCTGCGGGGCTAAATGAGCAGCCACCTATATTACGGTTATGCCTGCATGCAGATTGACCCGGCTGCGCCGCGGTGCGGCCGGTGCCGCGGCCCGATGCGCTGATCAGCCTGCAGGCTCAGCCAGGGCTCAGCAGGACTCTGCAGGAGCCAGCAGGACCCAGCAGGCCTGCGGATGCTGGATCTGGACCAGGCTGCACTGCGGTGCACTCACTCTCTGCACGTTACTGATTTTTTGAACCCCCTCTGTCAGTATCCCCGCTGATTAAAAACCTCTATGAGCGCTATTTTAAAAAATGACTACAGAGATTTTTTTTTAACATCATTACGGGTTTGAGAGTGCTGTGCTGTGCGTACGAAAGTACTACACATGTTGCAGCGCAGGGAGAACTCTATTTCAACACGCAGTGAAGCAGATTAATTATTGGACAGGAGAGGGGAGCGGCGAGGCGGGGCGGGGCGGGGCGGGGCGGGACAGAGCAGGGCGGCCTATGGTATAATCGCGCGTTCAAAATCTTGGGGTCGCGGAGCCGCGGTGCGCGTACCCGTCTGCTTAATTAAAACGTTAAGAGCGCGGGCAGGAGAGAGAGAGAGAGAGAGAGAGAGAGAGAGAGAGAGAGGGAGAGAGAGAGAGAGAGAGAGAGAGAGAGAGAGAGAGAGAGAGGAAGAAAGATTAGGTGTGCGCGTGCTTGGGGCGCGGGCGCAGTGCGATATCGACCAAGTATCGAGAAACATTCATAATTCGTTATCGATAGTGAGCCCTCATCGATATCGAATTATCGTGGATATCGCACAGCCCTAGCTGCAGGACTTGTTGCACTGCCCGCGCTCGCCTCGGTTACACTATATATTGCATCCTGCGTGCAGGATGGAGCGGTGCACGGGGCGCAACTTTCGAAAACACTACTACTTCCTCAGCACGAGAATGCGTGCGCGTGCGTGCGGGGGCGAGGTGCACACTGCGTCGGGCAGGCACGCGGTCGGCGTTCAGGTCTATAAAGTGCACGCATTATAGTTTAGGGCGGTCATAAGTAGTTTCCTAGTCTGAAACCTTTCGGCTGTCTGCGCACCCGGCCGGGCCGCGCACTGCACTCGTACACCAGCAATATAAGTTACGAAAACTAGAAGCTCAGCCCGCGACCGTAAATCAGACGGAAGCCCCGGCCGAGGGGCCGAGGGGCCGGCCGCGAGCAGGACCGTACGGTCATGTGCAGTTTACCTAGAAATGGGACAGAAAGTGAAGTACGAAATGCAGCGTGTAAAACGGTCGTAAAAATATAAACTCACCGATCCGATCCGCGCAAGCTATCCTAAAACCTCCTGCTTCCACAGACCTGCACTGTGACTCATAATCATCGAAATGTGGAGCGGGGAGTCCTTGCCGTACCGGCACTGCGTCGTCAAACTACTTTTTACAGCCGTCCGCATTCAAGTAAACGGCTGTGAATGGAGTGTCCCTCAACAGTGATACGAGGCGAGGCGCTGCCGCGGAGGAGAATGTAAAAGAGTAAAATATATGATAATCCCTTTCGCATTGCCTCCATTAAAACTCCTCCCTCTCCCGCTCGGAACCCGTTTCCACACCGCGGCACGGCAGCGCTAGCAGCGCTAGGACCCCAGAGCAGCCGTAGGGTAGGGCCCCCCAATAAACTCCGCACTCGCACTTGTATCTCATTTTTTCCCCTCTCAGCTGAGGGACTATGTCATCGTCCCACTATTCTCATTTTTTTTAACCGTTTTTAACAGGTACATTAACGTTCGCATTTTTTAAAATTTTTATTTTATCTTAATTTTTCGGAGTAAAAACAATTGTTTATTCCTAAAGAAAAAAAATATTCCGTAAATTTAAAATGCCATTAAAATTTATGTTGGCAGGTTCAGCAGCAAACACCGACAGCACAGCGCCATGCGGCTGCTCGCGGACCTGGACCAGCTGAGCGAGGAGCAGGAGCTGCAGCTGTACAAGAAGTGGGAGACCACGCCCGAGGCGACGAGGAGGGACGCGGTGGCGCTGCGGGAGTGGCTGCAGAAGCAGCCGCACCTCCCGAAGCTGACAGGTCAGAGAGAGGGAGAGAGAGAGAGAGAGAGGGAGGGAGGGAGAGGGAGAGGGAGAGGGAGAGGGAGAGGGAGAGGAGAGAGGGAGAGAGAGGGAGAGGGAGAGAGAGAGAGAGAGAGAGAGAGAGAGAGAGAGCGAGAGAGAGAGAGAGAGAGAGAGAGAGAGAGAGAGAGAGAGAGAGAGAGAGAGAGAGAGAGAGAGAGAGAGGGATATGTCTTCACTGCCGGTCCGGCCGGCATGTCGTTAGTGCTGGGGCTTTGCGCCCGATTTGGTTTCGAGCACCGGCGTGGCGTCTAGGCTGCTGCTGCTATGCCCTCGCGCCGCCGCGTTACGCGCGGGAGGAAGTTACCAAATAAACGGCGGTCATTAACACGTCGAGCATCGGTGTAACGGTAGTGACGCAGCTGGGGCGGCCCGGCCCGCGAGACGCCTGCACTTGGGACTGCAAACTGACGCGCCTATTCGTCAGCATCGGCATAGACCCTGGCATAGACCTGGGCGGCGCGTCGCGTCACGCTCGCACAACTCCTCCTGCCCTCACATGTCACGGCATTGGCACTACGCGGCTCGAGCGTTCGTAACGTTAGCTTTTCCGAATGGTTTGACTGACTGAGAGTCGGATCCAAGAGGCGGCTGCAAGTAGTTAACGTATGCACAGTGTAGCTCTAGCCGTTCAGACGGCCTTCTTATTTGAAAAGAAAAAAAAAATCCCTGGTGGTTTCTGAAGGGACTCGGGGATGTTGCACTGTCAGGGTTGTAAAGTGTTCGCCATTTATCAGGTTTGTGCAATGAGCGGAAACGAACTTGGATATACGACCGCCCTGCTGTGGGAGCAAACCACTTGGCACATGCTTTATGATCGGCCGGGAGAGTTGAGCTCAGCCCGGTGCGGTCCCGGGGCGGTCCCGGGGCGCCGCCCCTAGGCGCGCATGGACACCCGCAGCAATATTCAACTCGGGGTATTTGTAATGGGTTCACAGTAATGAGATCGGGGTGGCATTTATTAGCTTCCGCGTCGGTAAAGAACTGTGATCTGAGGAGCCTTTTAGGAGGAGCAAGCGTTAACCTACTTCTGAGGTTGGGAATAAGAAATGCTTCGACTAACAGGTACACGGTTTTTCATTCACAATTTGGCATGGTTGGCTGCTCGAAACCGAAAGTCAACATATCGGCGTTTACGATAGATTAGATTAGATAAGAAAATTATCAGGTCGCACAGACATGGATCGAGTACGGTTGATTTCGTCTCGTCAACGACACTCACAGTGCATGGGAATGCAATTGACATATCTTTGAACCACCTGCTCCTGCATACATTAAAACATTAAAGTCAAAGCGAATTACTGAGTATAACAGCGGCTAGGATCGATAACACAAAGAAAAAATATTTGGATTTTTTTTATGACTGAGTACAGTGCTGTAAAAGGCCACTGTCCGCTGTATAGTGTGCCAGGAGAGCAGGAGCAGCTGGTTGCAGAGGGGAGGGGGGGAAGGGGGGAGGGTCTTAGAGTTAGGCGTTACGGCTAAGACACACTACTTGTTGCGTTTTCGCTATAGCGTTACCATTTAGCATGGGTAATAAGTGTGACGCACGCGTGGCGGCAGACAATGTTCCGTCTGCACAATCAGCGCCGTTCTGTGTTCTCGGCGTAATTCATTATCGTTACAGTGGCAACGCCGCGCTCGCGCAGCAAATAATGGTTTCCCACAGTAGCCGCCATTCCTCTTACGGGAAAATCATAGAAAAAAAGGGTGAAGGGGGGGGGGGGGAGACAAAATTATCGTGCGAAAACTACACGACACCACGCGGTTCGAACAGAAAGGTAACGCAAAAAAAGGTACACGAAGTCCTCCTTAGCAGGCGCAGAATCAATATTTCACAGGGAAAAAAAACACACATTGCAACAACTACTCCGAAGGAAAAGAAAAGGGAAAACAGACGTGCTGCCTGAAAAGGAAGCAACAGGTGCGAACAAATATTTGGCACGACTACTTCCGCACGCATGCGAAACGGCAACAAATTACGCGGTACTCGCGCCCGCACACACACACACACACATCCTTTTAAATACTTAGCCCTCATTAGTTTCGGCCGGGCGGCTCTCTGCATCGGGCCAGGGCATGTATGTACTACTTGCTGTGTGGCGTCCGCAACGCCATCCGGCCGGAAGGCGGGCCAGCAGACTGACTCGGACGCAGCCCGCGGGTGATGTAATCCCTGCTCCTGATGTATCGGGCGGAGGGGCAGACCATCAGCAGCGCCGACCGCAAGGTGAATGTCGGCCAGTTCAGCGGCAGGGGGGGGAGCAGAGGTCATTGTCTTCATGCATCTGTCTAGGACTCGCGTTATTCGGCACGACTCGGTCATGGCCTTTTCCCCATAAATAATAGGGCCAGCAGCAGGCTCCAGTGGGGGCGTAATCACCACTAGTGCCCTTATCAGCTGATCGGTCAGCTCCTGTGATACTTCCGCGCGATACCCACAATAAAGCACCGAAAATACGGCGAAATTCTCTCGCGAGGTCGTCGAACATTACCGGCGAAAATACCGAGTACTCTAGGCCAGGTGATCGGCTGTGAAAACCCGCTCGCCTTGCTGAGCGCCCCGTCGGGTAGGCAATCCCGCGCGACACGCGTGCGTGCAGCCGCCCGGGTTGCCTACCCGCCAGGCGGCGGCTCGCGCGGGGACCTCAACGCGCGGGCGGCGGCGGCGGCGGTACGATTAGGCGATGCAAACAAGCTCCCTCACAATCGTATTCATCTTGTTGCAGAGGACGAGGACGAGTGGCTGTGCCGGTACCTGCTGGCGTGCAAGAACTCGCTGGAGCGCGCAAAACGGCGGATCGAGTATTTCTTCACCGTGCAGGCCATGTGGCCCGAGTACTTCGACGCGCCGTCGGTCGACGTCGGCATGGCGTTCGCCGAATACATGTGAGCGCGCGAGTCCGATTCCGCAACTGGGCGTCCAGCCCACGCCCACTGAAAGTACCTCGCGTCCTGACCGCGGTGTCCTGCCCTGTCCCGCAGGTGGGGCGGGCCCCTGCCCAAGATGCTCCCGGACGGCACCCGCGTCACGTTCTACAAGTTCTCGCCGCTGCTCGCCAAGGACCCGTCCAACATGAACTGGATGATGTTCTACATGCTGTCGCTCGGCTACATCGAGCTGCAGCTCTCCACGCCCGGCCAGCCCCTCCACATCGAGGTCATCTTCGACGTGGAGAACTACACGATGGGCGTCAACAACTCGTTCATCGCGCACCTCGGCGAGTTCCGACGCTTCGTCCAGTGCCTCCAGGTAGGTCCGACGGCGTGACCCGCGGGGTGCGGCGCGGCGCGGCGCGGCCTGCTCCGGCGGACGGTAATGAGCGACGAGACCCTGGCCGGCCATGTTGCATCACAAGTGAACCCGACCCGACGCTGTCAATATGCGGCCCGGCCACTGACGCACCGCTCCACTCAGCCCGGCCCGCCGGAGCTCCGGGTTAATTGATAACCACCAGCACTTGCGCGCCCCGCCCCGCCCCGCCCCGCCCCGACGTTAAAGTTCCTGCACACCCTTACGCACACTCTCCGTACGCCTCGACCTGCACCGCGCAAAAACGGTTCGTAACGCACGCGGATAAAATTGCTTTGCTGCAACATTCAATAACGGCATTTAACCGTGCGGTATATAGCAGCCGCAGCGGCAGGTTTCTGGGTCAGCAAAAGTTTATCTTCTGCAGTGCGCCAGGCAATGCGAGTATCACAGCGAAAGCAGATCGCGCGAGTAATGTCCGACGAAAGGACTTCCCTCTGTCCGCTTCTTTGGGGCGCGCGCAGATCTCACTCGTTATCAGAAACACGCGGTGCCGTCAGCGGGCGCGGCCACTCGCGCGTGAGCTAAATCATTGCAGAGAGAGAGAGAGAGAGAGAGAGAGAGAGAGAGAGAGAGAGAGAGAGAGAGAGAGAGAGAGAGAGAGGGGGGGGTCTTGTGAGGAGGGGTGGCGTGTGGGACTGCGCGTGGAGGACAGTCGATGCACTTTGTCGGAGGCCCTGAGCCTGGAGAGTGCTGGCTGGAGTGTCCAGCCGCACCGCAACTCAGGCCCCGGGCCCCGGCAGTTACGGGGGTCCGGCCTGACTGACAGCGACAGCCCGCTCACCTGGCGTCATAGCCGGCCGCTGTCCATGCCCTGGCCGGCCTGGCCGGCCTGGCCCCGCCCCGCCCCGCCCCGCCCCGCCCCGCCCCGAGGCCCTGACCTGCGCTCTCAGCCCGGGTGTCAAAGGGGTCAACCCCGCCGTGCTGACTAAGGATGAAAAGTTGGTGCTGATCTTAGGACAACCGAGCACAGAGAGCCTTATACTACTTTCCTTTTAATGCCTTTACTTGGCTGTAATTTATCGAAATCTTGAAAACTCTGTCGAAAATCTATGCGTGATTGAAGAAAAAAAAATGAATAATTTCCCTGCTTTTTCTTTGTGTGCAGGTGGCGCTGCCTCTGCACATTCGCCGCATCCACGTGATGAACGCGCCGCCGGTCGCCATCGGCGCCCTCAACAAGCTGGTGCGCCCGTTCCTCCAGGACAAGATCAACCAAAGAGTGAGTGGCTGAGCCGGGCCGGGCCAGGCGCTGTGCGCGGAGTGGAGATGTGATCTCGCACTGCGCGCCGGCGCCGCGTTAGGAAACATGGTGCGCAATGCACTCGGTGAATATCGGCGGGCAGCGCGAGATACGAAAACTGACTACGGGGCACATACACACGGGACGGGGGCGCGGCGTTATTTTAGAGGAAGCGAGGTCTCCCTCAAAAGTGCCACGCCGTTTGAAACGCCAGCGTTAAACTAAAAGTCACCACAGTCCGGCAGAAAGTATGGAAAAGCGGCAAGCCTGCAAGCGATTTTAAAACAGTCCAGGCGGCAGGTACCATGTCGCAAGCGAAAAAGGCAATCTCCCAGTATGGTAGCTTATTTATTCGGGTAGTATTAGAACATTTTGCCGCTCCCAAACGGCGGGGCAGCGACGGCGCGAGTCCCGCGGACGGTATAACTACAAGCGCTGGTTACACTTGCAGCGTGGCGGGGCGGGGCGGGGCGGGGCGGGGCGAGGCGGGAGAGAAAGGCGTCTGTGGGCCGAGCAGCCGTCGCCCTTGCAGCGTCCAGCAGCCCCGCCGGCCCGGCCCGGCCCGGCTCCACCAGATCGGAACGGAGCTGGACACGGGCGCCGTCTGTTGGGCTGCCTACAGCGCACGGCGCGCGGCGTGGTGTCAAATGGGTTGCCTACCCCGCGCGGCGCAAGCACCACCCTACTCCCGTTCCCTGCTTGCCACAAGCGAGCCGCGCAGAGACGCGCTGGCCCGGACGGGAGAGGCGAAGAGGTGGACTGCTTGAAGGGGACGGGGATGGTATATACGCCATCCTACAGTATAGTTTTACAGGGGCTTAACGTGCAACACGCCAAAGAAGGCAGCGTCCCTTCGCCTGGTTAGCCGGGCGCCCGCGCCAGCTCCGGCCCACAAGTTGGCACGACTCCAGCGAAATGATTAATTAATTTTCTTTGTGGCGACACAAACGTCAGCCCGGCCGCTAGATGCTTATCGCCAACCACCCCGAGATAAAGCCAACCAGCGTGAAGCACAACACGTAGTATGAACGTAGTATGAGCGTTATTTGAGACAAGCGCGTGAATGAGCGCACTACTACATCTAGTGTGCGTATGCAGACGCGGAGTCATTCATCAGGACTGACTGCCTCCAGAGCGCTCTGGCCTGGTCAATGAGTTTCATTATTTGTAAAAGTTTGTCTGACGTGAGAGGTTGGGCGGTAGGCAACCCTTATGCAACGCTTTGCGCAACTTAGCTGTTGGCGGAACATAGAAAAACGCCTCCGCTACTCGGAGCACTATCATTACTGCGAGCTATGGCAGGGCAGGCAGACCTCCCCCCCCCCCTCCCCATCGTACTTTCCTCCCTCCCCTTTCGCGCCAAAAGGAGAGCTCCTGACGTATACGTGCCGTGCTGCGGGCGCCGGACCGGCCCGGCACCGGCCCGCACACTCGGCAAATACTACGCCACCTTACCGAGCGTTAGTCATCAATGAGGAGGGCCTGCTCACTGGACTTGCTTTTTTGTTTTATTTGCAGATCGTGACACACGACAACCTCGAGTCGCTGCACAAGCTCGTGTCCCGCGAATGCCTGCCCAGCGACCTGGGCGGCCTCCTGCCGCACAACATGCACGAATACACCCGTAAGGAGTCTTTTCTAAGACAAGAAAATATTTTAGCAAATTCGAAAAATTGGCACACTCGGGTTTCTAGAGTAACGACGAGTTTTCTTGTCCAGTGAAATGGGGTGACATGGCCGCGGCCGCCGCCCAGTGGTTCAATGACCGGCGCTGGATGAAGGCCGACCTGAGCAGCAAGCCCGACTGCAAGTTCAACACGGAGTTCGGCATCGACGGCTCCTTCCGGAAGCTGGCCGTGGACTAGGCTCTCTGCCGCGCTCAACTGGGGGACGTCCCTCCCTCCTCCACCACCACCGATTCCACGAACAAGGGAGGCGACGACGAAATAGTGAAATGAATTTGTTTGAATGTGACCGTCTACTTATACAACGCCAGGATTTTGGCTGTTTAGTGATTCTCGTGTCAGAGGGTCGCCAAATAAGTCATACAACGTTTGAAAAAAAAAATACATTTGTTCGGCTAAACAAAATAGTCACCGTAAAATATAATGTATGAAAACTTCTCATGAAAAGTCGCTTGACGATCCGTGTGGCACTTTGATATAAAATGTTTCCTACGCATTATGAAAGGTTCACCACGAAGAACCAAAGATAGAAAAAACCAAAGGGCCGTTTCGAGACCAACCATGCGGTTTTAAAACAATTTAAGTATTGTTATATATTATATTACGCAATTTAACTTTTGATTTTTCACAGCTCTTTTGCACTGCGGTCTCAAGCCAATTATGATAATAATATTTAGTTAAAAATGTCGTTAATGGCAGATATTGTGTTAGATTTTTATTTTTTTATCACTATCGTACCTTGCACCAACTTTGTTCTTTGTTAGTAGAGCTCGCCTCCCCGTTGTACGACTGCTGACTGCCAACCAGAGTGGTAAAAAGATCTCTCCTACTGCATGCAGGACATGCAACTTAAATTCAAGTTGTCTGAACGGAGACGATTACATTTTCATTTGCAGAGTGAGAATATCTAGATATTTAGGATGCGCGAAATTTAATTACAACAAATGATGCTGTGGCGCATAAACAGTATCCAGGCATTTCAACCCTTACAAATGGATATGAATTTGTGATTTTTCTGTGATGTTGATGTTACTCTCAATAAAGACAATTTACTTATTCTAAGTTGAGTTCTGTTAATTTTTCTGTCATCCAGAAAATATATCCGCGTACAAAAGATACAGGACAAAGCCTTTTAAACATGACTTTGTACGAAGCCCTACTCTCTGGTTCACGTGATTTTATAGCCAAAATAATACTTTTTAAGCCGGACACTGTGCCCTTCCAGCAGCGCACGGACGCCGCCGCACTCTGATTCGGATAGGCAACCCATCCAGCTCTAAGCTCGCGGTGCAGACTTTATGCGCGCACTGCTTCTCGCCAAGCCGTTGAGTGGCGGGGCGGGTATGATTTTTATCGCTTTGTGCCAGTCAAGATAATCTGCAGAATGCATGCGAGGAGCTGCTGGTAGCCCATATCATAGCGCGGCTCGAACCGTAATTGAGCCCCGCCCGCCCCGCCCCGCCCTGCCAGCTCCCGGCCCGGCCCGCCCGCTCATCTACAGCGACACATTATCCCCGCCCTGCTGCCCGCCGTGCTGCACGCCCTGCTGCCCGCCCTGCTGCCCGCCCTGCTGCCCGCCCTGCTGCCCGCCCTGCTGCACGCACTCCCGCGCTACCGTGCGGTCCCGCGGTCCCGTCCGCTCCCGTTGCAGAGTGCGTGCATCAGTGCAGGGAATGACCGCGGATGTGCAACATGTCCCCGTCGTCTTTTTGTATTTTTTTAAATTGTGCGCGGATGATTCTGGGGAGAGACAACTCAAAAATTTTTGTACACCTCGTAATGCAGAAAATTTCAGAAAATGCCTGAAAAATTCAGGAAAAAACATCAGAAAATTTTAGAAAAATTTCAGAAAAATTAATGCAGACTTTAAAGAAAAATCACAAAAATTCACGACATCAAAATTTAGAGTTGATTCCCCCTCGTGATGAGTTATGATTGAGTGCGAGAGAGAAGGGTGTATCTGAGAAGCGCGCGCCAATGCGCCACGCACCGCAGCGTGCAGGCGACACGCGTGGTCACGCATGGTCACGCGTGGTCACGACAGTGACGGACAGGGCAGGGCGGCAGAGAGCAGCCGGCGCCAGGCCCCCGGCCCGGCCCGGCCGCACGGCAACGAGGTGTAACTACACGTTGCATAAAAGAAACTGCCAATACTTTATCGGCGGCGAGTAGCGTGTCAGTCAGCATAGCGCCAGTCAGTCAGTGGGTCAGCGCAAGGGGCCGAGGCGCCCAGGAGTCGGCCACTGAAAAGCGCGCGTTGTACACGTGGAAATATACTCGCAATGCCTCGCGATAACGTCAAGAAATACGCGCCAATACTGACTGATACGGACGTGCACACGTCGAGAGAGCGGCTGCGCGCGCCGGCCCTGACCGACCAGTCCACTGCTACCCGGGGTCCAGACTCCCGCCGAATTTGAATCGCTCCGGTATGGAGTGAGAGAAAAAAGCTGAAGACATGCGAAACCTGAAACTTGCTATCGTTTCCCTTACGACCCTCAACGGGGAAATTAAATACTATAGATGTACGAACACACGCATAAGAGGAGGAGTTTATAAACGAGATAGGGCCGCTCGTAAGAAATGGAAACCCCCTCGACCGGGTGCGAAAGGGTGCGCACGCGCTCGCCGAGCGCGAATAACTCCCGAAAACGCCTGCGGACGCGAGGGTAGGCAAGCCCGCTGAACGGCTGCGTCGGGCGGGCAGTGTCCACAGGTTTCTGTTGGGCCAGTGCCAAGGCTCGCTATAAAGGGGGGTACTAATTTTCTGGCCATTTAATAGCCCCCTCCCCCGGGATTAATCGCCTAGGGGTCTTGTGCCTCCCTCGCTATACAGGGGGGTACTAATTTTTTGGCCGATTAATACCCCCCCTCCCCTGGGATTAAACGCATAGGGGTCTTGTGCCTCCCTCGCTATACAGGGGGGTACTAATTTTCTGACCGATTAATAACATCCGAAAAATTCCTCTTTTCGTCCCCCTCCCCCGGGATTAATCGCCTAGGGGTCTTGTGCCTCCCTCGCCAAGGCAGGCGGAGATGCCGCCCGCAGCACACGGGTGTATTTAGCCGAATTTTGCCTAGCTTTTCTGGCAAGACTGGCGGGGCGGGGTGGGGCGGGGTGGGGTGGTGCAGGGTGGGGCGGGGAGGACCCGCAGCCCAGCTCCACTGCGCGGCGTTACATGTCACCTTTTTCCTCTCTTCCGACAGAAGCACGGGTATCTTCTCAACACCCAAGCAAAAACTCAAGCAAAAAAAATAATTTTAAAAAAATGGGATCCTGAGACAAAACCATAAGGCTACTTCGTGCCTAAAAATATATTTTTACTGTTTTCCCCGTTACAGGTACGACAGCGGAACCACAAAACTATGTGATCAAAGACATCGGCGTAATAGGATAACGATACGTTCAGTTGTAAACCAGTTCTGCCAAAACGCGTCATGGGCTTCGTATACCGACGCGCCGCGCGGAGCACCTCGGCCCGCCCGACCCGGCTAGCACAGTGGGCCACGATATTAACGTGTGTCGCAACGTGCGTTTTGCTCTCCCCAAAAACAGCTGGCAGCGTCCAAATATCGGAGCTGAACACCCGCCTCTGCACCAGGCGCCCCCGCCCCGCCCCGCCCCGCCCCGCCCCGCCCCGCCTTACTGAACCACCTCTTTACTTCTGTTACAGTATGCTCCCGTACAGTCAGCTGCGTTCCTCCGAGAGTTTCCCGGCTGACTTGTCCAGGATGCGCCGCGGACGCGCTCGCGGCTGATTGCTCTCGGCCGCGCCGCGGTGCTGACCGAAAAAAAAAGTGACTTTCAAACTAATCCCGCCGCACTGGCACTACTTGCAGCGGGCCGCCCTGCCCCGCTCGCGTCGCGCGGACAGGATACAGGACGTGCCGAGAAATTTAAGGTTATGTCACTAATTGCGACCGTCGTGCGCCGAGCGCTCTCTAGTTTTTCGGGTCCACCGGCACAGCAGGTGGTAAGTAGTAAGTACTGCAGTGACGTGCGGTCCGCCGCCCCGCCCCACCCCGCCCCGGCCAGGCGTGCCAACCTGTCGGTTTCATGCGAGTGACCGGCGGGCCGCACTAATGAGAGCAGGCGCCGAGCACCACCCTCCGCTGCTTATCGCGAGGGAGGAGAAGCAGTGGCAAAAGCAGATATGGGAGCGTTGAGCGTTACTTCTGGGGGGTGACCGAACAAGACCCCCGCCCCCGCCGGGCGCCAAAGCCCTTAGAACAGATTGGGGTTGAACTGAGCCCAAACACTCAAGTGCAATGGCACTCGATTCAAGTCTGGTAGAAGGACGCGCTTCTCAGGCTGTGTCCGCCCCCCATCAGCATTTCGTCCCGTGGCGCTCTGCCGCGCCGCACCGCACCGCGTACCCTTTTCTTGCGCCTCACCCCTTTTTTCACACCGTTTCCTTTCTGGCGCGAACAAGTCGCGAACGCTGATGAGATCGAAAACAGACGCTCATTGTATGGCAAAACGACCTAGGCGCGTAGCCAGGGGGGGGCTTACGGGGTTAACCCCCCCCCCCCCCCCCCCCGAAACTCCGCCGCGCGGAGAAAAAAGAGGAGAGAGAAAAGGGGAAGAAGAGAAAGGGGGGAGAAGGAGAAGAAAAAAAGGGAGAAAAGAGGAGAGGGAGAGAAAGGGAGAGAGATATGGTTTTAAAATGTTAATATTGAGCTGGTACCTAAAATAATCTGAGGAATCCGATTCCAGACCCAGCTCCCTATACCGAAAACGCTAAATTTCACTTTTCTCTATGCGTTTTGGCAAACCTTGATGGCTCAGATCTTTCAAATAAACATGTGGGACTGAACCTAGATTTCGTGCTCAATGCCGACAAAAAAGCAAAAATCGTGAATTTCGCTGAAAACACGCGTTTTTAAGCGTTTTGACCTCAATTTCTGGATGTGTTCTCCACTATTTACACGGAGTATCAAAGTAATATCTTGGGGTATTCGATCTCTCCTTTCTATTTGATCAGCAAAAAGTTGGCAATTTTGGTACTTCGACCAGATTAAAGCTGCTCAAAAAGTCAGAATCGTCCCCAAAAAATGTTTTTTTCGGGTTTTCCTTTTGTCTTGAACCGATCCCAAGCTCATCCTACTCTCCCAACCTTCCAATATCTCTATCCCAGCCCCCGAACCAAGATCTTGAAGTATCTTAAAGAGACCAGGACCCCAAAAAAAAGCATTTTTAAACGGTCGCGAAAATACAAATTTTTTGGTCAATCACATGCTTAATTTTGGAATAAGTAACCGCCCTGCTAAAGAGCTGTCTCTTTCCATTATGTAGAGAAACAAGCGAGCACGTAAAACCCCTTAAAGGTAGGCAACCCGCAAAACCCTGAATACCATAAACCCCCCGAAATCCAAGTCTGGCTACGCGCCTGAAACGACCGATATTTTCTATATTGGAGTTGGTGTTAAATCGCCCGGCACAGGGGTATTATACTCCGCCGGTCTGAGCCCCTGGGTCGACCGCCGACCAAGGCGGCGCCTTACGCAAGCAGAGCATCACGCGGTTCATAGAGCAGTCAGTCAGTACTCACGTTGCTCGCGCTCGCGGCGGGTACAGGTGAACCTCCCTCCGGACCGGATGACGATGACGCACGCCGATGTCCGCGCTGATAAACGCCGACCAGCCGATCGCACGGGGACAATGTGATGAGCGGGGATCGATGCTGTGCGCGGGCCGCGCGAATGCAGCACGGAGCCGCGGAGCTGCATAGCCGTCCAAGACGACTAGCGCGCGCGACAGCAGGCCTCGCTCCCCCGGGCCCCGGGCCGGGCGGGGCGGGGCGGGGCGGAGAGAGCCAGCCCCGGGCCCCCGCGGGCGGCCAACCCCTGCACGCCAGCCCCGCCCCGCCCCGCCCCGCCCCGCCCCGCCCCACCATGCACGCAGCGGCGGAGGAGAGGGCTGGGGCGGGGCGCCGGGCTAAGGGGGTTCGTATCGAAAGGAGGGAATATCGCCGACTGATTTGCCGCGCAGTCGGATGGATGTGGAGCAGCACAATAATATGTAACAACCGCAGCAAAACGCCTGCCGCGCTGCACGTCGCGAGGCTCTCGCGTTGCGTACAAAACTGTGTGCGTCAGTCGAGCCGGAGCGGGGCGGGGAGGTTTCGAAGTTCGACACGGCGGTGGGGCAGTAGTGCTTGTGGCCGTGGCTGATATCGCCCAGGAGGCCCGGGCGGGGCGGGGCGCGGAGGGCGGGGTGGCGTCGGCCCCCGCCGGGGCAGCTAGGAGGCCTCCCCCCCACTTCCCGACGCAAAGACCATCATTAGGGGCCTGATGATCTCGGTCAGGATGGCGGTGGCGGTGGTACGCCGGCGGAGTGAACGCCCCGCGCCCCGCCTGCCCCGCCCGAGTCGCGGTGCCTGGAGGGGCGCCGCCGACGTGGTGCTGCAGCTCCCTCTGCGCTCACCGGGCACCGCGCCCCGCCGCGCCCCGCCCCGCCCCGCCCCGCCGCGCGGGGGGCACGGTCCCTGAAGCCCGCGGGACGCGACGAGGGAAGTCGGTGATGTGTGAGGGACCGCAGTCGTCATCGCATTCTCAGAGCCGAAGCACACAGAGCAGAGACCGACGCCGCCCGCCCGCCGACGCCGACGCCGACCGTCCGCCCGAGGACGCCGCGGAGCCGCGCGCCCCTCCTCGCAGTGTCCGAGCAGTGAGTAGAGCGCATGAGCGCAGCGCGGCGCAGGCCAGCCGCCGCGCCCCAAAATAACAACGCTTTAATCATACACTGTCGTGAGTTAACCCACCGGCAGTACGCCGAGACGAATCCGTTCCAACCAATTCCAAAAGTATTATAGGTAGAAGCAGGGTCAATTTAAAATTTAAAAAAAAATTCGTCTTTGTAAATTAAAAATAAATAAATTCGGAAGCTTAATTTTTTTTTCAATGGGTTTTCTATAGTAAATTAGTGATCAATAAAAATTTGCCACACGCGGAACATTTTAAACCAGCGAGTGAAAACGCATGAGTTTCCCAGGTGCATTACGTCATGCAAGTCTAATTCTCTACAAGCCCAATTGAGAGGGAAAGCAAAGTATTAGAGATTGCTCAGATTCAAAAGCCCCAGGAAGAGCTGTCGGAATAACGCAGTGACTTCATGAAAAACAAACGAAACATCATAGAAACACGGTCGGAAGAGTCAGCCGGGCGACATTTCCGCGCTATTTTTTTTCCTTTCTTCGTCCCCAAGCGTGCGCCGCAAGAACAATACGCCGAGTACCATTACATCTGCAAATTGTTTGACGGGACGCGCGGCAGCGCATAGGGCAATGTCGATGCGTCTGAGCTTTATGCTCGGCTCGACACGACAGAGCTGTAAGACGTCGTCTCTCTAATGTTTGTCATGTCTGAGAGTTTCCTGTGTTTGCGCGCGCGCGGTTATCCTTGGAGCGTATTTGATGGCGAGGCCGGGCCGGGGTGGCTCTCCGCAGGCCAGCACCAGCAGCACCAGCACCAGCAGCAGCAGCGCCAGCCGCTGGAGATTTGTTTTAGAGCGCACAATCAACAAACGCGGGGTTGCTGGTTGCCGTGTCGCGGGGCCGCATAGCGCGGCGGAGTGAAAGGTAAAGCTCATATATGATTGAGTAGACATCATTAGCTGGGTGGCATTAGCCGGGCGCGCGCAGGAACGCCCTCGAGCACCGCCCCGCCCCACCCCGCCCCGCCCCGCCCCGCTCACTGCACTCAGAGTGCAACAACAAGGACTGCGGTGCATTCGGTGCAATAGTCATCAGCTAGCGCCCTTGCGCCTTGTTGCGCCACGCACTCTATGAGGGGCGCTGTAAAGGTGGTTGGGGGTAGGTAAGTGCAGCGGGCACGCAGTGCAGCGCAGTGCAGGGCAGTGCAGCGGAGATTGGCGAGATCCTCTACAACCCAGGGAGTGAAGGATAAGCAAGATAGATTACTGCGAGGGAGCCATCGTGTGCGAGTGGGACAGAGAGAGAGGGGTGGAGAGGTAGAGTGACTGAGAGAGAGGGAGGAAGTGTTTGGGGAAAGAGCAGGGAAGTGGATTTTAGTCAGAAAGTAAATTCGTCCCGTAAGTATTTACCGTATTTATTATTTTTAATTTAGGAGGGCATGGTCAGTCGGCCTCTGCGAACCTGGTACATGTACCGCCGAGCCTACAGAGTTGCGGGTCAGGGCTCCGAGAGCCTATCGCGCGCGCGCCCAGAGAGATTTCCGCCTCTTTTTATCGCGGTGCCGAGCTGCGCGCGCAGTGCTGTACGCGCCACTGATTGATTGACAGACATGCACGCCGGTGTCTCGCTATGTACCCGCCATCGAATCCCTCGTTTACGTTTCGCACGCGTATGCCTTCATCTCTGGGCAGGCGGTTACAGAAGGTCTCCGATGGGAAAGCCAATAGCGCCAGTCCCCGTTAGAATGGGTGAAGCAGTTCAAGAGTCGGCTACTTTGCGCCGAGCGTGAGGTCCCTGGGCTGTACTAGACGGCATGGCTGTTTTCACAGTATGGAGCGGCGGTCGTGTTGGTGCAGCAATTTGCGGGCTGTTAAAAAATATATTAAACTTGCACCAAAAAGGGCAACTGAGCCGGCATTGCGCCCGTGTCGCCACGCGCCACACTCCGCCCTGCGAGACTGGCGGAGGCAATAGCTGTGCAAGAAAGACGCTCTGCCCTATTTTCACGGTTGAGCGTTTTCCGCGCGCACAAACGCTGCGCGCACGGGCAGGCAAACCCATGGAACAACCATGGACTAATAGAGCAAATGTAGGACGTCACACCTTTAATGGCGTGCATGAAACTCCGGTCGTAACGACTGCTCTGCAAAGGTGAGAAAAATTACGTGTTTCGGGCCTTTCCAATTCCTGCACAAGAATGCCTTTGAGAGATGCGAAGGCTTACCCCGGTGTTTCAGGCTGTAAAACCCACAGGCTTCGGAATGAAAATGTCAAAATGCGGCGTGCAAAACGGCCACGGCAGGTGTTTCGCAAAATAGTTGTGCGGTCGGGATTAGGGGCGGCCGGGCCGGGGCCGGGGCCGGGGCCGGGGGGCGTTTGATCGCGTGCCGTCCAGCGCCGTCCCTGCAGTCCCGGCAGTGCCATTTCGACGTCCAGCAGCCGTGCAGCGTGGCGCCGGTGCCTGCCTATAGCCTCCGAGATTATACACCCTCTGCCAGAACGGAGGCCTATAAAACCTTGCGCGCGGCGAAGGGCTCCGTCTGCCACGGAGCAGCAGGGGGGGGGGGGGCAGTAGAGCACAGTGCGCGGAGAGGAAGTGCAAGTGCAGTGCAAGTGCCGCCCCCTGCGGCCGCGGAGTGGATGCGCCCCTGCTGCAGGGGCGGGGCGGGGCTTCTGTTCCACTTGTATATCCTCCACAGAAAGCACTTCTCCTACGCCCCGCCCCGCCCCGCCCCGCCTCATTCTCCCATGACTCGGCCGCGGGCCGCGGGTCCCGGCGCGGCGCCCCTCGCCTCTCCATTTGCGGTGCAGCGGACGGGACGGCGAGGGGCGCAGGGCAGCGCAGCTCAGCACCGCGCCATACACCACGCCGCTGCCCCGCCCCGCCCCATCTGCAGATGGTGCCCCGCCCCGCCCCGCCCCGCGGAGACCTCCACGCCCGCGCTGGCCTCGCCCCCAAGTCCCATCTGCCGCCACACGACCGCACCATCATCACTAGTGCACGGGGAAAGCCTGCCGGCCGGACAGGGCTTTACATAAATGTAATGTCGGACGCAGCACTAGTCCACGGTAACAAAACCGACCAAGTCATAATACTGGAAATTACAGCAATTTCAAAATGGTTTTTTTTCTCTTTAAGATTTTCACGTTTATTTGCCGGGGAAAAACAGCCTGACCACTCAGCGTCTCGCAAGGCAGTTTGCCTCATTCCGACTCAATTTTTGAACTGTTTAAGAAGGTGTACAAATTATTCCAATAAGAGTTCAAATTCTTCCGGTCAGAATGCATTGCTTCTCAAAGCGCTAGGGCACTTGGGCGGTGGAACGCTAAGCCCACACCGCCCAATATCGTGTAAGCATCGCTACTATCTTAGAACGAATTCTAAAACTATGATAGGGTGAAAGTACAAACTGAGCACAAATTTCGATCGGCACTGGTCGGAGCTCCGCCGTGGCCCGTTGGGTAGGCAGACCCGCAAGACTGTCACGTGTTCTCTGAAACACCCGGTACATTTTAGTGAGTTGAACAAGAGGGAAGCGCCTACAAATCTCGCTCCGGATGCTGGCGGTCGCCACCCACTGGTCTGTGGGGCGCATGAAAAGAAAATGGCGGACGGCTTACCGTCGGTATGGGACACGCAACACGTTAAGGGGCTGTGGTAAGCGACGCGCGGCCCGGCGCGGTGCGGGGCGCTTTGGTTGCCAACATACCCCTTGCGGTAAGTGTACCACACAGCGCGGCCGGACACACCAGAATGGAAACTGGAGGGGGGGGGGGGGGGGGGATACGTGATAGCTCGGACGGAAACTGTTTGCGGTCAGGAGTCCGAGGGTCTGGCTGGCGTGATAGACTCACTGCCATTGCTGCACCACTGCCTGGGGGAGATTAGATATTTTCCTTTCTAAAAAAATAAAATTCAGTCGTCTGCGCACACACTTGTAAAAACATAGTTTTTGGAGTACGCAATCGCAATAATACGTCACCCTGTACCGCTGCCCGCCAGGGTGACAGAAATGAGATGATTGCCGCGCGACATCACGGAGTCCCTGGTCCACTAATATATTCACATTCACATTGGTGTCGGGGGGCGCAGCGGCGCACGGCCGGGGTCACGCCGAGCGAGTTGTCTCCGAGGTCGATTGTAAAATTCTACTGGGGCGATACGCGTATTTTTTTTTATCAGACTCCTGGGAGTTAGGCAACGACGGACGTGCAAAGCAGGGCTCCGTGGCGGGTAGCCTATCCCACGATTGGCAGGGGTTTTCAGGCGGTGCGGCCGGCGGCCGGCTGATGGCACGATATCGGGAACGGAAGGACAGCTCGCGGAGATACAGGGCTTACTATAGGCCGAGTTGAGGGGCGTGGCGGGGCGGGGCGGGACGTGGCGGGGCGTGGCGGGGCAGTGCGCCCCTACCATTTGGGCGGCCGCATGCATGGTCCTAATCGAACGCGGCGCGGACAGGTTTCTGAGACGTCTCATTAGGCAGGGCGGCGAGTGCGACGTGACGTGCGTGGGCCAAAACCAAACAACTAAATCAGAGGGGCTATACAGCGTTACAGACGACCTTCGTCACCAATAATTGTTTTGTAGCTCACGTCAGCGGGCGAGCTGAACCACGCATACAGTCCCTTACATGGAGATTGTTCATGTCATGTGCGAAATGTTATGCTTTACCTAGCAAGGTCAAGATATGCGCACCTTCTGCTCTTCACTCTAAAAAGCTTACGGTGATTTTCACTGTAAGCTACGGTGAACCCTGCAGCACTGTAGCTTACGGTGAATTTTCACCGTAAGCTACGGTGAATATCACTGTAAGCTACGGTGATGCACCCAGATTCACCGTAGCTTACAGTGAAAATTCACCGTAAGCTACAGTGCTGCAGGGTTCACCGTAGCTTACAGTGAAAATCACCGTAAGTTTTTATTAGTGTTCTTTCTCTCCTCAAGTACGTGCGATTGCTAGTACATCGAAAAGAAAGGGAAATGAAGGGGAAAAGATGGAGGCGCGCTTGCAGACGGGGGGAAGGGGGCGTGGAAATGCGGGAACCACGGCATGCCCTGGAGCCTGGAGCCCGGGGCCCTTCACCCATTGCCTTCGCCCAGTTCGTGAAAGGCGTCGACGCCGTGGCCGACCGCAGCGACGGGACGGCGCGGCCGGCCGGCCCGCCGGGCAGGGCAGGGCAGGGCTATCCGCGCACCATTTTCATACGCGAGCAGCGCGCTGCCAATCACGCCTCTCCGGAGTAACGCGTAACGCTCGTGGCGTGCCATACCCATAACGCATAACGCGCCGGCCCGGCCCCGCATTACAGGTCGTTGCAATCAAACCCTAGGCGCGTCCGCTGCACTCATGGCCACTCATTACGCCGCGGGTTTGTTTGCTGGTGTAGGTTTTCGCGTGCGAATATCGGGATCGTTCTTCACATTAAAAAGGTGAACGGAGAGAACGAGCCACTATCCAGTGCGCTAGGGCGATCAGCTGGGACGGAGCATGGCGGTGGGTCTCACTTCAAGGAGAGGATTATGTTGATGCTTATTGGCGGCAGAAGGACCGCGGGGAGGGGGAGGGGGAGGGGGGCGTGAGAGAGAAAACCGTCTCACTCGCACTCGTTCGCATCGCTGTGCGAGCCGAGAGCGACGGGGTCGGCCGACCCGACCACAGCATAGTCATTACCTCTACAACCTTACAGTCAAACAATTCGAGCGCCACTTTTTCCTCCTGGCTATTTTTTTCTCTGTGAAACCATACAACGCTACCTCGCCGTTGGACTATTGACGACTTATAATTTTGAAAACTAGCCATAAATTTTAAAAATTGCGAGGTATTTCAAATGCAGAGAAAAGAACGAAAAGCTGGTTTTAAAAATGTTGTATGCAAATGCGTAGCATATTCATCAAGGGTGTAAAACAATTCGCGCTTGACCCCACTCGCATGTGCGTTTTCGCGCCTCGCGCAGCCTTGTCAGTCGGCGTGCTTCAGTCACTGGTGCAGTGCGAACGAGCGACATCGACATCACAGCAAGACTCTTACTTTTCCAATGTTATTCTTGACTTAAAGAATGTGTGTGTAATTTTGTGAGGAAGACGGTTAATGATAGGACCCCCGGGTTACGCCCCCATGTGGTTAAAAAAAATCCAGATCACATTAAAGAGAGATGTGCATGCAAAGAGCAGAGAGATTCTGACCTACGCGTTATTTTTGTCAGAAACGGCCTTTTTTTTTAAATCAAAATAAGACATGTAAGAATGTCCGAGTAGATCGTCGTAATTATTTCTTGGCGGCTCTAGCGCGCGTTGGGTTGCCTAAGCTGACCGGCGCCGAGCTGCAAGCAGGCCGCACGCGATGCGGCCGACAGGTGGAGTGGAGCAAGGCGCTCCCGAGTCGAATGGGCTGCCTACCCAGCAGGGGGCGTGACCGCTAGCCTGCCTACCCTCACGGCGCCGCCCGCTGTTCCAGGACGAGCGCAGACATGGATATGGACCTCGTGGCGCTGACGGGTCTGGACGAGCAGACGCCGGCGCAGGTGGCCAAGATGTACGAGGAGTACAACGCCGACCCCGAGGCCCTGAAGGCCGACGCCGTCACCCTCAGGGAGTGGATCGCCATGCAGCCCCACCTCCCGAAACTCACAGGTAAGCGCCATCTGTTTCCTCTCTAACGAATAAAGGCCTCAAACAAACTCAAAACTGCTTTCTTTTTTTCCCCCGGGCGTTAGCCAAAGAGGACACGTGGCTTTGTCGCTACATCCTCGCGTGCAAGAACTCGCTGGAGCGGGCCAAGAAGAGGATAGACTACTTCTTCACCGTGCAGAGCCGCTGGCCCGAGTACTTTCGCGCGCCCAGCATCGCCGAGGGCATAGCGTTCGCCGAGTTCTGGTGAGTGGGAATTTACAGCCCGAAAAAATCCCAAAAAGTAAAGAAAACCCCTATTTTTTTCTTAATAAAAAATACACTTTAAACAATAATTATGGAAAAACTAAGTTTTTCCGTCCGCCTGACACATGGTAAAAGCGTCGTCCTCGCCTCTTGTTCCAGCCACGGCGGCCCGCTGCCCGTCCTCATGCCCGACGGCACCCGCCTCACCTTCTACAGGTTCACCCCGGCGCTGGCCGCCGACGCGTCCAACATGAACTGGATGATGTTCTACATGCTGTCGCTCGGCTACGTCCAGCTCCAGCTCACCACCGACCGGCAGCCGCTCCGCATCGAGGTCATCTTCGACGTCAAGAACTACGTCATGGGCCTCAACACGTCCTTTGTCGCGCACTTTAACGAGTTCCGGCGCTTCGTCAAGTGCCTCCAGGTGAGAGACTGTTCACAACTATTTCTCCCAGCCCGTCGTGTAAAGTGTATGCGAATTATTTGGATTGGTATTTCAGGTCGCTCTTCCCCTTCACGTCCGGCGCATCCACCTGATCAACGCCCCCGCCCTGGCCGTGACCGCACTCGACAAGATGGTGCGGCCTTTCCTGCAGGAGAAGCTCAATCAGCGGGTAAGCGCGGCGCCAGCGTGGATATAATAAAAGCGTCTTGTAACGCGTTCTGGGCCGCAAAGCAAAACACTTTTGAAAATACGTTTACAGATAGTAACGCACGACAGCGTGGAGGCCCTCGCCAAGGCCATCCCCCACTACTGCCTACCCAAAGAGCTCGGGGGGTCGATGGACAAGTCGCTCAAAGAAATTACATGTAAGTTTCATTTAAAAAATAAATCTTATGTCGTTTGCTTTCACACTGAATGGAATGAAAATTGCAATTTTGATAACCATATAGTTTAAATGAAATCGGACGATTTTTTTTTTTGTTTTGCAGTGACATGGGCCGGTGTCGCCGAGGAATGCGAAAAGTGGTACGACTCGCGCAAATGGATGCGAGCCGACCTGGAGCTAAAGCCGGACAAGGACTTCAACGAGCTGGACGGAACGTTCAGAAAGCTGGTTGTGGACTAAGCTGGCCGGAGGAGGAGGCAACAAGTTACCACCAACTTTATTCATATCATTCATATACTATAATGCACTTGCATGCGAAAATGAGACGGTCAAGTGGCGGGCGGGACGGTGCGAGAAAATTATAAAAAACTAGCCAAAGGCCAGCAGTCATAGGTACCTCAAATCACCGCCGGTCCACTAGACGCGTATCATATAATCTGTGATAGCACCGAGTACATTTTTACTCTTTTTTAAAAATAAATAAAACTTACTACACAAAGATTATCGAGAATGTAATTATACGACGCCCCAATATTTAACTATGCAGAGGTGGAGTCTGGCGGCTCCGCGTAGTGTAGGCAACCCATCCGACACTACTGGCAAACGGGAGGCCGCTCCCAGGAGCTGGCACGTAAAATGTTCTCAAGGAAAATGAGTCATTCGCGCATGTCTACCAGCCTTCAAGACAGTGGCAGTTGACTTTCCTTGTTGTCTATCCCTAGTTGAAGTCGATCGTGTCTCGCTAAAATGTCGTTCTAAACTAAGAGAGTAGTCGTCATGAGCATAGCGCCTGAGGGGGAAACAACTTACATTTTTGTACACATTGTCATTCAGAATATTTTTAAAAAGTTCTGAAAAATTTAAAGAAAAACTAAAGAAAATTCGGAAGTATTCAGAAAAATTCTCGAAAAATCGAGATAAAAATTGCAAACAATTTCACAAAAGTTCACATTTGTACGCCAAGCTCCAGCGCCAGTGACAAGCACCAGCTGATCGGACCCACGGCATTGCATCACCCGATGCGATGAGACACACACATGGCGGCTGGGCTGGGGCGGCCGGTTATTCGCTTCCCCCCCCCCCCCCCCCCACCAAATTCGAACCGGCGCGATGTGCACCCCCACGGCCCCCCGACGGCCCCACCTCACCTCTCCACAATACCTGGCCTCTCGCACGTAACGCGGGCCGGCGCGGCAGCGCGGGCTGGATGGGGGAGGTGGGGGCGGGGGGGGTCCAGACCCCGCGGGAGGTAGGGCAAGGCAGGCAGGCAGGCAGGCAGGCCGGGCCCAGCTGGGAGGGGTGCGGCGCGAGGCGAGGCAGCAGTCGGCGACTGGCGACGCTCGGCCGTGCACCACGCTCACGCTCACGCCCGCGCTGCGACTCACGCCCCGCTCCGCTCCGCACCCGCGCCCACCACGTCCTGAGGATTAAGCCACCATGCCGGAGCTCGTGCCAGGTGAGTGAGGCGAGCAGGGTGGCGGTATAAAGTACCTCCTTTTCTTCTAAGAAGATGGGTCATTGATGAATGTCAAGGTGATATAGCTCAACTTTGCGAGGGCGCTTATTATGTTCAAGGTGCGAGTCCTTATTTTACAACGCCGATTTCGCGTTGACCCAGAAGCGGGGCTCTAATAGTATCGTACAAGTTACTTAAAATCTCCGACAGCCGAGCTCCGAAAGCTTTGCATTTTAAACTACCCCCAACTTTATTTTTTCACGAATTACCCGGAAAAATTCAAAAAGTCCTTTTAAATTTCAGTTTTTATAAAAACGTTTTCACCGTTTAAAGTTGTGCGGTTTTCTTTGAGGACACGCCAATGACACCCTCAGATGCTGGTCGTACCGGGCGTATCGGAGAAGGCGCCGCAGTGTTGCGGGTCTGCCTACCCTGGATGCCACGGCGCCTTGCGGACGCGGCGGGTAGGCAGACCCGCAACACTCCGATGCACCGGACACAATGGCACCCATCACTGGGACCGCGCGGCGCGAGGCTCGCGAGCCGATGCTATTTCCGCTCCGCACTTTCTGCCGGAATGTTTCCGTGTCTGGAACGGCACGACTGCGCGGACGTCCAGGTCGTGTGGGAGCCGCAAAACGACTCAATAGAGCACGGACGGACAGTAAGGTGTTTCAGGCTCATAGTAGCATTACATTTTAATTTAACATTAACTTGCAAGGGATCACTAACTTTTGTGAGTGGCTACAAATGCCGTTCGCGGTGAGAGCGTTATGCACAGGGCGACGAATGACGCAGGGACATATTTTTTTTAACACCCGCGGCCCGAAGATGACTGCACGTTATGGCCTCCGTGCGCCTCCGGGACTGTCGCCACAGCAACCTCACTACTTTCTTCTCCGGGCCCGGAGGCGCCGACATGCGTGGAACATGCCACTCTTCCGGGTGATTAAAAAAACGCATCAACGTCTCCGCCGAAAACACCCGCACCACCCACGCATTAGCCATTAACCAATCAGGTTGAAGATTTTTTTCCTAAAAAAAAGAGCTACAAAATAAGTTATTAGTTTAAATGTTTAGGTTTTCCCCTAAGGTACGCCGTGTTTCGCCCCTCTTTTCGCATCTCTCGCGCGCCCTGAGCGGAGGCCGGGCCCCCGCCCTCGGCTCGGCCGGCACGGAGTCGTTTCCTTCCTCCCCGGCTTGCAGCAGCTCATTATAAGTCATCAGTTTTACTTTCTCCCTAGCTGCACATTGCACATCTCGCTGCAGCGAGCAGCGCCGCTATGCAGCGCGGCGCAGCGCGGCGCCGGCGCCTCGAGCCTTGAGGAAGGTCAGGATGTCTTTCCCTCTCACACACGTACCCAGGTCCAGCTCACACTGCTGGCCCGAAGGTCGATGCTCTCCTCTCGGTGAGCTCGTAGGCGTACCGCGCCGCGCCGGGCAGCTCGGCCTGCCTCACTGTAGCAACAGATTACATACTTCTTACCGTTGTGCGGGTACGGCCCGCGCAGCGCAGCGCCGCCTCGGCGCGCCAAGGCGAACCGCAGAGACCAGCACGGCGCGGGGCAACGGGGCGCGCCCCGCCGGGGATCACGTTTATTAACATTTTCGGTCAATTGCATCACATCGTGGTATTAATTCCGTTTTTAAAGAGGGCAGGTAGGCCGGGGATTCGCAGTGACGACTAGTGTTTTTTTTTACCCAGTTATTTCGGACTTCCCTGCGGATCAATTATACGGACAGCCAACGAACGAGCCTGAAAGTAGGCAAAGCAGCTAATCCTATAGAACCGGGCACGTTAACGTTTTAACTTTCTAGAACAAGTTCGGCATGTTTGTTTTAAAAATATTAATGCGGTGGACCGTGCGCAAAATTGCAAAGTCTTAAGCGCTTGTGTATTTTTTATGATAATGTTATAAACGGTTTTAAAAAATATTTCTTTCCAGCATAAATGAAATTTTTATTTCTACGAGCTAATGAAAGCTGTAATGAAAGCGAGCGGCTTTTTTTGAAAGCTACAGGGGCAGAGGGGGAGCTGTTTCCGGCGGTTTCCCTTTCGAAGAGGACCGAGAGATGAAAGCGAGAGTCCTCTCCCCTCTGCCAGGTGCCGGGCCGGGGCCGGGTCGGTGCAGCGCGGCGCGCCCGGGCGGGGCAGGGCGGGGTGCTCGGCTCGTACCTCCGGAGTATCGAGGCCAAGTTCGCGAGCGTCGTCCAGCAGTGCGTCAGGATCTGCGGGCGGGGTGAGGGGGGCTGCGGAGCGGCTGCGGGGGCTGCGGGGGCTCCGCCTCCCCCTCTCCCCGCGCGGGGCGCAGGCTGGGCGGGCTGCAGGCGTGGAAGGGGAGACGACTCTGAGCCCCAGCCTCAGCCCAGCGCCTCAGCCCGGGTCCGCTCTTGACCCGCATGGCAAGCTCCGCCCCGCCCCGCCCCGCCCCGCCCCGCCCCGCCCGCAAGACCCCCGCGATGACAGAGCGCTGCGCCGCGCGGCCGAAAATCCACTGCGTCACCGGGGACTTATTGAGAGGAAAAAATTTCAACGTGCCTCCGGGCCAATTTCATTTCAAAAACATTTCCCCCGTGATAAAGCCGGATATTTTGTTTAGACGCTATGACAGGTGGAAACGTCCGAATGACTCGCCCCGCTCCCCGCGGCGTCATCGCCTCCAATCTCTGTGCGACCGCGAAAGGCGGTGAGGGGGAAGTCCCTATCGTACTGCGCGGCGCCGCCGGGCGGGGCGGGGCGGGTCGACTCCTCCGCGGTCGGGTGGGGCGGGGCGGGGCGGGGCGGGGCGGGTCAGACCGCACCGGGACCTTGGCATCATGCCGCGGAAATCGACATGTCAAACCGTCATTTTGGCGAGGAATCGTTTTCGCCTGACATGAGCAGCGGCGCGTAGCGCGCCGAGCGCCACCAGCCAGGTTTCCAGGATTCCCCCCGAGAGCCCCGCGTCCGGGTCCGGAATATCAAATCTAGTTTGACCGGGAGCAGTGATACAGAGGTCCGTCGCCCTAGCGGGCCAGTGAGGCTGGGACCCTCCCCGCGGCGCGGCGCGGCAACGGTTTCTCGCTGTTCCAGAAATCGCAGCAACGCCGCGACGCAACGCGGCCCGCTTTCATCAGATGCTCCGTACCATTTGACAAAAGGGAGAAAGTAAACTGATGTAAGGGTCCCGTCCGGCGCGGGGGCGGGCGCGGGGGCGGGCGCGGGGGCGGGCGCGGGGCGGGCGCGGGGGCGGGCGCGCGGGGGCGGGCGCGGGGGCGGGCGCGGGGGCGGGGCGCGGCGGCCGGGGGGTGCGCCACCGCCTCCAGCCGGCGCAGCGCGGCGCCCTCACCTTCTGCTGCGTCACTACCACACTTTTCATGTACTAAAACTGGGTCCGCGAGTCACCATGAATTTAGCTTTACGCGAGAAACGCGGTGCGCTGAAGAGGGTGACCAGGCCGGAGATACAGGAGGTCCCCGCTGCCCCGCGCAAGACAAGCAGAATTTGTGTCGAAAAACACACGGCGGTCTTCTCCTAGTCTCCTCTCTCTCTCTCTCTCTATCGTTATGCCAGTGACCTCGCGGACGTTTGGCATTTAAGCGCGGAGCGGCCGGGCCGGGCCGGCGCCACACAGCACTCCCTCCCTCCCACGGCAAGGTTGAAAAGTAAAGGCTCTGCGCCGACAATTTGCAGCTAAAAAGGGTCCGGAAGGTCAGCGGCGGGGCGGGGCGGGGCGGGGCGGGGCGGGGCGGGGCGGGGCGGGGCGGGGCGGGGCCTCGGCCGCCAGCCTCGCCCTCGCGGTTCCTCGCAGTCGCTGCAGGATTATTCGCTGCGGCACGGCGGTGCTGCTGTCAGTGTGTTTTGACTCGAGGACAATGCCACCCGGGGGCCGTTTCTTTATCGGCAGGGGGCAGGGCGCTCAGGGCCTCGCGCTGCTAATTTGGTTGGCACCTTGCCGCGCCGCGCATTGCAACTCGCCTTGCACTCGATGGCCGCCCCGCGACCTTCGCGACAAGTGCTGCTCCTTGAGCCCTTCGCTTACAAAAAAAAGAAACTATCCGTTTCCGCGACTTTTTAACCGTCAGGGTCATTATCGCGATCGAGGCGAGTAGCGCCGCGCCGGGAGCTAAAAGGTTTCTGCGATAGGGGTGGGGGCGGGGGGATCGCATCGTGACACACCGCCGAGAGCTGCAATGTCTTCTCGCTGATCTCTTTTTCATTTGAGTTACGACAACGATTCGTCGGAAGGATTAGCGCCACGCCGCGCCGCCCCCGACGCACCGCCCCGCGGCCTTGCTCGGGTGCACCTCCCCCGCGCCACGTTCAAGAGTGCGGTCAGCAGCGTCTTTAGAGCCCGCGGCGCCACGCGGGGCCGAAGGAAATGTGTGCAGTGCAAACCGCAAAATCAGACGGGAAGGGTTCGCGATTTGAAAGGGCAGAGCCGGCGGGGCGGGGCGGGGCGGGGCGGGGCGGGGCGGGGCGGGACGGGGCGGGGCGAGGCAGAAGTGCCGTATGGTGCGACCGGGCCGGGCCGGACTAGCAGTCAAGGTCGCGCGCCGCGCCGGGGCCAGGGTGGTGAGGGCGAACGCTGCCCTTATGTCACATGGCACCCCCGCGAGCGGGGAGGGGGGCTGGCTTCACCGCCGCCCCCGCCCGACAGCCGGGCCTAGCACCACGGTCATCTGCTTAAGCCCCCGCCCCGCCCCGCCGCGGACCGGGTGCCGCCGCTGGCCTTGGCCGAGGCTGCAGAACCGGTGACGGTGACTCCACGCGGACCGCCGCCCCCTGGCCCACTCTCTAATCTCCCGGATGAACCAGAGGCAATCGGAAAAATCATGAAATTGCCATCTGACGCCCAACCAATGTAATGATTATTTAATTATTATTTTTTTTTGCAGTGAACGCGGAGGCGCCGTGCGCGCCCTTCCTGCACGAGATCAAGCCCATGACGGACGACCAGTACGCCGAGCTGCTCAAGAAGATCGGCGCCACCAAGGCCTCCCTGGAGCGCGACGTCAAGCTGCTGCGCGAGTGGCTCGGCCAGCAGCCGCACCTGCCCCAGCTCGGAGGTGAGTAACCGCCCCGCCCCGCCCCGCCCCGCCCGCCGGGACGCGCGACGGAGCACGTCCGTCGAATAATACACGTCGGACGTCGGCGACCCATCCGCCTCGACGCCACGCCACGCCGCGCCGTGCGTGGGGCTTTAACTCAGCGTGCCGAACACACTCTGTCCTTGTACATTATGCTTACGAGGGAGGGGGAGGGGGGGGACATAGCGAGAGGGAGAAAAGAGTGGGCATGGAGAAAATGTCAAACATTTCTCCTCTTTTGCGAAGCCGCTCCCTTATGTAGCCCTAAGAGCAACGCGTTGCCTACTCGCGAGCGACAAGCTTGCCTAACCTCTCGTAATTCGTGACTCCTCAGGCGTTGCGATAAGTACCATCACCAGTAGTTCGATCGCGTGAAAAGCGCGGACATTCTCACATCACTCGCGTGTTCGTGTTGCAGCCGAGTGGGACCCTTGGCTGACCCGCTTCCTCGTCGGCAGCAAGAACTCGCTTCAGCGCGCCAAGGAGACCCTCGAGAAGTACTGCACGTCGCGCGCCCAGTACCCGGACATGTTCATGCAGCAGCCGTCGCCCGTCGTCGAGCAGCTGTTCCAGCTCATGTGAGTCAACAGGCGGCCCGGCCCGGCCCGGCCCGGCCGCCTCCAAGTACAGTTTGGTTGAAAGGCAAAAGTCATGGTGGACTTGAGCATCAGCTACCTATATAGTCTTGACGCCATTCCCACTTAAGTGTTGCCATAGCTTTGCTACGGCGCCTATCCGTCGCACACTTGTAGGTGTACTCACCTCTTTTTCCTTTTGGCGTGCAGCAAATCCGGCGTGCTGCCCATAGTGACGCCGCAGGGCACGAGGATGGTCATGACGCGCTTCTCCAAGGAGCTGGGCGAGGACTCCTCCAAGATGGACTGGGGCGTGTACTTCAGGCTGACGTGCCACATGGTGGAGCTGTTCCTGGCCTCGGAGCGTCACCCCGTCGACGCGGAGATCTGCGTCGACCTGGAACACTACAGCGTGACCCTGAGCAACTCGTTCGTCGCCAACCTCAGCCTGTTCAAGCAGCTCGTCGAGGTGACGCAGGGCTCCGTGCCGCTGCACTACAAGGCCGTGCACCTGCTCAACGCGCCCGCCATCATCAGGACGGTCATCGCCATGGTCCGGCCCTTCCTCAAGGACAAGCTGGGAGAGCGTGTAAGTGTTCGCGCTGGTCGCGCTCTTTGCCCCGTTTGCACAAGACTCGGTATTTACGACTAACGGACGCATTGCAGATTATTGTTCACGAGAACTACGAGAGTTTCGAGAAGTGCGTCCACAAGGCGTGCCTGCCGTCCGACTACGGCGGTCAGTCCGGCAAGACCCTCGCTCAGATGTGCGGTAAGATCGGCTTACTCCTGACTTGTTTCGATTTGCGTTCTTCCCCTTAACCTGTGTGAGAAACTCTCAAAACTTTGCTGATGTTGCAGACGACTGGCACCTCATCATCCACAGCAACATGCCCTGGTTCAACGCCCGGCAGCAGCGACTCGCTGCGGACGAGAGCAAGCGCGTAGGCGGCAAGACGAGGCAGGACGACTTTGGAGTCGAGGGCTCCTTCCGGAAGCTGGCCGTAGACTGAGCCGTTTCTCCGCGGCAAAATCACGTGTGAAAAGATGTATTGAAATAGTTGTTAAATGGGTGACCTACCCCGTAAGCGGTCTGATGTCGAGGGCTATGAGGCGAAGCGCTTTGGCGAGGTCACAAGTTCCAGGATCAATCATCTGTCTTCTTCTACGGTTTCCACTCACTGGTTTTGCCGCAGAGGAGGCAAGTTAGCCAAAGACTGCCGACGTAAAGGCTGTAACAAGCAATTTAAGAGAAATAAGAGGTTTCCAGTATGTGATTTTATAGACGTAATGAGACTCAGAAGTCATCACAATAAGGCAGATTAACCCTATCTGCTGTTTCCTGTCTATTTTTTTCATTACCCACTGTGATGTTGTTGAATGCAAATTGTACTTACGAACAAGATTCTACGTGTCCCTTTTCCATTGTACATATCACACACTTATTTTTAGATTTTATTTTCTAGTATTTTATACGTGCATTATTAAAATAAATAAAAACGTTTGGAAAAAAGAAAGAACTTTTTACTTGTACTGCATAAAATCTTACTTAAAAGACGAGAACAGTTTTCAGCAAGCTTGGCCTCAGATACGCGGTTGCTGCTCTAGAATCGCGCGCTTTGCAAGAGCCTACGTAAGCACAACTGCCACTGCAAGGAATTTCCCTTAATTGTGTAGTTTATAAGATTGGGTTAAAGGGGTTCCCCTTCCTTCTGCACAATGATCCTCCAATAGATTCTTTAGTTTTGTACCTGGACGATTCCTTTCCACGCGATGTAATATTTTATTGGAAATTCAAAATTGCTTATAGAAACATTTCGTTTTTATATGTTACGTACTTGGCTGGAGAGGTTAGGTTAGGGTTTGAGCGGGGTGATGGACATTTTTTGGAATGGGGCTGGAACTAAATTATGACTTGTGACTTACCCCACTTTCCGTATTCGGCAGGAGGCTGCGGCTAATCTGAACACGATATGAAGGACTCGATAACTTTCATAGTTCGTTCATTCATTCAAATGATACCGTACAAGGCAGGCCGACGCCGGCGCAGTATCACACCACACGGCTGCCAACATAAACTGGGGGAGGATAGGGTGAGGGTGGGGGAGAGGTGTTGCGTAGCATACTGGACATGTTATTTATCTGGAAGTGCAATCTCAGCTGGTCGACTAAGGGAACAAAGTCTACTGGAGAATCACATGACTCAAAGTGGGTGGAGCAGTAAGCTGAAGTTAGTTGTCTTACTTAGTTTGTGAGTGCATCTTCTCATTAAAAGTGAGTATTTGTACAGGTTTGTGCCTTCATAACTATGTGCTTGCACTTTTGGGATAGGCCTCCTTTGTCAAAGTCAAAGAGAGATTTGTGAAGTTGTTTTCCTTAACTTGTTAAAATCACTTTAAAGTTTTGGCCTCTGTCAAATTTGTCTCTTATATTCTTGCAAAAATTAAGGAAAGTCCAGCAATACTTATAAATTCATGTCAATTTTTTTAAAACTAATGAACTCTTAAATTTCAAGGGGATATTAAGTCCTGTGTTTTTGCGGACTAATTGCCCTTTCTTCTGTTTCTAGCATTCATCCACAATGGAGTGGACAAAGTATCGAATGTTCCTGGCCTTATTACTGGTCATAACAGGATCAATCAACACCTTAAGCACAAAGCAAGTATTTTTCAAATTTACATGTTCACTAAATTTAATTTTCTCACTGTGACTAAAATTCCTCATTTTTAACAGATGGGCTGATTATATGAAATCTGTTGGTCTGAATGCGGATGGTAAACCAAGACCCTTTGACCATCCTTTCCTGCAGGCTAGTACAATGTTTCTCGGAGAAATGGCTTGTCTTGCAACTTTTAAAATTTTGTACTGGTACTACTCTCGCCGTGGGGTATGTGTTTAAATCTACCAACATACAGAATAATATTTATGTGTCTTTCTAAACCTTCTTGTTTTTTATTTTCAAGGATGGTTCTCAAAATCAAGAAAGGACTGTGGCTGGTTCAACTAATTTCAAAGCACTTATTCTACTTCCCCCAGCCATGTGTGATATGATTGCTACATCAACAATGTACATTGGACTTAATCTGACCTATCCTTCATCATTTCAAATGTTAAGAGGTATTGGTTATATATCAAATGAAATATCCATGGAACACCCATGGAATAAATAAGACCCTTATATCCAAGTTCAAGTTTTAATAAGCTGTGATGTCTTCAGGATCTGTCATTGTGTTTGTGGCCCTTCTTTCAATGGCATTTTTGGATCGCAAATTACGTGGTGTTGAGTGGTTTGGAATCTTTTTCGTGATTGGTGGCCTGTCAGTTGTTGGTGTGTGCGATTTTATATCAGGTTCCTCTACTGAACACAAAGACACCAATTCCATCATTACAGGTCAATATTTCAGGGATATAAGTATAAATTTCATATATGGGAAACAATTTTTCATAACATAATCCTTTTCCCCCCCACCCTAGGTGATCTTCTTATAATTGCTGCTCAAATTATTACTGCATTCCAAATGGTTTATGAGGAAAAGTTTGTGAAGGACAAGGATATTCCTGCTTTACTGGTTGTTGGCTATGAAGGTACTTTACCGTTGCCATTCTTTATTGCTTGAGATATTTGCGGTTCCAAACAATCATTCTATTTATGGTTTCTGACAGGCTTATGGGGATTCACTGTGCTGGGAAGTCTGTTGGTCCCATTCTATTGGATCCCAGCGTATCCACCATTTAGTGAAAACCCTCGTAATGTTCTTGAGGATACACCTGATGGACTTGTTCAGTTATACAACAATGGACTTCTTTTATTTGCAATGTTTGGTATGTAATATCTAGGATTACAATTTTTATCCTCTGTATGATAACAACTTCATTTACTCATAGATCAAGATCTGAAATTAGTCATTTTTTTATTCAGGTACATTTGTCAGCATAGCATTCTTCAACTTTGCGGGTGTTAGTGTTACAAAAGAAATGTCTGCAACAACCAGAATGGTTTTGGATAGCGTGCGAACTCTGCTCATATGGGTTGCTGGGCTTGCATTGGGTTGGGACCATTTTAATTACTTGCAGGCAAGTTGCTCTACAGGCCTTGAAAATGATTTTACTGAACTACTTAAAAGTGTGTCTTTTCTGAAATTTGTTACTTCTGCAGGTTGTCGGATTTTCATTGCTGTTGATTGGCATGTGCCTGTACAACAATGTTCTTCTAGAGCCAGCATTCAAGAGGTTCATGGGTTCAATGAACAGACGTGCAGCCTCAACTGGCCGTTTTGCCCGGATGGAAGAGGAAGAAGCTGGTGCTTTAGAAAGCCAACAAGCTGATCGAGCAACAGAAAACTAAAATGAAATTAAAGTCTCAAATATTTAGAAGTTTTGAATTGTGGGATTACTAAAATGTAAGCCAAGTGATTTATTATTCTCAACATAAATGGTGAGCCTACTTGGTAATTTGTGATGTATCTGGCAAAGTACCTGTTTGCTATTCATACAACAACAAGAATTTTCTTTGAAACTTTTGCAACATCTGAATTCCAGTTATAAAACATTTTAAAATTATTGTAACCTTATGTTTAGAACCTTGAAAGACTGATGATGATGTAGTGATTTTCTCTCAACTTGCAGTCTCCATTTTTAGATTAGATTTACTGAGGCAAGTCATTGTTTTTGATACATTTTTTGAAAAAAAATTGAGCTTTTGTCAGCTTGCCATTCAACCCTATTTTTAGGTAATAATCTTGTGATATTGGCTCCTATGAATTTTTGTTTATAGGAGTATGAATTGAATCCTATTGTTTCCTTAATGTATGTATATTTTACTGACCTAAATACTAAGTTTAAAGATTTTCATGAATGACTTGTGTGAAGTATTTCACCCCATCCTTTTCCTCCTCTCTGGGTTATGGAACAAAGTGACAAGACATTTAAGGTATTTGTAAAGTTGAGTTTATTTTACATATTTCATGCTGAAAATGGCACAAAAACATCTAGCCCAAATGAATTGATTTCATAAGGCTAAGAATGTCAAAATAAGGAATTGGAATGTAACTTTCAGTGAATAGACAAAGTATGTTATAAAAATTTCCTATAAAATATTAACAAAATTATCAAACATTAGGAAAATGTTCTCTTAGCCATGTAATTGTACTTTTGGGGGGGAAAATGAGCGAATGGTATCACAATTTCTTCATGTCACCCAAAGTAATTTAACTGATATTAACAAAACACAAAAATGTTTAGGGGAAGTAGCCAGTAGCAGTTCATATGTCAGTTAGACCCAAAAGCAGACTTATTGGTACTGATGTGAGCAAAATTCTTCAGATACAAAATGCAGACTGAGCTCCTAATCATAAAAGTATTGATACAAAGGTTACACACACAATACAAATTGAAATTTACAGTACAGCATTCATAAAGACACTTTCACCCATATAATACATATATATCTATCAACAAGTACATATATATTTAAATAAGCACAACTTATGGCTAGGTGTGCCCGAGAAATAAACAAGGATAAGATAAGTGAAAATTCTCGGCCATGGAAAGTACAACAATACACAAATTTAAGGGCAGACTTGGAAAAACCAAACTGCAAGATGATTTCAGCACGTTGACTAAATTAATACTGAAACATTGATTACAAGTTACAGTATTAAGGTTATTTTATTTCCAATACTCCCCCATAAATTCACACAAAGAAATAAATAGTTTTACGCTTAAAGTTCTTCAAAGATAAAATTCAACCAGCTCAGCTAGTGACATAATGACTAACCGCAGAGAAGATAATGATTAATGTTTAAGTCCTGCAGTATAAAAGATACAGTAAATGGAAAAAGATTTCAAAAACTCAGTCCATAACTACAATTTAAAGCAATCCCTTCATTTTAAATGAAATCAATCTAAGAGCAAACTTTAAAATACTGTCCATGCAATTAAAATACTGTTCATTACACAACCATTTCAGAAAATGATGTTTGTGATTAAAATCCCACATGTTACTCAAAAGATTAATAAGAAATAATAAAGAAGTTGATAAAACTTCAACACTTTTGATTTATAGAAGAAAAAAAAAGTACTTTCTACAATTCTGTAGTCATATGTGACGTTAATGCCTGCACTCGTTTGGCATTACAGCTTTTACACAAAACATGATCATCCAGTGGATAGCACCCTCGCCCTTCAGCTTCAGTTGATAAAACAAGGCCACAATCCTGGGGGCAGAAGGGAGAAATGTCTTCAATCAGGCAAACAACAATCACGCCATATGCTCAAATATGTTAACTAAACATTGCACATTACCTCGCACTTGTAGCATTGGATATGGAAGCTTCTGTCTAAGGCTACAACTCTAACTGTTTCATCTTGTCCAGCCTCAGGCATAATAGGTAGCTTGCAAACACAGCAACGGGGAGCAAATTTTCTAAAAAATTAAAAAACAAAAAAAAAATGTAGCATGTTAGAGCAGGCTGTTGTAAATTTTTTGGATGAATAAAATTGTTCTTTTCTACAAGTAATACTTACTTATGAAAATCTTGAATACAATGAATTTGGTTGGTTGCATCAACTGTGAATGGAATACCATCAAGAGATTCTCCACAAACAACACAACAGAAACACTGTGGATGGTAAGGACGACCAGTAGCACGAAGAATTCGATCCAAGATAGGCTGAAGACAGACTGAACATTTCTCCAGGGTATTCTAAAAGAAAAGGGAAATAAGTACAATAACCTTAATAATAAGGAAGTAAATTAGGTTGGTAGCTAGTTACAAAAGAAAGTTTCAACTGGTCATCAGAATGGCACTCTCCTAATTCATTACAAGGACACTCAAACATTATGAATTTATTTGTACATTACCAAGTAGTCTTCTTTGCAGTAGGGTTTTCCTTCTAAGGCATAAAATGGCTTTCCTTGAAGTTGAACAGCACAGTCACAGCAAGTAAAACACCTGATGTGATACACCTGGTCCATTGCTGTGCATCCTGAACCTTCTCCAACAACTTTTTCCCCACATTTTGTGCATATGCCTAGCAAAATACACAAAAAAAAATGTATTAGCAAAAAATATGCAGACTGCTTTTATACTCTAATGCATTACAAGGAATGCAGACCATTTCTATTTCCCATAAAACACTAATATGGGAAAATTTTTAGAGTAAAGATTCAAGTTACCATATACATCTGAGTCAGTAGAACCATCCATGGATTGAACGAGTAAATCTGTGAGAGCATCAACTTCGGCCTCCTTTTCATTATGAGTAGAACCATGTCCACCACGCTGAAGAGTACCCTGCTGACTGCCTGAGTATGGTGCATAAAGAGAATAGTTGGAACGAGATGACAACTGTGAGGGAGGTCGAGGATTTATTGGCTCATAAATTGATTCATATGTTGAAGAGCTCTGCAAAAAAATATGTGTCAATTTTAATTGATTGAAAATAACAATACTTTGTGTTCAGAGCAATCAATTTTGTAGAATCTTACTTGTGAAGATGATCCATAAGTAGAGTAATCTGGAGGATAATTAGATGGAAAGCTGGGTGGATATGAAGGCTGGTATCCAGGCTGATATGTTGCTCGGCGTAGTTCTGAATAGCTGGAACTAACAGGAGATGGCGGAGGGGGTAGGTCATCAGGAAGAGTTTCTGGGCCATCTTCTGGAGGCTGTGCATTTGGTTCAGGTGGAGGTGGTGGCAATTCTGAAATTATTGAGATTATTATGAATATCTCCCTACTTTAACTCACTTCCTAAGAGTGAAAAGTAACGGAAATACTGAATGAAAATTGAGATTTACCTGGAGCAGGACTGGATCCAGTAGTTCCACGAGCTGCCCGATTAACTTGTGGGTAGCTAGGATAGTTACTATATGTGTTACTGTACAAGGCCTGTCCCTGAACTTCAGGAAGGTTGCTGTATGTTGCTGTATTATTCATCCTATTGTGCACTGCTAATTTTAAAAAAATGCTTTAATTTTTTTTTAAATTATTGCAAATTATTATACATAGTAGTTTTTACTGGTGGAAACATACCGGAGTTTTGAGTATGAGGAAGATTAGTGTAAAGAGGAACATTAGATTTATCTGGGCTAGTTGATCCACCGCTTTGCAACGGAATGCTGTATGAAGGTTCACAAGGTCCGTTTAGAGAGTAGCTTTTAGGCACCTGTCAAAATAGTAACATGGTTCAATGTTATAAGAATATACAACTAAAAAATATTTTATTTTACAGTAAAATAAATAATAAAGAAAGAAAACAAAAGCTTACAAGTGGTTGGGATTTTTTCGATGGCTTGGGTGGAACGGCAGGACCAATTTTTCTATTAGGACTTCCATGTACAGCAGCCGAGGTACCTGACCCAGCGTTATTAGTCTCTCCATGACCAATCTGTAGGCCTGCAAGTTGGTGCTCCAGGTGACTGGCCATTATTGTTTCTGGATAACATATCAATGGAAAAGTAAGATGGTTGTAGTGGTTAAACAAATTAAAATATGAGCCACAAGCAGTAATACAACAAGCCCTTTGACAACAATGCTAAAAATGTAAGGCTCAAATACCAAGTAGACTTCTAAGCTTTACTGCAATCAACAAATACACTCAAACAATGTTATTGAAAATATTTTGGACAAAGTAAAAGAGGAGAAAATTCCACGGGCAATTAATACAAATGAGATGGAATCAGGAGTATTTTCCAGACTTTGAAATTTCTTCAAACAGTCTGGAAACTCAAGAAATTAGCTCCATTGAGTTTATTTATTAACAAATTGTTTGAGTGTGTCTTTCAGAAAATTTAAAGAGCAATGTAGGAACCATCAACTACACTGTGAACTTAAGGAAATAACCCTATTCTACAGATGAACGCGAGGGCACACAGATAGGTCACACAGTCTTGCTTTGAACAGACGACAATGACAGATAGATTAGCGCAATTAGTCATCCGACGCGGACCTGACGAAAGCATAGCAGACGAGTCATCAAACGATGATGTTGACGAACCAATGACATTGCACAGATGTCTACCCACAGCAACGTAGTTGGGATGGGGGATGTTATCAGAAAACGCTTAACACTAACAGCTGCTCTGACAGTACGCAAACAAACCTGTATTCATTATTTTTCAATGAATTACAGGACATTCTTGTGGGTGAATGGACTCGATCGAACTGGGGTTGGACGGCTAATTTAAGTCGAGAAACTCACGTTTGTCTGCACCCGCGAAGTCGGACCATCCAATACAGGGGGTAAGAGATCAGACTAATGCCTAATATTGGAGAGAAAACGAAAATAAACAAATAAATACAACGTAAATAGTCACTTTCAGAGGTAAGGGTGTCGGCTGATCTTGGACCGTGCCAGCTAGCAGGGTCACCGCCCACGAAACAACTTGATGAACCACAAAGCGGTGAGTGCGTTAGCGCGTATTTTCGAACGGTGACGGCGTGACGACCAAGGTAGGAGAACCGAGAACAGATTTGTAACCAGATGTAACATTGCATTGTGACTTCAGTTGCATACGGAATCCGAACTATCTCGGATTTTGCGATGTTGTACTATTTCCCATGGTTTTTCTATGGTATATGGTCAAATAATAGAATACAAAAAAAAAATATTATTTGTCTATTTTTATTCATTTTTTTTGTGCAACAATAATTATGGTACTTCTCCCTCTCTCTCTTTCTCTCTCTCTCTCTGCAGACCATACAGAAATCAAAAATACTGTTGATAACTAAAGTGCTAATAGTTACAATCAGCAGGAGGAAAGAAAAAGAATTGAGGCAAATATTCTTCTAAATAAAATACATAGGCAACATAACACAATACAGTTTAAATAGAACTTGATGAATGAAACTGATAATTTTTGTAAACTTCTTGAAACATATCCCTGCAATCAATTTTTACTTGAAGTTTTGCACATAGTAAAAATACACCAGATAGTTTTCTGTGCAGAGAATATATTTCTTCAGGAGGTGGACACAAGCGATGATAGACAATCGTTGGAACAAGTTTCTGTATTCTTTTTGTAGTATCTTGACCTCCAAAGTCAAAAGCGCCTGATGATTCACTAAAAACTTCACCTAGGATTAACACACCATCAACATGGGCATCCTCCATGAGCTGGAAAATTAAAAATTGTTTACAAAAAGTCTTTTTAAAATGTAAAACAAATTATAAAAAAAAAAATCAAATGAAAATTTTACCTTTGATTCATAGCCTGTAAGAAAACCCATTTCACGGGACAATTCTAAGACCTTCTTCCTATCTCCATCTGCAGCACCTTTAATAACTTCAATATATTTATCCATGAACTCCTTTGTATAATCTCGAGTTGCTCCAAAGTCCAGTAGTATAAGCTGTATCAAAAGCATCATTAATACACATTTCTCTGACAGGTGACTCAAAGTTTTCTGCAAAGGAATTTTAAAGGAAAGGAGGAAAAGGAGTGGAATCCAATTACACACCTGCTTTGTTTTAGGGTTATAGAAGAAATTTGCCCAGTTTGGATCAGTTTGCATGTACCGAAATTCAAACAGTTCCAACAGACAAAGGTGCATTATGTTTCGACAAATTTCTTCTCGGACAGACATGTCTAAATTCACACATTGATCAACAGGGATGCCTTCAATGAGTTCTGATGTAAATATCTGTTTTGTGCATAACTCATCTAAGCCCAACAAAAGAAAAGAATAATGTAATATTGAAACAAAAGAAGACAAGATAAATGGAAAAAGGCACATAAAATCTGAAATTTTACCAATCACTTCAGGAATATAAAATTGTGGGTATGGAGCGAGAAGTTTTCGAAACTTTTTCGTACACTCCCTTTCTCTCTCATAATTAACTTCCCAACCAAGTTCTCTTTTGGCAACCTCCACAAGATTGTCAATAAAAAGTCCTGTTAGAAGTAGCCAAATGAATAAAAATATAAAACTGTAAAATTTAAAATTTAAATGTTTTATTACTACTGACCTTCAGGAAAAATATTCCAGACTTTCAGTATAGATACAAGATTATTGATGTCACTGTCTATGCTTTCAGCAACACCTGGATATTGAATTTTCATGGCAACAAGTCGCCCATCAGGCAGTTGAGCTTGGTGAACTTGACCAATCGAAGCTGCTGCAAACGGTTGTGGTTCAAACATTTTCAATTTATCCCTCCAGTTCTGTCCCAGTTCTTTTGCTATCACTTGCTGCAAATCAAATAAAAAAACATATAAAACTTGATTCTTTAAATAAAGAGTACGTATTTCATATTTTAAAATGCCGTTTGGTGTTAAGTAATAGCTACTATGTCCTTACCTCTACCTGCCAAACTGGCATAAAGTCTGCAGTCTGCCTTACTCTCTCAAATGCAGCTGCCAGCTCTGGACTGATTACTGAGTTGTCTTGTATACTCAAAATCTGCCCAATCTTCAGAGCCGCACCTGAGATGTTTCACATAAATCATCTAACTGAACTTTGAAAAAAAAAAGATTGAAAATCAAATATTGCTTAGCCATACCTCTGACTTTACAAAGTGTGTCAACTATTCTTTTGGCATTTGCAGGAGTGAGAAAAAGAGAATCTAAAGTTTCCCCATCTTTGTTTTTGGCAGCAATTCCAAGGCCCCGCCTTGCAGCCTCTGCAACAGTACCCACTCCCAAGCCTGCAGCAAGCCCTCCAAAGGATACAATTCGTTCCCATCTAGATGAGGGAACTTTCCGCTGCTTTGCCGAGTCTCCTAGCTAGAATATAAGACAAGATAATGATTTTACTTCTCACTCAATAACGTCTAGATAATTTTTAAGATAAAAAATATTACTCACAGTTTGTTTGAGCTTAGTAGGAGTAGGACGGACAGTAGGCATAACTTTAGGGGTAACAGTATTTGCTGTAAATTTTTGAGTTGCTGCAGCTGCTAGTGATGGTGATTCTCTGATTTTTGTGAATTCAGATGTACTAGCTTTTCTCACAATAGGCTCAGATTGACTTTGTAGTACATGTTGCTTTGGCTCTTGAGTGAGTACACCATCTTTCTCTCCTGTTCTAGCAGCATGAGTTGATATTGAATCCAGTACAGCCTGAGCATTAGACTCAAACTTTTTTGCAATGATTTCTGGAGGATTAGGGTCTCTGACCTCAAGGTGACACAGATTTGATTCATCAAACATATTTAATTCACTTATTTCCTTTAACTCTTCATTTGTCAACTTTCTTGTTTCATCCAACTTTCTAGTCTCCTCTCTTACTGTTAATTTTCATAAGAGGAAATTAAACAAAAATTTTAGTAATTAAGAAGGATTTAAAATTTTTTGTTTTACAAAATGTGCTACAAAAGTAGTCAGCTAATACTTACCAACTGGACTTCCCGCATAAGCAGCAAAAGTACGTATGCCCTCTGTGACCATTGACGTCCTCTCAACTATTTCCGTAAGTTTTTTTGAAACTTCACTCTAAAGCAAAGGTAGATAAATGTGATAGAATTTAAGACATAATATTTTGTAAAACAAGTAATAGTCCAACACAGTTACTCACCTGAGAATCGTTGGCTTTTGGTGTAAGTGATTGTACCACGGTTGCACCCACCTTTCCACCCGCATGACTTACAGCATCTCTTACACTAGAATTCATCCAAACTTCTTTCATTTGAGCTTCTTGATAACGCGCTGCAGCATTGGCCACACACTGAAGGCCTCGTATAACCCCCAAAACATCTTGTGCTACACCTCGAGGCATTTTGGCCATCTGGAATCAACAGATATAAGACAAGTTAGAATTAGAGTAGAATATTTAAAGTAAATAAATCCAAACAATAACTTGCAGACATTTTTAAGGAAACCAAAAAATATTTTAACTACAGTATGAGTATGTCACATAAAAGGACTTTTACTGAGAAAAGCATTGGTAAATTATCCCGGGTTCATCACTTACATCCTCTGCCGCTTGCAAACAAAGTATAAATTATCAATCTGCTTCAAATTAGACGTCAAATCACTTGTTCATATTTCGCAAGCGTGAGAATAGGTGGGAATACTATTTTCTTCGACATTCGACCTTCACCAGCAGGTTATATAACTACTGTCAAGCGCTGAGTGACGAAACCAGGACATACGTACGTTTTAATTTCAAATTCTTGCAATCCTTAGTAGAGGATGACTTCAGCTGTAGTTGGAAAATTAAATTCACTAAATTTGCTGTCAACTTGGGTTCTGCGAACTCGCATGTGATTCCATTCGAACGACAGCAGACGAAATCCGGCGTGTTGATGTTTTTGTTTATAATTTGGCTGGAGGCAGACGACGACTTTGCGGCCAGCTCGTACTGCAACCTGATTGGCTAAAGCGTCTGCGTTTTGCTTGTGGTTGTGTGCGATACGTCACGATCATCTGTTCCTTGTTTTCATTGTCCTTTGTCCTGAAACCAGCCGATTTTCTCAAAATACTGACGTTGTGGCGTGGACTTTTACCCCGTACTCTCTCTCGTTGGAAGCAAGATCGTACTGCTCTGAGCGATCCAAAATTGTAATTGGTTGGGGCAGGGGTTGTTATTCTCTTTGAGATACCCAGGTAATTTGTTATGATTGGCTAATAGTGCCATATTTGATTCTCAGGTCATTGTTCAGTTTCTCAACATTATCTTAAAAATTTCCCTTATGCACTTTTTCTGAATATAATTATTTATTGGGTTGGTGAACTTAGCACACCCAAGATTCATAAAAGGTTATTTTGTCTTTATCTGGTGTTGACATAGGGCATATAGTAGGAATCACACCTCTCTGTCACACCTTTTATGTTGATATTGAATATTTTGATTACTTGCTTGTAGTGGATGGCATGAAAATCTACAGTATGTTCAGCATTCCACTTAGCCAGCAGCTTAATGAATAATTTTAGATTATTATTAATTTTTAACTGAATATTGAATAACACACGCTTGAATGATTATAAAATATTTCCTTGAACTCCCTTTGTTTGGGCTAGGAACTGTGCTTCTTCAAAAGTACTATTTTAAACTACATTTTTTAAAACTGATGGCATTGTTATATTTCAGGTACTCAAAATGGGTCGCATATTTCTGGATCACATTGGTGGTTCGCGGCTCTTCTCGTGTGCAGCATGTGACACAATTTTAACAAACAGAAGCGAGCTCATCAGTACAAGATTTACTGGAGCCACAGGCAGAGCTTTCCTCTTTAACAGAGTTGTAAATTTGAGTTACAGGTAAGGTTCTTTCAGTGTCTGTTATTTCCTGTTCTTTTTTTGTTTTTTGGTTCAATTACTCAAATTTTATCATTTTACTACAGTGATGTGCAGGACCGTGTAATGCTCACTGGACGTCACATGGTACGTGATGTTTCATGCAAAAATTGTGAAGCCAAGTTGGGATGGATATATGAATTTGCAACAGAGGAAAACCAAAGATACAAGGAGGGAAGAGTGATCCTGGAGCGTGCACTTGTCACAGAGAGTGATGGCATTGATGAACACATGGGGGATGATTGAGTGCAGGCCAACGGTGGGCAACCAAATATGCCTGCCGTTGCTCCAAATTTAAATCCTCCGGCTGTGTTAGCTGTGCCTAACAACGAGCAGGAAGCTGAAGCACAATTGGCTGAGGCAGCCATGGAAGATGCTTTAGCCTTCGGTGTGTTACAACCAGTGCCACTTCCTCCTGCCCCTAATGTTCCTGCTGGTGCTGTGTATGAATCAGATGATGACTATGATGAACCTGATCCTCCTGTTGATTTACTTGAATGAAAGAAAATTGTTATTTATTTTACAAATTTGTTTGTATTGTAAATTTGGATTTATGTGTAAGGATTTTTGAAGCAAATCTGATACCTTCCTTGCTCTTCTAATTTCCAATTATACTTTCTGATTCCTTTTCAGAAATTACTAGTCTGTTATGTACATACTTTATGAAAGCGAAGGGTTATTCCTTTTCTTTTTTTCATGTCTTTCATATTGAAGCAATTACAAGAAATTCTTGATGATTCCATGGTTTTGCCTCTTTCCTAGGAGGCACAGAAAAATTAGCTAGTTTATGGCTACAAAACCATGCAAGACTTCTGTTTGACTTTTTCTGATGTCTTGCCCAAGACAATTCCACTGTAATTTTTTTTTCCTTTCTCATAGACTTAAGTTGTTGCCTTTAAATATTGTCAGTTAAACTCTTTTGTAAACTAACAGAGTTCTTGTTACATACTTAGTAATAAAAATCACATTTATTGTTTGTTGTAGAAAAATTATGTATAAAAAAGTGTTCTTACAAAAAAAAATCAATTTTCCTGTTGGTAAAATTTGTAAAATTAGAAGAAGTCATATGTATTATTAGCTTGACTTCATTTTCTGATTGCAATTAAGGGATTTTCCAGCAAATTTATTTTTGACAGTATTGTCCAGACATTTAATAGGTGGTGCTTTTAAGGGGGCTTATTAGCATCCCAACAAACACTGCCAAAGAAATTTGTGGTGTCCAGGTTATATAATTCATGAAAATGTGATAAAGTTCATAGTAGTTTTTAGCTGTCATAAGTTTACTCCAATTGTATGCTGGAACCCTACCAGACTACAGATCCCACTGGAAACCTAAATTAATTTCCAGCTAAAATTTCTCTTTTTAACTTTTATAAAATAGCTCCATATTTTTCCTCAAATCATGTTCTTTCCCAAAAGTTTTCTGTTCCATATGACCTCCAAACCTACATTAAACTCCTGTAATTTTTTTGTGTTCTAAGCGTTTTTGTTATAGTGGGAGTGGGACTTAATTAGTTTTTTTTTTTTTTTAAGTGCCCCTTGATGTTCTCTCATCTACTACCATGTTAGAGAAGAGCTCTTCTTTTTTCCTTTCTAAATTTGAGATAAATATCTTAGGAGCAAACTTTAAGTTGTTTTGGTTTCTGGTGTTGTATTCCTTCTTTTTGAGCTGTAATTCTTGTTGTAAATAACTCCTTACATCCTTTCGTGTTTTTATTACCTGCTTTGTGTTTACTCACAAATAAAGACTTAAGTTTTACCATAATTCGAAAAATCTTGCCTTTGCCCACGACCATCTCATTTCATTTCAATTCCAAGCAGCGTTCTGCCCGTGACCATTGTCACCGTGTGGGCGAGGGGTGCACGCGGCCAGCCGTCTCCTGGTATTAGGAAATATGACGCTATTGACGGCAAGACCGCCTGCTTTGGCCAGCTTTCCCTGCTCGTGCGGGGGTGGAGGGGGGAGGGGAGGGCACGCATATAGCCACACACGCGCGCAGGGCGAGGAGGGCCGGGAGGCGTGACCGAGCCGGGCGGGGCGGGGGCCAACTCGCGGGGGTAGGGTGGGGCGGGGCGGGGCGGGTCACTCCACCTTTATAAAAGAGGACACAGGGCCGTCCGATCGCACAAAACTGCGCGCGACCTCCAGAAGCCAGGCCACTCGCCACCGGAACCCGCCACCCTCCAGCGGGGTGCGAGGCTGCGCTGTCCCCCGCCCCGGTCAAGAAGGCCCTCCTCGTCCTCGAGTAGTGTGTCGCAGAGCGGAGCGGAGTCATGGCTCTGCTGGCGAGGCTGCTGGTGGCCGGGGTGCTGCTCCTCGCCGCCGCCGACGCCTGGAAGTGGAAGAGCCTCTTCGACGACAGCGACGCTGACAGCGTGGTGACCGTCGCCGCCGACGGCAGAGGGGTCTACCCCGTCTTCAGGACGTTCAGGTGAGACTTGTGCACTCGGTGGAGGTCTGAGGGTGCGCCATAACCACCACCTGCGCTGAGCAGGGTTTCGGACGATCGGTTGTGGCATCGCGCGAGTCATTCAGATTTGGATTGTTTCGATGGCAGCGGCTACAGAACGCTTCTCCTGCGATTGCCGGCTGCCCCCGACTTCGGTCCAGCCGTTGTCACCCGAGTTCGGCACGTGTACAGTCTGCCAGGACCTCCCCCGCCGCCCCCGCCGCCCCCGACGACGCGGTACGGGCCTCCCGTTGCCGCCCCCGCCGCACGGGCGGCGGCTGGAGTCACCCCCAACAGCGCGGCGGCGACAGCGGCGGCTGTCGCGGCCTCCGTCGCTAGGACGATTCTTGAGGTAATTTACCAGCCCACGCCTGGACCTGGGGCACTCATTAAAAATAAAATCTAAAATGGGGAAATCGTGCTCTTCCCTCCGTTCGCAGGCTCATGGGTTTGGCAGGAGCTTCGACCTGGCGGCGAGCAGACTCCCTGCAGCCGGTGGTGAGTGTAGGCCACCGTGTACATAGTGCTCCGGTCTGCAGCCGGAGGTGAGGTGAGGAGTCCCAGCTCAAACTGAGTGTCTTCTGCCTGCTCCAGCAGACGGCCGCGACCCGTGGACGCGCCCCCGGGACTCGTACTCGCCCGTCTCAGCCGAGCAGGACCCGTGGCAGGGGCGCGCGTCGTGGCGTCGGCGCCGCTGAGGACGCCGCCGGGCCGGGCCGGGCCGGGCCTGCATCTCCAGCTTCACCCGCGTGTCTCTACCCGCGCACAACCGCGGGGAGGAAGAAAACCGCGGGTACCCGCAAGTCGTGCGATATCTCGGCGAGCCCCAAACCTCGTCCTCGCCCCCGTCATCCGTCATCCGTCATCCTCCAGGAACACCCCCGCCGCGCGTCACCCGTGCGGACATCTGAGGACACCTCGCCTACGCACCAGGACGGCCTACTCTGCAAAATAACTCGAGCCATCAACGCGCGCCGCTCGCCTATAATGGATAGACGCCACCGATCGCCGTTGGAATGAGCGGAGCGCGGCGCGGGAAGATAAAACATGAGATGCCGACAATCTCCTCGAGCTATCCTCCTCTCCTCCACTCGATTATTATTCCTCGCCGCCTGCCGCCTCATTAGAGAACGCACCTGCTGGACAAACACACACGCACTTGCAAAAAAAAAAAAAAAAAAAAAAAAAGATAGCGCGCAGATAAATTTATTTTAATGCTGAACATCAAGAAAATTTAATGAAATATTATCGCACGAATTCAAACAAATTTTCCCGATTTACCGTGTTGTAAAAGTATGACTTTATTTTGACGGCACATTTAGACATGCACGCGCGTATTTGCCTAGCGGCGCGACGGCATGATGCAACACTGAGCGTGCCGTGCCGTGCAGGCCGGACCCGGGATGCTGCAAATGGACCTCATGACTATAGAAATAGAAAATAAATGAAAGACTGAAAAAGATTCTCCACTGATTTTTCTCCCCGCTTCTCAGTTCCTTGCGCGTTTTTGATACCCTCTCCTTGCCCGCTCCCCATCCCTTTCCGCGACCTGGCCGACCCTGGCGCCGGCGCCTGTGCGCGGAGCGGGACGGGATCGCGCGCATGTGGTAGGGCAGGGTGACCACCACATGCGCCCCCTGGTGGATTGAATGAATTTTGTGTCAACTTTTATGGGCCAAGGGGTACTCCATACGAAGGGGGACAATGGAAGGTGAGAGTGTATCTTCCAGAGCACTATCCCCTTGAGTCACCTTCCATTGGCTGTATGAACAAGGTGCACCACCCCAATATTGATGAGGTGTCTGGTACTGTGTGCTTGGATGTCATCAATCAAGCTTGGACAGCTCTCTATGACCTGTCAAACATTTTTGAGTCATTTTTGCCACAGCTTTTGGCATACCCAAATCCCATGGAGATCTTGTAACCCCCTGTCCACAGGGGGGTATTAATTGTCTGGGCGATTAATACCCCCGGTAAGTGGGAAGTGGCTCGCGAGCGCTACAGGTCACAAGCGCTACAGCTCGCTAACGCTGCGGGTCGCAAGCGCTATACGGGTCACAAGCGCTACAGCCGAGGGGTCGTCAACTCCTTCCGGCAGTGTACGGAGTAGTATATATTACAAGTAATATAAGTAATATATGGTAATATAATGGTATTACCTTGTATTACTTCGTTGCTATTGTGATATAAGGCATTACAAAGTAATATAAGGTAATATATGGTAATATTAGTAATATAAGGTAGTATAGTATAGGGTGATATAAGTATTATCAGGTAATATATGTGTAATATGTGGTAATATGTGGTAATATGTTTTAATATGTGGTAATATGTGGTAATACATAGTAACATACGGTAATGTAATAGTAATATGGAACAATAGCAACAAATAATAGTGCCAAGATACACACTATTTGCTGAATACCTTGTCATGTACACACGTATTTTCTATGTGATTTTTCGTGTGTACATGCCAGGGTATTCAGCAAATAGTGTGTACCTTAGCATGTACACACTATTTACTGAATACCTGTAAATATGCAGTATATAATTAATACTTGTACACACTTGGTTTTCCAGATTATAGCTATAAATAACTATACATGGCTATACATAGCCATACATAGCTATAGATAGCTATACATAGCTATATATAGTTATGCATATCTGTATATCTATACATAGCTATAGCTGTATAGCTATAGCTATACAGCCATAGCTATATAGTAAATAGTGTGTACATAGCTATAGCAACATAGCTATACATAGCTATATAGCTATAGCTATACATAGCTATATAGCTATAGCTATACATAGCTATATAAGCTATACATAGCTATATAGCTATATAGCTATAGCTATATAGCTATAGCTATACATAGCTACAGCTATACATAGCTATACATAGCTATAGCTATACATAGCTATACATTGCTATAGCTATACATAGCTATAGCTATAGCTATACATAGCTATAGCTATAGCTATACATAGCTATAGCTATACATAGCTATAGCTATACATAGCTATAGCTATACATAGCTATACCTAGCTATAGCTATAGCTATACATAGCTATAGCTATACATAGCTATACATAGCTATAGCAGGACTGCAGGTCCTGGCTAGTATACGAGTTGACGATCCCTCGGCTACAGCGAGAATCCGCGCGCGCGCGTTCGGCGGAGCCGACTATGACGGGGTCTCGGTCGAGAAAGATATCTGACGACGCCCTCTCTCTTTCTCTCTCCCACTCACTCTCACCTCGCGAGGTGGCCATGGTGGAGATAAGCGACGTCGCCCCATCGAACGCAACGCCCTTCTACACGCTGCAGTGCATGCTGATCTAATAGCTCGGGCCGCGCCGCGCCCAGCCGCACCGCATTGCGCGTCCGGGTGTCGCGCGCCCTCCCGTAGGCTGCCCCTCCCCCCCCCCCCATCCCCCCCTTCCCCACCGCTGGCGCAGCTGTGCAGTGTGCGGAGGAGGAACAAAACGTAAATAAAATGGAGCAATGCGCGCAAAGAGTTTCATCATGTTGACAAGAAAGCGATAGTCGCGCGAACCGGGAATTCTTATGTATAGTTTTTAAAACACGCCGGTATTGCGTTGCGAGTCTCCAGGCCGCCACCCTCCTCTGCCACCCCTATTTTTTAATTTTTTTTTATTTGTTTATTTTTCAGTGGACTGAAACAGAGACAGCTGGATCTTTGGAACGCTTCCAGAACGGCTGGCGCTGGCTCTGGGTTAGGGTCAATGTGGATGTAAAACGGCAGCAGCAGCACTGTCACGCGTTTAATAAGCGTGACAATAACGCCACTTCGCGTACGTCACGGCGCTTTTATCGAAGTACGGCGACAAACTAACTGCTGCATGGCCCTACCCGGCAGCGAGAGGAGAGGGGGAGCGCCTGGTCTGACGAGGGTAGGCACTCCCGCCGCACAGCCGTGGAGCGCGTGGCCTACCCCCCCGGGCGCTCGCCCTCGGCCGGCCCTCTGCAGGCGCATAGCGGAGGCCTCGTCCCGTACCATGTCCTGGCCGCACTCTGGGGCTGGTCCAGGACCCAGGACGCAGGCGGTGCGCGCTCAGGACTGGGCTGAGTGGCTGCCGCTGATCCAGCAGCTGCTGCAGCTTCCCCAGCTGTTCCAGCAGCTGCTGCAGCGACCCCAGCTGCTCAGGCGCGCAGGGCGGAGCGTCCCGACGCCTCAAGCTCTGAGAGGTGCACGCGTGTGCCCCGTGCCCGGCCCGGCCCGGCCCGGCCGGCGCTGCCCGACGAGGCGCAGCCGATCACAAAGCATATATAAACGCCCATGCTCCTCTGTCCAGCATCAGTCCTGTCCAAGGCTTGAATCTGCTCTCTCGTTCAGTAGAACCCAACCTCACCTCCCAGCCAACATGAAGGTCCTGGTGAGTACGCCGTCGTCGTCATCCTGGTGCCTCGTCTGGTGCTCCCTCCGCGGCGCCTCACTGTGAAAAATATCTTTGTAAATTTACAACATATTTTGTAATCACGATTTACAAAATATGTTGTATATTTACGACCGTCCATTCTTGCTCGTCAATGAAATCTAAGTCGATACAAAGTACTTCTAATTTTACAATTTCAAGTTGTAATTTTACAACATTTTTCATGGAAAAGTTTCTTGTAACCTTTACAAATATTTTTCACAGTGCTCTCTGTACTTACCCCGCCGTGCTCGTCTGCCTCCGCAGGTTGCCATCCTCCTCGTCGCCCTGGTGGCCCCCGCCCTGTCGGCGCCCGCCCCCGAGCCCGCCCCCAAGCCCAGCGGCGGCCTGGTGCTCCTCAACGGCGGCCTGGTGCCCGCCTCCACCCTCGTGGTCGGCCCCGGCGGCGGCGTCGTCAGCACCTCCCAGCTCGTCCCCGTGTCCTCCCTCGGCCTGGCCGGACACCCCACCCTGCTCACCACCCACGGCGGCCTGGTCTCCCCTGTCCTCCTCGCCTGAGCGCCCCCTCCACCTGGCTCCAGCACCACCGGCGGCGCCCCCAACCACTGGTCCAAAGATGACGTCACTGCCAACGTGACAGCGTGACATTGTGTTGCGCACCACCAGTTTTTCACTTCTTCTCAAAATCTGTTTTTTCGAAAGAAAACGGGTTACTCTTCGCATTTGGAAAAGTCAAAAAATAATAAATGTGATTATTTCGGATAACCTATGCGTTTATTTGTGAAAGTATCGAAGTCTGACTATGCAGTGATGCTTAACTGGAGAGAGATAAGAGGGGAACAGTGCATAAGTCTAAAACTAATTTGGACTTAAAGCAGACTGCAATAATACGCGCCTGTACTCTACCACATACACTAATACGGGTGCGTCATCAAAATGAAGAAGACAAGGACTAGAAGTGACACTTTGTATTCCGCACTAAAAACAGCATCAATTACACTCATATTGAAATCCGCTTGCACTTGCGAGTTTTTTTTTTCCTTTTTCGCCTATTCAGACGTCGAGCGGTGCAATAAAAACGAGAGAATGACGTGAGCCGCAGTTTCCGTTACAACTTATAGTCATGGGATAAGTGTTCGCGCAAATCTACTCTGTCAGAAAACAGCATGCCATACGGTTCAATAGAGTCTGATGAAGAAGCATTTTTGGTTCAGAGTTCAGGATAAATCGCGTACTTGCATTCTTTCAAAAGGGATCCCCTCTCCTTAAAGGTTTCAATGAAGGTCCTCCGAGTCACAAGAGCGGTATAAATAAAAAGAAAAATTGGTCCACAGAAAAAAAAAATTACAAAAAATAAACATAAATACGCGGTATTTGAACCATTGCCCAACTGATGGTATGAGTAGTGTCGATACCAATGACGCTACGCGGCCGGCCTATCGGCGCACGGCGAGCAGGCGTACTGATGACACCGGGTTCGTTTCTTCGGTGACTGTGGCTTCTCGCGCAGCATGACTCCTAGTGGTCCAACTTTCGGAACCGTGTCGTCGTAGCCGTGCCGGCATAGTGTCCGCGCGGAGAGTCGCAGGACGGAGGTTCAAATCTTACCAAAAAATTTAATTTTTCTGAGGACAACAATTTGGAGAGTGGAATTCAAGCCCCCCATTTCAACCGAGCTCCCTCGTGGAATAGCCGACGGTCTAGTGGTCTAGTGGTGCCGCGAAAGCCGTGGGGTGTCTGTGAGACTCGGCACATGGGGCCTGGTTCAAACCCAGGTAGGTTCTTCACTGGTAGCGACAGCGGGTTGCCAGGAAGTTCCGTCCCGTGCCCACGACTGGTGGTCGGTCGTGGGGTCATAAGTCCTAGAATCTGGCTCCAAAAATAGCTGTTCCATGCTCTGGGGACAGGGCAGTTCGGTTAACCACCGTACGACTAAATCTGGCAGTACGGGGATCAAATCTGTCGAATTGCGCGACAGGATCGCAGTCAGAAAAGCACCGGTTCCCATAAGAACACCGAAGTAGTTGGCTGCCACGGGGGGTAAAAGCCCTGTGCCTGGCGGGAACCGCAACCTCCTTCGGGAGGTTTACTGTCGCAAAAATTTTCCATATTTTCACGCCACCCTTTCACTTGCAGAGCTCGTATGTAGCTCGGAAGCAAGAAAGTTCGAGAATGAAATAAAAATCAAGTAGGTGGGAATTGAACTCCGGTCAAAGCGGAGTTCGGACAACATTTTTGACCGTATCACGGGCGGCAGAAATTAATTCGACCAGGTCGGACAAACGATGAGGACCAGTATGAAGGCCGATCTTACAAATGTATTGTTCTTAATTAAGGCGGGATTGAGCTCAGCATTCAAGCCGAAGGCTTGCCTGGCTACTAAAACAAGGCCACTTTTACACGAAGCACCAGTTTATTTCACTGTACCACACTCAAGCAGAGGTCCTGACTACCAGCCGTGTCCCAGGCCGAGGCCGAGCCCGTCGACGGTCACGAGGCCGGGGCCGGCGACGATCGTCCTCTGGAGCAGGGGGGCGGTGACGATGGGGGCGGCGGAGACGACATGGGGGTGGACGGCGGGGGCGGCCACCACGACGGCGGGCGACGGGTGGGTCTGCACCAGGCTGGTGCGGCTGACGGTGGTGGGCCCCGCGGCCAGGACCACGCCGCCGAGGTGGCCTCCCCACAGGCCGCTGGGGGCGGCCAGGGCGGCGGGCGCGGCCACGGCCAGCACGGCGACGACGGCAAACTGCGGGACCAGGATCACGACGTTAGGCGGCGCATAGCAGGAAGCAAAACTTCGTCCTGGTTTTCAAGCTGCCCCGGAAACCCCCTGAATTTTCTCCACAAGAGCTGCTTGGTTTCTTCCAAAACTGCTTCGAAACCAAGACGTCGCTTTCCCCGTGCAGAGTACGTCAAGTATCGTGCACGTTATACTCACCAGGACCTTCATGTTGCTGTGGGGGAGTGTGGTGCTCGCTGGGGAAATGCAGTCGCAGTGCAGCAGCCCCAGCCCCGCGTACTCTTATATGCCGCGACACTCTCGCTGCCCAGCGCGCGCGAGCGTGTGTGTGTGTGCGCGCCGCGTGTGGGGGAGCGGGAGAAAGGGGAGGGGGGCGCCGGCGGCGGTGCGGGCACGGTCAGGGGCCGATAGGGGCGGGCAGGGGCGGGCAGGGGCGGGCAGGGGCGGGCAGGGGGCGGACAGCTAATTTATTTCGCGAAGTTAAATTTCATCTGGTGCAGAGTTTCCTATACACACGTGTTAGCCGTATTAATTTTTTTCCCGTTTGCGCGGTTTATTTCGGAGGACATATCTTGAAGCCGGACTCCATTCTATTTACGCGCGACCAGAGAGCATAGACTGCTGCTGTCCGTTGGAAAATGTCGCCCTTGGTGCGGCCGGCCGGAGACCCGGGGCGCCCCCCCCCCCCCCTCCTACTAAGTGTTGCCGCAACACGAGTGCCGTTCTGTTCTTGTCGTTGGATATATATTGTAAAGGATTCGGTTATAGTGCTGGCGCTGAGGCGTGCCAAGCGCTGCACCGGGAGCAGGCCTATGTCCCGGCCGCGGCCGCGCCGCCCGCCACAGCGCGCCTTGGTTTTCATGAACCCTCCAGGGCGCGGTGCACGTGCTGTTGCCGCCGTAGCAGAGCAAGTAGTTGATGTAGTAGAGTCCTGGCGGCGCCGCGGGGGGTGATGTGTGCGTTCCGCGTACCGCTAGGCCCGCTAGACCGATACCCCGCACGCAAAGTCTTCTGGGCGCGGGGTATCCATCGTCGCGCTGTGCGTAAAGCCTCGCCCCGCCCCGCCCCGCCCCGCCCCGCCACACCCGTGACGTAATGATCCGGCACCTGATCAATCTCCATCCTTTCCCCGCACCGCACCGGCGGCCGCTCAATGCCAAGGACGTTGGCGCCAGCGCCTTGCAGCCAGTTCAGCGCAGCGCAGGCCGGTGACAAGTGCACGAAATTTCACTGCTCGGATTTGATTTTCACTGACGTCCAGCTTTTGCTTTTTATTTTTTTAAATTTTCTTTTAGATTACACCCTTAATAACGCAACCTACCCATCATAAGTGCGTTGCGGTCATGTGTGTGTTTCTGGAAGTGAGAAAGAGAGAGAGAAAGAGAGAGAGAGAGAGAGAGAGAGAATACGAGAGAGAAAGAAAGAGAGAGAGAGAGATGACAAATGACCTATAGAATGATGCTCTACCGTGACGCGGAACAAGAGCGCGTCTGAGAGCGGCGTGACCCGCGGGGCAGCCGAGCCGAGCCGCCGCGGCTGCAGTACCGCTAAGCGCTGAGCCGTTCAGTGCGCCGCGAGTTTGCACTGTGTGCGTAGATGGAGAGGAAACGTCCGTACGATTTTTCCAACACGATCGCCTGCTTTGCCTTGGCGACAAAGTGAATCTTCCTCTACGCAAACGTCTCCATTTTTTTGCCCCTCCTCTCTTCCTTCCATTGTCCGCCGCACGTGGCGCCCGCCCCGCCCGCCATTTGTCTCTCGACGCACCATCGTGGCCGAGCTGAGCTGTCAGTCAGCGAGACGCGTGTAAATCAAGCAGTCCCTCCCGGACACGGAGTGACAACCCAAATTGTTCGCTAATCGCTGCGGAATCGCGTTGTTGTAGTCTTCCGAATGCCTCCTATTTTTTCCAATAGAATATAATATGACAGCTTCGGAGAACCCATAGGTATCGTAGTAACTACATATAAATGTTGTGGATCTGCGACATCCCGGACGAGCGAGCAGCGGATGTCACTCGTACTCGTGTACTCGTACTCGCCGGGGTCAGTCCTCGACCTAGACCGCCAATGGCACGCCGATTATCGGCGCTGCATGGCACTGCACGGAACAATCTGAAATGACGGTGTGGCGTGGCGTGGCGTGGCGGAGGCACCTACTGCAGCGCCCGCCACTTTGCCCGGCGGCGTTCTGCGGAAGGAAGGAAGCTGCTTCTCCTCTCGTCCTTCTCGCAGGAGCCGTGGCTTTCTTCTCTTCCGTGATGAGCCTACTTGAAACGATACATTTAGAAAAGTTCTCGTCGAGTACAAATTTTGGCGAACTGATATTCGAAGAGTACAAATTCTTCCGGTCATAATGCACTGTTTCTCAAAGCGCTACGGCAATTGGGCGGTGGAAACGTCAAGCCCGCACCGCCCAACATCGATTCGTGTTAGCATTGCTACTATCTTGGTATAAATTCTAAAACTATAATGGGATAAAAGTACAAGTTTAGTACAAATTTTTGGAGCATAGTACAAAATTTGATCGGCACTGGGTGGTGTGTGCTTGACGACGGAGCTGTTTCGGGCGGGTCCGCAGCGCGCCTGTCAGCCCGAGGATAGGCAACCGGCATGCACCTCTGCGCCGTGGAGAGGAGGTGGCCTATCCTACAGGCTGAGGGGGTGAGGGAGGAGGATGCCTCACGACGGGTTTCGGATCAAGAACCTTCCACGTCGACCGAGCTGAACACGACGCACAAATACCCTAGCGAGCCTGTACTCTAGAACCATCTCCGACCGCCTCATGGGTCACTGGCGCGTACCAACCACTTGCACTGCTTGTCGCCGGTGCGGGCGGGCCGGCTGGCTGCCTGCGCCTCACCTTGGGGCAACGCATCGGCTTACAGGGGACAGGGGAGGGTGACGGGGGGCAGGGAGGAGGAGGAGGAGGAGGAGGAGGAGGAGGAGGAGGCCAAAGCGGATCAGACTGTTTGAAACGTATCCTGGCGGTATGCGCAATACGCGCAAATCTGCACAGGGCGTTAGTAATGGCCGCTAGAACTGTCAGTATCGCCCCCCTCCCCTCCTTCTCTCTTTCTCTCACGCGTGCACGCCTCGGGCGACAAGGACAGAGCGCGCGGCTCCACGCGTGCCAAGCCCCCGCCCCGCCCCACCCCACCCCGGCCCACCATACCCCACCAGACGTAGCGCCGCCCCACTGCAGCGGCAGGCGGCAGGTCTGCCCACTGCAAAGCAGGTCCCCTCGCCATCCTGGAAGCTGGAGGCCCCACCACGCCCTTAGAGGTTAACCTCCCACGGCGCGCGCCCTGCTGGCAGCGGGTACCCGGGTGCCCCCGCCCCACCCCGCCTGTAAAGCACCACGCCCAGGGCGCCGACCACGCCCCGGGCCGGGCGCCGACCACGCCCCCGTCACTCCTTCCTCGACGGACGGCTCTTGTTGCTGCTGGAGCGGAGGGGTGTGGCAGGGCAGGCGCCTTCCACGTTACTTCTCCTACTACCTTGCGGTCGGCAGCCGCCTCCCCCTGCCCCCTGCGCCCGCCGAGCCCCCAGGAGCCACGCCACACCTCCGCCTCCCCCTGCACCCTCCCCTGCGCCCGCCCCTGCGCCCGCCCCTGCGCCGAGCCCCTTCCTGTGGCCGGCCTCTGCACTCTGTTGTTCGTCGGCGGCGGTGCGGCGGTGTGCGAGGCGGTATATAAGCCTGGGTGCGGATGCAGTCGGGCACGAGCAAGCTCCGGCAGACCTCCGCCAACACCTCCCTAAACCCTCCTCCAGCATCATGAACTCCATGGTGAGTACGCGCATGCGCTGAGCGGTCCCGGCCGCGGCCGCCCCAGAGTGACGCCCACGGGAGCTGGACGCCGGCCAGCACAGCACGGCGCGGATACACCAGCCAGAGCAGCGGACACCCGGGTGCCTATTGTTTTTCGTCCAACTCGTATATGTATGAGTGCGAGCGTGAAAGGGTCGAAAGCCGCCGTGGCTGAAATGGCGCAAGTGGCTTTTTTTCGTCAGCAGGTCGGTGTGGCGTGGAGGAGGTCGTACTCTAGCAGTCCCTTTTCACTCTGCCGCAGATCGTGTTGGCCGTGGTGGCCGTCCTCGCCCCCGCCGCCCTGGCCGCCCCCAGCGGCTGGCCGCTCGGCGGCGTCCTGGGCCTGGGTCACGGCGGCCTCATCGCCGCCCCGCACACCGTGGCCGTGGCCGCCGCCCCCGCCGTGGCCGTGTCCCACAGCAGCGTGGTGCAGACCCACCCGTCGCCCGTGGTGGTCGCCGCCCCCGCCGTCCACGGACCGGCCATCATCGCCGCCCCCGCCGTCCACGGACCGGCCGTCATCGCCGCCCCCGCCGTCCACGGCGGCGTCATCGCCGCCCATGGAGTCCACGGCGCTGGCCTCGTCGCCGCCGGCCCCCACAGCGCCGTCATCGCGGGTCCCTCCGGCATCATCTCCGAGCACAGCGGCCTCGCGGGCGCCATCGCCGTCGGCCACGGGCTCCATCATTGGTAGAAACCGCCCCCGCATCAAACAACGTCTCCCCTCCGCGCCCAAAGCGGGCCGGACCACCCCTCTTTGAGAAACAGTCCTCGCTCAAACCTAAAACCTGAATGTAATGGATGTACCTGCGAAATAAAAACGTCTCGGACAGGCATCGTTGGGAGTTGTCCTTAGCCTCTGTGACCGTGGCTTTGCACCGAGTTGCCGGACACGACTCCGGAGCTCAGCTCTCTTTCTCCCTCTCTTGCTCTCGCCGACGCCAGGAGAGAGAGAGGAAGAGAGCGATAGACAGACCACAGCGCTCCGCGCTCCGAGACGCGGTTAAGTGAACGGGCGTCTACGGAAGGCGTGCAGTCTCGCTTCTCTCAAAGCAGTCGTTGTAATAGCAGGACGCAATAATAAATCCGCCGCCCCACCGCCATTGCCAGCAAACAACGCAAGCTAGACACGCAAATTAAAACGATTTTCTTTTTCTTTTTAACGATTTTCCGAGCTGCGGCGGCGTAACGGAGTCCAGCGCGGCTTCAAACAGCATTATTAAGCGACACGATCAAATCACATGTTATTATTATTTTCCGCGCCTGTCGGCGGGGGAGGACACGCGGACACGACGCGCCGGTGCACGCCCGTGACGTCACCATCTCTCGCCTATGAGGCGCCCGTTCGGAAGTCTCTCGGGCGCTTATGGAATGCGCGCAGAGCAGGCGCGCCAAGGCTGCGGAGGCTGCCGCCGCGCCCCGCCGCACCCCGCCGCCGCCCCGCCGCGCGGCCCGGGGACCTCAACGCCGGGGAGCGACAAAGGAGCCCGGTGTGGACCGCGCAGCTGAGGCTGAGGTGTGAACGCTAGTCCAGGGGCTTAACGTCTCCGCGATGCCTCCAGTAAGGAGGACCCAACAGTTCGGTTCTTAAAATTTTTTCTTTTGGGGACGGAATGTTGGTACAGTATCCCGGTGGAAAAATGCCCCAGCGTGAGCCAACACACAGGAAACACGTCACAGGCAAATAAAATATTATAAAAAATTAAAATAAAAACAAGGGGCATAATGGGGTTTAAAGACGGCTGCCCGTTTCTTAATAGCGGAGCGCAGCCCCCGCGCACGAGCGTTGTGGGTGGCGTGCCGCCCGGGCGCAGCGCAGCTCAGCCGGCGCCGGTTGGGTTGCATACTCGCAGGGCGGCGCCCCCAGGCGGGAGGGAGGGAGTGAGCGTTCAGCTGCAGCTGCACGCGTGCGGGCGGGAGGGAGCCCCTGGCAGCTGCAGCTGCGGCGGCGCTCAGCAAGGTGATCGCGCTCGGCTCAGGCCTGAGCGGCAAGGTCTGGTGGATCAAATAGACGTTCGAAGCGCGCGAGTCGCGGGGCGCCACGCGTGGGGTGCGTGACGGAGCGGGGCGGCGCGGGGCGGGGCGGGGCGGAGTGACGTGCTTGGTCAGGGGTTGGCTGGCGCTGGCGCCGGGTCGTCACGGCGTCACCGCGTGTCCACGCGTGTCCGTGTCACCCGCCCCGCCCCGTCGGGGTCCCGGTGCACGCGGGAGGGGTATATATAAACGGCACCAGGGCGACGTGCGGTACAGCAGTGACACGCATCAGGACAAGCAGTACGCCAGCGCCCCCGAGATGCTGAGGATCGTGGTGAGTGTGGACTCAGTGGTGTGCGGTGCGCACCCCGCCCCCGGCTGACGGCCGACCTGTGCTTGCAGTGCGTGGTGGTCGCCGTCGCGGCGCTGGTGGAGGGCGCGCCCAGCGGGCTGGGCCTGGCCGGGCTGGCGCTGGCGCCCGCCTCCGCCATCGTCGTCTCGCAGGGCCCCGCCCGGCTCGTCGCCGCACCCGCGGCCACCGCCGTCCTGGCCGCCCCCGCCCCGGTGGGTGCCACCATCATCGGCCCCCAGGCCGGCCCCGCCCTCATCGCCGCCCCCGCCCCGGCTCCCGCCCTAGTTGCCGCCCCCGCGCCCGTCATCGCTGCCGCCCCCACGACCGTCATCGCCGGCCCCCGGACTGGCGCTACTGCCATCATCGGCCCCCAGGAGGCGCCGGCCACCGTGGTCGGCCCCCAGGCTGCCCCCGCGACCCTGGTGGGCGCCGCCCCTGCGGCTACCCTGGTGGCCGCCCCCGCCGCTATCGCCGCCCCCGTGGCCGTCGCGGCACCCACGACTGTGATCACCGGGCCGGTGTCGCCCTCCGCCGTGGTGGCCGGTCCCTCCGCCGGCAGCGCCACCATCATCGGCCCCCAGGAGGCGCCGGCCACCGTGGTCGGACCCCAGGCCGCCCCCGCGACCCTAGTGGCTCCTGCCGCCGCCCGCGCGACCCTGGTGGCTCCTGCCGCCGCCCCCGCGACCCTGGTGGCCGCTGCACCCGCCGCGACCACGCTGGTCGCCGCCGCCCCCGCCGCCACCCTGCTGGCTGCCCCCGCCCCCGCGACCGCCATCCTGGGCGTGACCAAGGGTATCAACCTGGCCGGTATCGACCTCCGCTCCCTCGGTATTCACTGAGATTGATCGAGTTTGATTGACAATAAAGACAAACCGACATTGAGACAACTGAGATGCCATATGTTTTTATTTTCGTATCACTTTATCTTAAGCTGTCTAAAGTCTGCCAAATCGAATTGATTTTTATAAAATTTTAAATTTACTTCAAGACACTGTAACAGTGTAAATAAGGGGGGGGGGGAATACGTCGAAACGCGTGTAGATGGTAAACAGTGTCGATGAAACAGGGCGACACCTACATGTCGTGTACTTCAGACATCATCAACCGTAATCCGAAATCCACCGCCTTCCGACCAATATCTTCAAATCAAGACACACAATTTTGCCGAGATGAAAGATTTAAAATTTTATTGACTGGTTTGGTTTATCCAAACAGAAAAGAGAAGAAGACAGATCTGATTTGGTGTCTAGCAGGCGTCTGGTTGGTATTTGGTTGTGCCAGTGCGAGGGTCGTCGGATGCGGGTCTGCTGTCGTCGATCACCAGCCGTGGACGCCGTGGACATCGACGCCGTGGGCGCCCCAGCCTCCGTGGCCGAGGCCGACCACGCCGACGGGGCTGACGACCGTGCCGACGGTGCCGACGGTGCCCAGGTGCCCGACGGTGCCGACGGTGCCCAGGTGCCCGACGGGGGACACGGCCACGGGGGACACGGCCACGGGCACTCCGCCCCAGCCGAGGCCGCCCCAGCCGCTGGGCGCGGGGCCGGCGGCGGCGACGGCGAGCAGGCAGGCGAGGATCTGCAAGCAGAGCGTGAGCTGAGAGGCCGACGACAGGCCGCAGCGCTGCAGGAGGTGAACAAGTGCGGCGACACTCACCAGGACCTTCATGTTGGCTGGTGTGCTGGGGTGGGTGTCTTCGTGCTGGAGGAGCAGGTGATGACTGATGGCTGGTGGGTGGCGGCAGTGCTTTTTATAAGTCGTTGCCGACGGGTACACAATCGAGCCACGCCCCTTCGGGTGACCGCGGGGTCTCCCTTACCGCCTCCGCCTCCGCCCCGCCCCGCCCCGCCCCGCCCCACCCCCTGATCCGGTAACCAACGCACTCGAATGCACTCGAGTGCGCCGCTCCAGCACTGTACCATGCGCTTCAACGCCACGCCCGTATCAGCGTGTCCAAAAGGCCGCATGGCAACCGCACCGCGGACGGAAGGACCCGATCCGCACTCAGAGAAGCTCAAGTAACATTAACCTAAACCAAGTAAATTTATTTGATAGCAGGATTAGGCTTGTCTGTGAGTCGAGTACCACTCCATCAAACCCCCAATTTAAAACGCAATTTTGGAAAACTTTGAACCGTTTCCTTTTATAGTATTTTTATTTTTTAAGACTAAAGTTCTACCCCATAAAGTATTTTTTTCCTTTTTTCAAATTTTTTGAAAATGCCTATTTATTTTATTTTTTGTAATTTGATTTCCACTATTTTAGGGACTGGGGATGTTGAAATCATGCCGACAAAGTGTGCCCTTCCAGCTACTTCGCGTGAAGTTCTGAACAGTGCGTGTGTTTATTATCACAAACAGGTGGCGCTCGCGCCTACACTTATTCCAGAACTTCCTGGATCTCCCTCCCGTCTCTGATGCAGTCCTGTGCGTCTGACGCAATGCGACGCTATGGTTGCGCGGCTTTTTTTTTTCATTTCTGATCGCTCGGAAAATTGAGTGCAAAGTTAACGGGGCGTAAGAGCGGAGCGGACGGGACGGGACGGGACGGCTGGTTGGACGCCGTCCAGGAGCGCGTGCGCCCGACCGCGTGCGTACGGACAGATGCAACTCTGAGGCGCCGCCCGTCATGCGGTCGCCTCTGTGCCACCGCCACGTGCTACACCTACTAGGCGTAGCGCGCCAAAATTACTCGCGACAACATGAACATGCCCGAGGTCTTTTGTTGGTATTAATCTGTGGAATTAAGGACGTATGCCAGGTACCTCGCTCGGAATTTTACGCGGAAAAGAACCCGCAGGTCGTAGCCGTGGCCCGTGAGGAAAAGGGCCGCGAGCCGCGGGGGAGAAGCGGATCGTGTCGCCATTGGCTCCTGAGTAGTTGCGGGTGGGGATGAGCAGCCGCTTCATCGCATAAAAGCGTCTGATGCGAATCATTGGAGCCTGTCCTGCCCTCCCCCAGCGGCCGCAGACAGACGGCGCGACGTCCAGATGGGCCCCACTCGGAGGGATGTCCACTGGCGGAGGCGGGGGCGGGGGCGGCGCGGGGGCGGGGACACGGGGGCACTGCTGGCTGCTGGCCTCGCCCCGGCTAGGGGCGTGCAGTCGGCTGTTAAACGAACTCTCATCCAATCGCCCCGCCCCCGCCCCGTCTCCGCCGCCGCGGCCGTCTCGTCGAACGGTTTCCTCCGACGGAGCGAAGCGCCGCGCGCTGCCGCCGCCGATGCAACGCGGGTGACGGTTGGGTTGCCTACCCTCCGGGCGCTCCGGTCCTCCCGCTTATACCAACACGCCCTGCTGTCCGCCATCGCCATCCCTCTAAGAGGCTCTTCTATGCCGAGCGTAATGAGCCACGTCAAACAGGGCGCGTAGGCGGCCCGGGAGGGAGGGGAGGGAGGGGGGCCTTCAAAACTATCGCCGTGAGTCATCAGCGCCGTGCCGGTGGAAGGCCCTGCAGAGTCCGAGCGCGCCCTGCCCCGCCATACCTACCCCTTCCTGAAAGGAAAACCTTGGCGCTTGCACCAAGGCGGGGGCCCGGGGCCCGAGGGCCGTCATTCGGCGATACTCTGTATTCATGAGATGGGGTCTGAAGAGCAGCTCCGCTGCATCCGTAAATATTGGATCTCCTGTGTAAGCGTCCAGGGCGGGGCGGGGCGCGGCGGGGCCAGCGCAAACCTCTCGAAAATAAAATAAAAAGGAGAGCTTGTGCAGCTTGTGTGCAAGGAGCCGTATGGGGTGTGTGGAGCTGTGTTTACATCAACTTGGCGACGGGGTTGGAGCTGAGACGATAGGGGACGAGGCCTGGGGGGTGGTGGACGGGTGTGTCGTGGCCTCTTCGAGAGCGAGGACGAGCACGGGCCAGATAGAGAATAGCTACACTGGCCAGCATACTGCACCGACCTGACGCTACGGAACCAAAATTTCGAAAGTGCCTTTTTTGCAGTTGCCCAAGTCACAAGGACGGTATAGCTGGAAAGAGCACTTGGTCCGAACAAAAACAAAAAAAATAATAATAAATAAAAGAAAAAAAATTACGCGGTTTTTGAACCACTGCCCACCTAGTGCTATGAGCAGCGTCGATACCAATGACGCTACGCGGCCGGCCCAGCGCTGAGAGGAGAGCAGGCGCACTCATGACACCGGGTTCGTTTCTTCGGTGACTGTGGCTTCTCGCGCAGCATGACTCCTAGTGGTCCGGCATCTGATACCGTGGCGACGTAGCCGTGCCGGCATAGTGTCCGCGCGGAGAGTCGTAGGACGGAGGTTCGAATCTTACCAAAACATTTAATTTTTCTGAGGACAACAATTTGGAGAGTGGAATTCAAGCCCCCCATTTCAACCGACCTCCCTCGTGGAATAGCCGACGGTCTAGTGGTCTAGTGGTGCCGCGAAAGCCGTGGGGTGTCTGTGAGACTCGGCACATGGGGCCTGGTTCAAACCCAGGTAGGTTCTTCACTGGTAGCGACAGCGGGTTGCCAGGAAGTTCCGTCCCATGCCCACGACTGGTGGTCGGTCGTGGGGTCATAAGTCCTAGAATCTGGCTCCAAAAATAGCTGTTCCATGCTCTGGGGACAGGGCAGTTCGGTTAACCACCGTACGACTAAATCTGGCAGTACGGGGATCAAATCTGTCGAATTGCGCGACAGGATCGCAGTCAGAAAAGCACCGGTTCCCATAAGAACACCGAAGTAGTTGGCTGCCACGGGGGGTAAAAGCCCTGTGCCTGGCGGGAACCGCAACCTCCTTCGGGAGGTTTACTGTCGCAAAAATTTTCCATGTTTTCACGCCACGTGCGTAATTTTTCAAGGTTCAGCTCGGCTCGGCTCCGCCTAACGCGCGGATTCTCGCTGTAGCGCTTGTGACCCGTAGCGCTAGCGAGCCGTAGCGCTACCGAGCTGTAGCGCTTGTGACTCGTAGCGCTTGCGACCCGTAGCGTTAGCGAGCTGTAGCGCTTGTGACCTGTAGCGGTTGTGATCTGTAGCGCTTGTGACCTACGTCGCAGCTTTCCCCTTCTTCCTTATCCTTTTTCTTGTCATTACTATGGGCTTTCGCAAACTGACACTTTTCCAACACCTATTCCCGTGTTTGTAACGTATGTCGGCGCGGCGCGACTTGCAGTAGGGTTGCTACATCCTTTTCCCTCCCCGCGACCTCACACATCCTAGCGGAATGAGGCTTTTTCCGAGATTCTTTTGTTTATTTTTTTTTCTTTTACCAGGGTACATCGCCCCTCGCTCTTTCTCCCGGCTCCGAGCCCGAGCCAAGCGCGATAATTGCGCCCGACTCATTTGCATAAGGCTGTTAAGACAAAGGGGTCGTTCATTAGGCTTCAACCCTCCTCTGCTCCTCCTGCATCCCCTGCACACCGTGGGAGCGCGCGGGGAGGGGGAGGGGAGGGGAGGGGGGCAGAGGCAGGTCCACGCGGGCGAGTGTCCGCTCGGAGTGCGCGGCCTCTCTGCTTTGAGCCTGTGTGTGTGTGGGGAAACTGACCCCTCTTAATCCGCGTTCTCTTCTGAGGATGAAACTGTCACAACGTCCTCTCCTCGGCCCGGTCCGGCCCGCAGTGCACCCCATGCTGCACATGCCACCCCAGCGCTACCCCCCCCCCCCCTTCTCCCCCTTCCCCGATGTCTTCCTCACAATGCTCGGCTGATGGGAACCCCCTCCCTGCCTCTCCCCTTCACCCAGCTTTCCTTTTGTTTTAACGTAGACCAGCGAGATTCAGGGTGTTTTTTTTTCACCTCCCCGTTTTAATTCGGACGCGCAACCGACGCGAGCCAGAGCCCGGCGGCTACGCTCTATCCGGGGACGATCCGTAAGCGCCGCAGTTACCAGTAAGGTTTTTTTTTTTGGTCACAAATTATTTTTACAAAGCTCGAATGTTTTCCACAGTAAACTAGTCCACCAAATAAAAGGGATGGTTTGCGGGGGTGGACCAAAGAGTATCCACCCACGCCTGCTCCACACTCAACTCTTCTACCCGAGCGGTGCGATGCGTTGCCTACCGTCCCGGCGCCGGCGCCTGGCGCCTCTCGGCGCCGATACTCCTCGCTCGCGACCCCGCGGCCCGGCCGACCGTCAGACCCTGGCGCGCCCTGGCGCCGCGGCGCGCAACTAGGCGGTCGCGAGCTGCCAGCTGCGAGCCCGCCGCACCGCCCCGCCCCAATCACAACAAGTACGAGATTCGGACAAAACCTATCTGCACCGAGGAGTACCCAAGCAAGCAGACCCGAATGTTTCGACCAGGGGTGTCATAACCAGGGTAAGTGGGAGGGGTCTGTATAGACTGAGGTAAGTGAAGGATGCCCACCGGAGCTGGTCGTATAGGGAGATAGCAGGCCCACGGCAGTTGATCAGTTACCATCTCCCGGCCAAACGGGGACAGGTTGGGCTGCGAGGGCGCGCGGGAGAAGGAGAGGAGGGAGAGGGAGAGGGAGTGGGGGGCTGCACCTGCGCACCTGGCGAGGCTCCACCGGATGGACTGCCGTCGTGTCCCGCCCAGTCCCTGTCCAGTTCATCTTGGGGCTTAATTACCCTCGTAATGCGTGTGCGTGCGTTTGTGTGAGTGTCCATGCGTGCCCGTGCGCGTGTGTGTGCGTACGTGTGTGTGTGTAAGTGCAGTTTCGCCCGCTCGTTCAATTACTTCCACCTACCTCTCTCTTGGCAGGTATAAGCCGGCACTCGGCCTCGGCTCGGCTAGCCCACCCGTATAGGCAGCGAGGCCTTCACCCCATAGGCGAGGCGGGGCGACGCGAGGCTATCAGGCGGGATGCTCCCTGACGGGCGGGGCGGGGCGAGGCGGGCAAACACGCGTGCGTATGCATGAGGGGACGCGCATGCGTGCGGGGGGTGGGGGGTGGGGGCGTTTCATCCAAATACCTTTCATCTAAAACTTTTCGAACACTTTTCAACTAAGGAAACACATTTCATCCCAATTTGTTTCTTTTCTTTTTTTGCTAAACTACGAAAGCGAATGTAGTTTTAGGTAGATTGTATTTTTTTTAGAGGTGCTAGAGACCCATCTCCTGCGGTGAGGCGCGCGTAAGTGAAAATCTCTCAACCAAAACCATCAGGCGCTATGAATGTATTAACAGCACGAGGCGAGGCAGCCGCAGAGTCCAGGCTGAATATTCATATACGAACAGCCCGCGTCGCGGTGAGCGGTGAGCAGCCCCGGGGGCGGGGGCGGTGCGGGGGCGGGGCGGGGGCGGGCCGGGGGCGGCAGGTCCGCCCGCTCTATCAGTGTGCTCCCCTACCACCTCTCTGTCCTGTCGCCCCCGTGCACACCGAGTGTGAAGGCTCCTCGGTGACGGTGTTGGTGCAGGCGGGGCGGGGCGGGGCGGGGCGGGGCGGGGACACCCGCGCCCTCGCCCTCCTCGCCGCCGCCGAGACCCTCTCCACGCACTGTCACCAGGAAGCTCTCCAGAGATGAAAGGGCCTGGGGGAAAGAAAGGACCGGCCTCACATAGGGAAGCAGCGGCAGGGTGGGAGAGGGGGTGGAGTGGAGAGAGAGACAGAGAGAGAGAGACAGAGAGAGAGACAGACAGAGAGAGACGTACAGACACAGAAGAAAGCAAGGCTGTGAGCCGGATGAGTAATATGGAGCACGCTCTGTCGAAAAGGCATAGGGAGAGAGGCTGGGGTGTAGCGGGGCGGTGCCCGGGGGGGGGGGGGTAGAGGGAGAGGCGAGGCGAAGCGTCCTCTCGCCCCCGCTCTCGCCGCTCTCCGCGCATGCCGTATTTTCCATCTTGTTTACCGCGCCGTGTGCCGTGTGCCGTGCGGCGCCATAGGCGCGGTGCCAAAGGCTCGCCTCGGCCCCATGACCTTTATGAGGCGGGGCGGCAGGAGATACCCGAGCCGAGCTGAGCCGTCCGTAACGCCAAGGTCTCGCAGCGAGCGGGAGCGGCTCTGGAGCTGGAGAGGAGTGAGCGGCGCAGAGGTAGGCAACACGCGCACACCTGTGCCAGAGTGTTGCCTACCAGGCAGGCGCACACATCCTGTCTCCTGCCTGTATAACCGCAGCAGTGCCGACCCGGCCGGCCTGTGGCGTCTCGAATTATTATTGTCGTGCAGTCTATTTCAGAATGGAGGGGCCCCGCCCCGCCCCGCCCCGCCACAGAACAGCGGCTTCAGCTACTTCTCCAGGAGATCCTCGGAGAGATTGCGGTGTGGCAAACAAGATGCAGGTCGGTGCCGGCGCGCTGCGGCGGGGCGGGGCGGGGCGGGGCGGGGCGGGGCGGGGCGGGGCGGGGCGGGAGGGAAGCTGCGGGGCGCGGCGTGGCGCGGCGCGCTGGACAGATAGAGAGATTGCAAAGTGAGCGAGGCCAGGCCAGGCCAGGCTCACTGGCGAGGCGAGGCGAGGGCAAATGCAAACAGAACACCACAGCATAGCCCAGCCCAGCCCAGCCCAGGCCGGCTGGCGCTAGCGGTCCCGCCACGCCCCGCCCCGCCACGTCCCACTCACGACGACGTCCAGCCCAGCCCAGCGCGCTCTCTAAACGGCCTACACACGTATTTTACGGCATAACAGGCTCTACCCAGTCGCGGGGCGTGGCGCGGAGAGGCGGGGCGGGGCGGGGCGGCGTGGGGCGTGGTGGGGCGTGGCGGGGCGGGGCGTGGCCGCCGCGGAGCCCCGGACCGTTGTATAGGGTGTAGGGCGCGCGTAGAATGCGGGTCACTCATCGACGGCAGTAAACTCGGCCCGGCTCTGTCCGGTCCGGGCTGCGTCCCGGAGGGTCCCGTACCGCGCAGAGAGACCGCCAACCGAGGGGTACTCACCACGAGAAAACTTGTGCACAATACCCCGTATCACACGGTGTTACGCTCTTCTACGCATGGGAACGTCTACCATTTTAAAGCATGTTTTGTAATTTATCTGCATGACATTACGCGTAATACCTATTGTAAAACCTCCTTGCCTACCGCCCTTGTATTGTAAGTTAAAAATACCCCAATAAATCCTACTGATCTAAAACTAAACTCTGTCCCTCTCCGCTCGTGCCGGGTCAGGACGGCCGCTGCGCCGCCTCGCACACTGGAGGCTTGTGGCCTGCCGGGCCTGGCCGGGCCGGGCCCCGGGCGCCAGCAGTTCGTTAGGTTAACTGGCGGTAGGGGGCAGTGACACGGGCGCGGGGCGGGGCAGGGGCGGGGCGGGCACTGAGGCACTGAGCCGCACCCGGCCGGTGCTGTGCTGCAGCGCGTTGCCTTGCTGGGCGCCACGACCACGGCTGGTAGGGAGGCCAAAACTTTTTAGACAATTCTAGTAGGACTGGCTTTACCAGAGGGTAAAGATGCCAGTTTTATATTTCTCTAGTCGGTTTGACACGAGTTTATACTCCCACCGCCGCGCCGCGCGTCCGGTCCAATCACAGCCGCAAGATCACGTTGAGCCAGCGGGAGCGGAGAATTGGTCAGGTTAAGCGAGTCCGATTGTATCGATTATTGGCCGCTCTCGAGCCGAGGGGCGCGGCGAGGGGTCGAGGAGAGGAGGGCCGCTCCCGCTCTCGGGCGGGCCGGGCAGCGGCAGCAGGAGGGAAGTCGGATCCCTGTATCGGAGCGCTCCCCGGTACACCCGGCCCGACGGGGAGTGCCCCCCGGACACCTCCGAGCCGGCCCGAGCCGAACCACCCAGGATCGGTAATTACAACAGAAGCGGTATGATGAATTGCTCCGGCCTGGAGCTCGAGTCGTGCCCCCGGGGGCCGCCGTACGCTCCGCCGCACCCCGCCGCGCCCGACCCCGCCCCGCCCCGCCACGCTCGGCCCGAACACGCCCCACCACGCCTGAACGTTGGAAATTAATCGGAAACGAGTAGCAGTAAGGGGATTAGCAAGTACCAGGGCGCGTCCAGAGACCAGCCTGCAGGAGTAGGGCCGCCGCCGCCAGGCCCGCGGGAGTCCAGCGGACCAGGCCGGGGCGGGGCGGGGCGGGGCGGGGCGGGGCGGGCCAGGGGGCTATGACCTGGCCGCGCCCGGTCCGAGCTGGCTGCTTGGTTGAGCCCACACCAGCCGAGGCTGCCGGACGGGCCGAGCTCAAACCTAAACTGGCCATGCCAACCGGACTAGAAGGACAGGCTGGGCTGGGGGGACGGGCTGGGCTCGGGCTGGGCAGGGTGGCCAAGAATAAGGTGGGCGCTGCCTGCCTGGGCCGACCGGGTCCAGCCCAGCCCAGCCCCGCTCTAGATGCAGCAGGCAGGGGCGGCGGGGCCGTCTGACACTGCAGTGTGGCCATGGCGCCTTACGGCTGCAGAGGGTGGGCAGACCCGCATCACAGTGCTCGGAGATGGCGCGGAAGCATTCTTCACTAAGACGTAGGCGAGGCAGGAGGAGGAGGAGGAGGAGGAGGAGGAGGAGGTAGGAGAGGTGGGAGGAGGAAGAGCAGGTGTGGCAGAGTGCTCTGGGCTCGGCTAGTCCGCGCGCTCGGCTCGGCTCGGCTCGGCTGGACTGACTGGACGAGGTCTATCTTGATGCCGAATGGCACATGTGTAATGGACGCAAAGAGCAGAGAGACGCGCGGGCTGCACTAGTAATTAACATGTCAGTGCGAGAGCGCGGTGTGTGTGTGTGTGTGTGTGTGTGTGTGTGTGTGTGTTTGTGCGTGTGAGCAAGCGCACGATCCTTCTGTATTCCTATAGGGAAAGAAACTGAGCACGTTAGTTTGCTCAGAGGCGCCACTGCGAGCAGTTTATTTATTTATTTATTTTTTTAATTTACTGACGGGCAGCAGAGATGGAGAGCTTTTTTAATCCGATCGAATTTTCGCATCCAGAAGAGAAGAGGCCGGGGAGAGGCGGGGCGGGAGGGGTAGGACGATGATGCCCGCGTTGTGGGCGTTGGTGAATGGGCGTCGGCGAATAGGCTCGGTGAATAGGTGTGTTACGCTAATTGTATGTTGGAGTTGCGGACGGCACGGGATACAGAAGGGGGGAGGGGGAGGTGAAGAGGGGGAGGTGATCCGCGAACGGTGGGAGAGAGAGGGGGAGAGGTAAGGGGAGAGAAAGGGGAGGGATAGGGAGAGAGGCAGGGGAAGGGGCGAGCATGCGCGGGCGCGAGCGCGGAGCGGAGAGCGTGGGCAAAAGAGTGAAGTGGTGAGCAAGCAGAACAGAATGCCTCGCCTCTTACTGTAAATACAGCTCTCCAGGGAAGCTAAAAAGCGAAAGAAACAAGGCTGGTTAGGCCGGTGCCGGGCCGGGCCGGGCCAGGATCTGGCGGTGGTGCGGCATGGCACCGACCCGCTCTGTAGGAGTGAGCGCCGAACCTGCTCCGGGTACATCCCTCCCTCCGCCACCAGCCCCGTGCACGAGATGCTACGTGAAAAATACTCTATCATTTTATTTTTTGCTCAGAGGATCACGACGGCTGGCCCCTTCGAAAATATAGAACCTTGACCTGTTACAACTCAACGGCGGCGCCTCGCCCCGCCCCGCCCCACGCCCCGCCTCGCCCCGCTGCGCCCCATCGCGAATCGAATATCTGAGCCACGTACGTCGTTACATTGGACCCACTCCCCCCGCCCCGCCCCGCCCCGCCCCGCCCGGCCCCGCCGCAAGGGGGCATATCTGCCAATACGCGGAGGCCGAGGCTGTTCTCCGCTCTCTGATAAGGGAGGCGACGAAGGGCACGGGGGCGGGGCAGGGCGGGGCGAGGCGGGGCAGGGGCGCAGGGGGTGGTGGAGGGGGACAAGGGGCTCGCGAACACCCTGAGCACACAGGAGAGGAGGCTGCCTCGCCTCGCCCGCAGCCGCAGAGCGCTCGCCGCCTCACTGACGGCGCGGACTCGGCGGGCTGCGGCAGGGCGGCGGGCAGCGCGGGGGCGGTGCGGGTCTCCTCGCGGGCGCCGGGCCGGGCCGGGCGCGCGGCGCCCTACCGCTCCGCCCGCCTCGCCGCCGTGGGGTGCCCTGCCCACCCTGCAGGTGCTGATCACTCGCCCGCGCTGCCGCACACCCCTCTGTCGTCTGCAGCACCCCGTCGTCGTCGGCGTCGTGAAGATGGGCGACCTCCAGCACGACGTCCTCGTCGTCCCCCGCCGAGCTGCGCGCCGAGCCGACGACCGCCCGGCCCAACCCGGCCCGCCGCCAAAGAGCCTCTTAGTTCAGGCACCATCCAGTAGCGAGGTATAGAGTTCCTACGGCACATTTAACAGTAGGAACTTGATACCGTGCTCTTGGAGGTGCTGTGACTTCCACGCTCCCGCCCGGCCCGGCCCGGCCCGGCCCGCCCTCCACGGGAAACCGCTCAACTGGCGCGCTCCTGCCCTGCGCCGATATTAGAAACGGCGGCGGAGCGAGGCGAGGCCGTCTTACATGTGGTAAGGCTCCTCCGCTCCGCACACAACCAGACCTCGCCATGAACAAGGTAACGAAGAATATATTTCTTGCTGAAGAAACGGATCTAGTATCATAGTGCTGGCAGGATTCTGCCTCGATTAAAATGTTTAAAAATAACACCTTTGATTTGGTGAGCGTTCAATTTTTTTTTTAACTGCTGCCGTCGAAAGGCTCCGGCTCGGTCTGGTCCGGCTGATAAGGCCACAGGCGGAGGTGAGGCCGAGGGCAGCGGAGCGGAGGGCCGCGGGCCCAAGGCCACCGAGGTCAACGAGCTGATCAGGCAGGCCAGCAGTGCTCCTTGGGCCGGGCCGGGCCGGGCCGGGTGGTGGAAGGGAAGGGGAGGGGGTCGAACCGGACCGGGGGGGGGGGGGGGACATGACAAACGAGATACGGTGGACGGTCTTAACGCAGGGCCAAGAACCCGCTCGCCCCCCTCGCCTTCCCCCCGGGGGGCCCGCCCCCTGAGGTCACGTGACCCGGCAAGTTGATAACCACACAGATAAAAGCAAGGCCGGGCCCTGGCGATGTAACCCTCCATAAAAGTAACACGCTCTAAATTTGTATTTTTTCGATTTTTTTTTTAAATTTGTCTTGCTGTTGAAACTGGACTAAGCCGTGGTCAGCAGATGCAGGGTTAGATCGGGGAGTGCTGATGGGGGAGGGGGTGGTGGCAGACAGGTACGGGGCGGGGCGGGGTGCCACGCTGCGTGGGGAGGAGCTCGGTGTCCTTGGGGAGCCGGGCCGGGGTAGGCCAGGCCAGGCCCGCTAAGCGGCGGGGCGGCGGCGAGAGGAGAGGCCAAGCCCAGCCCTGTCCCTCCCTGTGCCCGGCCCGGCCAGGACAGGGCTGGCGGCCTGGACCTGGACGGGCACCCCATCATCGCCATAAAGAACTCGGCCATACGTTACGGGCTGTGCCCTGTTCACCTGCTGGGGGTGGGGGAGGGCCGGGCCGGGCCGGGCCACATCCGGCCTCTCTGGACTGGAATCTCCTCTCAGAATTCTGTAAGGAGAGCCACGCCACGTCGCGGGCCCCAGGAGGTGAGTGTGTGTGTGCGCGCGCGCGCTAGCGAGTGAGTCAGTGTCCCCAGCGCCCTCGCCCGCGCCCCATTGGCGAACAGGTGGAGGGGTGGTGCCCCACGGCCGGGGCTCCTTGGCGTATGGGAAATAAAAGAAGACGTTTCCTCACACACGGCGGCGGGGCGGGGCGGGGCGGGGCGCCCAGTGGGGTGGGGGGCCCAGCCCAGCGCCACCCCCACACGAGGATGGCGCCCCGCCCCGTGTCCCCACCACCGCCCCGCCCTGCTGGCTCCTGAACTGTCCTGGGGTGCCCCCTCCCCCCCCCCTCCAACTCCCAACCCATGACAGGAGAAATTAAGAAAATTTTGTAATATATTTGATATGTTTGAATAACGACCAAGCAAGATCAAAGGCATATTGATTATAAAATTAAAATATTTTTGATTGGTTTGCGTTATGAATTGACCCTTAGTTTTCGTTGAGATGTGAACAGAGTTGAGAATTCTGTTGAACGGAAACAATGATTGCTATTGTTTGTGAGGTAAAGAACCGGATTTGGTTGAGGATTGCAAATAGTTTTACATTCTACGTGGCTAAAAAATGAACTGAATCTTCAGGGAATTATATGCATGACTGGTGGGTTTAGTGGAAAGATTAACACGGAACAAAGGCTTTTCTATGTCAATATATATAACGCAAATCACCTGTTTAATACTGTCAGTTTTAAAAACAATTGAGAACGGGGCAAATTGTAAAAGTAACAACTGATAAATTGAACAATGAGCAGTTGTGACCTAGATAAGGTATTAAATCAATCACATTCAAAATAGCAATGTGAAATTACCTAACACCATGGCTAGGCTTACCAAATGAGCAGAATATTGACTCAAGGTAGGTTCTTGAATGTAAAAGATGTGAACTCGGTTGTGCATCTGATGCCTGTCTTAAAGAATAAAATTTTTAAAAGTATTGTTTTTTTTTTTAAATTAAATGTAAATATTAGTGAATAGTAAGCAGAACACTTTCTTCCATTTTTGTTGAAAATAGCACAACGCTACGCCACGTCGCTGTTATCATCTGTTTGGGCAATATGACCAACATTGAGTCTTCAGCCTAAATCGTATTTACTTTGCCCACGGTCACGTCGAAAAGAGCGAGCAAACAATATGATGTTAAAGTTTACTAATAATGAGTTGTTTTGAATACTTCGTTTATGCTTCTACGTGACTACAAATTTTACGGTAGTGACAGGCTTCACTGCCGTGGTAGTGCCAGTACCGATCACTTTAAATCAGTGCGAACCGGGAAGCCGTTGCAGCCGTTCGTCCGAAACAGGCTCCGTAATTCTTTAAACCGCGAATCGAGTTTCTTTATGGTTTGAATGTGTTTCTTATGTGTTTTCGGTTGTTGAAAAAACACTTAATACTTCTAGCCTCCGCTGTCGGTCGCCCCATCCGCTGGGGACAGCTGTATTCCGTGTTTTTAGTGTAATGTAGCTGGACAAAGGGGCGGGTGGGCAGGGGCTCGGCCACTTCTAGGCTCGGCCGGCTCGGCTCAGCTGCCTCGCCGTGACGTCACGAGGACAACGCCGGGGCGCCGGTGTACTTCCACTTCCCTTCAACCAGAATAGTAAGGTAAGTCACATCAAAGTTTATTGTCGTGGAGAAATGGATATTGTACTGCGAAGGGTGTTAAGAAATGAGGTTAGAAGTGCCCCGGTCCGGGGCGGCGGTGGCTCTGCGCGGAGGGACGTTATTGGCCGAGACCGCGGAGACTGTGTGGCATCCTCGGCCCCCGCGCGGGGGGGGGGGGGGGGGAGGGGGGTGCCGACGCGCACCCCTCGGCCAGGAGGCGGAGCACGGCCTCCGCCAAGTGGTCGACGAGTACGTACCGCTTCCCGGCCGGGGGAAACAGCCGAGATAATTACCTCACGATATCCATACGAAATGTTCCTGAAGTATGTGCCACGTCAAAACCCGCGTGATCTATGTCGAAGCTGGAGTATTTATAGAGGTGTCTGCTGCTGGACCCCATGCTCGTCATAAAGAGGTCGCTAGGTGACTTGCTGCTAGGGGGGTCAGGATCAGGCTACTTCCGGGTCGATTCGAGTCATGTGTATTTTAAATGGGACTCGACGCCGGAAGTAGCCCGTTCGAGACACTCGTACGGAGCTCTCCGATGACCCACCTGAGGCGGGAGGGGCGGGAGAGGTCTTGACTTGACTTGAGATTGCCTATGGCCACAAATGACCTACGGCTTTCGCGTCGACTCACGTGAGCCTCGCTTCTTGCCTGGCCCCGTCCTCAGGCCAAGACAGTTCCCCGTTCTGTCCTGGACTGCGACTGGCAGAACCACGCGCGCACCCCTTCACGCGGGTTTTTTACTCACGTGAGACGCGGCGGCCCTACACAGGGTCGCCCGCGTTATCCTGCGCTGCCTCTCTCGCTGCCTCGCGTTCTGCCCTCCCCCGCTTGGCCTGGTCGAAGTCCAGGACCCCCTCGGTGTTGCTCCGCCACTCCGTGCGGTCCTGGGCCTCCTCTCGCCAGTTGGTGACTCCGAGGCTGGTGCGGGGCAGAGGGATTCCTGATTCCTCGAGCTAGAGCTCGGCCTGGGCCAGGATCCCCCCGAACCCCCACCCCCGCCTACTTCCCTTCAACTTGCCGCGTGTAATTCGCGAAAACGATAATGTGTTTATCGTGGGCTGTCTCGCCGAAACGAGGCATTACTCGGGTCGGTCTCTGGGCAGTAGCAGGGAATGACGGGGGGGGGGGGGGGGGGGGGAGGCGGAGCCGAGGCGAGCGCGCGGAGCTTGTCGAGTCTTCTCAGAATTTTCCGGTGGCTGCGCTCTCCACACAGTTACACTCGCTTTTTCCTCATAACTTGATAACCGCGGAGCGTGATTAAGGACGTTGAATTGGGGTGGGAAAGGGAAGCAGGGAGGTAACCAACTTCAAACACCGCCGCGTCGCCAAACACAGCACCACTCGTAATTGTTCGCGAACGTGGTCATTATATTGTGATATTGCACGGGATGGACGTTTCGTTTTTTCGTAGTGTATTGTGTGCGCTGTGCCCCGCGGCTGGGTTACGCCGCAGCGCCCCGCCCCCTCCCACCCACCTCCTGGGCGTTTTGGGCCTTTTTATTTTTCTCACGGAAAAGGGCGTACCCGCTCCCTAAATTATCAGTCCGTGCCGAGTTCGTAGCAGCACGCATTGCAACACTGCGTCACCGGGAGTATAAGTCGTCACCCTCGTAGATGTGTGTCTCCCTCGGATTGTCGCTCGGTTGATGGAGACGTGCCAAATGCGTGCGGATACATTTGCCACCTGACCAAAACGCTCGCCCCCCGCCCCCCACCTCCCGCGCGGCGCTCCGGGTCTATTGTGATCAGGGGCGGAGCGAGATAGGGCGCGGCGGGCCGGGCCGGGCCGTGGCGACGCAGGCGACGCGACGCCTCGGAATAAAATATGAAAATGAGTGAGGCCTTCATAAAATATTGGGAAGGCGGTGCGGCGCGCTCTTCGCTGCTGTCTCGCCGCGCCGGCTCGGCATTCCGATAAGATTGGGAGGGGGGCGGGGGGCTAACGGCCGGGCCGGCCGGGGCCGGTAAATCCATTGCTCGTATGATGTGTGTAGAGGTGAGGGAGGGGGGGGGGGGTGCAAGGGTCCAACGGACTCGTCTTGGAAAGTTTCTGCTCCGAACAAATTTGATTTGGATACCGCGAGGAGAGGACACGGCGAGGAGGAGGGGGGGGGGCATCCTTTTGCAACACTCGCCGTTCAGGTCGTCGTGGAGCTCGTCGACGACGACGTGGCATGCCTGCAGAGCCGCGGGGGAGGGCCGGTGCGGCGGGGCGGGGCGGGGCGGGGCGGGAGAAGCGGCAGGCAGGTAGCGATATTAGAAAAATAGCGCGGCCTTGCAGCGCGCTCTGTGTGTACCGCCCCGCCCCGCCCCACCCCACCCCACACCTCGCGCCGCGCGGGAGATGTTCCGGGGGCGGATCGTAGTGGGGCGGGGCGGGGGCGGCGGGGGACCAGTGGAGGCAGGCAGGGGCGGCAATATTAGAAAGGGCGGCGCTGACGGCGTGGCGTGGCGTGGCGTGGCGTGGCCAGCACTGCCAGTAAAGAGAAAAAGAGGGAGGTGGTCTCTCGGGGGGCTTGCGCAGGGGGCGGAGTGGGGCGAGATGTGTATGTGTGTGTCGCGAGCCTCGCGGATCGAACGGGCGGGAGGGGTAGGGAGGAGGGGCTGTGGCTTCTCTGCTTGTCAGGTCAACAGTAGCGCAAACATTAGATTCTTTGGCACGCTCGCAGCAGCACATACCGGGTGTCTCCAGGGGTCGAGGCTCCTGCGCGGGCGTCAGTTGGGTTGCCTACGCGCGAGCGTCGGTTGGGTTGCCTACGCGCGGGCGGCAGGCGCGGTGGTGGGGAGCGGCTCGTCGCGCAGCCGCCACCGCTCCGGTGCTACAGTGTGCCAGGGAAGGGGGTATCGCCGCTACTGAACCGGGCTGCGGTAGGGGCTGCTGCTGATTTTGTTCGACCCTGGACACCCCGAATCCCCCTGCTCCCCCACCCCGAAACGTTTTAACGATGGGTTCCAGGTTTTTAACCCCTTCTTGACGCTGCGCGATACCCCACGCGCGAGAGACTCCCCCTAAGGAAAGCATGGAGAGTCCCAATCCCGCGCGGGGTATCCACGGGTCAATTCTTTTGCGACTGATAATACCCCAGATGCTGCAGTTCCGTAACTCTTGACTGCCCCCCCCCCCTACCCCATGCTCTTGCACTCAGGCTGTTGCGCGGGGCGGCCAGCGGCCGAGGCCGAGTCGTACCGGAACTGTGCCACAGGGGCTGGTGTCGGGGTCACCGAGGCCTTCTGTACCCGCCCCTTAGCAGACCCTTAGAGACCGCCCCGGCCCCGCCAGACAATCTTCCCTCCACATTCATTTCTCCCCTCCTCTTTTTCACACTTCTCTCCCTCTCGCTCTACCACACACTCCCTCAATTCTTCCTCGATACCCACCCCGTCCCCTCCCATTTCACATTCCCCCCTTCTCTTCCCCTCTCTCGCCTGCTCTCTCTCTTCTCCTCCTCCATGTCCGTTCTCTCCGCGCTGTCCTGGTCGATCAGATTAAAGCGATAGCGACCTTGGCGGTTGGTCCGTGGCGGCGGCGATGATGGGGCCAGGGCGTGGCGTGGCGTAGCGCAGTGCTCCAGCTGGAGAGCTTCCTGGATATCCAAGACACGATGTCGTCTTGAAGGGTCCGGCGGGCCGGGCCGGGCCGGGCAGGACAGGGCTGCCTGGAGTGGCATCTCACGAAACAAAAGACGATAAGACCCTCCTCCTAACAACCAGTCCTCATGCTGTGTCGGGGCGGGGCGGGGCGGGGCGGGGCGGGGCGGGCTGCACTCCCCTGCACTGCCGTGGGCGCTGGGCCGGGCCGGGCCGGGCTGGGCTGCGCTGGCTGGCGCTGGCAGGTGTAACCGAGCTCGCGCCCGCGCCCCGCACACCGCGCCAGGCCGCGCACCCACTGGGTTTCCTTTTTATTCTTCCCGCCGCGGCGCTGCCAATCGAAGGAAACGCGATCCCCGCTGATCTCCCGCTGCGCGCTGGAGACGGCTCTCGCGGCCGCGCCCCGCCCCGCCCCGCCCCGCCCCGCCCCGCCCCGCCCCGCCCCGCCCCGCCCCGCCCCGCCCCGCCGCACGCGGCTTGAAAAATATAGAAAAAAAAAGAAAAACGGAATAAATGCAGGATAAGGATAGGGAACACTGCGTACTTGGAGTCACCATTAACATCAGAACAGTAATCATACAAATTTCTGGTTTTGCTTTAAGAAAAAAAAAGAATAGTTTGCCTTGTCGTCTGGTCGAATTTGCTTATACCACACCGCGTACGGTGGCCGCTGCAGTGTCAACACGGGGGCCGCGTGCCGCCCCGCCCCGCCCCGCCCCGCCCCGCCCCGCCGCGCACCGCGGCAGGCACCAGCACGGACCGCTGAATAAATCGAATCGGAAATACATTCGCCGTATCAAATAGCCTCTCGCAACAAGAAATAAAGGGGGTGGGGGGGGGGGGGGGAAAGAAACAGCCTCCACTTCATCCCTCTCTTCCATCTTTCGCAACCACCCCCGGGCCGGGCCGCGGGCAGCCCTTCTCTCCTAGCTCCTTCTCCTCCCCTCCGAAACTCCGCACCACCACAACACCTCGAAATAATACATTCACGTTTACAGGAAAGCCCCCCCCCCCCTCCCCTTCCCCCTCCTATCCTCTCTCCGGTGCCCAGTGTCTTACGCAATCAGGATACGAATCGCGCGCTGTCCGTCTCTGTCGCACGCATGCCAGGAGACTTGGCGAGAAAGAAGGAGATGAATAGGTGTGTGGGAGAGAGAGAGAGAGAGAGGGAGAGAGAGAGGGAGAGGGAGAGAGAGAGAGAGAGAGAGAGAGAGAGAGAGAGAGAGAGAATAGCCTCGTGTCGTGGAGCAGCACGTCGCGTCGGCGGGCATGGGCTGCCAGGGAGTGTTTCCATGGCGACGGAGCGACACTTTTGAGTTGACCACACCTGAGTTCTCGGGCTGGGCGCGCCCGCTCTGGGGGCCCAACTGTGGGGGGACCGGACCGGAAGACTATCGCATTGTCCAGTGCGGGGTGTTTTCATCCCCTATACGATATTCAACTAGGGACCGTGACCATCTAGTGGTCACGCGGCCGCTGCAGTCTCAGAGGGCCGTAACAGACAGCGCAAGGAAGGTGGCAGTCCGACATCATGCTTTTCGCGCGTGTTTCCTAAAACGTCCTAAAGCGGCTCCGGAAGTGAGGGGTTGTCGGGGGCGGCCGCCCGCGCCGCGCCGCGCCGGCAGAGCTCGAGGCGCGTAAGATTGGGCGGTAAAAGTTGTGTGATAATGTGAGAGTTTTGCAAGTTTCGGGACGCGTTGTTGAAATTGCGGCGGCAAATAAAGCAGAGAGTGAGCTGAGCTGCCTCGCTGCCTGTCTGTTGTCTGTTGTCTGCTGTCTGCTGCCGCTGCCGCTGGCGGCGGCGGCGCGGGGACCGAGGCTCTCGCGCCCGCCGGAGTCGTCCTCGACAACTTTTCGCCGGCCTTATAATTTTTTCGCCGTCGCCGCGTTGCGTTGCAGCGAGCGGCGCCGCGCTGCCTGCCTGCGGGCAAGGAAAGAAAATTATATGATAAAAGTAATAAAAAGAAAGCCGGTAACATGACTGGTACACATAATCGTTTATGAGCGAGCGGCGTACACCTAGAGCGCTGCGCCGCGCTGCGCCGCTATGCGGGTCAGCAGCAGGTTCATGTTATTTGACAGCGTCTTCTCTGCCGCGTTTCTTTATTTACTTACTCGCTCTCTTACTCGGCGTGAGGTTTTAATTTTTTTTTTGTCAGGAATACGTAGGCGTTGGGGGGATACGCAGGCGGCCTGTGGGCGCCGCCGAGCTAGCTGCAAGCAACTCCTCCCGTCTCCAAAGTTGATCGCGGCTCGGCGCAGAAACTTTTCGTTTTCGTTTTCCACCCAACTTTGCCGACATATTAGTTTCTCTCTGCGCGCGCCTGTGACAGCTTTTCATATCCAGAGACGGGCTCCGGCCTCGGCAGCGGCGGCACATCCACTCTGTCAGTGCGATGGGGGGAGGTCTCGTCGAGAAACGTTTCTAGGTATAAGCATTTACTTGCCGTTATTCCGTATGTATTTTTTATTTTAAATCTACGAAATCACTTTTAGCTGGTGTTTTTGGTTCTTGCGACGTTTAGAGGGCACCTCATTGGTAGGTCACTTGGCCATGTCCTGCCCTGCCCCTCCCTGCCCGGTGGTGAATGTTTGATACAGGACAGCGGTCCATTACAGGGTACGCATTGGTAACGAGGACAGAGAGTGCGTTCTAGTGTCTGTCACCGGCGGGGCGGGGCGGGGCGGGGCGGGGCGGGGCGGGGCGGGGCGGGGCGGGGTGGGGCGCGCTGCGCCGTGACGCCTCACGCCCCCGTGGATGTAGGCAACCGTCGCGCACTAATGCATACCGCACAGTCTAACCGGGACGTCGACAGGGGTCCGCGCCGTGCCGCTACAGTGATAGCTCTGCGCCGCGTCGTTCGCCGGTGCGGTGGGGCCTAAGTGCAGGTGCTCGGGTACCACATGCCTTCCGTTCTCAGAACGACGAGGGAGAGGACCGCCGTACCAGTACTACTTACGCTCTCTGTGCCATACGTATGTCTTGCCTACATACTCTGGCGGATTGTGGCACAAATTGCCTACCACTGTGAAAAATAGTCGTAGGTTTGCGGGAAAATTTTCCACGAAGTGCAGTTGGAAAATTACGATTGCAAATCGTAGAATTACAAGCACTACATGTCGGCTTGAAATTAATTCACGAGCAAAAGATGTCCGTCGTAAATTTACAACATATTTCGTAACTCGTAGTTTTCAAAATTTATCGTAAATCTACAAAGATATTTTTCACAGTTTACCCGTTTGCTAAACACATTCACCTCGCGCGCGGGGCATTTTTACTCCCTGTGATTTCACACGGTAGCGTGACCACATAGTGGTCATAGCGCAGTCAATGTGTTGGGAGCCCGCGACGCGTCCTGGCGGTCCGACTGCGCTGTACTCGCACGGTGTCCGCGCGGCGACACCCTGACGCCCCTGCCGGCCGGCCGGGCCGGGCCCCGCGCCCTCCTACCTCACCTCCGCGCCCGCCCCGCCCCGCCCCGCCCCGCCCCGCCCCACCACTACAATGTCTTTTACGACCTGCGTGCGTGCGGGAGCGAGTGCTTTTAGCTGCACGCTGGGCTCCTCTGCTGGCCGCCCCGCCCCGCCCCGCCCCGCCCCGCCCCGCCCCGCCGCGCTCACTGCCCAAGACTCCTTTACGCCCGCATGGTACTCGTCTCTGCGGCGGGCTGGGCTGGCCGGGGCGCGGGCGGGGTCCTGTGCATGCGGGCTGGCTGAGAGTATCAGTGCGTGGCGTGCGCCCTGCCCTGCCCTGCCCTGCCCTGCCCTGCCCTGCCCTGCGGCCCAGACACTGAAAAACCCTGCGCGGTGGAATTTTCCCCCTCCCTGTATGTGCCACCCTTTTTGCGCAGCGTGAGAAGAGTCCAAGCTACTGTAGATGACCGGTTACCACTTTCCTTAGGGGCCTAGGTGCAGCGCACATTATACGTACGCGGGTATATATATAGTGCTCCTCCCTCAACCTATACTAAAATTGCCAGGGCGAGGCGGGGCGGGGCGTGGTGGGGCTGGGCGTGGTGGGGCGGGGCGTGGTGGGGCGGGGCCACCGAACGCTCCTGTGCGAACGCCCTGGCCCTGCCGGCTGTACTTTGATGTGTAGTAATATGTTTCGGCCCCCCCCCCCCCCCTCTTTCCTGCTGCGGCTCCGCCCTCTGCTCCCCCTCGCGCCCCAAAGTACGTATGTTTTCGAATGAAATGCCTCTCAACCTCACAAAGAGGTTCATGACAAATTTCACGCGATTAAAAAGCAATAAAGGTGGTCCGCAGTTGTTACCCGCCCCCGCCCCGCCCCGCCCCGCCCCGCCCCGCCCCACCCCGCCCCACCCCGCCCCACCCGGCCCTTGCCTTGGTCGGTTTTTATTTCCTCGGTGCGCGGCAGGGCGGAGGGGCTACCTCTTGCTGCCAACTTAACTTTTGTAAGCGATTGAGGGGTACGCCGTCGATGAGCAACTAACAAAAAACCTACACTAATAAAAGGTCCCTTATTCTGTTGCCTTTCCGTTTTATTTCATTTTTTTTTAAAGCTTAAGGCGTGGACCGGACGAAATCGACCATTTAAAGCCGTTAATTCATTTCCATACGAGATAGGCGGCCTACCCGGGCAATAGGGCATACAAGATCGAATTACTTTGATGATTTTAACCCATTAGACCCTCACCGTGTCAACCAAAAGCGGCCAGGTTTAAATCCAAGTTTTTTTTAAACAGTTCTTCTCTTTGTTCTTTTGTGTTCGTTTTTACCCCTCCGCTATCACAAAGATTTTTTTTTTCACGACTTTCTGTCAGTTTTTTGTGAGGCAGATGTAGTTTTTGTCGGCATTGCAGTGATGGCATATCAGAATGCAGATAGTATGCCCACGGATTATGCAGAGGGGATCCGGAACACCTTTCATAGCAATCAAACACATATATATTTTTTTTCGCTCTTCGTGGGGGAAGAGCGCACAGACAGTGACTTTTTACCAGACTCGTATCGCATCGCGTATTTTGCTTGGCAAACCATGTCCACATATACTTCTCGCAAAAAAGTGTGCGGGAAGACCAGAGTGTCGCATTTTTTCTTTCACTGCTATCAATCTATCGATCTATCCATCGATTCCCCCGCGTATCCTCTTAGTGCCGCGACTTCTGAATGTGGAAGGCGCGGCCCAGCCGGGGCCGGCCATATCTTAGGTAGACTATATCAGGTAGCGTCGCGGTGCGGTGCGGCGCGGCGAGGAAGAGTTGAGGGTGAGGGTTGCCAAAGGGTTAGCGGCGCGGCTCAGCGGCGCGCAGCCCGTATGCAAATGAGCGGGACGCGGCGCGGCGCGCGTGTGAGTGCGGGCAGGACGGGAGGAGACTCGGCTCTGCTCGCGGCCCGACCCTGCCCGGCCCTGCCCGGCCCGCACCGGACTGGACTGGTCGGATCTCCGAGCAGCCGTTCTCACATTTTCTTGTCTTCTCCCCAAAAGTCCTAGATGCGAAGGGCTCGCGCAGAGTGCATAGGGTGCGCGAGAATCAAGGGTGATTTTCTCTCAAATTTGAAATTATTGCACCCCAAAAATTGTGTTCGTGATACAAAGAAGATTGCCTTAAAATTTTTTAGAACACTGTTCTTAATTTTAACGAAGTTTAATGACAAAATGAGCGTTTTCTGGGTCTCCTTTTTTTTTTTCTCTTTTTTTGGGTGGTTGTTAGTACACGCGTTTATACGTATAAAACAAAGTACTGTGAACCGACAAACGGGTGAATGCGGGTGGATGTGTTTGCCGTTCAGATTTGTGCGGCATAGGTTTGTCCTCGGCCGTTCACGCAACGGCCAGCGCGGGTTTGTGTCGCGTCCCGCGCAGCGCACATCAGATGATCTGTCCGATCATAGGCGTGATAGGCGATAAATGCCAAGGGCGCCCTGCCCGGCCCGCCTGACGCGTACGAGCCGCTCTCCCCGCCGCCGTAGCGCAGCAGGCCTGGGCGGGGACAGAACCACGCCGCTCGGGATTTGTTTCTATCGTTTGCCCGAGGAATTCCTCCCGTAAACTAGCCGGGCAGTCGTAACGAATCTCCATTTTCGTCCTATTCCACGGCGCTCGTGGAGTCGACAGGCCTACGGTGGAGCCGCTCCTGCCCCTCCCGTGGCCGCTCCGGCCCCGCCCCGCCCCGCCCCGCCAGGCCCACCGCGGCCGGTTTGGGTCGGTCCTGAACGCGGCTGGGCCTGGCCTGAGCGGGCTGTGAGGTGCACTCCGGTTCAGCCGGGCCCCGGCGTGGCGTGGCGTGGCGTGGCGTGGCGTGGCGGGCCACAAAAGGACTGGGCCGGGTTTCTCATCCCAAATGCCGAACAGCCCTAAAGCTGTCGCGCCGCACGGCGACGGGCCCGGCCCTATGCCCGGCACGGCCGACGACCCCTGTGGGGGACCTGTACCGGCCGCTCAGGTGGCTAGAGCTAGAGCCCAAGAGAGAGAGAGAGAGAGAGAGAGAGAGAGAGAGAGAGAGAGAGAGAGAGAGAGAGAGAGAGAGCTCTCTATCTATCCCTCCAAGACTCTCTAGCGTGAGCGTGGCGTCGTGGCGCGTCGGCGTCGACGTCGCGTCGCCGCGCCACTTGGCATGCGGACGCACGTCCTGGTGGTGCTGCGCTGGGCCGGGCTAGGCCCTACTGGGCCCGGGGCGGGGCGGGGCGGGGCGGGGCGGGGCGGGCAGGATGTTGGGCCAGCGTCACAGTCGCACGTTGCGGCCAGCGCGCCACCTTGACGGTCTGACACGTCGCATAAAGAGCCGAACGGGGTGCGTGCCCGATGCCTTCGCCGTGACGGTATCTCGCGGGCGTGTGCCTCCCCCCGCCCCGCCCCGCCCCGCCCCGCAGGTTTGCCACGGAATACTAAGGGGCTCGGCCCCGGCTGACCAGGGCGAGCCGCTGGAGAGCCGAACCCCCGCATAGCGTGGCCCCTGCGCCTGTATAGGGAAATGTCGACCAGCAACGACGCCGCGCCGCATCGCAGGGCCGATCGGGACCGATGAGCTGGAAAAGAAAAGCCGTGGAAAGTCTTTGATGTGTACGTGACGTCGATAGGCCCGTCGTCTGTTGTTCTCCCACAGTCAGCGATTGTTGATAGAACCTCGCTAAAACGCAGTAGACGCAAAAAGAAGGAAAAGTTGCGCGCAATCATAGTCTAATTAGTTCGGTGAAATTCATGAAATCAGGGTTGAGACAAGTGTGTTCGAGGTTACCTATACATCATTTACTTCATAAGTGGTTTTATTCCGAGATCGGGACGAAAACGGTTTTCCGTGTGTTGGAAACGTCGTTGCTTTCGGATGATGCATCGTTGTTGTGTGTAGTCCTGTGTCCAGGCCGTCAGGTCTGGTCCAGGCGGCCAGCCCCGGCCAGCCCGGCCCGGCTGAGCCGGTCTCTCTCGGTCGGCCTACCTCCGCCCCTCTGCCGGGCACACCACACCGCTACTAGTCACACCACATTCTTCAGCGGGTACAGTCTCGTCCAGCATCGGCGGTGGAGCAGCTCTCCTCTCCTCTCCTCCACGCGCGGGGGGGACGGGACGGTCTCATGGGGAGGCGAGGCGGGCCGCGCTCCAAGGTGACTCGGGAGCCTCGAGCCGGCATCGCTTTACAGAGGGCGCGGCGGTGCTGTTAGATAAGTAGGCAAAAGATATCATTCCGCACGCACCTGTGTGAGGCGAGGCGGAAGGGTATCTCCGCCTGTCTGCGAGGCAAAATGTGTTCTCATGTGTGGAGAGTTTGCCTAGTAGGCAGGCGGAGGTACCCGCCTGCCTCACACAGGTGCGTGCGTGGTGCGTGCGGTCTTTTGCCCACTTATCTCACAACACTTTACAGGGCACACTTTGCTGACCCCGCGCACGTAACACAAGTTTCCCAGAAGGGTTAAACAACTCTGAATTTTTGGACTCCACATATTCTTCAGAAAAAAAATTAGAAATGAATTTAGAAAGATTGAAGAGCGGGACTTGAGTCCCTCGCACAACAAAACTCAAAGTTGTTTTCCTCCCGAGCTTACCGGCCGGTTGGCCGGTTCATTAAAGTGAGTTTGGTATATATACGAAATGAAACGAACGCCGCGCAGGTATGTGGCCGCAGGCTCGGCCGTAGGCCAGGCAGGCCACCGCGCGGCTGTTTGGTAGTGCTGTCAACTCATGGCATGTTCGATCTGTTTGACTTGGGACTCGCAGTGACCGCGGGGCTGGCGAGGCGGGCGCTGACGGGCCGACCAGTGTCATCGTAATGAAGGCCGAGTGTGTGTCTCTCTGTGTGTACACACTCACACACACACATACGCACACATACGCACATGGGCGCGCGCTCTCACAACATGAACGTTCTTCAGATGAGGAGCGTCATTAGAAGCGTACATCGTCGCATGACAGCTACGCCGCTGTGCCCTCTCCTCCTCCTCCTCCTCCTCCTCCTCCTCCTCCTCCTCCTCCTCCTCCTCCTCCTCCTCCTCCTCCTCCTCTATCCTGCTGCCCAATCACGCCCTCATGCCGTTCCCTTTGCTTGGCCCGTCTCATCACTGTGTGTGTGCCCGGGTCGCAAAACTGCTTTACGCACTCGTTTCAAGTTCAATGAATCAAGAGATTTGTTTTACGTTTAATTTTACACGATTTACTTACCTTTAGGGGTGTGGCAGTGGACGGGCTCAATGCGCTGGAACTTATTTTAGATGTGAGGACAGGGACGCGCGCAGAGCTGAAGCCGATATTTTTTTTTCTCGCTCGTCCGGCCGGTGCGCTGCGCTGCTGCGGGCGTGCAGCGAGGGGTGCAGCGAGGCTAGCCATGCGTCATGTACTGCAGGGCGTGGCGTCACCCGCTGATGCTCCAGGCCCAATAGGACTTCCGCCCCGCCCCGCCCCGCCCCGCCCCGCCGCGGCCAAACCACATCCCCGCGGGCGGGGCGGGGCGGAACTACTGACCATTTCCCGTCCAAACCATGAATTAACAAAGGGAATAACTCTTTGCTGGGCGGGGCGGGGCGGGGCGTACCTGCAGGACTGCCGCCAGGTATCGGCCGAGTTCCTTGCGGCCAATGAAAAATGTATCGACGATATCTTTTATATCTTATCTGATTTGAAACGCGTTTCCAGTGCCGCCAATATTATTAGAGTAACATTGAAAGGAGATGCGCTCGCAGACACCCGAGTTCAATGGGGGCAACATCATAAACACCATCGCCGACAGCTGAATTTTGAGAAAGTTTCTTATCCCATACCGTGCAGTGGTTCGCGCAGGAGATGAATATAACTGCAGTCTGTGCGTGCGTGCGTGCGTGCGTGCTGGCCCGTGTGCGTGCGTCTAACTACTCCTGTTGGCGCGCGTTCAGCTTCCAGGTAATCTGCCCCTTTAATGAGCCAGGCCTGGAAAGGGAAGATGATTTAGCCCCTGCGCGTGGCGCGCGGAATAAAACGCTGGCTGCCAGCCTCCCTACATGGGCCGGCCGGCCCGGCCGACGGGCGGGCCCTCGCCAATTTGTCACCCCCGGGGGAGCCGCCCCGCCCCGCCCCGCCCCGCTCCAGACACTGCTGCCGTACACACGTCCAAATGTTGGCGAAAAATTCGCATTTCAGTGAGAACCCCCCTCCCCTTTAAAAAAAAAAAAAACAACGCTAGGTGTACCGCATTATTTGTCGGAGCGCAAATGGAATAGCTGATGCTTGGGGTATCCTTACGTAAGGCTTACGTGTTGGCAATGTTTTATTGGGTGACGGAATAGTCTGTCGACAGGGTATTTGATGGGCATTGCTGTGAGCCGAGCATGTTCAATATATTATTGACTAACAATATATATTTGTTATAAACATGTCGCTGAATATTGCTGGTGCGAGCTTTACAGTGTACTGGGAGTAGGACTGCCGCATGGACGCAAAGTGTCGGGTTACTTTACGCCCTTCTCATCTAAAAATTTAAAAATGTTAAAGAACTTCTCTCTGAAAGGCATGTTGTTTTCTTCTCCTCCATGCGCATATATTAATCCCCACATAGCCTATTATATAAAATTACTTGGCCGACACGACACTGCCGTGCGCCGAGGAGTATTTTTGCCGATGTTTTCTCTTCCTCAACCTCCGGGGCACTGGAGTCCCTCCCGGAGTGTATATGTGTTTGGCTTATAATGCGCTCCGTAACAAATCGCCCTCATTGCCTGGGCCGCATTAGCGTTAAGTTGACGAGCACTTTGAGTCCATTGAGCGACTGGACAGGCCGGGCAGGCGGGGCTCTCTGCAATGCGGTCTCATTTGCGTGCAAGGTGAGCGGAGCGGTGTCTTGTGAATCAGAAGGACTGGAAGACGTGCGGGAGCGGAGAGGAGGAGCTGCGGGCGGGCAGGCGGGATGCGGCGTTTGGCACTTGGCACTCCCCGCGCTTTCCGGGCCGGGACCCTCCTGTTCCCTATCTCGCACTTTTCTCTCCTCGGCGCCTCGCGGCGTTCCGCCGTTATTATTGGGTCACAGTCTGGACTCTCCGGGTACTCATAAACCCCTCTGACGCGGGACCACTGATGGAGGCTTTCAATAAGGAAAAAGGCTTTACTTGCCTGACGGAGGCTAATTTTCGGAGTACCCTGATGAGTATGCAAAAAAAAAGTGTGCGGACCAAACGGCGCGGTGTGGCGTCGGGCCCGGCCGGCCAGAGGCTGATGCCGGCCGGGCTGATTAAAGGTACGCAGCAACATTTCTTGACATCCGTCGTTCGTAACGTCACCTTGAATCTTATTAATGTGCTCGGCGCAGCCCTTGGCGCTCTTATCCCCGGCGCGGCGCGGCGAGGCGACACGCTGGACGCTTTCTACCTCTTGACGCTCTTTCTTGTATTTTCCGACCATTGAATAATTATCGCCGTGGAAAAGCAGAGCCGACGCGACGGCGCGCGGCTCGGAGCGTTCTCACATTTGGGAGTCATTTATTATTACCACACGTGCCGTAAGTTTTGTGCCCTTCATGAGAGAGGCCCCGCGCGCGCGCGCGCGTGTGTGTGTGTGTGTGTGTGTGTGTGTGTTTCCTCAGCCGGCCTGCCTGCTCGTTGTCATCCCGAAGGGCAAGTTTGCTTCAGGAAACGTTTTCTAAATAAGAACACCTCGCTGCTGCACGTCGCACACACAGCGAATAACCCGCGCCGCTCCACCGTCCAGGCGTCGAGCCAGGAGCGCCAGCCTCGTACCGTTACTCACACACACACACGCACGCACGCACGCACGCACGCACACGGTATCCCGTTTCTGATTCCTTTATTCCCGACTCACCTGGACGTGTAAAATTTACGAGCCTAAAAGGAGCGAGATGAATAAAAAAGTAATCAAGCATTTCTCCACGCACAGCCGCGAGAAAAATCTGAATGGTGGTGAGGAGTGATCTGAGGGGCATAACAGTGTGTGACGTATGGCGTGATTTGTTGTTGTTGCGGCTGCCGCTGTGTGCACGGGCGTAAATGTCGTTACTGCCGAAGGATGTACTCTTTATTTTAATTTAGAATTCTAAATTTAAATTTGAAAAAAAAAAATGAATTTTAAAAACATATTTATTAAATTGCGGCGCAACGAAGTACTTGCATTACATACTTAGTAGTCTCACCGAGCGCTGAATACTATCACTTCCTTATCCGCTCTCCGCGCGCTTCCAGTCTGCCTGCTACCCTCTCCTGCACGCTACGCCCCTCGCCGCCGCGCCGCGCGCCCCGCAGTACCATGTGGCCAGCGTGGCTGTACCTTCCGAAACACCTCCTGTACCCGCCTCTCTCTCTCTCTCTCTCTCTCTCTCTCTCTCTCTCTCTCTCTCTCTCTCTCTCTCTCTCTCTCTCCCTCTCTCTCTCCTCTCTCTCTCTCTCTCTCTCTCTCTCTCTCTCTCTCTCTCTCTCTCTCTCTCTCTCTCTCTCTCTCTCCCTCTCTCTCCCTCTCCCTCTCCCTCTCCCTCGCTCTCTCTCCCTCTCTCTCTCTCCCTCTCTCTCTCTCTCTCTCTCTCTCTCTTGCTCTCCGTATAGAGGCGCGGCTGTGTGACGGAGAGGGACAACAATAATAGGCGGTGTATTTTTTTCCGAGGCAGCCCGGGCGCGCCTCGCTGGCCGTATGCTGCTTTGCATACCCCCCCCCCCCCTGCCGCGTCACTGTGGCGAGGAGCGCGGCGAGGAGCGCGGCGCGACCCTGCTGCCCTGCGCGCCAAAGGGTTAATAAGAAGGGCAGCACGGCGCGGGGCGGGGCGGGGCGGGGCGGGGCGGGGCACTACAGTTTCGGAAGAATGAAACGAAATTCTTTTTCGCGGGGCCGTCGCCGTTCTCGTTTCTTTTCGGTTGCGATAAGCACGATCCGGCAGGAGCAGGAAAACTTGACTTCCTGCGGCGGGCGGATCCGAGTCTGCCTCTCTGCTCGTGTCAGAAGCAGATGGGCAGGCGGCCGAAGAATATAAGGATCCTTCGCGAAAAGTAGGGTATAAACCTGTGAGGCAGGTCGGGGTAGGAGGGCGTGTCCCCGCCCCGCCCCACCCCGCCGGCTCGTGCGTGCCCGCGCGCTACGACCACGTTGCTGGTGTGGCAGACAGAGATGCAAATCTAGGATGAAAAATTTTTCCGAGACAAACGTTAAGTTTACTGCAGGCGGCACGCAACATTCTAATCGCGCGCGCGTATATGCCACACCGATCTTGTTTCCATTATTTTTATGTATGTAATGGTATGCATGGAAGTAAGGCATGAACACATCTCGCGCGCGCCCCGTTTCTGCCGTGGATTCGAACGATAGGCATCGCAGCCAGCGGCAGCGCCCCGTTGCCTCACCTTCCTGTTTCCCAAGGAAGCCCCGGGCCCGCCCCGCCCCGCCCCGCCCCGCCCCGCCGCCCAGGGCCGCGCGGCCGGTAGCCCAGCGGCGGGGACGCACTGTGCATGCATCCCTCACTCCAATGCCGCGGCGTGGCGGGGCGGGGCGGGGTCGAGTAGTTTGGCCGGGCGCTTGAGAAACCCTTTGTAGTGGCCAGTCAGTCTCCCTGCTCCCTCCAGAGGGCCAGGGCCGGCCCCTCTAGACAGCCGCGGCACCTCACCTTATAGGGGGTTGCAGAGGACGTCGCGTCCACCCCGGGCAGCCTGGCTGGGCTGAGCCGGGCCGGGCTGCAGCCCCCGTTTGTTACATTGTTTGTGGAGAGCACACCCCATTATGAACTGGGCGGAGCGGAGTAGCGGGGTTATTAACCGGTTTGTGTGCGTCCGGCCTCGGGGGGCGGGGGGCTCTGGCGGTCAGTTCGGCAAGAAACGCACCCCGCGGGGGGTGGAGTGGAGAGAGAGAGAGAGAGAGAGAGAGAGAGAGAGAGAGAGAGAGAGAGAGAGATGGGGAGGAAAAAGAGATTGGTTGGGATTTGCGCGCGGGACCGGTCCGGCCCAGTGCTGCATGGGGTGCCCGTCCGTCTCTGGCGCGAGCGAGCGAGCGTATTCCAGCTAGAGCTTCTTTTGGCTTTCTGGACTCTCCGGGCGATGCCCGCCATTGTATGTGGAAATGTACTTGATCCAAAAGCCGCAAGTCGGTGTGGCTTGACGTGCTACCGGATACCGAGATCAAGTACCGGGTGTTTCTTTGAATGCGTAACAGTGTTGCGGGATTGCATACTCGCTAGAGCTGCAGGGGCCATGGCGCCTTACGGCCGAATAGAGTAGGCAAACCCGCAATACTGTTACGCATTCAAAGAAACACCCGGTACATTTTCGTTGACCAAAAAACTCAGTTTTGTTGGGGCGGTGCAGGTGCGGGCCGAATCTCCGGGGGATATGTGCCACGGTGATTGACTGATGCGCGCAGCGTACACGCACAATGCTAACTACTGCGTTTAGTGGCCGTGTGCTCTATAGGCCCCACCCTTCCGTCGCATGGATGGGCTGCTCCCGTCATTCCCCCTCTCCCCGCAGTCTCTCTCTCTCTCTCTCTCTCTCTCTCTCTCTCTCTCTCTCTCTCTCTCTCTCTCTCTCTCTCCGCTCTCCACTCATTCACTCTTTTCCCGTCACATGTCCCAGCAGGAGCGGGTGAAACAGGATGACCAATTGTCCCCGCTGCGTTTTCGGGTCCTCTGTGGGACTCCTCACTACCTCTTATTATGTTTGCAAACGCTTCGGATGGGCGCAGCCCGGATCCTCTAAAGAAATTATCGGTTTACAGGGGGGTATTAATTTTCTGGCCGATTAATACCCCCCGGTATAAAACGCCTGGGGGTCTTGTACCCCTCTCGGTATACAGGGGGGTATACAGGGGGCCTGTTCGGCAGGCCGCGTCATCAGCATGCCGGGGCGTGAGCGGGCACCCCGCCCCGCGGCAGGACATCCTGGGCCTCCTGCAGGCCCCTGCGCGCCTTGAATGACAAGCGTATTCCTTTGAAGGGGCAGCTGCAGCAGCGGCAGAGGGGCGCGCCCGGCCCGCCCCGGGTCCAACCTGCACGACTCCAACGTGTCTCTATCGATGTGGCTGACGCGTTTGGACATCCTCACACGTTCTTCTACGCCATCGCCTCACACCGCGTGCCTTGCGTGTCCGGGCCGGATATGCGTGCGCTCCCGTGCCCTGCCTACGAGTCCTGCTAAAGCAACTGTATTGATGTACGAACTGCTCGGACCGGACGGTGACCATGAAACATTACTCTTAACATTGCTTAACCTTTCAACATTGCGTAAAACTGCTTAACATTTCTTAAAATTGCTGATTTTTTTAAATATTTATTTTGCATTGCTTAACATTGCCTAACATTGATGACCATTTCTTAACATTGCTTAACGGCGTTAACAATGCTTAAAATTTCTTAACATTGCTTAACATTATTTAGCATTGCGTAACATTGCTTGACATTGCCCAACCTTTCTTATCATTGCTCAACATTCCTCAGCAGCGTGCGGGCGGGCGCATCACTTCTCCTTGCTTTATTCCCTCTCTACTTTCCCACCGCACCGGCCTGCCCGGCCCGGCCGCCGTTGCTGACCCCCTGTCAACAGGTCTCTGCTCTGCCTCAACGCACCCCGGCCACCGTGCGACCAAACTTCCTCCCCCTTTGCCGCCTCTCTGTCCCATCCTAAACACGGCAATTTTAAACAACCCGGGATTTTTAATCGCTTGTTAACTTATTCGTGGGATTTAGTTTAGACTGCTAATACTTTAGCCCGGCCGGTGTTGGGTCGGAGGTTTGTCACCAGGGGAATAAAGGAGGAATGAGATCCCTTTCTCTCTCGCTCTGCTCTGCTTTTCGTCGGTTGTCTTGCGTGCCGCTATGCGGTGACAGAAAACGATCGCACACACTTGGGGGTGGTTTAGGGAGGGAGCCGTGAGGTAATTGATAGGGGAGGCGGTCTATTACCCTTTCCTCTCTCACCAGAGTTGCGCGCGCGCACACACACACACAGAGCACGCAAACGCTTTTCTGCATTTGACTTGCGCGTTGTTCGCCACGACCGCCGCAGTGATCGGGAAAGACGTAAAACGCCGTAGCAATAAACTGACCTTAAACCACCGGACCATAAAACTGACTGAGAGGACGATTAATTAAGCGCACAGTGATCGATATATCGATAAAATCCTTCAACTGCACCGCATGCTAAACCGCTGCGCCGCGCGTGGCGGGGCTCGGCGGGGGGCCCCGCCACGGGCCCGGCTGCTGGGGACGCCCCCACCCGCGCCACTGCACGCCGCTCCGCACCATCATGCAGGCCGCCGCCATGGAGCGGAGGTTCTCTCCCAACGGCACCAAACAGTTTTATTTATATGCAGTGTACTTCACTTGCACTCCTGCAGCATGGGTACTCCTTGTTCATATAGCTGATCGTTTCCGACATTGTAATTTGACGTTGGTCACAATTGTTGTTGAACATGGCTTGGATCGGGGGCTGTTCAGCAGGTCTGATCTATATAGATCATTTTCGTGACCACGTTCGTACCCTAACATCTTTTTTTAAAATAATATTTCTTTCTTTTTTTTTCAGTGCAGCGCGCGACGGGGCCGGCGCGGCGTGTCCCGAACAGGCGGCACACATGTGGCGGCGCCGCAGTCGAGTCGCCGCGTGAGGTAAGGCCCCCATCCTCTCGAATTATTTTCGCAGTTAGGGGTCCTAGTAGCGTGTCCCACCAAACCCTTTTTTATTTTTCATCAACCCCCCCTCCCCTCCCCCTCCCCACGCCGCTCCTCGCCCACAGCCTCCGCGTCACCCCATCCCCTCCCCTCTGCCTGTCGTCGTCATCATCCCCTCCATTGTCTATATCTCCCTTGCTCGCTCTCTCTCTCGCTCTCTCTCTCTCTCTCTCTCTCGCTCTCTCTCTCTCTCTCTCTCTCTCTCTCTCTCTCTCTCTCTCTCGCTCTCTCTCTCGCTCGCTCTCTCCCTCTCCCTCCCTCGCTCCACGTGTTTCCTCTGTCCTTATCGCTCCCACGCGCGCCGTGCGTTGGACGCGTGGCGGGAGACGCCCAAGCCCATGACGCCTATGGAGAGCCTAACGGTGTCGCGGGACAATGTGTTGCCATGAGGCACCAGGCGACGCGCCGAGCCGAGCCGAGCGAGGTGCCAAGAGGGCCGGGGCGGGCCGGGGCGGGCCCACGCCCATGCGGCCCCGGGCCTCACACTGCCAGGTTTTACTGCTCGAGAGAAAAGAGGGAAAGGAGAAGGGGGGTGGAAGGGGGAGGGGGGTGTTGTCTTTCCGATTGACACCTCTGGCGACGCTGCTGGACCCGGCCGCGCGGGAAAACATGGGCGTGGCCAAGCACGTGCCCTTGAGGTAGACGCTTTAAAAATGAGAGAAAAGAAAAATTTCATAGATATTTTATGTGGTTGATTGTAAAGGAGTTTAAAGGTACGGTGAAAATTCACCGTAGTCTACAATGCTGCAGGGCTCCCCTGTAGTGGCTTACAGTGAAAGCTTTTATTAGTGCAGGATACTGTGCGTGTCCTTCGTCTCGTCGTCTTGTACTTGTAGGACTCCAAGCGGGGGCGGTGCGTAGCGGACAGGGCCGCGCGTGGAGGCGTGCAGGGGCGTGGCGGGGGGGGGGGGGAGGGGGCGTTGCCGCTGGAGCTTCCCCGGGCTCATCAGTGCAGACGACACCCACTCCGTCCGCCCGTCCGGGAATTATCGCCCAAGCCCGAGAAAAAAAAAGAAATTTTGACACAGAAAGTAAAAGAGGCCGCCGAATTCAAATGGAGTGAATTGTCCGTGGCAAATACTTACGTGCGAAACGGTCGGGATAAAGTGTTGTGTAGAGAAGAGAAACTACCACCGCTGCATACTGCAATGCACCTACGGTTTACGTGTAAAGGCTCGCGACACGAGTTGTGTGTGAGCGTATGACGTTCTCTTGTTAGCTTCCTCCTTTGTGCGCCGCGCCACGCTGCTGTGCCACGTCTGCATGAGTGGCAGCCTTGGTGGAGGAGAGGGCGCGGCGCGCCCGGCCCGGGTGACGTAAGCGCGCGCGCCGCCGGCCAGCACGACGCGTCACCGCCGCCACCACCACGTCCCCTCAATGGAATGTCGTCAAAATCGAACCATTTTACGGTGCGCCTGTGTGTTGTTCCGCGCGCTTTTTGTGACGGGGCCGTTTGAATCTTTAGGTTCCGGCGCAGCGGCGGCACGGCGACACCTGCGGTCGCGAGGCACGACGCTGTGTGCGTGAGCGTCGCTTTGTCCGTAAAACCTATTGCCTGTCTCCTCCACGGTGCTAGGGCTCAGTTATTTTTTGTTGTTGTTAAGTAACGAGTTTTCGCGTCACGATTTGCACTTGACGCCGGGGAACTTGCCACTCGAAGCAAACATTATTCGCTTCCTTTGGTTTTTACTTTATAACCAGCTCTGAGAATAAAGAATTAAGTTTCTCCCCTAAAATCCGAGCTAATGGTCTTCCTCGTGTCCCAGTTGTGTTACTAATTTTGGCGACCCGGGAGAATTATAACGTCGAAAAAAATGTAAAGTGCAGACGTTCAGTGATCGGTGGCTGGAGGTTGGCCTGACTCATAACTCAGCCTCTCTTATACATATTACTTCCGACCTTGCTCACGGTCAGGCGTTTATAATGGCTCACCATGGCTCGACATGCCTTGGCAAGCTTTGCCGTGGCTTGTCTCTCGGCCGTCGCGTCGCTAGCTCAGACCCGTGCACACGTAGCTCTGCAAACCGCAGCGTGTAACTATCGTTAAAATATGTCCAGCATGTGTTACGTACTTCAAGTGTGCGACGGTATTTTCCCCGCTTTTTACTTATTAATTTTATTTGCGTTATTAAATCCCTGTTCCATATCACTGGCGTTTGTTTCCAGCGAGCGTGCAGCGTTTTATTTTTGCTAGATTAAAATCTTGATGGAGTCACCGCTGCCCGTGACAATGTGGGGATTGACTCATTGGCGATTACGTCTTTGTGTCGCAGGTGCTGCGGTCCAGCAGCAGAGAACGATGTAAGACGCGATGGCCGGTAAAAAAAAAACGCAACACAAAAACAAACTGCTGGAGCATTCCCTGACATTTCCAAACAGCCTCTCCGTGTTTGTCAGTTCGTTCTTTTCAAAGTTCGTTTTTTTCCCGTGTTTCGAAACCACGCTGTTCCTACAGCTGGTCCGCGGCTTTTCCTTCCCGCCATCTGCCTATTTGCCTATTTGGGAGCCTGCTGCGTGGCTCCCGTCAAACGCCTCTCTTCTTGTGTTCTGCAAACACGTACAGTGCTCGTGCGTCGTCTGCTCCACCGAGCCCGGCTGGTGGCTGAGGGCCCAGCCCAGCCCAGCCTCTACCCGTACTATTGTAGCAGCGAGCCGTGGCACCGTGCCGAGGGCCTAAATCAATCTCAGCCTATTATAGTCCGTGTCATGTGAATGCACAGCAAAAGGACGGGTTATTCCAAGTCGCAGATGAAAAAGAAAAAAAGGAAAGCAAATGTTCTCGAGGCCTTTAGGAAACGGATACGTAAATGTAATTTTAGCGTAGACATGTACGTGGAATGGATCATTGCCCCCACCTACTCTCTGCGAGAATGTCCGGGGAAACCTGTTTCTTGCGGCTGCCTAATTGCTGGAGTGGGAAGAACCCCTCGGGCTACTTAATAGAACAATGCAGAAGAACGCGGTCTAAAATGAGAATATAACGCGAGTATGTTTTTTTTTTTTGTCGGCATTGTTCGTTCATGGTCCGCGGCCGGTCGGGTGATGAACGCACTTTCTTTTCCGCTAAAATGCTTGACGAAGAAGCTGTTTGCCTTTGATGGAAAAAAAATCCCGTTTAGAGTGGTAGGCCAAGCTAAAATGCCAAAGAAACAAGGTGAGCAGCATCCAGCCTACTCTACCCGTTCGATTCTATATTTCTTATTCCATTTGTAACAACGAGAGAAAATGAACCATCTCGGTGATTTTCCTCAGACACTCAGCACTGACATAAAGTAAGTTTTCATTTTCTATAGAATTGAGTCGCGCGAAGACCCGGCTAATAATCCTTTCCAATCAAGGGAGGAAGCCTCTCATAATTAACGATTGTGACGCAAACGATTCGAAGTAAATCCTTTCTTTTCCATCGCGAGAGGGCCGCGCAAAAACGAGAACAGAAAAGCGAGACTTTCGTCGTCGTGTTCCTGATGATGTAACGATGTCTGCACTGGAGGAGGCCTCAATTGCTCGTGACCACAGGGTAATACGTCTTCCTGAAGGCGGTGACAGCGCCTGTGTGTCGTGGGCGACGAGCCCGACCCGACCTCGCGCCGCTCCAGAGCCGCCTCCAGGCCTCCAGGCCTCCAGGCGCACGCGTCGCCTCTCATCGACATGTGGACAAAGTTTAAGCCCGCAAATATGTCCCGTTAACCGATGAAAAACGGCGAGAAGTTGAAGACGGCAAAGACGTGGTCTGTCCGATCCGTGCATATTATTTTGGTCAGGGCTCATTGTCGAAATGGTGGGGGTTCTCCACCACCATTATGATACGCGTTAACTGAAATAATTAAGAAGTAGCCAGAGTATTGTGGCGGGCGAATGGTGGAGGTGGCGGCGGTATGACGATGGGCGGGAGACGGGGGAGGGAAGGAACGAGGAGAGGAAAGAGAGGAAGTGGCACGCACTCTACTTACCTCCCTTCCGGCCGATGACAATGACAATCGTGGGATTAATTGCGCCCATTCGGCTGGGCATTCCGGGCTATGACTGGAGTAATGATGCTGTAATTGTGAGCCGTGCGTGCTGCCACCGGCCCAGGCCAGGAGGGTCACAATTGGACGTAAAGCCCACGCGCTCCTCAGACCTCCTCCTCCTCCTCCTCCTCCTCCTCCTCCTCCTCCTCCTCCTCCTCCTCCTCCTCCCTCTCTCTCCCTCTCTTCCTACCTTCCTAAAAATACAAATCCTCCTGGTGTAGAATCCTGTTCGGGCTGAGGAAAATAGTGGTCATGGCGGTACACAATAATAGTTTCAAACTCGTCTAGCTCGCTATCTTGTGGTAAACTGTAACAGGTCGTAAAGACTTGACGTGACTGGTGGAGAGGGAGGGGGACTCCTTATCGCGAGGGAGAAAAAAAAATACAGCGCTCGTCTCCACAATAATCCACAACATAGGGGAGGTGTAGTAGCCACTCTGAGTGTCTCTCTTTCCTTTCTTTTTGTTTCGCTCGTGGGAAGGTTCTCACTGGCTCCTCGACACCTCGCCTCGGTGATCGGACGGCTCTTGCAGTCGCGCCGCTCCGCGCTGACCTTGGCTCTCGGCTGGACCACACAGTGCACACGCGTAGGCGGTGATGATATTCGCTGCGCTTATTCGCAGTTTCGCGCACGTTCACGGCGCTGCCATTCCCTCTCCTCTCTTGCATTCTTCTCGCTGTTGCTCCTCCCACTCGGACGATTGATTGGTCGCAAACACACGCGCGCGCGAGTGAGAGCGAGCGAGAGAGAGAGAGAGAGCGCTTTGCAAAATCCCCGCTTACCCCTCGCCAACTTCGCCAATCCCGTATTCGCATGCCGCCATGTCGCTCGACACACACACCCGGCAGGCGCGCGCCCGCGTGTGTGTGTGTGCGGAGCATGTGTGAGTGTGTGCTCCAGCCCTCCCCCACACGAGCCACCCCTGTGTGGGAGGGGATGGTCCGGGGGTGAGTTCTTTGAGAGCGCCATGACGGCTGTACATCGCGGGCTATCCCGCCGCGCGCCCCGCGCGCCCCGCTCCTCCAGCGTGAGTGAAGTGGATGGATCGTATAACATCCAATACAAGGGGAGAGGAGAGGAGAGGCATTCCGCCCCCGCCCGTGTTATGAGATTGCGAGCGAAAGAGAGGGACGTAGCAAAAGATTGAAGCGGAGAGAGAGAGAGAGAGAAGAGAGAGAGAGAGAGAGGGGGATGTAGGGAGAGGAGCGTGCGAGAGGGGGCGCGGCACGCGTCCCGATAGCGCTAGGAATTATGGATTCCGCACGGCGTTCTTTATCGGCGCGACGTACAACTCGTGTTACAAGCGCCGATGATGACAGTAGTTAACTTCTTGACGGCGCGAGAGGCGAGGGCTAGTACGAGGAAGAGGAGGTGTTTGCTGTTCGTGTTTGCAAAGAGCGAGTGGCGGGGCGGGGCGGGGCGCGCTGCCCAGCTTCATTATATTTGCGAATGGGCTGCAAATCCTCGGTAATTGAGATACTGTACTTTTCCTCGTTGGATGTACATCTTTTTTAGTGCGCCAGCCCCTCGAGAATGGTTGCAAACACGAAGACGACCCTCCTCCGCACTCGCCTCAACTTCTCGACTTTCTTTCTATTTCTCTCTCCCTTGTGGGGTTTTTCCCTGTTATTATTTTGAAGTGATATGATCTCGGAAAATTTAAAGGTATGCCAACCATCTCTCTCATCCAGCGATAACCATCAAATGTATGAGGCGACACTCACTCATCTGGTGGCGACAACCAATGCATGGTGAGTCCAACTTTGAGAGTGCTGTCACAACCTAATTTTATCGTTATCCCTCAAATAATCTTATCACGACTGCCATAATTTTTCATTTTTCAATTTTTTGTTTAGAGGTATTCTTTCCTCGCTCACCAACTCATTATACACCTTTGCTCACCCCAAGAATTAATTCCATTCTAGTTATTACACAGACTTTATTTTTTTCCATGTATTATATCTTACACGCGCGCGCTTGCGCAGGCTGGTTTCCCCCCCGCTTGATTTTCCCGTCCGATTGATAAGCTAGACTGAGCAGCAGTAGCGGCGGGGCGGGGCGGGGCCGACACCTCCGGGTGACAGGCTCGTCGAATAACTCTCCCTGGCGTGCAGCAGGCCGCGAGGGCTGACGCCGAGGCTGACGCTAGGCTCACGCGTTACTCTAACGGTAGGCAGGTAGCCCCCTCATCTGCATGCGTCGCGCAGCCGTTACAACGTTACAACAGGCGGAAGCAGCGGCGCCCTTCGCGCTCGTGGGAGCTAGTGTGTGCGTGTGTGTGTGTGTGTGTGTGAGAGAGAGAGAGAGAGAGAGGGGGGGGGGGGAGGGCGTGCACCGTGGCCCCCGGCGAGCGGCCGGCTCAACTGACTTGTTAATTAGCGGGGAATGGCCTGGCTGATGTCGGGCCGGCCTGGCGCGGTGCGGCGCGGCGCGGTGCGGCCGGCACATCAGAAAGAGGAAAAGGTATGAGTGGAATTCCCGAACCGCAAAATTCAGCATTCCAGCAGCGTGCTCGCTGGGGCGCGGCGGGGCGGGGATGTGCTCGCCGCCGCCCTGGCGCCCGCCGCCGCGCGAGGAGGGTTTCCGGCTCCGGCTCTGCGCGGCGGCGCGGCATGGCGGGCGGGTTCCTCCTCATATCACGATTTCGCGCCCGGAGCCCGGAGCCCGGAGCGCGCGGCGCGGCGCGCACATACCCGGGGAAATTAGTGCGCGAGCGAGTTACTTTGGAGCGGCGCGCGGCGCACCTGTTCAAAGGGGACCCCCGCCGCGAGGGACTCGTGCAATTACCTAATTATCGGCGATGATATGCAGAAGGCGGCCGGCCCGCCCCGCCCCGCCCCGCCCCGCCCCGCCCCGCCCGGTGCAGCTGATGAGCCCGCACCTGGCCCCGGCCCGGCCCTACTGCTGCTGCTGCCGCGGCCGTTGGGGCGAACAGTCGTAACGAGATGAGCCATTCATGTAAACGAGCTGCGGTTATCTACCTGCAGCATCGAGACCAAGTAAAAAAATATAAAAAAATAAAATAAAAGGAAAAGGTTTTTTAAACTGGTACTGCTACTTATTATTGCGGCTCACTGAAACGGACCAAAGTCCTTTTGCGCCCTGTAAAAGATATGACTGATTTTACAGAGGATTTTGTAAACTTTTTACAGAACGTGAGGGGGTAATTTTACAGACTATGGTAAATTTACAACACTTTTTATCAAAAATTACGGCTTTTGTACGTTTCTCGTCTCCCGCTCGTGTTTTGCGATACGTTTTTGTGCAGGGTACCGCTACGTAAGTGTGGCGCTTTTTGACGGTGTGGGCGGGCGGGGCGGGGCGGGGTGGGGCCCCTGGGCCCGCCCCTTGGCTTCCGCGGTCAGACGGGGTGGAACCTGATCACACGCGAGAGTGGTGTTCGTGGAACGCTTCATTAAAACGCGATTTTCCATCTTCTCCGACACGAGAACCTAATATAGAGAGAGGTTGGAGGGAGGGTGGGGGATGAAAAGGGGATGGGAACGGGGGGGCTAATTCAGTGGAAAATAGAGGAGCAGTAGCACTAAAAAACAGTCCTGCGCGGTATCGAGCGACAAAGTGGTGAGAGAGTGTAGCGACTTCTGAGACGGAGGTAGTAATTCGAATGAATATTGGAGTGGTGCTCTCATGACAATGGAACTGCGCGTATGCGTGGCCTTTCTGTTTCATATTTCCACGCGCGCGTAGAATTTTAGAATTTTTATCAAGTCACATGTTTGTGTTCTTATATGCTTGCGTACTCCCGTATTTTCTTTCTTTTCTTTTTTCGTGCTGGATATTTCATTGCGGGGCGGTGCCGCGGGGCGCTACGCGGCGTGCATAGACTACGCCACGCCACGCCGCACCGGCAGCACCCTGCTTTGAATATTCATTCCGGCAGTACTCGCTGCTCACATTTATCCCCCCCGTAATTGCGTCGCATTATACCAAACAAGTTGACGAGCCTTTTCCTACCGAGGCCCGCCGCTGGCGTGGCGTGGCGTGGCGTGGCGTGGCGCTACAGGCAGGCCCAGCCCGCGGGACGAATTAAGATCACCTGGAAGCGAACAGGAGCTCGTGGTTTGTTTTTCCGAGGAACATGGGTGGTTTCATGTAGGAATTTTTGTTGAGGTGCAGTTATGTCGAGATATGAGCAGATGCATAAAACGTCAGATTAGAGTTGGAGTCAACAACAGTTGGCATTCTTTTTTCTTTTTTTTTTCAAATGGAAGTCGTAGAGGAGTTTACACAAATACTCAAACGCTAGAACTGTACAAGATTCAGAAGATTGATGGCAAAGGCTACAAAACTGTCGTGCTACACTAGGGCTGGAAATGAATATGTTACATTGCACAGAGCACACAGGTGCCGGCCCCCGCGCCGCCTCCCCCACGCGGGCCGCGCGCCGCGGTGCACGTGCGTGCGCGCGCGGCCGGGCGACCCGCGAAATTCAAACTGGAGGGAGGCGCGCGGGGCGGGGCGGGGCGGGGCCGTCGGCTGCAGTGATGTCTTCACAGCAGGCTCGAGGGCGACGAGATGAAGCTGTACATGGCAAGTCCAAGAGCACGGTATGAAGTTCCTACTGTACCCAATGCCACGTAGGAACTCTATACCTCGCTACTGGATCATTACCAGAGTCGACGTGGAGCGTCGTGGGCTTCTTCTTCTTCTTGGTCTTGAGGTGGGCGGCGGCGGCCTCGCGGCGTCCAGGACGGTGCGGCCTGAGTCTCCCCTGCGGTGCAAACTGCACGTGTCACAGGGGAGAGATGCGGCCGCGCCGTGCCGCGGGGACACGCGGGCCGGGCGCGCCGGCCCGGGTTGTGTGGGGGCGCAGCGAGGGGGAAACAACTCTGAATTTTGGTGTACAAATGTCGTGAATTTTTGAGAATTTTTGTGAATTTATGTGAATTTTTATTGAATTTTCGTGAATTTTTGCTCGAATTTTTCCTACATTTTTGTGAATTTTTCTGAATTTTTCTCAGTTTTTCTGAATTTTTCTGAATTACTAGGTGTACAAAAGTTTTAGAGTTGTTTCCCCCTCGGGGCGCAGTCAAACTTCTTAATAGCGCACTTACTCACGCACACACACACACACACACGCACGCTAACACTCACACCTCGCACTGCCAGATTGCAGTATAACAACCGGACGGCAACTCCAACTCGTTAACACGCCTACATGTGTGTGTGTGTGTGCTCGTAGGGGAGCAGGAGGAAGTAGGAGGGGGGGGGGGGTAAAGCGACTCGGCTCGGCGCGAAGTTCGATCGCCCACCTGATCGAATAATGGCATCGGACTAAACTATGCGCTACTGCACCGGAGCGGAGGTGCTTTTAGCGCTGCTGCAGTCGGCGGTTTATTTAAAATATGCGCTGATTCACACTCAGAAAAAATAAAAAATATTCCTCGTGCGTGCTTCCGAAACGTTCTTTCCATCTGAATTTTACGCGCGCTGCCGCGGGTCGTGAGAGAGGCACAAACCACGACACTTTCTCAACAAACTTTATGAGCTAAGGTTTTTCGTAAACGGTTTGCAATATTACGAGTGAGGCTCGGTCTGCTGCCGGTGGGGCGGGCCGGGGCGGGGCGGGGCGGGGCGGGGCCGGCACAGATCGCCAGATAGGCGGCCAAACTCGCCCCGCGGCGCCACCCCCCCTCCCCTCCCCTCCCCTCCAACGGCGGGCCATCGCATGCCGACCAATTTGCCTGCTACTTATCTGACAGCTGCCTCAGTGCCCTGGCCGCCCCTGCCTCTCTACCAGGCCGGCCGGCCCGGCCGGCCCGAGAGGGAGGGAAGGGAGGGGGACTTGTTTGCGTCTCGCGTATAAACGATGGAGAGAGAGAGGGGGAGAAAAAGAGAGAGGGAGAGTGGGAAAGCAAAAACAAACCTTTCCTCTCAAGCTCGGCATCCGTTCGGTTGAACACGTAGGCCCTGGGTTTGTCAGGCGAGAGCGCCAAAGAGGAGGAGGAAATGGAGGAAATAAAAGTCTTGGTTACAGCGTCGCGATCAGAGTTCACCCCCCGCCCCGCCCGCAAGAGGACGGGTCGCCCAGCGTCTTTGTAGCGTTACGAGTTTCATCCCCTGCTCCACCATCCTTTCTTGTTAGATTTCTTTTTTTCTTTTTTTTTTTTTTTCAGTTATGCTGGACGGCATATGAGAAAAGGTTTCCCCGTTATTAATTCGCGAGCACGCGGTGGGGCGGGGCGGGGCGGGGCAAAGCGGAGCGCGGCAAAGTGGGGCGGGGCTCAGCGGGGTGGCGAGGGCGCGGCGGGGCGGGGCGGGGCGGGGCGGGCCTGTTATGAGACGTCACGTCGCCGTGCCTCGGTCGCGGTTGCCAGGATATGCAAAGGATATCAAACAAATAGGATTTTTTTTTTTTTTCCGTAAAATTTCCTTTTTCGAGGCCACGCACTTTCGTTCCTAGGTATCACTCGCGCTTTTGCCGCGGCAGTTTTACACCTCTTGGCCGCGGGACACGAGGAGGTCCGCAGCGGCGCGCGCGCCGTGTGCCAATGCATTTGCATGATGCCAGGTGCGTCGCGTCCCGCGCATCACAATGCCGCCAACCCCACCTGTCGCTAAGTGCACCGAGCTGCCTTCCGACCATTCTTTATGCACATTTTTTTTTATAATGCAAATGTCGAGGGAACGAGGGGGCTCTTACAATGTGTCTAACAGATAGGATTGACGCTTTTAGCGAATGGTGAATATTTATACATTAGCGTAACCCTTTCGACTGGTCGCGCGCTAGCCGACTAGCGAGATAGGCAGAGCTAGCAGGCAGCTTTACCGGTTCAAAAAAATTGTGCTTAGTAAAAGTAAAAAGATAGTTTCGTCAAATTAAATACAAATTTGTTTGTTTGGACATTTGGAACAGTTTTTCGTTTTTCGTAGAAACAAGTAAACGCGCCCATCGTAAGTCCGTGAGTTTCTCGCACCTATGGTTGAGCGCCGCGCCACGCCGCGCCACGCCGCCGGGCTGTCAGTGTATAGCGTGTGTGTTGATGTCACTGACCTACACGCCTTGTTTACGCGGCGTACCGGTCCAATGAACTCGGCGCCAGGCCAAGCCCGGCCGAGGGGAAGAGGGAGGAGTCAGCACAACATGTACGTCGATGGCGTCCCGACGCCAACGTCGGCGCTGGCCGACAAAAAACAAGAAAAGAGGTGTACCTACACGTTGTAGAATGGCGCTCTCTCGTAAGCTGATGTTTCAGAGCACTCCTCTCTGCGACGCGCCACAAGTAGCCGTCCTGAAACACACAAGAAACAAAATTTCATTAGTTTTCGAAGTCAGCTTTATAAGCACGCCATGCTACATGGTGACTGATTTCCTCCAAATCTTTCTCCCCGCTTCTGCTCGAGTGGAATTTCGGGCGCAAATCCACTATGGCGCACGCTGCTCGGATCAACTCCGATTTCCCAGGGGGGTTCGACCCAGCCGTCTATAAGGGGTGTGGTGGGGGTGGCGAGTATTCTCATCTGCATACGCGGACAGAAAAAGAAATGACGCCTCAGCGTGGAGAGAGGACCCGTCCGTTCTGACGGTTACTTTACTTACAGTCCCGGGGTTGAAAAAAATTCCAGCGAGGTAGATGAGCGAAAAGGGTAATAGAATCTTTGAATAGAATGGTGAAAAACTTGCGACTTGTGTAGGGCGCTCCCTACCTGCCTCTGCTGACGCCCTATAACACCTATATCGGGCTCACCTCTGAGCCGACTTCTCGGAAGGCCTAAAGCCGTAAAGGTTTTATCAATTTTTATCTCCGAGATGATATCGGCTCGGGGGAGCAGGGAGGGGGCGGTGGTAAGACGAAGGCGACGACTCTTGTCCTGTACGCCCTTCTTGTCCCCTTGAGTTCTATCTCACGGGCCGTGATACACGGGACTAACAAGTCACTGCAAGTAGCAGTGGCACACACACACACACACGCCTCTCAATAATCAATAGCCATCGCACGCTACTGTAATCGGACTAGATCGTCAGTCAAACGGGGGAGGGGAGGCGACGACTTAATAGCGAATAAAATGTGTGCAAACACGTGATAATACGAGCCGACAACAAAAGGATAGGGAAGCTATCCCTAGTCGGGGGGCAGGGCGGGGCACGGCAGGTATGTGTCGCTCTCTCTCTCTCTCTCTCTCTCTCTCTTTCACCCCGCGCTGCTCACTTGGCCTCGCCAAAACATTTTTGCAAGCAGGCGGTCTCCCTTTTATTGTTGTTGCTACACACACACACACACACGCGCGAGGAGGGTGCGGAGGGGTCGGTCTATGACAGGCGCCTCCTCCTTCCTGCTGGGAGCGTGCCACCGCCGCCACGCCCTCCCTCACTTTGCACCTTTTTTTTCGCACTAGCCATTTGCCGACGGTTTCATTCATTTCTTGTCGTGCGCCAAACCGGCCTCCTCACCCGAGAAAGGTGGATGGGAGTGTAGGAAGGAAGAGGAGGAGGAGGAGGAGGAGGAGGAGGAGGAGGAGGAGGAGGAGGAGGAGGAGGAGGAGGAGGAGGAGGAGGGGTAGGCGAGGTGCGCGCAAGCATTTGCATCCAAAGTGTTGCGATGTGGACGGGAGTAGGGAGGGGCCGGCCAGTCAAACCTTTATCCTCTTTGGGGTGTATCGCGCTTGCTCCGGACAGGCAGCCCCTGCCCGGCCTGGCCCGGCCCCGGTGGGTGCTTCACCTCACTTGCGACGTTCGGTCGTCAAATAAAACACCTCGATAAGAAGGAAAATCGTTTGGGGATGGGGGAGGGGGGGAGGAGAGTTTGGAAATAAGAGGAAACGGTTCATTTTAATCCCCGGGGCGGGGCGGGGGCGCGCCTGCGACTGGTGACTGGTCGCTCGCCTTGCTGGGCCGGGCCGGGCTGCCGGACAGGTTGGGAACCTGTCCCGCCCGCCAGGCCTGGCTCTGGCCCCGGCCGGCCCGTCGCCGTATCAGTAAATTCCAGCTCGATATTAGAGGTGGACAGATTCAATAGGTTTTATGGGCGGAGACGGGCCGGGCCTGCTGGGGCTGTTACGTGATCCAGCCTAACCCCTCTCGCACCAGTCCGCCTCACACACACACACACGCACACACGCACGCACACAGGTGTCGGGGGAGCCTTCTCTACCTGCAGGGAGGAGGTACCGTGGGGGGATCGCTTCCCACAGGAGGGCCAGGCCGGCCGGGATGGATCTGGTCGGTACACTGTTAACAGTATAACCGCGTGAGTTAAGCTCGACGCGTCCTGTTTACTCATTCAGCACACACCGCCGCTAGACTACTGTATACCTCGCGCGTTTTAAGTGTCCCACTGTGAAAAATATCCTACAATTTATTGTGGAATTTACTATTTACTAATGGACGACAGCCCATTCTTGATCGTCAATATGAACTACAAGTCGACGCGTAGTGCTTGTAATTTCACAATTTTGATTTTTTGTCGGATATGTGCGAGTATTTACGACAATGCCTGCTGTAGTATTGTTAAGATTCCAACAATTTTTTTTTCCTGGATGACGGTTTTTCTTTTGCCTCCCCCGATTTTCATGTGGCCGCGTTTCTGTCGTCTCCAACCCCTTTTCCTCCGGCCGGGCCGGGCCGGGCCGGAGCGGGTGGCGGCCGGAACCGCCTGACCGGAAGCAGCCAGCCCCGCCCGGAGCCGAGCCCAGCCCAGCCCGCTGCAGCATTGTGGTCCACGGCGGCTGAGCCTCGCACAGCCTGACCTCACCTCCCCCTTCTGTGGAGGCGCAGCACAGCGAGAGGAAAAAAAAATAATAATAATAAAAATTACGATCTAAACAATGAGCAGGGCAACGCAGGAGGAGGGAAGACACATGGGGAGGCCAGGCAGGCAGCAGGCGTCCTGCGGCAGCAGGATTCCTGGGGAGCCGCCCCCTAACCCTTTGCCCTGCGGCGCAGGGGGAGGGGGGGGGAGGAGGAGGAGGAGGGTATGCTACCGCCGCACACCTCGTCGCCACGACCATCCACATCCAGCAGACATCCGATACCCGGGCGGGGCCGGGCCGGGCCGGGTCGGACAGCGGGGGCCATAAGAGGGGGAAGAGAACACGGACTAACTCGTTGTCGTTCTCTGCCTACCTAATGGAGCTGCAAAGGTGCGGGGGATAAAACCCTCCGACTAGACGGCCCAGGGATGTGCGTCCAGGGCGCGGCGACGCGTCAGGTGCAGGGGCCCGGGCCCTAGTAGGGGGACGGGGACAGATTTTATTGTGTGTCTGCCCCCTGCTACGCCCAGTGTCGTCGCGGCGCAGGCGGCTTATGGGAGGGGCCGCCCTTAAACGCCTTGTAAGGTTTAAGGGCCCTCCGGACGGGTGAGGGGGCTACACTGTTAAAACTTGTTGTGCCCCGGCGGCGCTAACGACGGGGGCAGAAGGGTTTGTGCGCGTCAGCGGGGCGGGCGGGGGCGTGAAGGGCGGGGCGGGGCCCTTCCCCTGCTGCCCGGTTCCTCACCTGCCCTTGGGCGGGCGGGCATGTGTCGGGCGGGGGCCGCCGCGCCGCCACGCCCCACCGGGGCCAGATTTACATTAATGAACGCTGAGGGGCCCTGCGCGGCCCGGCCCGGCCCATTTATCGGCAATAATTCCAAAAACCTTCTCCTCCTCGCGTTGTATAATAATCTCGCTCGCGAGGAGAAACAATCAACATAACTCAGGCTGCCGCGCCGCGTCTCGTCTCCTAACAAGAAACAATTCCCTCCTTTTTATTTAAATGAGCGCGAGGAGGAGCGGAGCGGAGGAAGAGCGGGAATGCTGCCGGTGAGGTGACCGCTCCGCTCGCGGGTCGTCCGTTAAAAACGCGCGGTAAAACGGAAGAAAAAGTCTAAGCGCCGCCCCGGGGCGATATGGAATGGTGCCTCGTCACCCGTGCGGGCCGGGCCGGGCGCTCCGGTGCCCTCATGGTGAGATTGATTGCTCGGTGATTGAGTGATCCACTCGCGGGTCAAGTGTCACGGCGGGGCGTGGCGGGGCGGGGCGGGGCGGGGCGGGGCGTGGCGGGGCGGGGCGGGGCGGGGCGGGGCGTGGCGGGGCATTCCTTCCCTGCTACCAGCCAGCTCTGCCGCGTCAGCGACACCGTCGCCCGGCCAGCCCCGCCCCGCCACTGCATCAGTGGAGTGGCGCGGCGTGGCGTGGCGCGGAGTGGTGTGGTGTGTAATATCCTGTCTCTCCTGCGAAAAAGAGGGAAAAATCCGCACCGTCGGCGAGTCGGCCGCTTATCACGCTTTGCTTTCGCGAGCGCGGCGTTTCGTTTCCGGAAGGCTGATAGGAGACGGGCGCGGCGGGGAGGGGCGGGGCGGGGCGGGGCGGGGCGGGGCGGCGGGGGGCGTGCTTCTCCTTGAACACGACACGTCCTCGGCGGTGCCAGGCGGGTACCCGAGTGCCAAGCCTGCTGGCGCGAGTAGGGTGGCCTTCTCCACAGCCCGCCCCACCTCACCTCGCCTCGGCCCTGATAAGTCACTCAGCCCGCCACGCCCCGCCACGCCCCGCCACGCCCCGCTGCCAGCCACCACAAAGGTGTCCCGTATCCCTGCTGGCGTGCAGGCAGGCCGTGAATGCGCAGCGGCGACACTGGAAACCGCACGGCTCAGCCGCACACCGCAGCAGGTCTGCAGGCCGCAGGGGGGAGTGGCGCCCACGCTGCAGGAGTCCTGCAGGGCTCCTGCAGGGGCCTAGCCTGACACGCCCAGCGGCCGCAGGGGGAGTGGCGCCCACGCTGCAGGAGTCCTGCAGGGCTCCTGCAGGGGCCTAGCCTGACACGCCCAGCGGCCGCAAGGGGAGTGGCGCCCACGCTGCAGGAGTCCTACAGGGCTCCTGTAGGGCTCCTGCAGGGCTCCTGCAGGGCTCGGGCCGGACACGCCCAGCGGCGCGGCCGCGGCTACGAGTACCGCGCACGCACGGGTGTTGCGTGCGCGCGCTCCTAAAGCAGCCGTGCCAAAATTTCCTCCCCCCACGCCTCCCCAACCTAACCTAACCTCGCCGCGCCCTCACTCTGCCGCCCTCCTGATTTGCGGCCCGCCCCGCCCCGCCCCGCCCCGCCCCGCCCCGCCCGCTGACCTGATTGACATGCATGGCCCCAGCCATTGCAGGCGCGCCTGGGCGGGGCGGGGCGGGGCGGGGCGCGGTGACTCAGAGCGCGCCTCGCCACGCCGCGCCACGTGGTACAAAGCTCGTTAGGGGCCGGGCCGGTTGGGCACCAGCCTGATCAGAGATGCGTATGCGTCATCAGATTTCTACTTTTTATGTTACCCCCTTCAGTTCAGCCCTCCTTCTTTTTTCTTCCCTGGTTCGTCAGACCAGCATGGGCGTTCATCAATCCGTCTATCCGGCTGTGTAACAGACGCGGCGCGGCGCGGGGAGCGAGGAGGTGCGGCTGGGGCCTAAATCAACATGTGGTCGCCTAACCTCACCAGATGGAGGCGAGCGGCGCGGCGCGACGCGGCACACTCGCCCACTCAAACACACGCACACACACACACACACACAGACAGACGGGCGCGCCGCGCCCTCTGCCCGACGCGCGGGAACGCGCAGGAAGCCCCGTCAGCGGCATGGCAACAGGCTGGCCGGGCCGGGCCGCTACGCCCCAGCTCAGCTACGCCGCGCCACGCCCGCCGCGCCGGGCCGCACCTCCGCAGCGGAGGCCCCCGCGAGGTCGCGGACCCAGCCGGGCCCGGCCCCGCCCGGGCCGGCCGCACCGAGGTCACGAGTGCGACGTGCACGATAGCGAGCGGCGGCGGCGGCGAGGACGCCGTCGAGGCCGCCGCCCGGGCGCGGTGCGTCCGCGCCGTGACCTCCCCGGCGGCCGGTGCCGGTCACGTGGCCACCGCCGGAAGTGCCGCCGCGGCGTCACGGCCGCGAGGACGACGCGCACGTCTAGGCGTCGAGACGGCGTGTAGTGTTCCTCTTACCTCGTGGTGTGGCCGCCGCCGCCGTAAGATCCATCCAGAGAGTGGCGTCGGCGCGGACTAAGTGCCGGTCTTGAAGTCGCGCGGGTGGGCGCCGCGGGGCCGGGGCGGGCGCCTGACACCGGGCCGGGCGCATCCAACACGCACTGCACTCACTCCACCGACACTAGGGGGACACACACACACACGCACTGGCATGGTGGCTGGGCTGGGCTGGGCGCGGCCGTACCGCCCCGGCCTCGGCCCGGGCCCGCGGGCTGGGCGCGGAGCGGAGCGGAGCAGAGCGCTGAGGTCGTGACGTTGCGGAGACTCGTCGAGCAGTGCGGCCGTGGCTCGCGGACGGGTCGGGCGCGCCGCGCCGCGGCCCGAGCGCCGCTCCGCCCCGCCCCGCCCCGCCCCGCCCCGCCGCTCCCTTCGCTGCTGGCTGGGCCGGGCCGCGCCGCGCCGCCCCCCGCCGGGCCCAAGCCGCCGCCGCCGCCGCCGGTGTGGCGGTAGTAGCGGCGGCGGCGCGAGCGTGCGGCGTTCAAGATGGCGTCGCCGTGGCACAGGGGCCGGGCCGGGCCGGGCCGGAGCGCGAACGACGGCGTAACCCAAGATGCTGGCCTGGCGTCGCTGAGTCGGGCTGGGGACGGACGACGCCACCCCTGTCGCCCGCCCCGCCCCGCCTTGCCCCGCTACCAACGGCATGCGTCGTTTTGAAAAAACTCCAAACCGCTTACGGTTTGGCGCCACCAGAACAAATGCGAGTTCTAAAAAAGGCGCTTTAACAAAATAAAATACCCGTCAAACTGAGAGAAACCATCTAGTGGTTACAGTCAGTCGAGGACGCCGCCGTTTTCGTAACCCCTTTGACAGCACACCTGCAGGCAGCCTTTGGGATGCTGGCGCTGGCGGTGGCCGGCCGGGCCGCCGGCCTGGTCGTTAGCTAACCTGTCGGGTCGGGCTCATTCGCATACCTTTGGGCCACTTCTAAACGCCGCGCCGCCGCTCTTCCGCTTGGAGGCCGAGGGCGCCGGCCGGGCCGAGGGAGGGAATCTCTGTTCGTGTTTTAGGACTGCCTGACTCGCTCGCTCGCTCGCTCTCGCCCCGAGCCAGTTCAGTTTTAAAAATCACGACAACGCCTCGCTGGCCGCGCTATTAAGCGTCCTAAACAGGTTTTCCACGCCGTCGAGACGCTCCGCCACGCCGCGCCGCGCCACGTCCCCTGCGGAGAACCCGTCGAGCCGTGTGTGTCGTTGATCTCACCGGGGTGGTTGGGGAACAGGGGGAGGGGGGGTGAAAATATGGGAGGACTCAGAGTGACCGCAAAGGGTGAGATCCACCTCGGACTTGACCATTTTCCTGAAATAATGAGCGGTTTGGGTGGAAAAAAAATTACCAAAAATTGCGAAACGAGTTTTTACCAGTATTCGCGCAACGATACTTGGTTTTACCAGGGTCGCGCAACCGTACGTGGTTCGTGTGACGGTGTCGTGTGACGGCCGCCGGGCCCCTAGTGACAGCTCCGCGCGCCAGGGACAAATGGAGGAAAGGGGCTGATTTGTCGAGGCGGGGGAACGGGTTACTCCGTCCACTAACCACATGTGAGAGTATTCAGCTCTCTGCGCCCGCACCTTGGTGGTGTGCGTGAGTGTGTGTGCGTGTGTGTGTGTGTAGGCAACGGCGAGCGTGCTCGCAATGTGTGGCAACGCAGCAAACCAGCGCCGGCCTGCCTGCCTGAGCTGTCCTACCAGTTCAAGGCTAAGGCCCGGCCGCGCCCAGAACGCTACGCCCAGCCACGCCCCTTCTCCTTCCCCTCACCCCCCGCTCTCTCTCTCTCTCTCTCTCTCTCTCTCTCTCTCTCTCTCTCTCTCTCTCTCTCTCTCTCTCTCTCTCTCTCTCTCTCTCTCTGGGCCTCATCCACCTACTCTACCCCCGCAGCATTTTGATCGTTTCTCTCACTCGACGCACAAGTGGCGGCAGTGTTAATTTCTTACGACTCTCCGTGCTCTCGTCTCGTACTCGCGCCCCTCTGAGATTCACGCGCGCGCGCGCGCCGCGCCTGTCGCGTGACCCACTCGCACTCGTTTTGTTTCATTGAGGACTCCGCGAGACACTCGCTTTAGGACTGATTCACTTCGCAACTCGCCTCTAACGATCGACATATCGATGGGCCAAAGTACGCGCACGCGGCCGGGGAGGGGCAATTCGCGCCGACACGAGAAGCGCCACTGTGCGTGTGTCGGAGAGAGAGAGGGAGAGAGAGAGAGAGAGAGAGAGAGAGAGAGAGAGAGAGAGAGAGAGAGAGAGAGAGAGAGATAGGGAATGGCCTGCTTGCCTGTACAGGCATACCGACCCGCACTGCAGGGGTGTCCCCCGGTTGCCTACCCCCCGGGGGCCATGCTGGTACTAGCCGCCCGTCGCGGTGCTTCCGTGCTTGGGGACGTCGGCTTCGTCGCTCGGTACCCGCGGTTCGTCCCCTGGTACCCGGCTGGTACCCGGCTGGGAGGGAAGACGAGTGTTTCATAACTGGGCGGCCGCCGCTGTGCTGTGCCCTCGAGATAAAAGACAAGGGCAGAGAGTACGCGCCCCGGGGCGGGGCGGGGCCACCGCGCGAATCAAATGTCTCGACAAGACGTGCGGCCTGGCCTGCTGGGGCGTTCTGCTGCCACACGGACCCATATCGTATCACGCTCAAAGCAGGTGTGCCCCCGCCTCACTACCCGCCGCACCCCGCCACGCCCCGCCACGCCCCGCCGGGCGGGGGGAAGAGAGGCGTTCTTTGATTGTCCTTCGAACTGGGATCGCGTCTCCTCCACTCTGCGGCGGCGGCTTTATCGTCTGCGTTATTGGACCCTGAGGGTCAAGCCGTGGGCGAGCAACACATGTTACTGCTGTTCAAAGGAAATTTGGCACATTTTTCCATTTGTAAAATCCAAAGGTTTTGGTGGTGGTTGTTTTTTTTCTTCTTTTTTTTCCCCCTTTTTATTTTTTCAATGATTTTTTTTCTCCTCTGGGATGGGTGGTTGCGGACGGTGCGCGGCCCGCGGGAGGCGCGAGGTGACGACAAGGAGTCAATTTGGCTGTACGGAGCCGGGGCGGGGCGGGGCGGGGCGGGGCGGGGCGGGGGCGCTATTCACCAGGCCGTCCACGCAGCGCTCGCCACCCGAGTCACGTCGAGCTGCCGGCGGGGCGGGGCGGGGCGGGGCGTGGTGGGCCCAAAGCATTGTCCAAGGCGTGCCGGGCGGGGCGGGGCGGGGCGTGCTGCCACGGAGCCTCACGTCCGAGCTGCTGATACCTGGCCGGCATACACCTGTCAGTGGGGTTGCCTACCCGGCCGCCTGCAGGGGCGCGTAGTGAAGCACTGCGCAGGCTCCTCTGGAAACCTCAGTGTGCGACAGTCCTACCAATCGCTGTGATACCCATGTGTACCGGACAGTCCAGCGTTTCTGCATATGTGAGACATACCTTGCCTCACGCCAAAAAGTGTAGGACTTTCACACATTTCCGCCTCCTACAGGTGCGCCGAGAGACGCGGGCGGGGCGCGGGGCAGGGCGCGGGGCAGGGCGCGGGGCGGGGCGTTCTCGCATCGGCATGTGACACACGCGGGCAAGGCGGGGCGGGGCGGGTGGGCCTGCGATAATAAAAAAGAAATGGCTCTATTCGCGCCTGTATGCAGGCAGAGGGCCTTGGCGCGGGATGGGGGTACGTCCCTCCCGTCCCCCTGCCTGCCTGCCTGGCCTGGGCTGCTCCGTCGCAGACGATATACGGGCAGCGTCGCTGTCGGGGTGCGGCCGTATTGACACGGCGCCGCGCAATGTGTATCTGCGAGTACGTGTGTATGTGACGAAGGAGGTGCAGGCTGGCGAGAGAGAGAGAGAGAGAGAGAGAGAGAGAGAGAGAGAGAGAGAGAGAGAGAGAGAGAGAGAGAGAGAGAGTAGTGCATACATTACCCATATGCTAATACAGGACCAGCCGCTCAGGGGTTGTACACCTGCCGCTCCGAGCTGCCGAAGAGGTCCCCCCCCCCCCCGCCCTGCCGGTCTGGCCTCGCCTAGGCCTCGCCTAGGCCCATCTGCCGGGGCCGGCCGGCAGGGGCGGGGGGATCTAATAAAGTATCATGAGAGATTAATTAAGGGCCACTTTCCTCTTGAATGATAAAGAGGGTTTTTTTCGTGTTTTTTTTTTTTCGTGGGCACGCGGAGGGTAGATCGCGCGCGCCACGCCCGACCGCACCTTTTGAGAGACAAACTACTAAAATAGTGAGCAACCAAACTATTGCGTGCATTTTCGGGCGGTGTTCGGTACTATGTTTCTGTTTTCCACCGTGCACGACTTCTGATAAGTGCCGCGCGTTATTAGACCACTCTGCGATATTTTTACTCATCCGTCCTCGGCGGCGCGAGTAACCTCTTGCTCTCTCATACATAGTGCGACGCCTATAGTTCGACGCCGACGTCTAGGCGAGGCGGCTAACTGAGCCCCACGTACGTCTCGTCATCCGGGCATTTCAGGGAGAAATTCTTAATAAGCGCTTTACGAGGAAAGATGATGGTTTTGGATGAATAATGACGAGGCTCACTTACAACGCTAAGGGTCCGGCCCGGGGTCCCCCGCGAGCGCATACCCGCCGGGGACAACTTCCGCCCCCCCCCTCCTCTCTCTCTCTCTCTCTCTCTCTCTCTCTCTCTCTCTCTCTCTCTCTCTCTCTCTCTCTCTCTCGCTTACTAATACACATTCCCTCCACCGGGCCCAATAAGAGAGACATACGCGCATACATATTTCTAAAGATGTTCCCCACTCTTTTATAAGTTATTTTTTCACTTCATTTCTCTCACTCCCTGAAGGATAGGCAACTCTGCCTTTTACTCTGGCGCCACACACGCGGCATACCCGGGGTGACTTTGGATCGCCCTCGCCGCCTTGGGGGGGAGGGGGAGGGGGGTCCGATATTTCTTACGGAGTGGCGAAGGGCATCGCGGGGTCGGGTCAAAAGCTTTAGCGCGGCGCGGCGGGGCGGGGCGGGGCGCGACTCACTGAGCCGCCGTGATGATAACGGTATGAAGCGTTATGTACTTTTCCTCCCGCATATCGTCGCATCACACATCACATACAATGTACCGGGTGTGATAGAAAAACAGGGGGAACAAGCAAGCAGTCGTGTTTAAGGATGTTGTGTTGCGGCATTAGCGCTCCTCCGAGAAGAAAAAGAAGAAGAAGAAGGGATATGGAGGAGGGGCGGGGGATATTAAGAATGTATGCTTCTCGGGTTAGATTCCCACTCGGGGCAGGACATAGGCGGTGTGCAGAGACGCGGCTCTGCCGTTGCTGTTTTATGAAGCACTAAAAAGATGAGTATCGATTCGAAATGAATCGCCTTCCTCCCGTTCCACGGTCGACAGAGAAACACATTCTGGCTTCCGTCCTAATGGGTTCCGGTTCGTCGCAAATCTCGGCGCCGAGTAGTACTGGTATCTCCAATGGGACGGCCGGGCCGGGCCGGGCCGCGAGAGTCGGACCGTATTTCAGGGCCCGCCATGAAATACGGTGAAGGGGACACTACATCGTGTGGTGGGCGGCCTGCAGGCCCGACTAACTCAGTGGTTCCCTGACTGACCGAAAGGGAAGTGCCAGAGTTATTGTTGCTACCTCCAAGACCCGACTCGTAATGTCGTTTGCCTGCTCACTAAAGAAACATCGTAAAACGTAAGAGGAGAATTTAAAGGGAAATTGAAGAAAGGCAAAAGGGCCTGAGAGCCAGGCCAGCAGGCGGCGGGCTTGGCTCGGCTCCTCGCCCAGCTATCTGTAGCGGTGCAGCGGCCCGCCCTAACGGTCTCACTCAGCCGCGTGGTCGTATTGGTCACAATGTTGGCCGGCCCGGCCGGTCACCGTTGACTGCCCGGACTGACCGGACACAGCCGCTGCTACCCCGCCTGCACGCGCGGGTGGGTCGCGGGGTGCGATTGGCCAGCGGCGGGGCGGGCCGGCCTATCCGGGGGCGCGTTGAGACGCAGATAGGGATCAGGCGTCATTACGTGTCACTGCTATCGCCGCGCTCTGCGGCGAGGGACGAGCTTGATAAAAATAGAGCATATAGAAAGGCAGGACAGGTTGGCATTTCGAAATAGAAGCACCACCGACCGCAGAAGGAGGAGGAGCGGGTGAGGAGGAATATTAGGGGGCTTTTATCCGTGCTGCTGCGATGCTTTAGCCGAAAACCACCAGAAAGCTCATGTCCCAATTACGGAGGCATTACGCTCGCTTTAATAATAAGCCTCGTTGAATGTTAAGTTGTAGATAGAGGCGTCCCGAGTACCAGGCTGCAGCTCGGCCCCAATGAGTTGCGCTCAGGCCGGCCTGCCCCGCCCCGCCCCGCCCCTCTCCTGCCGTCTCTCTCTCCTCCACTCCAACTAGCTCGTCAGCGGGCTGCGTGGGCTGCAGTGTGCGTGGGACGTACTATAGATGGCCGAGGCGAGGCGAGGCGCGCCTAGGCCGCCTAGGCGCCCCGCCCGTTCCACGCCCCACGCCATCGCACGCCAGCGCTGAGGTGCGCCCAGCTTAGGCGGTTCAAAGACACACGGACAGTCGGCTGGCGAGGGGAGGGAGGAGGGAGATTTAGGCCGATGTTGGCCGGCTGTAGCTGTGCCCGCGATTGCAACACGTATAGCTCACGGCTGCACGGTTGCACTGTATCTCAGCTGCGCCCACGGATTGGCCTCTCTCCACAGTGTCGCTGGTATGAATTTTGAGTGTCGCGCGCTCCCGAGGAGGGTGGCGTGCCGTGCCCGGCCCGGGCGCGTCAAATGCCGCAGCGACGTGTTGTCAACGCGCGCCGCGCCCTCGCCCCACCCCGGCGCGGGCGGACATACTCCGCGCGCTTGTGACCAGATCGGCGAGGGGTAGAGACAGGCGCTGTGCGTAACGTGCGCTGAATACTTTGAACATGGCGTACAACGGATCTTTAAGAGGTTCGTTGCGGGGGTCCTTGCGGGTTTTAGCCGATCACCTTCGGAAATGTGCGCCCCGACGTATGTAGTCACTCTCATAAAAAAATCGTAGTGTGTATACACTTACTCACGAAGTGTATAGCGTGGGCGCACGCGAACTAACGAATACAGCTTCAAATTAGGCATGCGATTCCAGAGTGCGATTCTTGTTTCTGTGTTTCCTCGTGGCCGGGCGGGCGGGCGAGCGCGTGCGCGCGTGTAACTGTACGAATGGGGGTGCTCTTCATCTCTGTCACTCTCGAGCGGGAGAGAGGGAGACGGAGCGAGACAAGCGCTGGCCTTGTATAGGAGGGAAGGCAGCCCAGGCCAGGCCAGGCCGCGCTATTTGCATATTGAGATGAAGGATGGATCTACTTCTCACGTGAGACAGGCAAAAACACGAAGAAAAAACAGAGAAAAAAAAGACGGATTGAGGGGGGAGGGAAAGGGGAAGACTGCATCCGTCCTTCCCCCCTCCCCCCTCTCCCCATCCGCACACGTACCCTCTGATTTAATCAATCGTCAGCGGGGAGCGGTCGACTACTGCCTCAAAGGAGTTTCGAAGTTGGAATTTTAATTTATTTTTTTTTGTCTATGAAACTTAATGGAACCAAATGGTGAAGCAGTATTTTCGAGTTTGATACGATGACATTTTGCGTTTTCCGATATGCAGTGATAGTGTCATGTATTGGAGCCGATACCTGCATGTGCAAGCTGCCGTATGATCGCCTTTCGACCTTAAGCGGACAGGTTCCGGCTCCGACGCTCTCCTGCTCGAGAAATTGCGCTGCTCGTAAAAATGAACACTTCACTGACGCGGTCCACCTGCCGATTGGCTGTAAAACGACTTCACACCCTTATCCCTTTTATCTTTTCTTTTTTTTTTATCGCTCTCATCCGATACGTCTAATGCCGTCGTCGGGCTGACTGGGCTGCTCCTCTCCGTGCGGATAAGCAAACAGCTCGCCTCGCCGGCTTATCGCGGGCATTCCTGCGGGGATAAAGGAAGAGATATCGCTGCTCTGCTCCGGGCAGAGACAGGACAGCGGACAGCAAAACGGCGGCGCCGTGATTGCCGCTCGCTACACCACCCGCGTGCTGTTGCCAGGGAAGTGGGCGTGCGCCTGCGGAGTAGGCAACCGGCCGGCACGGCTGCGCAGGTGTTTGCCTACCTCGCAGTGTCGCATTGCCCGTGCGCGAGTCACCGCACCGGCCGGGCCGGCCGTGGGGGCAATTATCGACGGGACCTGCGCCTGCGTTACTCACCGCACTGAATCAATCTTCGGGCGTGGCGGGGCGGGGCGGGGCGGGCGAGGTGAGGTGCGCAGCGGGGCCGCCCCGCCCGCGCCGCCCGGCCCGGCCCGCTGCAGTCCATTGTTCGGCAGGGTCGCGTCATTATGCAAAATGCAATCCGCTTCATAAATCAAAACAAACCGGAACGCAAACACACACACACGCGCGCGCGCGCGCGCGACGAAGCCCACCGCCGTCCACTCGGGCTGCGGCGGCGGTGGCGGCGCCTGGGCCGAGGTGCGTTGCAGGAGGAGGTGGGAGGGGAGGCGTCCCCCACCCACACACGCCGTCACCCCCTCCCCTCCCCGCGCCACCAGCCCGTCTCAAGACGCTCGTGGGGGCGTCGTCGCGAAACGCGGGAGATGCGAGCGCACTTCCTCGGGCGGCCCGGCCCCGGCGCTGCGCGGCGACCAGCGGGCTGGGCTGGGCTGGGCGGGGTGGCCCTGGCCGTCGTGACGCTCCGGGCGTCCCCTAGCCGGGCAAGGACGGTGCGGCACTGGTGGCGGCCCCGCCCCGCCCGCGCCGCGCAGCCCGCTCGAGCCAGGCCGGGCCAGGCGGGCCGTTGCCCCGCGCCGCACCGCCGCCAGGCAGGCCGCCCGCCCCCGGGCCGGGGTGCCACCCCCGCGCTGTCCCCACCCCCGAGTCGCCCCACCCCCCGCTGCGACGCGCCCTCCCACCCCTCGGCGCGGCGCGGCGCGGCGCCCTGTTCCACCGACGCGCGCCGTCGCGCCAGCGGGTTCGCGCCGCCGCCGCGCTCGCGCTCGGCGCCACCGTCGCCCGCTATACCCCGCGTGCTCAGGGAACTTCGACTGGAGCTGGTTAGCGACCACAGTTTCTTGTGAATCATCCATAGTAGTAAAATTGTCACGTCAAGTCCAACCTTATGACAAGCTGATAACTTATTTGTTTTATGAGGCCTTAAGACAATTTTTATTACAAGCGCGTGCAGCTAGAATTTCCGGGCAAAACCTTCTCTGTTTTCGCAGATCCTTCTTTAATGTTAAGCAGTATAGAGCATTTTTCGAAAGGTTAATTGTTAGGACAAAACACTGGCCAGATAAGTTATCTTTATGGATGTAAATCGTTATCGAAAGTCTTCCACCAATTGAAGATGCCACTTGTTTTGTTACTACATATGTTGCAATTGACATTCCTTTTTTTCGTGACTGAACAGCACTAGCCGATAGAGAAGCTACCCCACGCTTGTCTGCCGCGATGCTCGAGATACTCCACGCGCGAGGGACACTGTGGAGCTGGGATGCTGTGAGCCGAGCGCCGACCCGTCGAGCTACGGTGGTGATTCTGTCCCCTCAACCCTGTCTCTCTCTCTCTCTCTCTCTCTCTCTCTCTCTCTCTCTCTCTCTTTCTCTCTCTCCCTCTCTCTCTCTCCCTCATTCACTGGTGATTTAGCCCACAGTAAGGCCTGTCGTGTTTGGTGCGATGTGACGAGATGTGACCATTCAAAACGATGTCCAGCGTGGCCTCCATTGGCCTCACTTTTTAGTTGGTGCCTACTGCATGCCCCCATGCTACTGCAAGCCCCCGTCCCCCGTCCTCCCTCTGGTTCGGATCCCTCTCCAGCTAAAGAGGATAAGGTATGAGAGATTGCTCAGGCGGCAGGACAATCTTGGAGCAGGCCGCCACGGCGCGCCGCGCGGTTCCCTTGTCTTCCCCCGACCGTAGCAAGTCCTTCTCTCTTCCTCTTTCGCTCCCCCCCCCTCTCTCTCTCTCTCTCTCTCCCGCCGGCTGCGCGGCTTCCAGCGGAGCCTCCAGCAGAGCCTCCAGCATGGGCGAGGCGCCGCGCCGGGGGAATACGGAGGCCCCGACCCGGCCGCCCTTCCTGCCGCTTCTTTATGCGGAGCCGTGGAATCCTACTTCGGCCGACTCAGCGGCCAAATGAAAAAGTAAGCCGCGGGCTGGCATGAGTGTCTCGCTGTCTTATGCGGGAGGACTAGCCGAGGCCGAGCCGAGGCCCTATCCTCGTGGGGTGCGTGCCTGCCATGTACTTGCCTCCATCTCAGACCTCGACACCTTTTTTTTTCTTGTTAAAAAGTTATTGACCTTGTCGTTTGGAATCTATGTGGTTGTATTTTCTTTTTTTTTTCTCGGACTTTGAAGAAAGGAAATACAATTATTGGATTTACTGCTCGCAGATGGTGGGTGGGTGCGACCTTCAATCAACAACACACGGTCCTTTGCTTTCGTCTGCCCATAGCGGTGACAGAGGGCGAGGGGGCTGGGATGGGAGGGGCCCACATCTGTTGTACGCAGGTGTCGGGGCGTGGCGTGGCGGGGCGGGGCGGGCCGGGCACATCCCCACATTACGACTCGCACGCTTTGATAAACCCTTATACATTTTTTTACCCTGCGGCGGTAGCGGCCCTAATGTGAGTCAGTAGGTGAGTGGGCTTCGGGACTCAAATCAAACAACGCCTCTTTCCGACGATGTGTGTACCCATTTTATTTATTATTTTATTTTTTTCTGGCTATACGTACATATACCGTGGAGAGACTACACTTTTCCTCTCATTTCCGCCGCGAGCCTTGTTGCTAGTCACTCGCCACGAGTAAACGCATTACAAAGACAGCACGCTTGCGACAGGTGTGTGGCGGTGGTGAAGACGCTGCTCGTGGATGGCTGCGGGGCGTCGCGGCGGGCGTCGCGGCGCCTCGCGGTGAGCCGTGCCGTCGCAGTGGAATGATGAAGCAACGCGGCCAGTCCAGGAGCACGGTATCAAGTTCCTACTGTTTCTCATGCTACGTAGGAACTCTATACCTCGCTACTGAGCTGAGCCTGCGCACCGGTGGGACTCGCGGCGAGGCTAGGCGGGGCGGCGGCGGCTGCTCGGTGCGGCGCGGTGCGAGCTGGAGGAGCTGGAGACGGGGGTCGAGTTGGAGCACTGCAGGCAGGCTGCCGCGGTGACGGTTGAAAGTACCCGTCGGGCTGGTTGTCTTATCACTGTGAGAAGTAGTTGTAGATTAACAGGAAAATTTTACATAAATCGGGATGTTAAATTACATTTTAAAATTGTGAAATTTCGAGCCAGCACAACGTATCGACTTAGATTTAACTGACATGCAGGAATGTTCTGCCGTCTTAAATTTACAACATGTATTGTCAATAGTAAATTACAAAATAAATCGCATAAATTTACGGAAATATTTTTCACAGTGATTGAGCTGTAATGAACAAACACACATACATATGCTTAAAGCCTGAGGAGGGCTATGGTATCCTCAGCAGGAACTATAGTTATTTTCTTGAAGATCGTATGAGTGGCGGTGGAGAGAGACGGATAAGGTACCTGTGCAGTGAGAAGACCTTGCAAGGGATGGGGCTGACGGAGGCCGAAACGTGCGTGATGGATTGTCTCGCAGGGCGTCTGTCCTTATCTTCCCGTCTCTCTCTCTCTCTCTCTCTCTCTCTCTCTCTCTCTCTCTCTCTCTCTCTCTCTCACACACATACATATATTCGCCTCGCGCATGGTGCGCTCTCTCAGCGCGCTCGGTGGATATGAGAGAAAGAATTGCATCCACCCAGAGAGCACCCCTCTCCACCCCCCGCTCCTCAGCCGAACGCGTAGGAGGGGAATTTCACACTCCGCGTAACTTTGTCCTTCTTACCTTACCTCCTCCCCCTCTCCTCCCTCCCCTCCCCTCTCCTCCCCCGGGGGGCTGGGCGGCGCGGAATGCGTTCGTCATCCGTACGCGGGAGGGAGGGAGAGGGAGGGAGGTAGGGAGGGGAGCTAAGGTATGAGTATGTTAATGGTGTAGAAAAGGATCGAAGGCATAGCCCTGGGGCCCAGCCCACACAGCCGCACGCGGGACGATAAGACAGCAAGAGTGGAGAGAGGGAGAGAGAGAGAGAGAGAGAGAGAGCGGGTGGGTAAGAGGGGAGGGCCGAATGGGAATCAGAGTGGAGTATGGAGGGAAGGGTTGCCAACCCCCTGGCCTATCCCGCGGCCCGGCCCGCCCCGGCCCCGCCAAACCCACAGGCAATACTGCTGGGGAGCGTGCAGGAGAGCGTGTGGGCGTGCGTGTGTGTGTGTGTGTGTGTAAAGGGAGGGTGGAAGAGCGGAGATGTGATATGTGACAGGCCCCGCTATGGGACGCCGCCCCGCGCCGCCCCGCGACGCCCCGCGCGCGCCTGGATGCCTGGCGCGGAGGAGAATATGATACGATGTGAAGGGGGTGAGGTGGCAGGTCTGCGCGCTCGCGACGACGCTCTGCAAAAAACAAAAGAAGAAAAAGAAGAAAAATAGTAAGAACGAGTTTTATCGCCGCGGTCAAAGAAAGCCCTTGTTACGCTATGGAAACCCAAGTTTTTGAGTTCTTGTAGCTGTGTTGATTTCCCCTCGTACACTTAATCGTGGTGTGAAATTTTTTTCTCGGTAACTTCACACATTTGAAATTGCGTGATATTCAGACACTCTTGTGTTCCTGGAGCAGGATGCCTTAAGTGTAAGTTTGGTTTCCTCCAGACTGCGGCAAGTCGTGCGTGTGTGTGTGTGTGTGTGTGTGTCAGTAGTAGTAGTAGTAGTAGTAGTAGTAGTAGTAGTAGTAGTAGTAGTAGTAGTAGTAGTAGTAGCAGTAGTAGTAGTAGTAGTAGAGGTGGTTACAACTTATCTTGGCAGCAGTCACAGCCTACCCCAAAAGTGCGAGGCGACCTGAGCCGAGCTGCGGACCATGTGGCCCAGGCCAGCGGGGCCGGAGCCGCTGAGAGTCGTGGACCCCTATTGTCTCGGCCCTGGACGGACCTCGCGGTGCAATTCGTTTCATTGGCACGGCCCCACCCTATTCAATAGAGTGTCCAATTTTAACTTTCGAACAAGGGCATATCGCAAATTTTAAACGCCATATTTGGCTTTGCTGGTTCGAGACAAGAAATTTGATTACGAAATTCGAAGTATTTGTCTGATTTTAGCACTTTTATTAATAAACTTTGTTATGGTTATAACTCGAGAACAAAAAGTCCGGATCGGAATGATTTTTATACGTCATATCATCAATTTTGGTACTTGATCGATTGAAGTCGCCACTGGTTCAAAATATTTACAGAAATAGACTTTGGAACATATTCAGACAATTGCCGAGGCCGTTTTAAGTAAGGTCTGCCTATTAGTCTCGCGCTCCTCGCTGGGGCTCCTCAATGGAGACCTTCTCCACCCACCCCGCCTCCCGCGCGACGACCCACCAGTGATCCTCGAGTTGCCTGTACTTTCTTTGTTTTCAAGTGAGCTCGCTCAAAACTTTTACTGCCAAGATAAGTTGTAACCACCTCTAGTAGAGTAGCAGTAGTAGTAGTATTAAGTACACTGGAAAAACAAAGGTGCTAAGTCCTACTTTAAAAGGTCACTAATAAAATTACTTAGTTGCACCTTTTGCAAAGGCACTCAAGATTTAGTGCCCCAGAAAAGAGCACCAAACTTAACACTCAATTTAGCGCCCCAGGAAAGGCGTTGCTTAGCACCTTTGTTTTTCCGGTGTAGTAGTAGAGTAGCAGTGGTAGTACTAGCAGTAGTACTAGCAGTAGTAGTAGCAGTAGTAGTAGTAGTATAAGTAGTAGTAGAGTAGTAATAGTAGTAGTAGTAGCAGTAGTAGTAGCAGTAGTAGAGAAAGCGTGAATGGCTTGCGCGCCCGCCCCGACCCGCCTCACTAGAAGCGCGCCGCGTTGTTTTCATTACAAACGATGTCAAGGGAACCAGCTGCGCCGGGGGTTCTTCCTCCGTGCCGCGGGCCGAACATGGAGAGAGAGAGAGAGAGAGAGAGAGAGAGAGAGAGAGAAATAATAAAAGAGCAGCGCCTCTTTAAGCCGCTCCAGTAATTACATTCCGCTCTTCGGGCGCGAGGCGAGGCGAGGCGAGGGGCGCAGCGGAGCGGCAGGACCCCTGGGGGGGGGGCGGCGCCTCAAGGAAAAAAGACGGCGTGGCGTGGCGTGGCGTGGCGGCTAATGGGGCAGGGCAGGCCCGGCCCGGCCCGGCCCGGCCCGGCCGCAGCGAGAGAGTTGCGGAAGGTCAGGAGGACTCTTGCAGTTAGGAGGGTTGGGGTGGAAGAGCCCCGTGTTCCACTGAGAGGAGAGGAGAGGTGGGGCGGACACTGAAGACACTTGGCCTGCGTGTTTCTCGTTCCGACTGAAACACTATACCTGAATGAAAGGTATGTTTTAATACAGATCGGTGGTTTTGTCTGTTGCAGATCGATGCTGGGACCCACGCAGCAGCAGCGCATGGAGGCAGCGGGTTTGGACCGCCGCGGTGAGTCTTGAGCTCTTCCAGTTAGTAAATTCTCGCGGTTTTCGCGTACTTTTTCTTCTGTTCGAAATTTGAACAAGAAGCGAAAAATAACTAAGATGTACGGAAAACCGAAAAAAAAAACCACGAGGTCGGGTGGAGGGAGGATGGGCTCTCGCTGCACGAGATATGACAGCGGTTGCTACAAGGGCCTAAAGCTCCCCCGCCCCGGCCCCGCCCCGCCCCGCCGCGCCAGCACAGGTTTACTGTCGGCAGATTCCCTTTTTATGGCCCGTATATAGGCCGTATCTATCGGGCCGCATAAGCCTCTCTTGGCGCCGGCGCCTGTCCGGGGGATCGCCCGTGATTTGTCGAGGTAGATACGCCAACATGCTCAGTGTGTGTGTGTGTGTGTGTGTGTGTAGCCCGCTGTGTTAGGGCGCGTTACCTACTTTTTTCAAAGTAAAAACTGGGCCAGTCACGACTCGCAAGGCGTACCGACGGGTTCATTGCGCGTCCAGTTTTTTTTCGCTATTTTTAAATATATTTTTTTTTTGGAGAAAAGAAGCGCGACAAAGTAGAATTTCGTGATTATGGACAAGAGAGGCGTTCTAGGAATTTACCCTTTTCGAGCCGCTATGCCGCCGCCGCCGCAAGTCCGATAGCTGTGCTGTTGTGCCCGGGAGCCATCGGGGCATGGACGGACATACACGCAGTGGCATGCCTCACATCCGATACTAGCCCCCCCCCCACTCTCTCTCTCTCTCTCTCTCTCTCTCTCTCTCTCTCTCTCTCTCTCTCTCTCTCTCTCTCTCTTCGCCCTCTCCCTGCCCTCTCCCGCCCGACATGTGTGTGGATCGCATAAGCGGGGAGCACTTGAAAGTTGATGGGGATTCGTTGCCATGGCTACCTCCTGAGGGGGTGGCGCTGGTGGGCGGTGGGGTGGCGAGGCGAGGCGAGGCGAGGCGGGCGAGGCCCGTGGCAGCCATGGCCGCGCCACAGCCTGGATATTGCTCGAGGGGTGCACGCCTTGCGAGGCCCCGCGCGTGGCGGGGCGGGGCGGGGCGGGGAGGCGTTCGGAAGCTCCCGGGCGGAACCCGGCGCAGCGCCGCGCCGCCGCCGTGCCCACCGTCAGTCATAGAGACATTCCGGGAAAGTGTCATAGCACACTACTATGACTTTTGACGCCCCCCTCATGCCCCGCCACCCTCCGCACCTCTCTCCCTTTTTTTTCCTCTTTTCTGGAATTCAAATAACGGCTTACCGCTGCGGAAGTGCCTAGCGCTGGAGGGGAGGCTCTGCCTGCGGCCGCTGCCGAACAACGACCTGCAACAGACAAAACCAACGGCTTGTATAAAATGCAGACGAAACAGTTTCTTTCTGGCGGTCCCCCCAGAAAGAATCGCCCCATACTCAAAGTTAAGTTTTGATATTTTTTTTTATCGAAAAGACGGACTAAACTGGAATATGGTTAATTGGGGTCCAGCTGTGCACGGGAGAATATAGGCAACCCGCCTGTTTCTCTGGTGCCATCCCGCCGGGGGTTTGAATGAGCCCGCTCTCGCGCGCGTCACCTGGTTAGCTCGTTACAGCTGCTCTCCAGTCGATTGTGATGCAAAGCAGACGAGGCCCTAAATACGTCCCCGCGGGGCCGCGGGCCGAGGCCGGGCCGCGCGACTGACAACGCGCGCCGCGCCGGTCTGGTCTCGGCTGCAAGGGCAAGGGCGTGACCTCCACGCGAGTAATACGCTTTGCTCGGTTTTTAACTGTTGGGGCCCTGATCATCTTGGAGTGGGAAATGAGTGCTTCTGCGCTCAGCTCTTTCCGGCTCTTTAATTTTTTTTTAAAATTTTATATTTTTTTTAAATATTTTTGACGGTGTCCAACCATAGCCGCCGCGAGGGTTACCTGCCCCGCGCGTCGCCTGTCCAACCCTTCCCCTTTCCTGGTTGATTTGCATACGAGAAACGCGCGCTCGTACGAGTGTGTGTGTGTGTGTGTGCGAGCAGCGCGTCGAGAGATTAAGTAGCTCCTTATGACGCACCGGGGCGGGGTGCATCGTGCGCGCTGCATCCCGGATATGCAGATGACGCACATGCAGCTCAGCATCCTCCTCTTCCTCCTCCTCCTCCTCCTCCTCCTCCTCCTCCTCCTCCTCCTCCTCCTGGAGCGCGCCGCGTTGCCGTTCAGAGCGCGAGGTGGCCGTGGTGCTCCCCTCTGCTGCCTGTACACGGACGCGACCACAGGGCGAGCAGCGCTCCCGGGGCATCGATCTCTCCCGCGAGCCACTCTACTTTACTTTACCATTTCGTCGATCTATATGTTTGGCTCGCGTGCCGCCGCGCCGGGGAGGCCCGAAAGGAAAGGTGGAACGAGTCGCTGTGTACTAACCTATCATGCGAGTGAGTGTCCCGCGCCCCCCTCCCTCTCGCACCTTTCTCCTACGCCCTCTCACCACGACTCCTATATTCCACCACACGCACCCCTTGCCGCCCCGCCCCCCGCGCCTGCGTGATTTGTGGCTTGCCGGCCGCACTCCAAGAGCACAGGCAGCGGCTCCTCGACGAGCACCCCGCCCCTGCCCACCCCGCCCCGCCTCACCCCACCACGCCCCGCCTCACCCCACCACGCCCCGCCAGGCGCAGCGAAAATAAAAGTAATGACGCTGTAACGCAGGGCAGCCCTGGGCCTGCCTCTCGTGCCAAGTGACGGTACGCCTGCCAAGCTGGCCGCCCGCGCCGCCCCGCCCCGCCCCACCCCGCCCCACCCCGCCCCGCCCCGCCCCGCCCCACCCCGCCCGGCTCCATTGAGTGAGGGGCCTAGCGTAGCGTAGCGTCGCGTAGCGAGGCGCCGCTGTTAACGCTAGTCGCAGCGTTCTATGGACATTCCGCGCGTGGGCCGAACTCTTTCAGTGATGACGTCACAGAGGAAAGAGTGGGGAAGCGAAGGAGTACCCCTACCCCTTCCTTTCGGTTCCCTCTTTATCAACGTGTCTTCATATCTGCAAGAGCATATGCCCTATACGCCTGCCTTCACTTAATGCTGTTGTCACGTTCCACCCGGCCTATAAAAAACATAATACGGAAGATGTGTGTGCGTGTGTGTATACGAGAGAGAGAGAGAGAGAGAGAGAGAGAGAGAGAGAGAGAGAGAGAGAGAGAGAGAGAGAGAGTATTAAAATGAGCCGCAGAGATAGCATCACGTCGACCCAGCCACCTAAACAAAGTGGTAGAAAGGGTGACTGCACCCTGTCCCGCCCCATCCTGCCGCTTCCCTTCGTCTGCTGCGAGCGAAGCTTTTGTTTTTTTACCTTTTATTTTTCGTAAACCTTTGGTCCACACTGATGGCGTGAGCTAAACATGATTTAAAAAAAAATATTATTATTATTGTGAAATTTGAAATGTAGTTGCCATCAACATCCCTCGCTTCCTTCCGTGGACTTTTCTTTTTATTTCTCTCTTCCTCGGCCGTACAGACAGGTGGCTGCATATGCGTGCGCATTACCAGAGGGATAGATGAGTATGCAGATGTCTGACACGTGCGTGCTATTACCCTGCAGTCAGCTGGCCTACGTGTGCCGGGGCCGGGCCGGGCCGGGCCGGACTCGACCCCAGTGGCCTAGACTAGACAGAGGTGCCCACGCCGCCCCACCCAACCCCACCCCGCCCCGCCACGCCCTCAGCACCCTACCTACGCCGCGTCGGATGTGAACCCTTTCCCTTTCCTGTGCGTGAGCCCACACAACGCAGCTGCGCCGGGATAATATTATATATATCGGCCGGAACTGTTTCATCCGACGTTATTGAAAATCAAACAGCACGAACAACTCATCGGCGTCGCCGACTTTGAGATGTTGAAAATATAGAGGACGGTGCAGTATAAAATCCCTGAGAAAATTTAGTTTGAAAAAGGTTTCCTACTCTCTTCCTTTGCCTTTGCGAAGGGTGGTCCCTTGAGGTGAACTTGTTGCCTGGCCCGCGCCGCAGCGAGTGCAGGTAGACCTTGCAAATCCCTGCACCCCTTCCCTTCCCTTCCCTTCCCCGGCCTCCGCGCCAACCCTTCCCCTATCTGGCAGCGCGCATCCCTTTATGTGCGGAGGAGCATCTTCAGCCCCCCTGCCCTGCCCTGCCCTGCCCTGTCACACGGGGTGTGTGTGTTTTTTTTACGCAACACATTCAAATAATAAAACGCATTTTTCTTAACCAGCAGAGCATGTTTTATACCCGTTTATTATATTTGAAGCCAAAGTGGCTCATTTTCCCCTCGTGTCTGCATGTTCCTGCCATGCATAACGGAAAGGGTTGCAGAGTTTTGCAGCGTTGCAACATTGCACTTCTGCCATAAATTTTTGGCATGTCGAAAGCAAGCGCTCGCCGTTCACGGGCCACTGGGCGCGCTGCATGCAAAAATACACACACAACCTCGCGAACCGCGCGGGGCGGGCACGAGTTAAGTCTCTGCGTCAAAACTCTGGTCAGTTCCTACATTTAGTTATTTGTTTATTTGTTTATTTTTTTCACTAAAGGCAGGCCTAAGTTACTGCCACCGCAAAATTACCAACGTGACAGGTCGAACAACCATCGATCAGCGATATCGATTAGCACACGCCCACCGTGGAACCATTACACGCGTATTGCGGATTTATCAAATGAGAAAATAATCTATCAAAACTAAAGGCCTTAAAACGTCGCAGTGACTTTTCCTCCTGCGTCATCTCGTCCTCTGGAAACCTATCGCATATCCGGCATCCTAACGGCAACGGCAAACCTCCCGTGCCGCGTCCCTCCTCGACGGTTCTGATGAGATGCGCGAGAGATGCGCACCCCCCCCCCCCCCCAACCCCTTTTGCGCGGGACCGTCTGGCGCGGCCGGCGCGCGATTACCGGGAACAAAAAGGAAAGGATTTTTGCATACGCACCTCGCGAAATCGACACCACCTCACCGGGCGGGGCGGGGCGGGGCGGGGCGGGGCGGGGCGGGGCGGCATTGAGAGGCGCGGTCGCGCGGGACAGGGATCGATGAGATAGGATGGGACAACCCTAACCTCTGCTGTCTGCTCTCACGGACAAGATTTTTGCTCCGCGGGGCAGCGCTGGGAGCAGCCGTATCGCACCGAGCACAGCAATATTTTTGAGGTATGTGAACTGGCATACATAAGAATAGTGTACTTTAGTCGATGAAAAGGGCTGTAAGTAACATAAAAACTAATAATTTCGTAAGCAGGACATCGTCTTGCCTGTTCTCTCGCGATTGGAGAAAAGTATGCTGCTTTGCTTGTCTTTAAGCACCTTTATAGATGCAAAAATTGAAGGAAGGATGGTTTTTCTCCGATTTGTTTTCCACTTCTCGTCGCGTATTGTGGTGTTCCATTACGTGTCACTTACTTGCCTTCCTCTTCAAGCACTCCGTGTAACTCGCCAATCATGCTTTCGTCGTGGAGTGCGCCGATAAGCTTTACTCAAATAATGCAAAGAGATCGGCAAACTCGGCTGCTGGGACGCGACCGTTCGTGTTCCTCTGTCTCTCTTGCTCTGCCTACAATGCAATCTCCCGTATTATATATCGTGCTCTCTTTCTCTCTCGCTGCGAGTCCCCCCTCTCACTTGTTTGCGGTCGGAGAACATTATTGGCACTATTGACCCTGGCGACCCTCTGCCGCACCTGCGGAGACCAGCCGTGTGGGACTGACTGGGTGCAGATCGGATCCGAGCGCAGCGATGTGCGCGGGGCGGGGCGGGGCGGGGAGGGGTGGAGGGAGCTAGGGCACCGCACCCTCAGGCTCAGGGTGACCTACCTGTCCCAGCCCCAGCCGGGAACCGTCCTCAGCCAGGCTCCGCCAGACTTGAAAGCGCCGGTATTTTGACTCCTTTCCTTTTCTTAAATATTCTTCTCGATTTTCTTTTGTCTTCGCTGCCTCTGCTATGCGACGCTGCTGCAGCTCTTCCTTTTTCTCCAGCTTTGCATTGCTCTAGCCCCGTACTCTCTCTCTCTCTCTCTCTCTCTCTCTCTCTCTCTCTCTCTCTCTCTCTCTCTCTCTCTCTCTCTCTCTCTCTCTGTCGCGATATGAAAAATCGCAGCCCTTATCCACGTAGCAGCGCAGTACCACACCGCACCTTCCTGCAGCGCATCTGCTTTTTTTCCGCCGCACCTTTTTGGCAATGCAAAAATGAAGGTTATTTGGCCATAAATCAGCGAGCGCGAAATCCCAACAACCTCTTATCCCGAGCAGAACCCTCCCCCCTCCCTCCTCCCCTCCGGCCCGCCCCGTGTAAACAGCACCGCGCGACCCTGCGCGCCTGTAAGTGGGTTCGCCCGGTAACACGTATGAAAGTATTGCGGACGGTCTGCACGGGGTGGAGGGAGGGAGGGAGGTCGCGGAATATAAAGTCAACGACCTGATCAGATCCGGCCGGCCGGGCGCAGCGCATCCTCATCACGCAACCCTTTCCTCTCCTTGCCATTACATCCGGGCCATTTACATGCCTATTCAGGGTGCCTCGCCGCGCCTCGCCGCGCCGTGCTGGCTGTGTGAGTCTGCTGCTGCAAGCCGAATCGCATAATGCATCTCATATTTTTCTCCGGTACGGAAAATTTGCAAAAAATAAAATTGACACTCGAATTGAAACTTTTATTTTAATTAAAAAATTAAAGTACACTATTTTTAATGTTTAGAGTTTTAAACTCAAGATGTTTCTGTTCTTGGCGGAAGCAGAAATAAAAATACACCATTCGAATAATTTTTGTACTTAAGCTTTACGAACATGTGTGTGGACGTGGTGTAATAATAATAGTGACCTACTGTGTTCTATAACCAGTCGGGCTTGGAAGCCCTCGCGCCCACCCCGCCCCGCGCCGTTGTGGCTCACAGCTGAGCTAACCAGGTTAGCCCAGCCCAGGCGGCGGGGCGGGGCGGGCGCAGAGCAGACGGCCTACCCCAACACGGCCGCTGAGGGCTCCATCTAATTTATTCAGCCTGCCTTCCCTGAATTCATTAACGCACGGAGCGGGCCGGGCCGGGCCCCTCGCGCCCCCTTCCCCCGCCCCGCCCCTGCCCTGGGCCAGACGGCGGCGGGGTGGGGCGGGGCGGGGCGGGGCGGGGCGGCAGCCCGCGCGCCGCGGCTCAACGGCTGCTTTGCCTGCTGCTGCCTCGGGTCGGCCCGGCGCGGCCCGCCGCGGCCCGGTCCCCGGAAGATGCGCACCCTTAACCCTTCTGTTATTCCATTGTTTAACGTCATCGCCTCCCCCTCTCCTCCTCACCCCCCTACCCCCCGCCACGGCGACTCAACCCTTTCCTCCGCACCTCCAGTCGCAGTCTATCGCCGTCCTCGGCCGCACACGGACGCACTACCGCAGGAGCTCCAGGGCGCACAGTGCACCGCGCCCTGCGTCTGCTGAGTTTCATTATTGCCATGGATCGCCGAGTCCTTCCTCCACCAAGTGCTCGACAAATGTTCTCCGGTGCCACGATGTCTCTGCCCGCTATTGTGCCTGGACACCAGCCGGACCCTGGATGATAACGACCTTCAGTCGTCGGCCACCGCAGAGTCTGCCCTTCGATTATTCCCTGATGTTCAACGAAAGGCGTGCGACGTGTTGGAATCACGTGATGCGCACGATATTTGGGGGAGCCCTGGTCTTTGGTGCCGGAGATGTGCCAGTCAGTGCGCGCCAAGATGAAGAAGGCTGGGGCTTAGTGAGTCAAAGGTTGGTAAGAGTTTTATAAGCTGACTGCATTCAAACAGGTTCGAAATTTACGCCCAGAAAAATCGAAAAGTTGTAGGAACTATTGCATTGTTAGCTCTGGGAATACCATAAAATTGTAGTTAATATTAGGATTGTGGTGACCGAAAATTCCGTGACCCACACCATAATACTACTGTCTTAACCATAAATTTATGGCTGTCCCTGAGGTAACCATACGATGGTCGTTACAACCTTTCATTTTTCTAGGTGATATGTGTATTTACAACAGCTCTTTAAATGTTCATGGCCAACCCCTCTGCACTGGTAAAACTAAGGCGTAACATTACGCTTGAAGAGAGGCGTACTAGTCGTACGCCCTTCTTCAAGTGTACTGAGGAAACTTCCCCATGAAATTAGATAGGAGCGGTCCGGTCGGATATGCTCCTGTACGCTTGAAAAAAGGCGTAGGTGCCAGTACGCTTGAATAAAGGCGTAATGTTACGCCTTTGTTTTACCAGTGTGCACGCTGAGTGTTTGTAAGGAAAAAATATTCTTTTTACTAAAGTTTTTCTGCACGAAGTGAAAGGTTTTCTTAATGCAAGGACTAGGACTTGAAATTTTGAGGACAACGTGACTCGTTTAAAGGAAGGTAAAAGGCCTTGGAAAGGGCTTAAATTAGGGGGATTTGCCTTGAAAATATACGTAAATAATTAAGAGCACAGTTTCCAAGCTGAGCTGCAGATGGTATTATTTAAGTAGTCCCAAACTAGCATAATAAGATCTTAAAAAAAGCTATTTCTGCAAAATTACTGTTCAATTTGGAACCTAAAGAGATTAACTTTTGGCTCAAATTATTTTATTTTTTTCTTACGCCCTCCAGTATAGAGCATCACTTTCCGCGATTATTTTACAACTTTGAGTATTTTAAAATTGGGTTGATTTTTTGACTTAAATCTTTTTATAGTGATTAGTGGTAGGGACCTCGTCTGAAAGTGACAAAACTTCACTACTGCTGGTTTTCCGCGAACGGCAAGAAAAGGCAAAAAGAAAGTGGAAGTAGTGAAACGCTGGGGGAGATAACGGGTAGGCAGGAGGAAAAGTAATGTCTGAGAGGGGCTAGGCGGAATATGACGGTGTGACTGCGAGAGAGACAGATAGGGCCGCGGGAGGGGGTGGAAGAGAGAGGCCGAAATACAAGGGGATGGAGCACGCGGAATAGGACGGAAGAGTCGGATAGCGAGAGAGCAGGAGTGAGACGGGAAGCGAAAAGGAAGAGGGAGCAGAGAGAGAGAGAGAAGGAGTGGAGGGAGGAAAGACGAAGAATGTTTCACAATTTGCTCCACCTCCTCCTGCCCCGCCTCCCCGAGCGACGCTCCGCCGCCATTGGCTGCGCGCCTCGGGGAGGGAGGGGGCCCGCCGGGCCGGGCCGGGCCGGGGGTGGGAGTGGGGGGAGAGAGCGCTGCGCGCCGCCACCCCGCCGCGCCACCGCGCCACCGCCCTCCCTGACTTGCTACTTTCCCTGCCGACAGTTCTTATCGAATGCGCCGCTACGCGCCGCCACGGCGCCTCTACTCGGCGGTAAGCGGGGCTTCGCCTGCCTGCCGGGGTAAGGGGCGCTGTGCTGCTCCTCCATCTCCCGATTCGATTTGCTCAGTCATGATGAAATGCCAGGGCCGCTATCGCGCACGCCGCGATAAGATGTGCGTGTGTGTGTGTGTGTACCCTCACAGCAGCGCGGCGCCGCACCAAAAAGGACAAGTTTGAGATGTGGAGCGCCACGAGAAACGGATAAGGCGAGGGGCGCGCGGAGGCTGCGGAGAGAGAGAGAGAGAGAGAGAGAGAGAGAGAGAGAGAGAGAGAGAGAGAGAGAGGGCGGGAAAGAATCATATAGTTTCACAATAATACGTTTTCACGAGCCGTGTGCCCGCCCGCCTGCCCCGAGCTCCCCTACAGCTGTCTACAGCTGCCCTGCCCTGCCCTGCCCTGCCTGTGCCTGTCCCGGCCGGGAGGGAAAGGGCGCCTGCTGCTGCGCTCAAGTTCGCGCGCCCCGCGGAGACAAGTTTCACTTTCCTTTAATCAAGTCTGCGCGGCGGGCACTGCGCCGCCCCGCCCCGCCCCGCCCCGCCCCGCCCCGGCCACCCCCGCCCAGAGCAGCAGCCGCCCGGCCCGGCCCAGCCCCTCCTCAACGCCGAGCCCCTTCGTAATGAGTCAACCTTGGCCCAGTTCGCAGTCGTCGACCCCCACTCCCACCCCCCGTCCTCCCCCACCCCCTCGTCTTCTTCCCCCAGACGGCGCGGCGTGCCTCTTGGTAATTACATGCGAACTCGGCTCGGCTCGGCTCGGCGGGCCCCATTGGATCTGCTCTGCCCCCGCCCCGCCCCGCCCCGCGGTTGGGGAAGGTTAGCGCATACGGAGGGGGAGGATGGGGGGGGGGGGGCTAGGGTCCTTAACCTCATGCGATAAAGACGTCTCTTTAACTGTCGCCCGTCGCTCCTCCCGCGGGGCAGCGGCGCGGCGTCGCGACGGCTATGGCACAGCCCCGATCGAGTTCCGATTTTTTCTGTTTTATTGAGTTATCTCGACGAGGATTTTAAACAATCTTGTCCGTATAATTTTGTTGCATGTCCAATGATCTCAATGATCTTTAGGTTATGTTTCTTTTTGATCCATGTCATGGATGCGGGACTTGACTGTCTTTTCCTTTCGACGTGGCTCCCTCCCGCCGCACGTCAGGCGCCGCGCCCTGACGTGGTACTCGCGCTCATTCAATGACCCGGAAAATTAGGAGGTGGGGCGGGGCGGGGCGGGGCGGGGCGGGGCGGCACGCCCTGGCAGGCGGAACGCCTCCGCGTCCTGCGAGGTAGTACGTGTACAGCGACACCCGCGGAGGTACGCGCGCTCAAGATAAAGGGCGTAAAACAACTCTGCGATAGGACCTTCTATTTTCTTTTTGGTACGGATGATGTCTTATTTTGCCAGCACACGCCATTGTGCCATGATGTCTGGACGTTCCCGTCGTCTCACTGAGCGCCGTTTGAGACTCGCATTGTGTTTTTAAAGGTGGTATTGCACCAAAGTACTTTAAACAGCGGTGTATTGCCACCATGCAGATACTTTTCCCTGCCCGGTAGGGATGCATGATGTTATTTGACAGCTTTATCGCAGCGGCGATGATATTAGTAGTAAGTTTACAGTCATCCATAAAAGCGAGCGCTCCGGGGGCGGGGCCGAAGTCGTCGCGGGAGTCGTCGCGGGATGGTGCGCGGGCACGCAGCCCCGCGGTGACGCCCCGGTGACGCCCCGGTGACGGCCCCCGGGTGACGCCCCCCGGGGTGACGCCCAGTCATGGCCGCGCGCGCAGCGGGGTGCGCCCGCCCGCCCGCCTGCCAGTGTCACCCTCTTGCGACGGGAGAAATAAATAAGAAACCGGCTGAAAACGCGACGCGTGCGGCGCGGCCGACGCGCGGCATTGAGAGGGAATAAAATATATACCAGAACCGTCCCGTCCCGCGACACCTCGAGTCACGCCACGCCACGACGCGCTTCCACCTGCAAACGACTGTTTTCTGTTGCTGTGCGAGAGCGCTGCTGTCACGGTATCACCCCCCCCCCTCCCCCTTTCCCTTCTGATTCCCTTAAAAACATCGCGTAAATGGGGCGCGGCACGATCCGCTCGCGCGCGTGATGTCACCATGTCAGAACTGACAACCACCACCTTGCACGGCACACGCGCCACGCATCCGCCCGCATCCGCTGATACTCCTCATGTTTGTCATCCGGCTTACGCCGGCTTACCGCCGCCCTCACCCGCGCGCGCGCACTTAAGCCCCTCGCGGCGACGTTTTGGCCGCGTCGTGTCAACGCCGTCACATCCTCGCGGTGACACGGGGGCCGCGCCGAGGATCAGACTAAGCGGCGAGTTTGGCTGCGGCGCGGGCGGGCGGCCTACCCTGCAGGGGCCACGGCGCCTTATGGTGAGGGCGGGTAGGCAACCCCCGACAAAGTGGTTTCCGTTCTGTGCGGGGGCGCGCGCGCGCCCTGGCGACTGAACAATAAAATGAAAAAAAATGTGGAAGTGCGCAATGGTGGAGGATTGCGCTCGTCGCCGGGCAAACTACTCGCCTAATGGCGGGGTGCGCGGGCGGGGCGGGGCGGGGCGGGGCGGGGCGGCCTGCGTGACGCGATATGGCGGTGGTTGGTGGGGTGGCGCAATTCATACACGGCGGGGCGGGGCGGGGCAGCCTTTCTACTCTCGGTGCGTCGCATGACGCCGGCGATAACATGCGATGCCCCGGCGCGCCCCGGCCGGCGTCGCGGCGGGGCGGGGGCGCACGCGCAAGGTGCATCCTCTCGATGAAAACTTTCTAGCGCTTTCTAGCACTCGGCTTCTAAAATGATTAAATTACTTAGATTCCTTTCTGGGCCATACGCAAAAGGCGTCTAGTACAACACACAGTAAAATGACACACCTGAAAGCAATCGAATGAATCCCCCAGAAAATTTCCGGGGCGGGTGGCGGCGGCGCGGAACCACATTTCTTCCAGTGTGCCATCGCATGACGTGTCAGCGATCGCTCATGGAGTGGAAGCGAGACGGGTGATCGATAAGACAAGAAGAGCTATAGCGCCTCCCCCTGCTCCGCGCACTGCGCCCCGCGGCCCGCGCGAGCACCTACACTGCCCGAAAGTAACCCCAAAAGCCCTCTTTTCTTTTCGCATGCAACAGCGAAAATCTTATTGAATTGTTTCGCGCTTGAAAGGGTAACATTATTGCAGTATTGCGTACTTGATCGCTCGTGTGCAGTGGGTGCGCGCGGTGCGAGCCACGCTGGTGTCGGTGTATTGTAACCGATTCAGGTCGGCGCACAATCCATCTTCGGGCCAGCTCACGATCGGGGCTTTTGTGTTACCGGGGGCGCCACGCCAAAGTGCCTCGGGGCGAGGGGTGGCGTGGCGCGGCGTGGCGTAGCGCGCCGGGTCTCGCCAACAAACGCCATTAAGGGCACGGGGGCGTAACCTGATCTTTTGCCCGGCTCCTTTCACCTGATCGAAGTGTAGTTTGAGACTACACAATGAAATGGGTATTCATACTAACGCTTAAAAGAAACTAATTTTCAAAATTTTAATGCCTGATCAGGATCTTGTTTCATTTGTACTCTTGAAACTTCAGTCCTCCCAACAATAAATGGCGGCTACCGAATATAGATCTGTTACCTAATTTCTCGAACCTCTTTTATGTCAGAGTACCTCCTCACACCACCCTCCGCTACGCCGCGCCACCTCCGCACACGCATGCACATACGTCACAGGCGGGAGGAGTCTGGGGACCCGAATGTGCTCAGTGTGTGTGTGTGTGTGTGCGTGAGTGTGGCTAAGTAAGGCGAGTGTGTGGGGGAAAGTAGGGGGTGCGTACGCAGGGGAGACACATCGCGTTCGATGGAGGGGAGGAGGGAAAGGGGATGGAAAAAAAAAGCTCCGCTTCGGAAGTTTTTGGTTTTGGTGGAGTGAGCCGCGCGCGGTGGCGTTCGTTTCGGTAGGCAGGAGGGCGGCGCGTCCACACACACACACACACACACACACACACACACACACACACACACGCTCGTCATGTGTTGTCAGAGGGGACGGCGAGCGCAGGCTATCATTATGCGCGTGCTCACCCCCGCGCCCGGCCCGGCCCGGCCCGCAGCTCGCTCACTATTGGCCGCGCACAGCACAGCTCGCCTGCTCGTCCCTTATTTTATTATTTTATTTCTAGGCACCAAGTAGCCTCACTTTTTGTCGGCGTGGCAAAAAATAAACGGCTTAAAATGCTGCCGTTCCAATGCAAGGTTGCAAAAATATTCATAGCGGGAATATCCAAGTTTGAACGAGATTAGAGGAGCAGGGTGCGCGCGTACCTGGCGGCTGCGGTAGGACGCAGGTACTTTGCGCAGTTGTATTTTTTTTAGCACTGGATAATAAGTCACTTAATCCGGGTATGGGTTCTTTGGTCACTTTCACTAACGTGGCACTGAGAGTGGCATCCCGCACAAAGTAGAATCACAATACATATCCTCCAACGATTAGATGTTTTACGTCACAATCATGAGAAAAAACGAAAAAGATTAATGCAACAAAATATAACTGCCTCACAAAGAGCTTAACGCGATACCCAAAGACGGTAACTCACTTTTGCTGCAAACGTGGTTTTAGTTCCGAAAAGGATTTGGCGGGTATTCGTCAATTTTCAGATGCACTCTATGTTTCATTGAAAGGGAAAAGCCCACATTAAGTTTCTTTTTACCCTTTTCACAGTTTTTTTTTTAAATCTAAGCTTATTGTTCTTGAAAAACTTAAGTCCGCGTGCTTCAATTAAAATCCCTTTTCTAAAAACATAATCGCTTTCAGGGTTCACGAAAACACACATGCTAGGATGCGATGAAAATTTTCTAAGTATGGTCATCACTAAATCACTTTCCAAAATATCGCTTTTCACCCCTTTAAAATTTATCAGGAGTTAAATTCCTCGGGGCGTTTCTTTCACTCGCTTCTTTTGTGGAGAAGAGCGTATCGCGCTCACTCACTTGCGAAACGGTACTGTTTCAATCCAAACAACGTACCAGCGGAGCAGCAAAGAGCTTGAAATGTTGGGGAAATTCACTCGACACGGAAAAAATGAAACGAGCACACCAAACGCGAAAAAATAAAAAGTGTTCCGCGCGCTGAGAGCTGCTGCTGCTGTACTCACGGGCGCTGCTCCGCGGCCAGGGCCTCCTCCTCCAGCTCCGTGCGGTGCGGTGCGGTGCGGTGCGGGGCGCTCCGCCGCCGCGATGTCCTCGGCGGTGCGGGGCGGCCGCCAGCGGCCCGGAGCCTCCTCCGGGAGCCTGCTCCGGGCCCCGGGCGTGGTGCTCGGCCGGCCGCCAGTGGCGCTCTGCCCTGCCCGGCCCGCCCCGCGCGCTACGCCCTGCGTGCAGCAGCCCGGCCCGGCGCTAGCAGGCGCCTCCCCTCCCTCCTCTCTCTCTCTCTCTCTCTCTCTCTCTCTCTCTCTCTCTCTCTCTCTCTCTCTCTCTCTCTCTCTCTTCCCTCCTCCGCGCCTCCCCCTGTGCGTCGCGGCGCCGAGCGGAGCGCGCGGGCGGACGGGGTGGGGACCGGCCCGGCCCGGCCAGGCCCGCACCCCCACCACCACCGTCTTGGCCACCCTCTCCCACCTCCGCGCCACGCCGCGCCGCGCCGCCGCTGCGGCAATATCCTTCGACAACGTCGTCATCCCAGTGGCTGCCGCCGCTGCTGGCGCTGTCGCTGCGAGATCGACATTGCGCGCATGTTATTGGGTTACTTTGTTGTGCGGACCGGCACACACTCACACACGAGAGGTCTCTCTCTCTCTCTCTCTCTCTCTCTCTCTCTCTCTCTCTCTCTCTCTCTCTCTCTCTCTCTCTCTCTCTCGCTCGCTCGCTCGCTCGCTCGCATCTCTCTCCCTCTCCTACTTGAGTCACTTCTTGTAAATAGATCTCTGCTCCCATAGCGTACCTCACCGCTGAGGAGCTCCACTCCACTCCTCACTCGTCTCTCGGCCCGGGCGTACCGCTCCTTACCGGCTGTGGCGTGGCGTGGCGTGGCGTGGCGTGGTGAGGGCTGCCACGGGTGGAGAGGGGCGCTGCCCGGCGAGGTAGGCGCGCGCGCACACATGCATAGTTTATTGGAATCGAACCGAATGTTGTCTTGCATCGACAGCCGGTGTAGAAAAGAGGGGGTGCTCAGTAAGGGCGTCGCGCGTGGTGTGGCGGGGCGGGGCGGGGCGGGGCGGGGCGGGGCCGGGTGTGGTTGGGCGCTGCAGCGCGCGAGTGGGCGGCCCGGCCGGGTACGGCACGGGAGGGAAGACGTAAAAGAAAATAACTTTGATCATGGAATACGCATCGCGCGGCGCGGGGGCGGGGCTGGGGGCGGGGGTGGCGGGGACGAGAGGGAGGCAGCGGAAAGGGTGGCGAATCGGGAATAAAATAAAAAAATATAAAAAAATAAACTGGATATAAAGATGGAAGACGGGTTAGACGGAAGATGGATCGCGTGCAGTTCACCCGGGTCTGGCGGCGGGGCGGGCGGGGCTGTGTGGAGATCAAGAGACAAAAAGAGCGCCTTCTGGGTTAGACTTCAAAAAATTCACGTCAAAGAAAGAGTACTTTAAAGTAAATTTAGCCCTCCTTAATATATTCATAACTCTTTTACAAATGTGCTGCCCTCTTACTGTGTGCGTAAAACTCAACCTGACCGTAAAGATCCCGGATGTGGATGTGGATCTCGCCCCACGCCAGGGCAGCTGTTGCTGGTCCCGCAGTGTAACCACACTGTGTTGGGCGGGTGGTAAACACGGCCAAATCGTTTGATGAAGTTGAGCGAATGGCAGTATTTCAGGACGCGAGGCGAAGCGCCCCAGTTCCGCGTTTCATTGCTTTAGTTATTCAATGTCTGGAAACTTGGGTGGGAGCCGCCCGCCACCCTCGCCCCCACACCCACCCCTTTCGTTCGACGTTCCGCGCCACTCTGTTTCGGGATGAGCCAATATCATTGTATCGTTTGGCAGAGCGCAGGAGGGAAAAAGAAAACCACTGAATTGTTTCGTCCAAGAGTTTGGTGCCGACCAACATGAGTCGGGTCTTTTTTTGGAGCGCGCTTTTCAATAAGGCGGAAGTTTACTCTGCGTCCACGCGGTGCGTTCAAACCACTTTGCCGGGGCGGGTAGCGCCCGAGCGGGAGGGGTAGTGGCAGGAGCAGGGGGAACAGATAAAAAGGAAATCAGACGGAAAACGGTGAAAAAAGAGAGAAGAGAGAAGCCTCGTGAGGAGAGGGTTGCACGTGCGACGTACGCCCCTCCCCGTCGCGGCCCCGCCTGGCCCCGCCCCGCCCGGCCCCGCCCCGCCCCGCCCCGCGCCCCGGCTCTCACCCGTGCACCAGGAGCGACAACTGAATTTACCCGATCATTTTTTCCCTTATTCCTCTCTTTCCGGTTATTTTTTTCTCTCTTCTCTTGTGCTTCTCCTCTGGACTGGAGCAGGCTGATTCCTCTTGGCTGATTTATCCTCTCCTCCGGTTCGCTGTGTGTGTGTGTGTGTGTGGTATACGCGGGGGCGCCCTCTCACTCTCCCTCTCCCCTCTCTCTCCCCCCCCCCCCCTGCATCGGCTCAGCCCGGTATAGCTCCATCCATCTCACTCCCTCTCGCTCGCGCTCTACAACCACGTATTAGTTTTCCGTCTCGGCCAATTTTCCTAGCAATTGCTCCCCAGTACAGCGCGGAGCCGTCCCGGCCCGGCCCGGCCCGGCCCGGGCTCTCTCCCCACAGCCGAGGCACATCAGGTATGGGAAACTTTGTTCGCGAACCGGAAAGGCGGAAGGGGGGCGGGGGGTAAGGGGGCGAGCGGATGAGAGCGAGCGCGAGGCTCAGCCCGGCCAGTCAGCTGAAAAATTTCGCAATAATTGCATTTGGGCTCTTTGGCCGCACGACTATATATCGGCAATGCGAACGTAAGGAGGGCGGCGGGGGCAGCAGGGCAGGTAAGGGGGTAGACGGATGGATGGATGGATGGATGGATGGATGGATGGATGGATGGATGGATGGATGGATGGATGGATGGATGGATGGATGGATGGATGGATGGATGGATAACACTGCGAAGGACTGCTGCTGCTTCTCGTTGTAAAACGCTGAGCGCGCGGCCGCTAGCCCCTGCGGCTGGTCGAGGTAGGCCATCCCGTAAGGCAGCGGTGCGCACCGGGTGGCCTATCCCCCGTTCCGCAGGCGCACTGAGCCTGCCCGGCCCGGCCCGGCGCGCTGGTGCGGTGGTGGCGGGGGGCCGCCCGGGCCGGGCCGCCGTAGTCATCTTAATCGCTGCTCGATGCTCCACTTGTTGCCGACCCTGACCTCGCGCAGGCGTAATTACCGAGCCTCCGCGCCACGCCACGCCGCGCCACGCCAGGCGCTTTGTTCTACATCAGCTGAGCGGCCGGCGCGGTGGCGGGGCGTGGTGGGGTGGGGTGGGGGAGGGAAGTAGTTAGTGCGCAGCGGACACTCTCCTCGCGGCGAGGAGCCACCCTGCTTACCGCGCCCCTATAAACAATAATTACAGTAAAAAAAATGCTGAGCAATTGAGGGAAAAAAAATGAATTTTCTTAAAAGCTCTCCCTACACACGAAATTATTTTTGTGAAACTACCATCCTTTAAAAACAGCGGCGAACACCGTCTAAACTCACCCAGCTGATGTACCAAAATTAACCGAAGGATGTTCGGAAATGGAGGGGTAGTCTTGCCAGCAGCTTCCCCTCGTTAAAGACACGACAACCCCTCTTTCTCTTTCTCTCTCTCTTCTCTCTCGCTATCTCCCGGAGCAGGGCCACCAGTTGCTCAAGTGCGGATTATTCTTATTGATTGCGCTCTGCGCCCTCATTTCGCCGCGCCCCGCCACGCCGCGCCGCGCCAGCCACTAGTTGCGTGTAATTCCACCCTCCCCCACCCTCATCCTAATTGCAAATGCAGCGGCGACGACTCGTGGCCCGGCTGCCCCGGAATGAGGTCGCGGCCGGGAGCGGAGGTGGAGGAGGAGGAGGAGGAGGGGGAGGAGGAGGAGGAGGAGGAGGAGGAGGAGGAGGAAATAGAGGGGCCGAAGGAAGAAGCGTCGACGTGATTTTATTTTAACGAGTAGACAGCCGCGTGTCTTTTCGTGCTCGGCCGAGAGCGGAGCGGAGCGGAGTAAGGGTCCGCCCGCCACGGTAACAGTCACTTTTCATAACGGCAGAGCGAATCCCCGCGTCGTTCGCCCTTTGATACTGTTGTTCTTTCGTGCTTCTCCCGCGCTTTGTTCCGGGAAAGGAGGTCGCGGACAAGGAGAACCATCAGACTGAGAGAGGGAGAGAGAGAGAGAGAGAGAGAGAGAGAGAGAGAGAGAGAGAGAGAGAGAGAGAGAGAGAGAGAGAGAGAGAGAGAGGGCAATATCAATGACAATTCTGTACCGGGCGGAGGAGTCCTTGGGCTGGAACACGTTCTCCATGATAAATCATACACTGTTTGCGCCGCAATACCGAAATAGCGTAACGGCCGGGCGGGGACAAATGTGTCGGCAGCGCATATGTAATACCCTAATACGTTTCCGATGCAATTGCCAAACGTCGGCAAATGTCTCCCCCGCCAGCCGGAGCCTCGGCAGCAGCAGCAGCAGCAGGGGCGGGACGCAGAGGCGCATGCCACCGTCATTTTAAAGGGGTACATCTTCCTTTTCTCTGGAATTTCACTTGTTTTTTGTGAACGAGAAAACGGGTTTATTTCGCGTTCAATATGAGTGCGTGTCTTTAGATTCATGGCATATAATTTTTGGAACCTGGTAACCAACCGAAGGCAATACGTCGTTAAAAAAATGTCCAAGGCGATTTTTCCACATTTATTACCTTTTTCCGTTATAATAAAAAATGTGCACTGGTTGACGTGGCTCGGCGTGCCCCGTCGAGTGCTGGCGGTGCGCGCGGCCCGGCGGCCATCTTGGGTTGTTGGCCATGCGAGGCACACGTCGATAACAGGGAGGGGGAGGCGGGCGTGGGGGAGGAGCGGCGCGCGCGGCCGGGGCAAGGGGGAGGAAGGGAAGCACGTAGAGGAACGGAAAGCGGCAAACGCAGCAAAAATAAGGTGACACAGCAGTCGTGGCTCGGATGGGCGGAGGGGTGGAGCGCGGTGAGGGGCAGGGGAGGGGCGGGGAGGGGCCCCGGAGGGGCGGAGGGCTCCAAAGCGCGGTGGAGCGGAGCGTCCCCGAGCTTGGCTCAGGCCCGGCCCGGCCCGGCCCTGCCCTGCCCTGCCCGGGCGGGTGGAATGAGATGGGAGAGAGGAAGAGTAGTATGAGATAGAAGAGGGAATCCCGCCGCTCCCCGAAAAAATAATACCCGAGTGCAGTGTTGTAAAGAAACCGAACGTACACACTGGTTTTCTCCACTCTACACCCCTATCGATCGAACTGCGGATAAACATTTCTTTCGTAGAAAGAAAATATAGTTTTGTATATTTGTCCGCATTATATGATCTTAAAAAAAAAGTAACGTTAAGCCATGACTCTATGATCTCGTAAAAATATGATCTCGTGAAAAATTAAATTTGTAGGAATTCTTGTAGGTTTATTGAAGCAGTTGGTTGACTACGGTGCCCTGTCTCTGCTGGTCCCGGACGGGACGTGAGTTGACTTGTGACTGCTGCTGATTGGCCTTTCTTCTGCAGCATCTCTGGCGGACAGAAACGGGGGTGGTGGGTGTGGGCGAAGGCGGGCAGAAAGAGAGAGAGAGAGAGAGAGAGAGAGAGGGCTCTACAATCACTATACCCTTCGCGATCAAATTTTGCAAAAAGGCTTACAGCAGCAGAGCACTGTAAAATGCTTGCAAAGAATTGGTTCGTAATGCAAACTATTTTCTTTGTAAGTTGCAAAAAATTTTGAAGCATTGTATTACGAACTAATTCTTTGTAAGCTTACGAACTAGTTCTTTGCAATACAAACAAACAGTTTGTAAGAATTCTAGAAGCTTGCGAAGAAGTTCTTTGCAATAGAAACAAATTCTTCGTTATACGAATACTTAAAATTCTTCGCAACGTTGCAAAGAATTTAGTTTGCAAGCATTTTACAGTGAGGGTTCGCTCGTCGCTCCGAAGAAAAAGTTTGGGCCTATATTGTAACGCTGGATTTTACCTTCAGCGTTTTTTGAAAGAAAGAAAAAAGAAAAGTCATACGTTTTGCACAAACTGAAACATAACCTGTAACATGACAGGGCCTGCCTCACCCGCCGAAGCTACGCCCCGCCACGCCCCGCCACGCCCCGCCAATTCGCACAGTACACAGCAGCTCGATTCGCGGACCAATTACGCGGAATGGCCTCCGACGTAAAACTTTCCCTCTCCTCCCTGTTGCTGCCAATAAAGCGCGCGAGAACAACTCCTCCCACTCCATGCCACCCTCCGCCCCCGCCCACCTGTCACACTTCTCCCCCCCCCCCCCCCCCATCCCCTGCCTCATGATGAGCTCACACACGGCCCCGTGGGGACCCTTTTACAACAGCGGCGCCCCTCACCACGCCACACCTACGGCCCACGGAAAACACCGCAGATGAATGAAAATGGAGTTGTGGGGGGGGGGGGGCTTCTTATTCAGCGCGGGGGCGACGCCGTGCGGGTAGGCAACCCGTCTGCGGGCGGGCCCGGCGGGCTGGCCTACCTGCAGGCCTCGCATAACGCGGAGCTGCGGTGTCGAGTGGTTTTGGGCACCGGACTGGCACCGGGGAAACGGAGCACTTGGAGGCCCGGGCCGGGGCGTGGGGCCCCGCCCCGCCCCGCAGGAGAGATTACGGGCCGGGCGGGGCGCGGGGGCGTATGGGCCGCCTCATGAGGGCCATGAAGGAGGCTGGAGGGGCTGCGCTGGCTGCGCGGCTGGGATCCATAGGGCCGCGGGGCGGGGCCGTAAGGCGGAGTGATGAACCTGCATGGCTCAAGGATTGCCAGCTTATAGCACCGCGGCGGGCCGGGGCTGGGCTGGGCTGAGCGCGGCCTGAGCCCCGCCTGGTCCTGGAGCCCCTGGAGCCCCTGGAGGTCCAAAATGGAAACGCGCGGTGTGCCACGGTGCCGCGGCGGGGCTGCGTTTTACGCCGCGACCGAGTTTGTGCAGCGGAAATTTGCAGATAGAGGGGAAGGGGGAGCAGGGGGAGGGGGTGGTTATTCGGCAGGGCCGGCGCGGCGCGGGCGGGCAGCAGGGCTGTCGCAGGGCGGCTCACCTCTGGGACGGGGATGCACGTCGTCGGCGAGATAACAGGCCCCGCTCACCCCCGCCCCGCCGCGCCCCGCCCCGCCTGATAACAGACGTACAGGTGCTGCGCTGGGGTCGGTCACCCCCCCCCCCTCCCCATGTCTAGGGCCTCGCCCCGCCCCAGGGCCCTTCGACAGCGTTATCGCCTTGTGTTGTTGCAGGAATATAATGCCCTGGGCGCGGCGCTTGGATAGGAGACTTGGGGGATGGATTACATACGTCGTTACTCAGCGAGTTTCTCGACGCGGCTGCTGGTGCTGCTTCATGCCCCATTATTACACAATACCGAATCATGTCAATTTGTTGATTTTTTAACCTTTTGTTGCGTATTTCGAGGCCAAAAGAAGGGCTACTTTAAGGGGCTCCTAAAAAAATATTTTGGCGCGGCATACTATACTGGTATGTTTCTGTACCAAACATGTTCTGGTGGCTTGGAAACTTGTTTTCGTTTTTGCTTACAATTTTTTTTTGTTTATCTTTGAGTCGTTTTTGACGCCTGGTGGCTGCGGACGTGGCCCCTCCTCACCTTGACGGGTGCGCGGGGTGCGCACTGCTGGTCGTGCGTGGCGGGGCGGCGGCGTACCGCGGCATATTCGATTGGAGGCCCCCGCCCCACCCCACCTCGCCCCGCCCCGCCCCGCCACACCCGCCCCACCCCACTCCGCCCCGCCGGCGCTGCTAGAAGGCTATCGCATCACAGCGGCCAGAATTTCCAAGAGGGCTTTCCTCAAAGGACGACTAGTTCAGACGACGGGAAAGAGAAAGGGGTGGGGGGAGGCAGGGAGAGGGAGAGAGGGTCGGGCGCGCGGGTAGCTGGCCGAGCGCGGGGGCCGAGCAGTGAGCCGTGCCAGGGAGGGAAGGGTGAGTCTCAGCCGCCCCGCCCCGCCCCGCCCCGCCTCGGCGGTCTCTTTGAGCAGACGTCCCCATACGTCTCCACACATCCGAACGTCTCAGCGAATTTCCGCCACGTATATCGACTTTGCGGTGAGGGGTAGGAGCGCACTGCTGCTGCGCACAGAGGCGCATGGCCATGCAGAAAGGAAATCGCCAAACCCCATATCCCTCCGGCGGGGCGGGGCGGGGCGGGGCGGGGCGGCACCGAGGGACACGCAGACTGGCCAGTCTACGGCCACCTCGGGTGGCCTCCCCTCCTTTCTTTCGATGATTCTCTCTCTCTCTCTCTCTCTCTATCTCTCTCTCTCTCTCTCTCTCTCTCTCTCCTTCTCTCTCTCCTGCCTCCCGCTGCTCCCTCCATCGGACGGGATAAGGAGCAGCCACCAGGGGAAAAGTAGATTAGTCGGTGGGCCTTACTGCGGGGATAAGATTTGCAAAAAAGAAAAGAAATGGAATTCGGTTTTGATAGGCCAATTGGCTGATGGGTTGGCGCCGCTCTGACCTCGTATTTCGACGAAATGTAGATATAAGAACGTTTCATCGTTGTTCCCTTTTTAAATTTATTTTTATGGGGACCCTTCAGAAGCCTGCGAACCGCATCTGCTAGCTTCTTGGTCAAATTTTTATCGCGGGGAATCGCAAAGCAAAATGACTGGTTTTCTTTACCTTTCCAACTCTTTAAAGTGCCCCAAAACCTCAGATTTATTGAACAGGGCGCTCCTATCCCCGCGCGTACTTCTGTATTTTGCCTGCTCCTCCCCCGAGTTCATACACCCCGATGGCAAAAGACTGCTCTTCGAAAGACTGCATGCATATCGAAACGCGATTTGCCACAGTGTCGTAGTGATGCACGTCAATATATGCGCCCCTCGGCGACGTGTGTGTGCGCGCGCGCGCGTGCGTGTGCGCCCCGCGTCCCTCCCACGCCACGCCACGCCGCGCCGCGCCTTAGGGCTCCGCCCGCACAGACGACTCGCCCCGCCATGCTCCCTGATCACCTCAATTCTTTGGGAGCACGGCCCCGCCCCGCCCCGCCCCGCCCCTGCACACATAAGCAATCCACATGCACGCGATCCGTCTGTCCGTCTGCCCGTCCGCCCTGACGGGTCTGACGGGCCAATCGTGTTCCTGCGGTGCATCCGACGTATCGCTCCATCACTCTTCCGAATTTGCTCTGAGGGGAAGAAAAAGATAGACAACTGCAGCATATACGGCCAAAAGTCACGCAGACCCGTTCCTTCCAGCGTAATGCGTCATACGTTCATCTAGGGGTGTGGCCATAATATGAACATTCTGAAACTTCGCACTCGCTGCACATTCTTCCGGCAGCTAATCCATGCATTTAAAAGAGCTAGTAATTTTATTTCATTTTTTTTTTCGTGTTTTACTACATACCTTTTAATTTTCAGCAAATTATTATTTAAAAACCATTGACTAAAGCACAAACGTTTTAATTCTAGAAGAACGTGTTCACTGACGACTTGAATGGATGTCGAGAGGCACGGTACGGTACCGGGCTGTACGGCCCGCCCCGCCGGCCGGGGCCGGGGCCGAGGCCGGGGCCCGCTGGGCTGGGCCCCCACCCTGCCCCACCGGCCTGCGCGTATTGAAGCGGGGAGCAATGGATCATTACTCCTCTCGCTATTATAGGTCCGAGGCCCGGCTGAATAAGGTCCTTCTCCTTTCAGACAACCTCCGCTGCCTGGACAAAAGGTTCGTATGACAGTACAAATAACCCGGAAATGCTGGTAAACTGCGGAAAATAAAATTTAAAGTACTCACTAACTTTCTTTTTTTTTTTGGTTTTGCAGCCTACGCGAAGAAGTTATTGGTTATTTTTATCAGAGCTTTCTGTTGGCGTCGGTGAACGCATTGGGCACGACCTCTGCAAACCTTGCGGAGACACTAAACGGGCAGACCGAGAGAGGTCGCAAGCGGACAGAGCTTGATTGGGCATGACAGAGATGAAAGGGGAGAGCCCGCTATCGTCTGTGCCCTCCCGCCTCTATTCGTCATCTTTTTTCTTGCGGTTCTGTAGGAGTGAAAGTATTTGTGCTCGACTTGTGTGTTACAATGACCCTAAACTTGAAAATTTTTCACTATTAGAAATAAGAAGTACTGTTTTCAAGGAGTTTTCAGGCGTTACGGGAAAAAAATATTCCTATATGAAAGTTACAATATTTAATTGTAAAACGACAATCAATCCTCAATCTTACCATTAAAATATATTTAAATGAAATTTTTGATGTTCTAGATAACAAGCTCTTTAATTTTATTGAACTTGCCGGCAGTATCGGATTAATTCTGAAAAAAAAATTAATGCCTCTTCATTCCACAGTTTCGGTTTCTGAGGTTTCTTGGTTTTGTTACAAACGTTGCTCTGCACGCAAAATCAGCGCGTTGTTTTTCTGCGTAAAAATGAGATAAATGAATTGAGCTCCGCCAGGTGAATCAAAACATGAAGAACGCATATGGAGGGAGAAGACAAATTTCAGGGGTGTATGTATATATGAAGGGGGTATGGGAGGCGCTCCACGCTATACGCTACGCTCACTGCGTCTCGGATCAATCCCTCCTCCTTTTTCCCCTTACCGAGTTGCTTACGCTCCGGTGGCCCGCCCTCGAACGCGCGCGCGCGCACGCGCACACACACACACACATCACGGTTCTCAAAAAGTAAGAGTAAGAAAAAGTAAGAGATAGCGAAATTCCAATGCAAATCACGTAAGGTTCGACAGTTTTAAGCCGAAACATCTTCCTTACTTAAGCTTATTATAACGTAGTCAACTGGCTGAGTCAGTTGTCAAGGAATAAAAACAAAATAAAAAAAGAACCTATCTTTCTCTTTCCTCCCTCCTTTTCTTCTCTCTTCAGGACCGGTGCTCTGAATGACCTTCTAGGTCGCTCCGCGAGAAGGGGATCAACGTCCCCTCAAAGAACTGATTCGATTCCCCCCAAGTTCACGTCGTTCGCCGCGGCTCACCCACGCCCGCACATATGCCTTTTCTTTCTTTTTTGCCTATTCCACGTTCTCTACCCTGCCTTTTCCATGCTCTGCTGTCTGAAAAATAATATTGATCGAGTCTCCTTTTTCACGTGACTTTAAATATAAAATATATTTCTGTTCTCAGAAAATGTGATCCGATAAGTTAAAAAATAAATAAAAATAAATATATAGTTTGCTGTGAGCCAAAACGATAGTGACAGGGTAAGGAACGCCACAGTATTGGGGGCAGACCAACGTGAGATTGGTCGTCTCGCAGGAAGCACAACAACAAATAACTCTGGGCGCCCCACCCCGCCCCGCCCCGCCCCGCCCCACTCCGGCCCGCCGCGCCCGTCGGCACAGCGAGGGAAAGGAACGGAAAGGCTCTTGTTAGGGTTAAGGGACCACGGGAACCCTTAAAGCAAGGGAAAGGAAGGGTGGCACAGGCCCTTAACGAGCCGTTCTCTGCGCACGTATACATACACTGCCGGAATTGAAATGCAAAAATGTAGCCTAGTAGTATAAAAAAATCGTCGCAAAAAAAAAAAACAACTAAATTAAATATGTATATCAAAATAGCAATGAATTAATCGAACCCATTATTTTTCACTTTACATGATTTTTGTACCTCGAGTTCTGTGGCAGAATACATACACGCCTGCGTCGTTCCGCGCGTCAAAAGCAGCGCGAGGGATAGGCGACTGCTGCCATGAACTCGACGGGCGGGAAAGGCAAAGGCGGGGCGGGGCGGGGCGGGGCAGGGGCTGCGGGGCCCCGGCTCAGCCCCGGGCCCAGCGCACACGTTCGTTCGATGTGTTTCCAGAATTGAGATGGGGAAACACGCGCGGGATGTGGCAGAGTCCCTGCCTGCCTGCCTGCCTGCCTGCCCTACCCGTCAGCATTCGGAAATGGCAGCTCTCTCTCTCTCTCTCTCTCTCTCTCTCTCTCTCTCTCGCTCGCTCGCTCCCAAGGCCCCTGCCAGACCCGCCCGGTGTCAGACCCTCTGCGCCGAGCCGCGCACTTTGGCGTGAGTGTCACTGGAGACGCTCCGAGGGCTCTGTTCTCCTCCATATATACATCGCATTGCCTGGCTGGCTGGCACACCTTCCTCGGGCCGGATCAGAACCCCCCCCCCCCCACCTCTCTCTCCTCTCCCCCCCCGACCCTTCCGCCCTGCTCCCACCACCCCTCTCTCTCTCTCTCTCACTCTCTCTCTCTCTCTCTCTCTCTCTCTCTCTCTCTCTCTCTCTCTCTCTCTCTCTCTCTCTCGTTGTCACACACACACGGAGTCGCACGCACACATCTCAATTTGCATTCACACGACACGCCCGTTCCGATCACAAGGCATGCCCCGTACTTACCTCTCCCCCCCCCCTCCCCCTCCCCGCACACACACACACACACACACACATCCCTTTCTTTCCCTATGGATCTCCTCAATAACGCGTGTGTAGCCGCCTCTTGAAAATATTTTCTCTTTCGGTTTCTCTTTTGCTTTCCTGCTCGTCCGCGCCTGCATCTCTCGCCCTTCTCTCTCTCTCTCTCTCTCTCTCTCTCTCTCTCTCTCTCTCTCTCTCTCTCTCTCTCTCTCTCCCGCTCGCTTTATCCCGGCTCTAGATCTGCGTATGGCCCCCGAGCGCCGCGCAGCCACGCCGCGCGCGCACATAACCTCTAAACGATGTTTTATCGCGGTTAGTGACTGCGCTGCGCTGCGCGGCGCTGCGCGGCTCTCTCCACAGGTGGGTCATGTCGCTCGGGGCAAAGTCGTTTAATTCATTTGGCGCTCCCTTTCTGCTCAGCTGGAATGTCGCGCGGCGTGCTCGCGGATTACTAACCCCTCGCAATACAGGAATAAGGGTCAAGGGGCCACACTGTGGCGCAGACTGTAGAAATGTGCATGGCATTAAACCTTCGCTGCGCTCATGAAAGAAATCTCAAATCTAGAACTAATTGAGAGTTTGTCTTACAGGGCAGAACGCGCTCTCATTTTCGGGGGATAGTCTTTACTGTTGAGTTTCGACGACTCGGTTATTATTATGTCCAAAATGTGCAAAACGGGTAGACCGTCTGTGGAATAACGTATGGGGGAGAGGATGGCAGAAAATGAAGGAGGGCAGATGTGGCATTGAAGGTTATGTAGGGAGGTATGGCGGCCGGTGGGGGTGGAAGGGGCTGACGTGTGTGACGAAGAGAGCACCCCCTTCAGCCCGGCGCGGCCCGGCCCGGCGCGGCCCGGCGCCCCGCCCACCCGTCAGAAGCACAGCAGCGGGAGCAGCAGAAAGAATACGAGATTTCCAACAAATTCAATTTTATCCTCCTCGTCTTCCCTCCTCCTGAGCGTGCGCATGAAAGAAAAAATATTGGTACTGGGCGGTAATGTAACAATTTCTAGTGATAACCTTATAGCACCATTCTGTGGAAATCCCATTTTTGAGGGAGTATTTATCATTAGTTTTTATTTTCATTTTGATGAAAAATAAAGCTGCAATTGCCGCATCAGCGTCGAAATGCATTTATACTATACCTGAGCTTATGCAAACTGTCCGGTTTGTTATGTACCCGTCACTCCTTGCTCTAGTCGGCGCACTCCCTCCTGTTTCTTTATCATGGCAACTCCTCTCGCGACGGACGCGTCTGCACCGCGCTCTCCTTGCCTTGCCGCCACGATACAAGCGCTCCGGGCGAGCCGCCCGCGGGGAGCTGCGCCAGCGTCCGTCCTGGCCCTGCAGCGGCGCGTAGCAACGGAAGGGTTGACGCAAGGACCGCCTCATCTACATACACCTATGTCATGCAAATGCAGCCCCCTCTCTCCCCGCCCCGCCCCGCCCGACCCGGCCCGGCCGGTAAAGGGTTAGGGCGGGACAATGCACGCCGCGATGCGACGCAGACTTCCTATACCCCCCCTTCACCCCCTTCCCCGAAACCTCACCGCCCTCCCGCCGAAAAAATTTGTGTCATAAAAAGGGGTTTGGGACAGATAATGCAAACTAGATGGTCCCGGAAATTTTATCCGGCCGGGGTGGGGCGGGGCGGGGCGGGGTGGGGCGGGGCGGGGCGGGGATGCACCGCCCGGGCTACGTGACGCACAGTGATAAATGGACATATGCAAAAAGGATGGCAGCGCGGAGCCGGGTCGCCACGCCCCGCCACACCCTGTGCGGAATCGCGCCTAGCCGCGCCAAGCCGCGGTGACATTGTAAGGCGTTTGGCCTTCGTCACACAGCGAGACACCGAGCATTAGCCTCTATTCTGTTGGTGCGGGGATGTTCGCATTTGCATGCGCGTCGCCATGGCAACGGGCGCGGGCAGGACGCCGCGCCCCGCCGCGCCCCGCCCCGCCAGGCGGCGCTGGTTTCCGGTTTAGAGTTTGCGGGCGCGGTGCGTACCGGGAAGTGATATAGAGAAAACCATAGCGACGGCAGAGTCCTTACGCGTGGACACTTTTTTACTCCCGGTGCCAGGAGCGCGCGATCACTAGACTAGGAAAACAAATTTTACAAGGTACGAAAAACGTCTAAAATTTACGAAAATTGAATTTATTTCTGGAATAACGCAACGGGCATTGAACAAATATAGAAATCAATTCGTATTTAAGTTTATTGGGATCTGTCCATTTTGTCGCGTTCGACGCGACGGAATCAAGCTGACAAGTAGACAAGTAGACAGACATACACGAGTTAGTTCCCTTTACTTATTTTGCATACCTAGCTGGCGCACACAGGTAGACGCACGAAGGGGTTGAGATGGGGAGCTGAGGAGAGGAGGGTGGGGCAGGGGGGGGGGGAGGAGAATTCGCCGAGCGAAAAGCGCATCCCGCAGTGGCCACCCCGACCACCCCTCGCTCCGGCCGGGCCGGGCCGGGGACCAGTTGATTATTGTCAAACCCTTTCTCGATTGACGACCCGACAGGTAGAAGTCACCCCCCTCCTCCTCCTCCTCCTCCTCCTCCCCGCGCTCCACTCCACATTAATCATATGCAAAGAATGGGGTCTATAATTTGTCTTGAAAGGAAGAGTCGCGAAAAAGGATTGGAGGTGTGTCGGGCTGCGGCCTCCGGTGAGAAAAAACCGTTTTAGGTCTGAGCTGGTGCCCTGGCCGGCCCGCCTGACCCGCGGAGCAGCCAGGGTGACGGGAGAAGACCCCCCGGCCCGGCCCGGCCCCGGCACGCAGCGAAAATTATAGCGGGGCAAAGAAATACAAACACAACTTGCTCTGCATAACACACGTTTGCGACAAAAGGAATTGGTGCTTTCGCCAACACTGCGGGAACCCAAAGTGTGTGAATGTCGCACACTTGTAAGTGTGTGATATTCACACAGTTTGGTTCCCAGTGCAAAAGCCGTCAATCGGCGTATGTGGGCAGGCCGAAAGGACGTGTGTATCTGAAAACTTGTCGCACAGTCCCTCTCGCGCTTCTCGGTTCGTTAGATTGAAAAGCAAACGAACGCCTCTCCGTGTGCAGCAACCCCCCGCCTCCCACCTCCCCTTACTTCCCTCGCAATATCTTTCGCGACTCCTCCTTTCTCTCTCTCTCGTTCTCTCTTTCTGGTTAAAATTTTCAGAAAATTCCTCCGAAAAAAATCTGGGAACTTGTCTTAAATTCTCAAACCTTTTTTAAAATAAAGATTTTCTTATAATTTCCCGTTTTTTTCCATTACAATGAAAATTGAAGGTGAAAAAAAACTCGAGGATATTTTTGTTTCGTTTGCTGGAGGTACCGTGCGTGTGTGTGCAGTGCCCGCCCCGGCCCGGCCCGGCCCGCCCCGCGCCTCGCTGCGACATGTCAAACCGTGGGGAGAAATCACTCTTGCTGCGTCGCGCCGCGTCACGATCCAATGACGCGGAGGGGAGGAAAGGGTGCCCCGAGCTGCGCGCCCCACCCACTCGCTGCATGCCTCTCTCTCGCTCTCTCTCCCTCCCTCTCTCCCTCTCTCCCTCTCTCGCTGCCTCTCTCAAACCTCCGCCCGCCTCCTCGGCGCGCGATGGAGACACGATTCTTATTCCGCCCGTGGTTCGCACATACTAACGCAGTATGAAGTGATCGACTCTGTGCCGTGGGCGCCACACACCTCACACTCGCACCCAGGAGGAAAGTATAATGCAGGCGATTTCAGGGGGGGAAATTTTTACACTTTTGCCTCCATGAAACAGAAATTGGTTCCTCAGTCTGTCACACTCTGAGAGGAGACTTGCGCTACCTGCGAACGCGCACACCCAGGAAGGAGACGGGGCCGCAGAGTGGCACCACCCTAGAATGGAAAACCACATTACGTTTGCATCCTCATCGCTCTTCCTCAAACCTCTCTCTCTCTCTCTCTCTCTCTCTCTCTCTCTCTCTCTCTCTCTCTCTCTCTCTCTCTCTCTCTCTCTCTCTCTCTCTCTCTCTCTCTCTCCGCCCCTTCCCCACCACCTCTCATGTCTCTCTGATTCTTTATCCGCATCCGCTTATCATATTCATGCAACGCGCGTGCGAAACATGGTGACGGGCGAGTTCCATCACCCCGTCCACGTTACATTCCTCCACCCAGCTATTCGGTTCTTATTCTTTTTTCCCCTTAGTGGGGATGAAGGAAAGTGAGAGGGGAGGGGAGGGGGGGGAGGGTGCCGTGCGGGGTAACCAGGTGCTCTAGCGGAGCGGAGGCCTGCCTGCCTGCCTGCGGGGATGTGATAGCTTTCTTCAATTCCACCTCGGCGGCTGCCAAAATGGATGTCGTGGGGCGTAAACGGCACTAGAAGCATCCGCGCGGTCCGAAATAAATTTTGCAGCCGCAGAGATAAATGGAACTGTGTGGTGTCCGACTGCCGAGCAAGCAAAGGCACACAATCTCCTCGGCGGCGTGTTCCCCCGCGCCCCCGCGCCCGCCCCCGCGCCCGCCCCCGCGCCCGCCCCCGCGCGCCCGGGATATAAATCTCCCCGACGCTAGGCAACCAATAATATCGGGTTTTCACGGCGCGGCGGGGCGGCCGGCGGCGCTAACGCAACGAGTCAGACCGCTGCTCAGAGGCTGAATGGGCATTACTGCGCAAACAGTGAATGAGGTGCGCGGAGGACACGTTATCCCCATGTGTGTTTTCACCTAGTTTATGATGTGGGAGCGGCTCGAGCTGCCTGGGGCGGGGCGCACGACAGCAAGTTCGTAACTGGAACGGGAGGGTAGTCGTTGTGTACCTGTCTTGGCTGCTGTAATGGACGCCACCCCGCGCCCCGCTCCCCGCCCCGCGCCCCTCCAGCCCCTGCGTTTGACGCAGATGAATTATTTCAGCCCTCCTTTTGAGAAACGGTTATTCGCGCGGGCCTATACCGCTCCACGTTATTGTCCGCGGGGCGCAAAGTGGCGGAGCGGGGCGGACTGATAGTGATTGTCGAATGAGACACGCGGGGCGGGCATTTCTCAACATCTCCGGAGGCCACGACAAAGAAAGGTGTTGCCTATACATGTAGGTGCTGTGTACCGCAGCTCGCCTACATGACTGATAATTTATGGCTGAGAAGAGGCATGGGACGTCATCAACCGCATTACTCGCAACTTATGTCAGGTTCATGGGGTGCGATCGCTCTTGTCCTGGAGCCGCTATGGGTCGCACTACGCCCGGTCCCGCAAGGCCAACACCATAGCGCAGTGTAGGCAACGCCGCCGATGGCTGACTTTTTTTTTCCTTTTTTGGGCAGAATTGAGTGGTATAGATAGCGTATGGGAAATGCGGCAGCGCGCCTCACCCTATCGGCCGCTACCCAGGAGCGAGGCGTAGTGTGCCGTGGGGGCGGCCCTGTGCGGCGGGGCGGGGCGGGGCGGGCCGCGGGGTGGCTTCTTTCCAAATGGAAATCCTCAAGTCACAGTAGCGGGCAAAGAGGAGGAGGAGGAGGAGGAGGAGGAGGGGCGCGAGTGCGGAGGCTGCGGGCAAGGGCCGGGGCGGGCCGGGGCCGGGCCGGGCGGGATCAACATGCAGATATACCTCGTCTCCACCGCGTGTCTCCACCCCTTCCAGTTTTATCTTTCGCTTCTCCCGCTCGTTTCTTTATTTCCTCTTCCCCGCGCTTCATATTTTCTCTCTCGGTTTTTCTTTCCTCTCGCTCTCTGTCCTCTCCATTACCTCTCCTCCATTCCCTTTCAAATCTATCTTTTTTGAAACATGTCGGGTACCGCGCTGCCGGTCAATACCGCCTCTTGCAGCCCCTCCTCCTGCCGTCTTTTTTCCCTGAAAGAAAAAGAAAGTGGCTGGAGAAATTGTCACATTTATATAAAAGATTTCACAAAAAAAAAAAGTCGAGAGCTTCGACCGGCGGCGCCGGCCTTCTGCCAACGCCTTCCATCATTTCCGCCTGCTTATCTAATTACTCTTCCTCCTCCGACCCGCTTCCGGCGGCGCGCCCCGGCCAGGACCTCTCTCCCCGCCCACCCCGCCGCGCCCCGCCCGCCCCGCCCCGCCCCGCCCCGCCGATAGTGAAGTGCGGTGTGCAGCTTGTTTGTTCACTAAGGGTCTACTCTAGCTTCGATCTGCATCTCCTCCACAACCGAAGGGAAAATAACATCTCTCAATTTGGCGGCAGGCAGCCCTGGAACAGCCCCGGGAGAAGGAGAAGGGGCGGGGGCAGGGGGTGGTGGTTGGGAGGCCCCGGGAAAGGCGAAGCGACACTCGAAGGAGGCCCTCAGCAAGCATTACACCGTTTTATTTTGCTGTGCTTTTCTTTCCCCTTTTTCTCCTGTTTCGTCTGCTTCGTTTCGTTCGTGCGCGGGGCGGGCCCTCTCCCCTCTCTTTCCATGTCACATTCCTTCATTCACGCGGGACTTCGCGTCCTCGCTTTTAATCGCCCCGTGTGTCGCAGCCTCATGCAGCACATTGCTGTTTGTTTTACACCATTAGAAAAGCGTATTTTTGTCACTAACTTTTTGCTTGTTTGTGATTTTTATTAATACTTCTTGAGGGTGGAATCCGTCTGGTTTCTTACTATTTCGATACTTGGTAGTTGTCGGGGAATGTTCGTGCGGGGTGGCGATGCGTCTGTATCTCTATGTTAGAGGTGAGTTAGGCCCACTCACTCAGCTGGCGGTGGCAAGCAGAAGGGCGATGGTCACATTTACGCGCGGGAAACAAGAGCTCAACAAGTGGCGCTGTAGATTACACGAGGATATTAAGGCCGATGTGGAGGAGAGCCAGAAAGAGAGAGAGGACCAGTGACGCGGGGGAAGAGAAGGAAAGATAAGGTGTAAGCAGCGAGTGAGAAGGGTAGGAGGAGATGAGCGGAGAGAGCAGGAAGATAAAGCGGAGGGATGACATTCGGTAGGAACAATTAGGTTAAGGCGAGGCGGGGCGGGGCGGGGGTGGGGGAATGAGGCCCCGCGACGCCCGTGGGTGGGGGTGGGGGTGGGGGTGAGCGCGACGCACCGCGGCCTTCACAATTAAAGGATACGGCACGGGGGAGGGCCTTGTGGAAGGCCAGGGACCGACCGGCGCGCCGCGCGGTGTCAAAACCCATCACTGGCGAAAATTCCTTTTTTTTTTCTTGTTTCAGTCCTAGTTCCCGAGAATCACCACCGTTATATTCATGTTAATGACCATCGATCATCGATTTCATTGACATCCAAATCATCATCATGTCATCATTATCATCATCATCACCGTCGCCGGTGCGGTCGTCGTCGCCCAGTTTACTACCGTCCAGCGTCATCAATTCATCCAATAGAACATACATTGTCAAAAAAGTTACGGAAAATAAATGTGATTGTGTAGCAATTTTGCGTATGATTTATATAATTAACAGAATATAGCAATATTGCACGTGCATGTGCTGAGAATAATAATTATGATAAATTTATTTCAAAACAACAGATGAGAAAAACTATTTTGACCATCAGCACTCAGCTGAGATAATTGCGGATCGCAGTGTACCGTACGTGGCTGCGTGTGAATTCTCCACCAAGCGCACGCGTGCACGCATACACGCATACACGCACGCACATACACACACGCACACTAGTCGATACTCCATGCTGGAGAGAAACTATCCTAGAGCAGGTAACGATGCTGCACAACCCCATCCCCCGACCTGGTCCTGTTCGTGGCTCACCCCCGGTGGCGCGACGGGCGACGCGACGCCGACCCCCGACGCCGACCGACGCCGCGCCGCCGCCCGCGACCGGCCCGCTATCTGGCGGAGGGTGACGGAACCTCCGCCGCGCCGACTCGGCGACTCGGTCGAAGCCCGCGAGGAGCGCGGCGCGGCGGCGCGCCCGCGGCTCGGCTCGCGGCTAGGGTTCCCAACCGTCCCCTCGCGGTCCCCCGGTATACTGCATTTCATGAAGCGCGCCCCGCGCGTGGGGCGGGGGCGGGGCGGACCCCTGAAAACGCGTGCTCCATATGCGACTCCTGTCAACTTTCGGTTGTTACTTATTCCCCCACTGTTCCCTCAAAGAAAGTTTACCCTGTTGCAGCTCTGCAGCCTTGCATGTCTGTACCTAAAAACTGCCGCTGCCGAAACTTTGCTGAGAGTCGGCCCGCGCGCGCCCCTGCCGGTGCCGGGCCCGGCCCACCCCAGGGGTCCCCGACTAGAAAACTCGTTGAACACGAGAAAATAGACGCGCAAGACACTCGCGAACACTCGAGATAACTCCTGACAACTCGCCGAAAATATCAAGAAATGCTCGCTATTACTGAACTTGCCATCGGTAACGCTCGCCTAAACTCGCTGTACATCCACTTATGGAGAGTGAGGGCGACCTCTGGGCCAGGCCCACCCAGCGCCTGCGGGCGCCGCGCTCTCCCCGCCCCGCCCCACCCCTGCGTAGCCAGCACCGGGCTCGTGCTAATGAGTAATGACCCCCCCCCCCTCCCGCCCCTGGCGCCCGCCCTGCACCGCAACAGGTACGTAGCGCGGCGGGCGCACTGTCTCAAGGGCACTAACCCGCAACAATTGTGGAGACTTGACTCTCCCGCCGTGTTACTGGAGTGAGATTTTTGCACAAAAACACATTGAATGCGGCATGACCACTGTGTGGTCACGCTCCCGTGCTGA